>CM062293.1:377966680-379187084 GCA_031216915.1 Pictodentalium vernedei
CATTTTCCACAGACTCGCTACATAATCATACAACGGTGTGAAAGCAATTTTAGTGGATGAATATGCGCCACTATACACAAATGAGCTGAAATGTAAACAACTTTATATTCCTGGCTCATATTGTCCTGAAAATCGACTTTCGATAAAGTTATCGCCCTTGACGTTATTTGAGGACTGAGGAACGGCTAATTAAGAAGCGAGTGGTTGTTGAGGAAACGCCTGCTGTTGAGAAAACCCAATGACATCAGTAGAAAAATAAAGCCATGTTGTTTTTTTTTTGTTTGTTTCTTTAATAAAGGAAAACAATAGGCAGCCCTGTCAATTAGATCATGGCAAATAGACAGAGGTCGAAAATTACATTTTTGTTGTTTTTCTGGAAATAAAACGGGTTTGAAGAATTTTTTCACTTCCAACGATGACAGGAATTACAGTGGAGAAAAACGTCTCTTGCTTCGTTAGACATTCGGGAATTTGAAAATTTCCGAATGTCTAACTCAACAGGAGATGTTTATCTCCTCATTGTCTCGTCTTAAACCCCTCTTCTATCATCGGGTCTCCTGAAAAGGAGACATGATGATAAAAAAAGTGTTCAAAGAGGTTCCGGTTCCGGATGTTCTTTGACTCCGTTTCTGGAATATTCTTTTTTTTTATTTACTTGCCCACCGAGACGAGTCGCAATTGAATACAATACTTGAATGGAGACTGACATGTTTTGCTACAGTCCACGGTTGTAAGAGAATATCTGCGGCTTGAAAAACAATGAGATGAGCTTCGATATCTGATCCGATTCCATTCGATTTAGACTCCTAGGGTCCTAATATTCAATTAGTGCTATTATAATCGACACATTTCACAACGCAGCAATAAGATTACGACTCTGAGACATTACACTTTCTCCCCCACAATACACGAACCCTATTCTTGCTTAATTTAACATCGACAATGCAATGCGTTGCAGTGTGGCACATGTAGCACGCGTAGTTGTGTTACGTCACTAATATATGTCGAAAGGTTTAGCGCATCACCCCCACCACCAGCTAACAATATCTACGCAGTTGGATGAAAAAATGAAATATTGTCGAAAAAGTAATGAACATTGATTCCAGTGCGTCGGGACGATTAATAACCATTGTTTATTGACTTTGCAAAATTGATTTAGATAATGTCTGTGGATAAAAGAAATACATGCACACCTGCAGATATCGATGCAACAGCAAACGATTTGTTAGCATGATTGAAGAGACAGAACACATCATCAATACAGCGGTTGCGTGTAACTCAATTATTTTCAAGAATAATGTTTATAATTGTTAAGAATTCTGTCTGTGTTAACCATCAAGTGATCAGTGTTCATACTATGTGGTAAATAGCAAGGGTTCTTTGTCTTATGGTAAATTCACTTAAGTACAGTGCGGTCATCGTGGACTGGTCATTTCCCACGGATGAGCAATATTTCCACGCCCGCAATAATATTAGTTCCCATGCACTAATTATAGGAATAATCATCAAAAATTTAATCAATGAAGCACCGGGTATCACCCGGTGCTTCATTAATTAAAACTTTGCTGACGTGGATTTTTATTACCTGGTAAACGCTTCCGTGGACATCACTGCCCACGCGTGGATTACGACCAGTCCACGGCGACTGTACTGTAACAGTTACTCACTGGCCAGATAATTCTGGTTGCTGGCAAGTTATCAGGCTAGCAGTCAAAGTCTGTATGGAATTGACGCTGTGAAAGGCCGTTTGAATACCCAGATTTCGAGGTATTTGCGTGCAGGATGTCGTTGATGTCAGGTGATCTCCCCATACTCCCAAATATATACACATAATTCTTTCCTGTGCCAGTTATAAATATTCCAATCAAAAAGTATCCGTCTTGAAAACAGCAAGATATTAACACAACTACTAATCATAAAATTACAGCTGTTGTGAGTCTTCATTCATTTTATTTAGTTAGCAAACATATCTAACTTTAATGTCGTCAAATATTTTTTTAAATGACTGCTGAAACATTTTTTGCGTTGACTCAAATGCATATGGTATTTTTAATTTCAATCGGTAAGAATATTTTTGTTGGTCGGAAAAGCGAATCTTCCGTATTTCCGATCAGATGAAATATTCCATCCGAATGGGTCTAAAAATAGACGATGGAGTATTTACAGGAAAGACTCGTTCCAGGCCATAGCAGCGTCAGTTTGTTGTTTCTGAAGATGGGAAGAAGGACACCCAATGACCTTCGACACAATGTGCACAAAGCCTTGAAATATGCAGACTATCTTATGCAGAATGAGGTCACCAGATGGTGAATTTAGTGATGCTACCCCCTACTTTTTGTGGGTCGGAAAAGCAAATCTTCCGTATTTCCGACCAGATGAAATATTCCTTTCCAATGAGTCTAAAAACAGACATTGGGGTATTTAAAGTAAAGAATTGTTCCAGTCCATAGCAGGGTCAGATTCGATTAAGCATTTAACTGGTGGTTTGGAAACTTGGAATTCTAGTTATTGTTTGATTCTGAAGATGGAAAGTTGGAATACAGTGCGTCAGTGATCTGGCTACGCAATGTGCACCAGGCCTGGAAATAAGTAGACTGCCATACGCAGAATGAGTCCCCAGAGGGTGAATTTGGTGATGATACCCTGCATAGCAGGGTAGCATTACAAATTTCCCCTCTGTGAACCTCAATCTAAACCTAGGTCTCAGGCCTAAACAGACAGACGTACCTTGAGGATAATTCTTCTTTTTTTTTGGTGGGGGGGGGGGGGGGGGGGAATTCTAGCCCACTGTGTGGGATAGAATCAGCAAATTCATCCTTAGGTGACCTCATCCTGCAAATGATAGATTACTTATTTCCATGCTTGATGTGCACCAAATCATTTGTTGGATTAATGATATTTGGTCTTGTCGTCATTAGACTCTTGCAATTCTCTGCAAAACGGCTTTACACCGAAAGAGCTTAATTTAAAATTCAAAATCATGCTGCAAAGCGGGACTTTCGTAAATCGAAGAGGGTCCACACCACGCATTTGTTGAAAAAAACTCCACTGGCTTCCGGCCAAGGCTAGACTTCAATACAAAATATTTCTTCTATTTTTGTGAATGGGAATTTTCCACCTTATTTCTTGACATTTATTTATTTATTTATTGGTGTTTAAGAACACATACTTCTGCACAATGGCTAATCATGACAGCAACGTGGATATAAAGTCAAGTCCAGTCAGTTGCTTATATCCATGTTGCCCATTTCAGAGGACTTCCAGCCCAGGTACTGGTGACTGAGTCCTATTTTACCAGTAAAACAGAGCTTGTTTACTGCAGTAAAAAAACACTGTTTCACTTCCAGGGAGATTTTCTTAACATGCTTTATTGTGTCCACCCCGAGGGAGTATTATTCGGGTTGTTCATAACACATTTTTGTATGCTCCATAATGAACTTAAAATACTCTGGAGAATCGCCCTTCTGGTTTCAGGAGCCTTAAACCCAGAATGGTTGACTTTTCATATTCGACATTGTATGTCAATTCAGGATTTTCAATTTACAAAGTACCTGAAAAAAATATTTTATAAAACGCGTCCATTGACTTATTTCAGTACTGTATAAAAGTATTATTGTTATTAACAGAATCAAGATTTAACAGTAGACAGGATTCCAGTTATCCTGCCATAGTCAGGTCTTTAGGGCACCTACACCCTGACATCTGAGCATCCACTGAGGTCCCTCGCTCATGTCTTTACGCCGCCCAATCGGCGAATGTGACTACTCCAAGGACGTTCTGAATCGACCAAAAACTTTACAAAGAATGTACAGATTCTCCACCATAACTGCGTTCATTATCGTCCACTCTATAAGTAAAAGTGCTGCACTCTTTGTACCAAAGATGGTACACTTCCGATGTGCCCTGACTAGTCAGGCAGTGCAACACCAGAGGCCCCCGAGAAAATTGGAGAGTAGTCTACCAACTTTACACTGGGGATGCAAGTACATTTCCTGAATCTCGCCAAGTACGTTTATGATAAAAGAGACATGGAATTCAATGATTTAAATAAACTTTTTGGTTTTATCGAACAGGACACGATCAGTCGTTTTGTCTGAAAGTAGGCTTAGGCTGTAAGTGGGCCTATTCCACAAAAGCCTAAAGTTCTCATTTTCCATGACGTCCCGGATATGTTCAGGGCGTACCATGGATGGACCTCGCAGTCAAAAAAAAATAGGCTTGGTGAAGTTGATAATAAAAGCAACGAGCTTTGATATCTGACAAGTCTGGAAATAACTCACAAACGACCGTTTAGGTTACATATGGGTTACGTTAATTTTAAAATACGCGAACTTCAGGGAACGGCAGGTTGCGATAAGTTACGACACAGTAATACAACATAAGTTTATTAAATTTTCATCTTAAAATAATTTCTGTTAAACTAAATAGCAACAGCTAACGAGCGATCTCGATTCGGCGAGATCGCACGGCGAGATCGCACGTTAGTTGTTGATATTTATGAAGGTGGGAAACCCATTAAGACGCTAAAAGCAAATAGCACAGTAAAAAAAATGAAACATAGCAGAAGAGAAAAATAGCCATAACGGAAAATAGCCTGGAAGAAAATAGTAAAAGTGCAGTATTGGTACAATGGCAACGAGATAAAAGTAAAAATAATTGAAATTCTCTGCTTCAGAAACCTTATTCCCGCTTATCATGTTCTCGTAATATGGACACAGCATTTGTTTTTTATCTGAGACCGAATCTGCCATGTCATTACGTGTAACATTTATTTGTATCATTGGATCGTGCCAAAATTTAATACAGTCAGAAACATTTTATCGATAAATATATATTGTAAGTAGCGAGATTTCGCAAAATTTGCGATAATATTAACCCTTTACCTAACATGAAAAGCAGACGACACTTGCAAAAAAAATTCTTGAATAATTAATTTTTTTCATTTTTTGTCTCAAAAACATAGGTTATGACCCCTCGTTGGAACGAGCTCGACGAGCTCGTTCCAACGAGGGGTCATAACCTATGTTTTTGAGACAAAAAATGAAAATATTTTGAAAATTAATTGGCGATTTTTGAGAATAGCGCTGGCCGGTTTTGGCCGTTACGTTGGGTAAAGGGTTAAACTGAGTACAGTGAAAGTACTCAAAGACGTTTACGAGTAGAGCCAACTCTTTACTTTTCTGAGTTTTCCATTTTAATAATGCGTGCAGAAGAACCCGTTTCCGTCGAGTCAAGTGAAAGGCAAAAAGTGGATGTATCATAGAAATGTGACTTATGTGAGGACAAAATTGCAATAAGCCTCAAGAGACAATATGCTAGTCAAAGAGGCGCTGTTAGGTGCTTTTTAAGGGTGTGACTCACCCCTTCCACATGAATATTTTTTCGGTCGGGACGAAAATGTCTCGACTGAAAAAATATTCATGGGGCGGGGTGAGGGGGGCGGGGAGTCAGATCCATGAACCCCACATGACAAATTCGTCTGGATTGGGGTCGTAGATGTCAATTCGCTTTCGGTAGTAATCAAGCTCTTTCCAATAAGCCTCAGTTTTGTGCTTGGACTTATGCCACGCACACAGTCGATAATAGAATTATGGATGTCTTTAGTACCCGATTCGAGCTGCTGGCTGCACATCGTGGCCAATCTGGAGTACCAGTACGGTCCGTGTAAACTAAATAACAAGTTACATATAGAAAATACTCATAGTAGGTTGGTGTACCAAATGTTCACCACTTGCGGTGGAGCATTTGGCGCGCGGTTAACACCACTTCACCACGAGTGGTGAACATTTGGTACACCAAGCTACTTTGGGTATATTTTATTTATACCATGATCGTCAAATTATTGAGAGTCGCTATTATTTTTTCTCGTTTTTACTGAGCAGCAGACGTACATGCGTGCGAATCTGTTTTTGTTTACATGGGCATCGGTGGGCGGTACTTCCGCTGTCAATGTTATCGCCGAAACGAAATAAGAAACGAAACAGGGCCTTTTTCATTTTAAAAACATAATAACATAATATTTCGAGTTATGGATGCTTTGTTAACATGAGACAATGCATCTTTGTTAATTTTTTGGAGTTTTATAGGGTAAGCTCATTTAAAAACGTAATAAATAACTGCCATTTTCATTTCACTATTCGCGAGGCAACATGCGATAAATTTGGGCGCGTTTGCATTCAGGTCGACGTCACCAAAGGTCAACTTGGATGTTGTTCTACTGTAGGTGTAAATTTTAACTACGGGAATCCCATTGCTGGCGTCTTCACCACTGGTATGTAAAGCAAAAATTTATGTCATTGGCTTTTTTAAATATAGCAGAAAAGGTAATCATGGTATAAATATAATTATTGCATATGTATTTTATTTATCCACAAATAAATTCTCAAGTCACGAGCTTTTTAACTTTTATTTTCAGACTGGATAATATGCCAACTGCATTATCAAAGCATGCCTTCAGGGAAGGCATTTCTTGATGATGCAGTTGGAATATTTTATCAGCCGGGACTTGATCCATGACATTTAAGGACAGATAAAGCTTACAGCCACTCCCACCCACACCCCCATTCGGTCATTTTCGCGTCTCCCCTGACTATCCTTTATTCTTACCGGAGAAAGAATGTAAGGTTCATTAAAAAACGTAAACTTACCTATGTTGTCGATATATGAGTTTAAAATTTGCTTGTAATGTTAGTGTTTGGGAAAGTCAGCCCACAACGACCTTGACTTCCAGTTAACTTATCGAACATTTCATTTTGTGAATGTACTGTTGAAATATAGATCCCCTCTAATTAGTACATTACATGGAACTTTCCAAACTTAAAATAAGAAGTTAATTCCACATCTCAGGAACTATCAGGCCATTCCAATCTCAGTTATAAGTGCTAACTCTTACCACTTAAAACGCAGTTCGTATTGGATTTTTATAACAGTGACACAAACGTGTGGAGTAACCTGAGGTATGATGTGACCCATGAGCGATTGAACTAAGATAAATGTTACGAAAAGTTGATGTTTATCACGAGGACGAGACTCCCACCCCACCCCCATTCGGTCATTTTCGCGTCTCCCCTGACTATCCTTTATTCTTACAGGAGAAAAAATGCCGCTCAGGATCACAGATCCAATGTCGAGTTGTGACCTTGACCTTTGACCTGGCGAGTCCAAGGTCAATAGGGTTCTTCCTCGAACCAAGGCCAACACACCTATGAAGTTTCATGACTCTAGGTTGAACCACTATCAAGTTCTCATCCGGAAACCAATTGTTGCGATATACTATGTTCAAGGTCACTGTGACCTTGACCTTTGACCTGGTGAGTCCAACATCAATAGGGTTCTTCCTCGCACCAAGGCCAACACGCCTGTAAAGTTTCATGGCTCTAGGTTGAACCACTATCAAGTTATCATCCGGAAACCAATTGTTGCGATATACTATGTTCAAGGTCACTGTGACCTTGACCCTTGACCTGGTGAGTCCAAGATCAATAGGGTTCTTCCTTGCACCAAGGCCAACATACCTATGAAGTTTCATGACTCTAGGTTGAACCACTATCAAGTTATCATCCGGAAACCAATTGTTGCGATATACTATGTTCAAGGTCACTGTGGCCTTGACCTTTGACCTGGTGAGTCCAAGATCAATAGGGTTCTTCCTCGCACCAAGGCCAACACACCTATGAAGTTTCATGACTCTAGGTTGAACCACTATCAAGTTATCATCCGGAAACCAATTGTTGCGATATACTATGTTAAAGGTCACTGTGACCTTGACCTTTGACGTAGCGAATCCAAAATCAATAGGGTTCTTCCCCTCACCAAGGCCAATCTACCTATGAAGTTTCATGAATGTGAGTTGAACCATTATCAAGTTATCATCCGGAAACCAATTGTTTAAGATTTACTATGTTCAAGGTCACTGTGACCTTGACCTTCGACGTAGCATTTCCAAAATCAATAGGGTTCTTCCTCCCACCAAGACCAACCTACGTATGAAGTTTAATGAATGTGAGTTGAACCACTATCAAGTTATCATCCGGAAACCAATTGTTTACGCCCGCCCGCCCGCCCGCCCGCCCGCCCGCCCGCCCGCCATTCACCAAACTATAAGTCGAGTTTGACTTCGTCACAACTCGACTAAAAATGTAAGGTTCATTAAAAACGTAAAGTTACCTATGTTGTCGATATATGAGTTTAAAATTTGCTTGTAATGTTAGTGTTTGGGAAAGTCAGCCCTCAACGACCTTGACTTCCAGTTAACTTATGGAACATTTCATTTTGTGAATGTACTGTTGAAATATAGATCCCCTCTAATTAGTACATTACATGGAACTTTCCAAACTTGAAATAAGAAGTTAATTCCACATCTCAGGAACGATCAGGTCATTCCAACCTTAGTTATAAGTGCTAACTCTTATCACTTAAAGCTCAGTTCGTATTGGATTTTCATAACAGTGACACAAACGTGTGGAGTAACCTGGTGCATGATGTGACCCATGAGCGATTGAACTAATATAAATGTTACGAAAAGTTGATGTTTATCACGAGGACGTGAGTTTGAAATAGTGTTGAAGGGATATAGAGTACACTAAGAATAGCCACTATCAAAGATAGTAATGAATCGATATTGTTGTTATCGTAAAAACCGATAACCGATTTTTCATATAGCAATGTCGGTACCATATCTAGACGGATACATAAAAGGGATTGGTGCAAATGACAATGTCATTTAAAATAGTGAGGACATTTTGTAACATTTTGCTTTCAAACTCCAAAGTTTGTCGATATAGCATCTGCACCTGTCGTTATCGCACTTACTTCTGCGGTTGGTATTTACAGTATTGTAAACATTACGACTCGAGAATACTTTCACTTTTGACTAAAGGAGAACACCCGGGACCCATTCCATCAACCCACCCCTACTGGGGTGGTTAACGTAGTTTGCTGGAGAGGATACAAGGTTGTTCTCCCTTAGGAACAAATTGTGCTTGACAGTCAACATGACAATCAACACCGGTGTGACAGGAATGATAGTCCGTAGGAACGTTAGTCCCTCTGGACTATTATTCCGCGGAATTATAGTCCAAGGTCTACCTCTAGGAATAGACCTCTAGTCCGCCGGACTACTATTCCTAGGAATGGTAGACCTTGGACTATAATTCCGCGGAATAATAGTCCAGAGGGACTAATTTTCCTACGGACTATCATTCCTGTCACACCGGCTTGAATTCTGCACATGACACAAAGAGATGACATGACCGTTGACAAATTTGCCGGTGACATGAAGTTATAACACACAGTTACGCGACAATCGTGTTTTTCTATTAGTATTATCGCAGTTCTGGCAACGCGATTCAACAGCACCAGTGTAAAACAACGCACGCTCTGAAACAATATTCTGTAAATCAACCGGAAGTAATGTACATTCTTCTCCACATCGAAGAAGAGTTCACTGAGGGTGATGGAGATAACCTATATATCGATAAAGCCTGTATACAGAAATACGACAATATTGTTTGCTCTACCGTCCCAGATATTCAAATTAACCCTTTGAAACCGAAAGATTGCTTTTTCTGGTCCCGGCTCGTGATTCCTCCTGAACTCCTAAAGTAGATTGTTGCTCAGTAAATTTACATGGTAGACCAATCAAGTTTTTAAACGTGCAGCGCTGCACGTAGAAAATATTGATTTGTCTTCCCCCAAGTAACAAATATAGACTCTGCCAGACGATGGATCTGAACTAGTATGGAATATACGATCAGGGTTCAAATGGTTAAAATACAGTGCAGCCGTTACACATGCAGGCTTTTAACTTTCTGGAATCTTGTATCAGTAGATTATTTTAACCCTTTACCTAACATGAAAAGGAGACGACACTTGCAAACAAAATTCTTGAATAACTATTTTTTTCATTTTTTTTTTGTCTCAAACACATAGGTTATGACCCCTCATTGGAACGAGCTCGACGAGCTCGTTCCAAAGAGGGGTCATAACCTATGTCTTTGTGACAAAAAATGAAAATATAATGCAAATTAATTGATTTTTGAGAAAAGCGATGGCCGGTTTTTACCGTTACGTTGGGTAAAGGGTTAAAGATATTATTTTGTCATCTGATAACATAAGTGAGCCAAATGCAATGCTTTAGTTGGAATATCTATGCTTTCAATGGAAAAATTCGTATTTATGTTAGAACCAGCTTCGTTACCTCCAGAGTACATTTGACCGGTAAATTGCATATCATTATCAGTTATCGGCCCTAATTTTGCCGGTTTCGATACCAAACTTATCGGGTAATACCGATACACGTTATCAGTAATCGCTCCATCACAATTTACATCACAGAGCAGTTCCAATGCAAGTAATACAGTTTGAACCCTTTCGAAGATGTAAGAAAACAAGAGGCCCCGGGGGGCCTGAGGGCGCTCACCTGACATGGTAGCCTAAATTTATATCAACCCAGAGAATTGATTTCAACAAGTTGCATCTGCTCCTCCTAAGATAAGCTTATACCAAATATCCAAAGATTCTGACCAGTGGATCTAAAAAAAAAAAGATTTTTAAAGAATATTCCTCATATTGAACTAAGTTATAATACAGGCTCACACAGGGAGCCCATATATGAACCCAGGGACTTGGCTTTAACAAACTTGAATCTCACCCCCTAAGGATGCTGCACACCAAATATCAAAACATTCCGACTGCTGGATCTGAAGAAGAAGAAAATTCCTCATTTTGAACTAAGTTACAATTCGAGCTCCCACAGTGAGTCCAAATATGGACCAAGGGACATGGCTTGAACAAACTTGAATCTCACCCCCTAAAGATGCTGCATTCCAAATATCAAAACATTCCGACTGCTGGATCCGAAGAAGATTTTTAAAGAAAATTCCTCATTTTGAACTAAGTTATAATTTCGGCTACCACAGTGAGCCCAAATATGAACCCAGG
Organism: Pictodentalium vernedei; assembly: GCA_031216915.1. NCBI lineage: Eukaryota > Metazoa > Mollusca > Scaphopoda > Dentaliida > Dentaliidae > Pictodentalium > Pictodentalium vernedei. The sequence goes on from CM062293.1 coordinate 377,977,622, forward strand.
GACTTGGCTTGAACAAACTTGAATCCCCCCCCCCCCCCCCCAAGCATAGTGCATACCCAATATCAGAAGATTCTGCCTGCTGGATCTGGAAAAGAAGATTTTCAAAGAAAGTTGCCTGAAATGCACTAAGTTCGAATTCGGGCTTCTATAGTGAGCCCAAATATGAATTCAGGGGGACGATTTAAACAAACCTGAATCAGATCCACCCCACAATGTTGCATACCAAATATCAGAAGATTCTGCCTGCTGGATCTGGAGAAGACGATTTTTTAAGAAATATGCCTGAAATGCACTAAGTTCAAATTTGGGCTCCTATAATGAGCCCAAATATAAACCCAGGGGGCCGATTTGAACAAACTTGAATCAGATCCACCCCACAATGTTGCTTACCAAATATGAAAAGATTCTGAAGCTGGATCTGGAAAAGAAGATTTTTTAAGACATTTGCCTGAAATGCACTAAGTTCGAATTCGAGCTTCTATAGTGAGCCCAAATATGAATCTAGGAAGCCGATTTGAACACACTTGAATCAGATCCACCCCACAATGTTGCATACCAAATATCAGAAGATTCTGCCTGCTGGATCTGGAGAAGAAGATTTTTTAAGAAATTTGCCTGAAATGCACTAAGTTCGAATTCGAGCTTCTATAGTGAGCACAAATATGAATCTAGGATGCCGATTTGAACAAACTTGAACCAGATCCACCCCACAATGTTGCATACCATTACCACATATCAAAAGATTCTGCCTGCTGGATCTGGAGACGAAGATTTTTTAAGAAATTTGCCTGAAATGCACTAAGTTCGAATTTGAGCTTTTATAGTGAGCCCAAATATGAATCTAGGGAGCCGATTTGAACAAATTTGCATTAGATCCATCCCACAATGTTGCATACCAAATATCAAAAGATTCTGCCTGCTGGATCTGGATAATACAATTTTTTAAGAAATTTGCCTGAAATGCACTAAGTTCAAATTTGGGCTCCTATACTGAGCCCAAATATAAACCCAGTGGGCCGATTTGAACAAACTTGAATCGGATCCACCCCACAATGTTGCTTACCAAATATGAAAAGATTCTGCCTGCTGGATCTGGAGAAGAAGATTTTTTTAATAAATTTGCTTCAAATGCACTAAGTTCAAATTTGGGCTCCTATACTGAGCCCAAATATAAATCTAGGAAGCCGATTTGAACAAACTTGAATCAGATCCTCCCCACAATGTTGCATACCAAATATGAAAAGATTCTGCCTGCTGGATCTGGAGACGAAGATTTTTGAAGAAATTTGCCTGAAATGCACTAAGTTCGAATTCGAGCTCCTATAGTGAGCCCAAATATGAATCTAGGGAACCGATTTGAACAAACTTGAATCAGATCCACCCCACAATGTTGCATACCAATATATCAAAAGATTCTGCCTGCTGGATCTGGAGAAAATTTTTTTAATAAATTTGCTTCAAATGCACTAAGTTCAAATTTGGGCTCCTATACTGAGCCCAATTATAAATCTCGGAAGCCGATTTGAACAAACTTGAATCAGATCCACCCTACAATGTTGCATACTAAATATCAAAAGATTCTGCCTGCTGGATCTGGAGAAGAAAATTTTTTAAGAAATTTGCCTGAAATGCACTAAGTTCAAATTTGGGCTCCTATACTGAGCCCAAATATAAACCCAGGGGGCCGATGTGAACAAACTTGAATCAGATCCACCCCACAATGTTGCTTACCAAATATGAAAAGATTCTGCCTACTGGATCTGGAGAAGAAGATTTTTTAAGAAATTTGCCTGAAATGCACTAAGTTCGAATTCGAGCTTCTATAGTGAGACCAAATATGAATCTAGGAAGCCGATTTGAACAAACTTGAATCAGATCCACCCCACAATGTTGCATACCAAATATCAAAAGATTCTGCCTGCTGGGTCTGGAGAAGAAGATTTTTTTAATAAATTTGCTTCAAATGCACTAAGTTCAAATTTGGGCTCCTATACTGAGCCCAAATATAAATCTAGGAAGCCGATTTGAACAAACTTGAATCAGATCCTCCCCACAATATTGCATACCAAATATGAAAAGATTCTGCCTGCTGGACTGGAGAAGATTTTTGAAGAAATTTGCCTGAAATGCACTAAGTTCGAAATCGGGCTCCTATACTGAGCCCAAATATGAACCCAGGGGCCGATTTGAACAAACTTGAATCAGATCCACCCTACAATGTTGCATACCAAATATCAAAAGATTCTGAAGCTGGATCTGGAAAAGAAGATTTTTAAGAAATTTGCCTGAAATGCACTAAGTTCGAAATCGGGCTCCTATACTGAGCCCAAATATTAACCCAGGGGGCCGATTTGAACAAACTTGAATCAGATCCACCCCACAATGTTGCTTACCAAATATGAAAAGATTCTGCCTACTGGATCTGGAAAAGAAGATTGTTTAAGAAATTTGCCTGAAATGCACTAAGTTCGAATTCGAGCTCCTATAGTGAGCCCAAATATGAATCTAGGAAGCCGATTTGAACGAACTTGAATCAGATCCACCCCACGATGTTGCATACCAAATATCAAAAGATTCTGCCTGCTGGATCTGGAGAAGAAGATTGTTTAAGAAATTTGCCTGAAATGCACTAAGTTCGAAATCGGGCTCCTATACTGAGCCCAAATATGAACCCAGGGCGCCGTTTTGAACAAACTTGAATCAGATCCACCCTACAATGTTGCATACCAAATATCAAAAGATTCTGCCTGCTGGATCTGGAGAAGAAGATTTTTTAAGAAATTTGCCTGAAATGCACTAAGTTCGAAATCGGGCTCCTATACTGAGCCCAAATTTGAAACCAGGGGGCCGATTTGAACAAACTTGAATCAGATCCACCCTACAATGTTGCATACCAAATATCAAAAGATTCTGCCTGCTGGATCTGGAGAAGAAGATTTTTTAATGTTTTTCCCATTGCCTACAGTGTTAAAAAGTGCTGACTCAGCACTTTTTCAAAGTCCTGAAAAAAGTACCTTGTGATCAAACCGATAGGGATTTTTTTTATCCATTCTATTCTACTGGATAAAAGTAAGCTTTATACAAAATAAGAATTCTCTGTGCCGTGTAGTTTTGGAGATATGGCAGTTTTAAGGATTTGCCTATTTTTAGCTCCCGAGGTTCCCACGGGGCAATGAGAAAATTGTCTTTGCATCAATCAACTACTTATGACCCATTATCATCTCATATCAAATTTGGTTCAAATTGACCTCACGGTTCAGAAAATAGAAATTTTAGGCGTGGCCAAAATTTTTGCCCCTCCCATAACGAAGGCGGATAATGCCCGACAAACGTCTCTTGAACAAACTTGATTCTAACCCTCAAAAGGACTCTGTATACCACATATCAAGTCTCTGCTACTGGTGGTTCATTAGAAGAAGATTTTCAAAAAATTTGGCCATTTTTTCCCACACCTCTGCTCAATATGAGCCGAAACCTAATTTGGATAAAAATCAAAATGCCCCTATATAACCACCACTTACATGAAATTTAATTAAAATGTGGCCACTGGTTTAGGAGAAAGAGGCTCAAACACCACCTTCACGCAGGACGACGGACGACGGACGACAGACGACGGACGGACGACGGACGAAGAGTGATAAAAGCTCACCCTGACTTTCAGGACGACGGACGGACGACGGACGAAGAGTGATAAGAGAAGCTCACCCTGACTTTCAGTCAGGTGAGCTAAAAACAAGCAACATTTCAGCCAATTAATATCCAGGTTTTAATCTGGGAGTGCATGAGCTGAAACCCTAAGCATGTTTTTTTGAATTTTATAGATTCCAAGTAACTCTATTGTTATATGGTAATGTAATCGCAGATGTGGTGTGTGTCCCGATCGGAACACGATAGGATCGCTATATCGTCGTGATACCTTTACCCACGTGAAGGACATTTCGTAAATAAAATAAAAATTACGACTCATCTAAGAGAAACAAGGAGAGATACCTGTTGAGTTCATTCAGTGGTTCCTTTTTTCCTTTAAGATGGGAGCGCAATGACCAAGTGGTTAAAGCATTGGACTTAAACCGACGGGTCGGCGGATCAATCTTGCTCTGCGGGAAATGTGGCAGGACATTTAATTCCGATTGCCAATGCCAACAAGGGGGCACAGCGGTGCTGTGTACTGAGGTGCATTGCACGTCGATGGCACGCCCGCTTTCAACCACTGACTTTTATAACTTTGAACCCCAGCGGCCGCTTTTCCGGCCAGGAACATGATACGTCATAACGTCATTATAAAGGATGGCTGTTCAGTAAATATTGTGGGGTCGACCAATGAGTATTTTCAGCCCGAGGCTGCACGTTGGAAATACTGATTGGTCTACCCCAAATAATGAATATGGACTCTTCTAATTGCTGCCATTGAACTGGCATGGCAGATACCACTCGAGTTCCAAGGATTAAGTTGGAGAACCTTCCAGTAGCTCGCCGCTGCTCGGTGGTTCTCTTCGGATACTCTGGCTTCCTCCACCCGTTAAACTGTCCGACACCGACACGATGTGTCCCCGGCTGTTTAAAGTTTCGTTACTTCCCCCATCCCTTGCCCTCTAAATAAACAAACGAACAAATCACAGGTGAGATGTCATGGGTAGATTCGTGGACAGAGAAGTTCGACCAGATCTATCCGCTTCCGAAAAGATAATAATGTAACCCCAACAATAAGACTGTTTTATTAAAAAATCCACCCAAAGCGAACTGTACATTACACCCGCCGTGGACTGGTCACTTTACACGGGTGGGGAATATTTCCTCGGATGCAATAATTTTATATTCCAAACACTAATTGCAGGGATAATCATCAAAAATTTAATCAGGAAAGCACCAGGCACAACCCGGTGCTTCATTAATCGACATTTTGGTGATGATAATTTTTATTTAAGAATTGAAAGCAGTTTTTATAATCTTTATTGGAGTATGAACGTGTGGGAATGGGTGCAAATTATGTGTGAATGGATTCATACATAATTTGTACCCATTCCCACACGTTCATACTCCAATAAAGATTATAAAAATTGCATTCATTTCTAATAATTACATTCCGTAACTGTTTAAACTACTTTTTACCAAACCAGGCAGAAAGACGAAATAAAACATGTACGAACGAACGAGACGAAAAACCACCCTCACACAAAAGACAAAGCGCACAACTCTGAGTTGAGCGCCGGTTTTCGGCATTGACCCAAATTTGTCAAATTGCCGTCTTTCGCAACGAAACTTGGAATGTTCAAAACAATTTATTCAACATTTCAGTAAACAAAAATCACCTATGAAACGACAACAAGTTCAAGAATAAAATCACTGAAATAGCAGCGGAGTTGCTCACTGCGAGAGGCGCTAAAAATTAAAACAAAAACACCCAAACACCGCCCGAATTACATTCTGTCAACTGCGCTCTACCGTAAATGCGGGTCAAAGTTCGATCAAATGTATTCATTGGAAAAAGAATTACATTCGGTCATGACGTTTTCATACAGCTGACCAATGGGAATTGAGTATTTGGACCCAAAACGTATTTAACTACATTAATAATGTAATTATTACCTGATAAACGCATGTGTGGACATCACTGCCAACGCGTGAATACGACCTGTCCATGACTACTGTATTGTATGTACATTGCCGATTTGCAACAATCACCCACTAATTTAGTTATTTTATTATTTTTATTATTATTTTTTAATGTAAAGAGTCAAAATAAATATGAGGTTGGAATATTTCAACTAACAAATGCTAAAGTATGCAATATTTACTAAAATGATTCTTTATTTCAGTCATTTGCGTGATTCAAGATCAAAATGTACAGGTAAGACATGTTCCGAAATATTGGATCTTATGTCTGTGTCCAGCCATGTTCACGTGTCTCTTCTCTTCTACATGTGCAGTGTTTCTTTGATGCAACTTTCACTTCCTCTGGACATTCCATCTAAACAGATGATCTGCACACAAAACACGTTTCAGTTCCGTGCAAGGATGTTTTGTCTTTTCTCCAACGGCGGCCGGAAAAAAAACATAAAATGAGGGCTGGAGCATTATTTATAGGTTTAATTTGCCTAAAAAAATAACCTCTGACCTTCTTGCAACAAGCCGGTCTGGTTCGTTTAAATGAGGGGTCATGGGTTATGTTTTCAAGATCACAAAATGAAAAAAATTACAGTTATTGCACATTTTCGTTGGTAAGTTTGATTTGCTATTCGTTTTAGACAAATGATTAACCCTTTACCCAACGTAACGGCCAAAACCGGCCAGCGCTATTCTCAAAAATCGTCAATTAATTTTCATTATTTTTTTCATTTTTTTATCTCAAAAACATAGGTTATGACCCCTCATTGGAACGAGCTCATAACCTATGTTTTTGAGACAAAAAATGAAAAAAATTAGTTATTCAAGAATTTTTTTTTCAAGTGTCGTCTGCTTTTCATGTTAGGTAAAGGGTTAAATGATAATGGTAACTAAATGTTGTTTAAAACATTTCCAGGGTATATTTTATTTATTAAAAGTATGTGTTGGTAAAATTTTTGATCTGAGAAAATGGTGGAGGGGGCATGGTGGCACTGCGCCACCGTTGAGCGTCACGTGGTATGGGTGAAATCGTTGTGGGGAAGGCCTTCCTGTTTTTGTTTTGGATCATTTTGTACGCGATAGGTACATTCCGCTTTCGTGTTTATCTTCAGATAGTTTAACCCAACCAAATGCACACTGATGTCAAAATATTAAACTTTTAATCTGCATTTTTTTCTCACAATGTACCTGGGCATTTAACTAATTCAATTTTGTTTGACAGAGCTCACTGAGCTCTGTAAAACAGAGTTGAATTGGTTAAATTTCTAATTTCAACATGAGAAAAATTCCCTTGCATTATCGGAAAAATTCAGGGGCGCGGTGGAGTTGCGGTAACCGGTTCTCGTCAGATCACCGAAGTTAAGCAACGTCGAGCCCGGTTAGTCCTTGGATGGGTGACCGTCTGAGCGATCGATTCGGAATCCCGCGTTGTGTCCTTGGGCAAGACACTTAACCCTGATTGTCCACATAGGGGCATGATGACGCCGTGTACTAAGGCGTACTGCAAGTCGATGGTGCGCAAGTCTTCAACCAATCTGACTCTGCTTGTGCCTCAGTGCGGAGTTACGATGTTGGGAAGCTGGCAGCTGCTCGTCGTTGCTCGATGGTTCGTTCGCTCCGAGTACTCCGGCTTCCTCCTCCCGTAAAACTGTCACCGACACGATATGACCTTGGCTGTTCTCGTGTTGTTAAACCTTAATAATAATAATAATATCGGAAAAATTCGCTGTTTGTAATTATAGAATGTTGACAATAGTGTGCCGGTAGTTAAACATATCTTACAACAATATTGGTCACTTAGTTAACACATTCGCTGAGGCAGAATTTGAAAAAACTATATAATATGAAGTGAAACGGACCTTTCGGTTGAAGTGCCAATTGGGAAATGTTTGAAACGAGTGGGTTTTGTCAAATAATCGCTGAATTTGTAGAAATAGGCCATAAAGTCCACGCAAGTGATGCGATTTGTAAACGAAAGGAAATATCAACTTGTAGCGGAGGCCGGGGTTAAAGCAAACGGGAGACTCATTACATAATCACCCAAATATGTCGAAACTGGTTACCAAAACCATAAAATTGATGCGATTTGAGATTCCATTCTCATGTTTTGGAAAATAGTTTTAAAACTTCCATTTCCCATATGAAGGAGAAATTAATTACCGAAAATTGGCTCCTGAAAACGACAATATATTTGGTATCGTGGGTTTGAATGTCAAGCCATAATTAATGCCCGGAATGTGTCAGTGGCTAGGATTATTCTTGGTCATTCAAGATATAGGAATATGAATACAACGATGCATTTATTATGATACAGCCAAAATTCAGTCGCGATATCCATGTTTTGTGTTACTATGCTCTATACCTTGCTGAGAGTGATGTTCTCTGTGATATGCCAACTTCAACAATACAATCTTTCTTTTTGTATTATCTTTCTTCTTCATATGCTTAAAGTTTTGTGTTTGATATTGTGATTAATGTTTTAAGATTTAATATCACAATTAACCGCCAGCTGTGTTGGTTTGGAACGGGAAACAATTCACGGACCGGTTTAGAATATTTAATGAGAAACGAGAGTGTAGCGTGAGATCCCCTCGACCTTATTTGCAGAAGAAAATATGAATTATTTATCAGATAGAACTACGTTGACTGGTATCATTTTTTCAGAATGTCGGAACTTGTATGTCAATAATAATTAAAATATGTTATAAATATTAACCCTTTGAACCCAAGAGGACGCTCTTCCGGCCGGGAACACGATACGTCATAACGTCATTAAATCCCAAGCGGACGCTCTTCCGGCCAGGAACACGATACGTCATAACGTCATTACATATGATGGCTGTTCAGTAAATGTGTGGGTTAGACCAATCAATATTTCCAACGTGCAGCCCCGAGGCTGCACGTTGAAAATAATTGATTGGTCTACCCCAAATAATGAATATGGACTCTTCCAATTGCTGCGATTGAACTGGCATGGACGATACCACCAGAGTTCAAAGGGTAAAATTCGAATTCCCTCAAATTTTGCACATCATCAACGTTTGCATTGTTCACAAACATCAAAATACATTTTTTATTTATTATTTAAAAAGCAAACGGCGATTACGAGGCGTCGAATAATCCCATTCCAAACTATCGAGAATAAAGTTTCTGTTAATCGTTGACCTGACGAATCAGCACCATCAGCACGCCTAATATTTTTTTTTTTTTAATTCAACAAAACATATCATGTGACCCCCATCAGTGGAACGGGCTCATCGAGCTCGTTCCAATGAGGTGTCACTTGATATGGTTTTGTTGAATTTTTGTGAAAAAATTGGAAAAATAATATTTAAAATACAAAGTGTGTTGGGTAAACGGTTAAGCATTGTCTGTTTATAGAGAGAATTGCCATGCGTATGATGGAGGCAGGTGTAGTATCCTATTCTCGTTGTGGCACTGAGCGTCCTGATGATTAACGATTGCTTGTCACAAATTTTCTCACCATTCTTCCGACGTCCGAGCGAAATTTACTGTCCGAATTCAACCCAGGGTCAAATCCGGCGAGCGGTGAATTTTGTGAAGTACGCTGGAGTACTGGTTGGAACTGACGAATAGTTTTACTGGTCTCAAGCTGTAGCAGCCGATTCCCCCCTCCTCCCCCCCCCCCCCCCCCCCCCCCGGTCAGAATTCATCTTAATTTATGGTATTCTTAGACTGCAGGTAATATGTCTCACTCTGGATCAAGTTCTCACGCCGCCAGTGCAATTCATTAAGAACTTAGTGATCTTATGACCTGGACCCAGTCTAGCACTCAAATAGTTCATCGGCCATTTTCAAAAAATAAACGGTTCACTTTTCAGATCAACTGCAATATTCCATCCGATTGAATCTAATAAAATACTTTAAACATTCATCTCACTTGAATCAACGAAAAAAATGTTCTCTCAGTCGGGACTTGATTTGATCGAATCATTCATCACATGGTTGTTGGTGAATACATATACGATGAATGAAGAGTCACATGAGCTGTAGATTTATGATTGCGTCGCGCAGTTGGGTTGATGTATTGCTGTTTTAAAGGTGAATTAAGTACATACTGATTGTAATATCAAAAACTGGAATCTGGCAGAATATCTATAAATTTTGTGAGCAACGAGGCATCATATTATATCCATGGCGGTTTGTGCACAAACACCCCGCAAAATAGGCAAACAAATGACCCTCAACAGCGTCGATTTCCTTACGGAATTTGACTGATGGTCTGAGGGCTTATCTCTGGATATGGAGATGCAGTACAGCCGCCGTGGACTGGTCGTAATCCACGCGCGGACAGTGATGTCCACGCATGCGTTTATCAAACAATAAAAATCACAATCAGAAAAATTTTAATTAAAGAAGCACGAGTTGCACTCGGTGCTTCATTAATTGAATTGTTTATGATTATTCCTATAATTAGTGTTTGGAATCCAAAATTATTCCTTCCGTGGAAATATTGCCCACCCGTGGAAAGTGACCAGTCCACGGCGGCCGTATTACCCCGGCAATCTTTGACAGAACAGAACAGCAGATTTAGCCTATCAGCCCATACTTTCATTTCTTTTTAGTGTGTGGCACGATCGGCTTCGATCTTTTTATTTTATTTTTACTTACAGTATTTTTTCTCTCCACGTGCTATTTAGAAAACATTTCTACAGTAAAGGGTGAGTGCAACAACGACTTACTGATGTTTTGTTTGTGCAGAAGTGATGGACAAAATGAATTTTGGCATTGTATCCACGGCTCAAGAAAAACTCTCATCCCATTTTAGGTGACGAGTGAAAATTAGATTTGGCGAGATGTTTCACATCAGTAGTATGTCAGGGGCTTTTCACCCTACATTTGGGGGACCCCGGAAATGACGTCAGTATTCCCATAGTGATACGTGGTATTAGTGCGCATGTGCAGAGCGTGTTGTTAGGGTGATTTCCGTCGTCCATTTTGAATAATTGAATATGGTAGAGTTCAAAACTTTATTCACTTTGTTATGGTAAATTCACTTCAACTTCATTGGGTCAGTTCAACAGTAGTTGTATTGGATCTGTTCATACTTCAGTTCGGTCCAACCAGTTCATCTTTTTTCACTTTGTTTTCTGTTCCTTCTATCTTGGTTGTGCTGGATCTTCGTTCTGTACCTTCGTTGTTTTGTAGTTGTTGGTTGTCAGTTGTATCTGTTCAGATTCTTGTAGTAGTTGTTGAAATGGGCGTTATCAGTCTCTTTCCATACCCTCGAGTGTTGATGTTAAAATACAGAATCCCATTTACCGAGTCGGATAGGAATCCCTTTTTAAGAATCCCTTTTTGGAAAACATCTGTGGCTATGGAATCCCCTTTTCTGAAATGAGGCTAAGAGTCGTATGTGCACTCGAATGAGCAATTGCTCGATAGCTCATTTGCTCGATGGGCTTCGAGTCGTTCGAGCAGTATGTGCGAGTCACTCGACGTAAGACGGAATCCCCCTTATGGATTCCCCTTTTTGGAATCGCATTTGGGGAATCCATTTTTCGAAAACATATGGCTTTCGGAATCCCTTTTTCTGAAATGAGGCTAAGAGTCGTATGTGCGAGTCACTCGAACGAGCAATTGCTCGATAGCTCATTTGCTCGATGGGCTTCGAGTCGTTCGGGCAGTATGTGCGAGTGACTCGAGTTAAGACGGAATTCCACTTATGGAATCCCTTTCTTGAAATCCCATTTGTGGAATCCCTTTTAGAATATGTCTGTGGCTACAGAATCCCTTTTTGGTCGTATGTGCCTATGTGCTAGTGCACAATGTGTCACATTGTGGCTTTTCACATAAGCACATATGACAAAAAAGGGATTCACCATCAGATATTCCCAATAGGTATCCTCAAATAATACAATACCAGGTTATAGGTATCCTCAAATACCCGTATGTGCCTATGTGCTAGGGCACACTGTGTCAACTTGTGCTTTTTCACATAAGCACATATTGGCACATCCAGCACGTGCCTATGTGATAGGGCACAATGTGTCAAATTGTGCCTTTTCACATAAGCCCTACTGGCACGTCCAGCATGTACATATGTCCTACCTGTAATGTGTACAATAGAACATAAACATACTTAGGGACGTCACAATAAATAGAACAAAAAAGGCATAACATAGCTTGTAGATACATGGGTATTACCTTCTCGGTACTATAGCACTACGTGCTACTATTAAAATCTACGGGATGGCGGTCCTAAAAATGATTCTGGGGGAAATGCGTATCAAATAAAAGTCGTTTTCGTTGATTTGGAGGGATTATCGGTTTGTTTGTGGCAATTAGATTTATTCCTATTCAATCAAGCACACCCTCCGAACATACCCCTATCCTATAAGAAAGTTTTAGGTCACACAGCAACCACGTGCTACCAAAGAAACTAAGATGGCGGCCTCCAGTATTCAAAATGGACGACGGAAACACGTATCACCCTAACAACACGCGCTGTGCATGCGCACTAACACCACGTATCACTGTGGGGGTGACGTCACAACATGGCCGCTCACGCGGGTTACCATGACAACACAACATGGCGCCATTGGGTTACGTGACATGACGTCATTCCGGGGTCCCCCCCAAATGTGGTGTGAAAATCCCCTGACATACTACTGATGTGAAACATCTCGCCAAATCTCATATTCACCTCGTCACATAAAATGGGACGAGAATTTTTCTTGAGCCGTTGATACAATGCCAAGATTCATTTAGTCCGTCACTTCCACACAAACAAAACATCAGTACGTCGTTGTTGCACTCACCCTTTACTGTAGAATTATTTTCTAAATAGCACGTGGAGAGAAAAATACTGTAAGTAACTCACGTTAACACATGTGAATGAATTCTGACGAATTTTTTTTCAACATGCCGATAACAACGGCTTGTCATTTTTAAAATTACAGGAGAGCCGTGATGGTTCGACCGAAATGACCAAAGAAACGCCATGTTTGGTCCGCCTGAATTCATCAAAGGAGAGTCCTTTTCAAGTTTTTTTTTACTATTGAGCTTTTATTTGGACAAGATCGTTCCAACGACATGTCATAAGGTATATTGTAAGGTAAACTAGAGTGATGTCACGCATACAGCCCGACTGTCCGAGCAATGGCAATGCTTAGATGCAAAATAGTCGGAGCCATTTTTTGTTAACTGTTTACCTAACGAATCTGCCATATCTGCACTCGTGATATACAAAATTTGCTATTCAAATTTTATTTTTTCATTTCTCTACTTCAAACCATACCTCATGACCTATTAATGGAACAGAACAGACTTGATGAGCTTGTTCCAATAAGGATTAATAAGCCATGGTTAGAAGTAAAAAATGAAAAAATCTGATGTTTCAGAAAAATAATTTGTACTGTTGGCTTCAACTTGTGTTAGGTAAAGATTCAAGATGCATAAAGCAATGTTGGGCTATAGGAGTCAATTGTCTTTTTGGATGTAATGACTCCCAATCCTTCAAAATGCATTTTGGGAATAATTGTCTAAGTGAGATGTTTGTGTGTGTGGGGGGGGGGGGGGGGGGGGGAGGGGAGGGAGTAGTGGAACCTATATTGAAACCTGGCCTGTATTACTTGCTGGAAAATCCACACATCAACTTTGGTTGAAATCAAATAATCCAAACTGGAGTTATCAGTCGGAAACCAATTGTTTACAGACAGATGGATGGTCCGACAGATGGACGGACGAAAGTCATGACTATAGCCCTGACTATAAACAGTCAGGCTAAAAATGCATTTTGTACCAAAGAAAAAATATTGCATGAATGGTCCTGGGTGAGGAGGAGGTGAGGTGGGGGATGAGGGGTGGGGAGAGTGGGGGTGTGTTAGGGGAGTCCATTTTTTTTCCACATGTGGTCAGTCTAAATCCTTCAGAATGCATTTTGAGCAGAGAAAAAAAAACACCTAACTGGCACCATTGGGGTGGGTGGGTGGTGTTTGTCTGGGTTTTTAACCACAAACATTAACGAAAACTGTAAAAAAGCATTTTTGACGAAAGAAAAAAAAGTGCCTAACAGGCCCCCCGGGGGGCAGGGGTAGAGAAGGGGGGGGGGGAGGGTTACGTGACGTGAGTTAAAAAAAAGGTTTTGCATGTGGTGACAGTAAATATACTCGCCCAAAAAAGAAAGTGTGCATTGCAGAAATTGATCAAACTCCAAAAAAATAATTTCGTAGGTGTAAAGAGTGTTAACCTGTTCATGAATAAGTTATATTGAACACAAAAACAGCCTTCCTCGTTAAAAATTGCATTAACGTTAAATGACGTGCTGCACGTTTGTGAAAAGGCATGTTTTGCACGTGGAGTGTCTGAAAATTCATGCAGCAGTGTGAATCCTTGGGTATTTAAACACTAAAGTAAGGTCTTCCTATCGTTCACATTCAAACTTGCGCTGCTGTTAAAACGACTCCACATTAGCGTGCCAAGATTGACAATGAATCAACGTCTCCTTGCCCTGGGTATGATTAGAGCTGGCAGAACACACAGAGAGGTTGCCCAGCATTTGAACTGCCACCGTAACACTGTAGACAGGCTAGTCCATCGACATGCACAACATGATGACGTTCGAGACCCACCCCGCTCCGGGAGACCCCGAGTTACCACCCCTGCACAAGATCGGTATATCCGTGTCGTCCATCTCCGGAACCGGCAACAAACGGCAACGACGACAGCCAGGAACATCCCTAACCTGAGACGGATACATCCACAAACAGTAATCAACCGGCTGGGAGAATACGGCTTACATCCTCGAAGACCTGCAATTCGTCCGATTTTGACGTTACGTCATCGTCGTGCTCGACTGCAGTGGTGTAGACAACATCTCAGGCATCCCTTACACTGGTGGCGTCGTGTTTTATTCACAGATTAATGTCGTTTCCATCTTTCATCATCAGATGGCCGCCAGAGAGTGTACAGACGTCCAAACGAACGCTACGCAGATCCATGTGTCGTGGAGCGAAACCGTTATGGGGGAGGGTCTCTCATGGTGTGGGGTGGCATCACTGCCCGTAACAGAACTGAGCTGGTCATTATTGATGGCAATCTCAATGCAGCCAGATATCGTGATGAAGTGCTTACACCTGTTGTTGTTCCATTTCTGCAACGTCACGGCCCCGGCGTCATTCTACAGCAGGACAACGCCCGACCCCACGCAGCTCGTGTTGTTCAACAGTATCTGCAGCAACAACAAGTGGATGTTCTTCCCTGGCCCGCAAATTCGCCCGATATCTCACCCATTGAGCACGTATGAGACGAAATGAAACGTCAGCTACGCCGGCTTCCCCATGCACCGTCAACGCTTGTGGAACTCCAAAGACAGCTTATCAGAATATGGAAAAACATCCCACAACACTTCCATGCTAACTTGTTCGCTTCCATGAGGCGTAGATGCACAGCAGTAGTCGATGCAGACGGAGGTCATACCAGATATTGAGTGTGTGACTTTTGTGTTTGACCCTTATTGTCTTTGACTCTCCATGTCACCAAGAGTATTCGTCGTAGCGTAATGAAATTTCTCGTGTTGATCACAAATTGATTCACCTGTGATTGAATAAAATTTCCATGAATGAAAATGATATATATCTTTTTTTAGAGTTATTTTTTAGCATGCACACTTTCTTTTTTGGGAGAGTATAGTTCAAAATGGTGTTTGGGGTTTTAACCAAAATTGTAAACAAGCATTTTTGACGAATGAAAAAAAAAATGCCTAATTGGCCCCCGGCGGAAGGGGGGGGGGGAGGTGGGGTACGAAAGTTTGAAAAAGGTTCCGCATGAAGTGACTGCAAATAGTTCAAAATGCATTTTGGAGAAAAGAAGAAAAAAAAGCCTAATGGGGGTGGGGGGGGTGGTGGTGTTTGTCTGTTTTTTAACCACAAACTTGGAGTCATCCTACCAAGCTACAATGAAATCCCTTCATAATTATGGCCTGTGGAATATTCTAAAGGTTTTCGGGCTTCGGGCCTCTGTTGCCGTCACAGTTGCCCAAAAGGGGACGTTCTCATCTAGACATTATAATATGAAGTCAACCTATCAAGTTACAATGAAATCCCTCCATAAATATGACCAGTAGACTATGCTAAAGGTTTTCGGGTTTTGGGCTCGGGCAGTCGTGACGGTTGATAGATAACGCCCATATGGGGAAATTCTCATGTAGACATCATACGGAGTCATCGTATCAAGTTTCAATGAAATCCGTCCATATTAAACATGACCTGCAGACTGTGCTAAAAGTTTTTGAGTTTCGGGTTTGGGCAGCCATCACGGTTGACAGATCATGCCCAAACGGGGACGTTCTCATCTAGGCATTATACAGAGACATTCTATGAAGTTGCAATGAAATCCCTTCATAAATACGACCTGCAGACTGTGCTTATGGTTTTCGGGTTTTGGGCTCGGGCAGCCATACCGGTTGACCGATCACGACCAATAGGGGACATTCCCATGTAGACATGACCTAAAACCTGCATATGAAATTTTGTGACGATAAGACAAGAAATACCGGGTATAGTCTGTACTTGAATGTTGAATAAAAAACTTTAACCACAAACTTTAACCCAAACTCCAAATGTCAACTAAACAGGAATAAGAAAAAAAACAAAACACTTGAACCTTCAGTAAAAAACTTTAACCACAAACTTTAACCAAAACTCTAAATGTTAACAGAAAAAGACAGACGGACAGACGGACGGACAAAAGTCATTACTAAAGCCCTCACTGTAAACAGTCGGGCTAAAATGGAAAGATGTGTAGTTATTATCTTTTATTTCAGCTTGGTACAGGTTCAATCACGAAATCTTTAAAACGGTCGGTGGTTGAACAAGGAAGTTTTAATTTTTCAGATTCTCTTTCGATTCGGTTCGGTTTCAGCAAGAAACCTCTGCTTCGGTTCAGTTTTTCTACATGGTATGAACATATAGTAAATAACACTTCACACCCCCTCAACTTGGAAAAAAATCCACAATAGCTCTTACAACACTCACCACAAAAGCCCTCTCCATTGGGTTCAGCCTAATTTACCTTTAATTATTCTTAGGTTTTCTTGGGGGTCATTTACTAAGCCAACTGAGTCAGAAAATAACATAAATTGGGGTAACAAATGCATAAAGTTCATGTAAGCTATGCTGTGTTCTTATTATCACATTTCTCCCCCTTATTGAATCGGCTGGTGAACGAGTCAATACAGGAGAAATGTGACAATGAGAAAACGACGTATTCGCCCCTTTGCCGGATACACCAGCTGATGAGTGTCCATAGAGGCCACTTATCTTGTTCCCCCTATATAGTGTGAGCAGTTTATGCACAGAAACAGTAAAACCGTTCGGCCGGTTTTTTGCTGTCTCTTGCGGTTTTCCGCAAAAACTGAAACCTAACCCGAACCCCCACCCATCCCCCAGGTCTAGTCGGTAGGGACTAATCCAAACTCGGACGGTGAGGATTTAAAATAATTCACGGCCAAGACGTCCCCGATTAGAATAGTGTGGTGAAAGATTGTTTTTCGATATATAGTTTTTTTTTCTTGTTGGGGTTAACGGAACTTTCGACAGCCAGGGTACCTCGTGTCGGTCAGTTTTACGTGTGGAGGAAGCCCTATCATCCCGAGTGAACCATCGAGCAGCGGCAAGCATCTTTCAGTCTCCACGATGTACTGACAAGCAGGGTTAGCAATGGTTGGAGATAAGTGTACCATCGACGTGCAGTACGCGTTAGTACATAGCGACACTGTGCCTGCAGTGGGCAATCACGAACCGTGGTCCTTTGGTTTACATTCTAATACTGTAACCACTGAACCACCTACCTTTCCACTTATTTCATTCGGTATAGTGATTCCTAAGAGTTGCATTTATTACCTTACGAAAGCACATTATAACTCGTCTGTTTTCTGCGCGAGTGTTTCTTTAAGTTAAACGAACAGTTTTTGTCATGCACTTGTTCGCTGAACGAATGGTTTGAACAGTCTTTCTTGAATCCTGTTTTTAGTTTTTTTATACCTGTCCACTTAGAATCATTCCGATAATTAATAAAAACAACGGAAACGATCTAAATAGGATGAAGGTATATGTTGATTCGGGATATTATCATTCAGCTACCAAATCACGATAATCAGTGTCAACCAGTGGCGCAGCTACGGTGGTGGGGGATTGAACTCCCTAAACGTTTGGCTGTCACCTCCCAAAAACAATGTCCCATAGTAAGTTTGACAAAACATAGCGCCTCAAAATGGTATCCAATATAGGGCCTACACACGGTACAAATGCCTCATATTCGCTCTCAGAGCACTAAGACCCTCCGGTCGTTGCCTTCTCCTCCCACCTCCCGGAGGTCCGGATCTGAAGGGAGTGGGAGTAATGACCGAGGGTCTTATTTAGGACTAAGGGAGATCTCCCCATCCTACCCCCCCCCCCCCCCGAAACCCTACACAACGGTCTTTCAAATATCATCTTGGGCAATTCCAAAACTGGCTAGGGCACCACCCACTGGCATTTATAGAATCCTGGCTAGTCGCCCACTGTCAACTTTGTTTCAGATAATGGCAAACGAAACTCAAGATAAAGACATTACTGTTGAATGCTAATCGATTTTTCTGGTCATGTTCTGATTTTAGAGTTATTTCCCTTACATTTGTGCGCAGTGGTTTTCTCGTGTGGTGGCTTTACTTCACAAATGCAAGCCAAATGTTGCTGACATTTTCATCGACTATAATAGGCGATGCGTTAGACTGTAGAAAACTGTAATACCACTGAAAGGTTAGGTCGAAAAGGGAAAGTGTGACTTCTGTTGGGGCACGCTATGACTCCATTTGGTGTCGACGATCGAACGACTTTGTGATGGTTGGGGAAAAATGAATTTCTAAAGCGGGACATCACTGCTATTTATAAAGCCAATCACCGCAGTCAAATAATATGAGAAATGGAGATGTGGCGAATTCCAAAGAAAAAAAAATACCATGGAAAAAATTCGCATAGAGTGGCTCCAGAAAGTATTAGACCAAGATAATGGCTCCTTTTAAGTACTAATGACCAATTTGCAAAGAATCGAGTCTGCGATCTGTGTTGTTTTTCTTCTTATATCATCTCTTTGGGCAGCTGAGTCCTTTCAAACGTTTTAACCCTTTGAGACTTTAATTATCCTAACGTTCAAACGACACTGGGAATTCAGTTTCTTCAACGTTTTTTAAAATGTGGGAAAGTACAAATAACAAGATATTTTCCACATTAGTGCTTATGTGGTTGACGGCTTGATTATTTTGGTGGCCTCAATTTGTTATTTAAGACTTGTTATTCCAAACTTGTTTTATTGAACAAGCACTCTCCAATAATTTGTAATAAAACAAATTTATATAAACAAAATATTATTTGTGTTTCACTGAATTTGAAATATAAGCAGGGAAAGTGTTGGCTTTTGCTCTGGTATCCTCATTTTTTTGAAAGCCCTGATAGTGGCTTCTAGCACTCAACCAGTTAAGAAGTCTTGACCGCAGAATTATATTAGTATTTACGCTGCGATAACATTTGGCTCAATGGTTGTCACTGGGCACTGTTCGGGAGAAAATGGGAATTGAGGTTAAAACTTTAAAAAATCGAAAAATAATAACAAAACAAATGACCACAAAGTATCAACGCGCTGTTTGATTTCGTACATCATAAGACGTACAGAAGTATGAAAGGGTTAAGTCAAATCATCTTATTATGTGAAAAACTGTTTTTTCCCACATACTCAATTTATAAATTACGTGGGCGGTAATGATAGGTTTTACTTGGCAATTTGTCAAAAGGTGTCCGTGAAGATAGTCATTCCGCATGGAAAACTCTTCAAAATCATTTTTGAATGAACAACTTGAACATGGTTACCGAAGTTTCTTTTCATATGGGAGCCCCGGGATGGGCAGCAGTGCTTCTTCACTGCGGTGAACTAGTTCTGCTCTACTGGTAAAATATGACCCGGTCACCAACGCTTTTGGTAAAAGTACCCTAAAGTGGGCAATAAATAAAAATATGATTGGCTGAATTTGATTTTATACTTGTATTGTGGTCATGATATAGCCATTGCTGCTGAAAGTTACCTTACAAAACAATAAATAAACAAACCGACGTTTATTAAATCCTTGGTAGCTGATCTTAAGGGAGCGTCCACCTAACTTTGGCCGAATTACTGGTAACTGTCTCCAAAGTCCAAACGGGCCACAAAGGAATAACCCAAATAAATTATGTATCAATTTTTTTAATGAAACATAGAATATGTGGAAACTAATATAAGCCATGGGGCTTTTACCATGTGTTGGAAAGCACTACCCGAAAGTCTGCTATGGCATAAGTAAGAGGCCAGATTTTGTACAATAAAATACCTTAAATTTACTGAATAGTTATATTCTGGAATCCTTCTAGTAGAGCCTCAGAGAATTTTTTTTCTCATTCTTGCAAGGAACGGACAGTAAGACTAATTGTAATCTAGGGTTTTCTAAATTTCACAGGGGCTGCCAGTTTTCTTGTTTTTGTTTACTCTTTATGAAGTTCACCAAGGGTCAAGTCCACACAGTTCACAAGAACAAGTATGGGGTCATGAGAGTACATCAATGTAAGATGTGGCTTTTGTCAGTCTGCAGTGATCATATATCCCACAATTCTGTGCTGTTTTGCATGCGATTTGTGTCAAATTGGTAAAAAATGAGATGAGATTTATTCACCAAAAAAACTGAAAACTATCAAACTTCCTCATTTGGTATTATCTGTGACCATTTGTGGTGTTGAATGATCGATGGCAGCTGCTAAGTGAGCCATGTGAATCCCCAGGTATGTTCAAAACAACAAAAATGGCATGGCCTGCATGCAGAATACCTACACCAATCGAATTTGTTACGTTTGAACGCATACATTATATAATTCCTCTGTGTACATGGTTTGGTATGAGAGATTTAAGAACATTAAAAACTGATCTGCTTATCAACATAAATTTTATAGGCAGTGAATTATATGCCTGAACAATATCGCAATTATGTTGGTTATTAAATTCATTTATCTAAAATCTTATGAGATGTTGTCTTTTCATTTTGGTAAATCGCGTTTTTATCCACCAACTGGCTTCATGGTATTTCTTTCAACAGATTGTACAATACACATAGATTTTTGCAAACTTTTTGTGCCAATAGCGATCAAAATCGACGTGTATCCACCTTACACACAATGCGGTTGTGCGAGGAAGAAAGTTACACTTACGATGGTACTAAATTTCACTATTTTTGGTGAACAGAAAAAGAGATTTCTGGAACGTTGGTCTTATTCGATCAGCAGACTTCACCAAACCTTCTTTACGTCGCAAATATAGTTCGGCTACAATCAAATTATTTTTTCGTAAATATACTATTGTGAGGACTGCAATGTATGTTTAATTTTTTTTTAAACATAATTTTCCAGTTTTATGTTTTGCTCATTGACAAACAACCAAACAATGGTAGTTCGAATCGGTGGCATCTTAATCTCTTTCTGAAACTCGCGTAACTTTCTACAGTTTCCGGATTCAACATTGCTACTAAGGACTTAGTGGCAATGTTGAATCCGGAAAATGTAGAAATTATTACACTGCCAGTTGAATATTTTCCTATGAATGTATCGTGTGTTATAATCAGGCCTGGCAATCTAGAAAATCATGGCGTTCAAAACAATTACCCTCCTCCCCAGATTACTTGGGAGTGCAATTGCACCTGAAATTTTGGTTATATCCACTTCAAGGTATGAATAATGTGACCTAAAAATTGTACTATATTCAGTTGCATGGTGGAAAAATTGGCACACACATCTTCTCACTATTAAAAATGTTGCATTCAAGTCTTATGTGACTGTCTTCCACACTCAAAATGTATCGAAATGCGGCACAGAATGGACCATGAATTTGCGAATCAATACAACACTGACAAATCGTCCCCGGAGTTCCAATGTGTTCTCTGTGCCAGTTGGCACAGAGAACACATTGGAACTCAGGGGACGAAATTATAATATATTTTAAAGGCAGTCCCAAACAGGTCTGGCGTTCCAGAAAATCAAGGGGTGCAAAAAACTGCCCTCCTCAATTTTTTCTAGGCTGCAGTAGGCGTGCAGCACTCCTGCACTCCAAAAGAAGGTCAGGCCTGTATGATTACATCGTCTCGAGTCGAAAACAGCAATGAAATGTTGTAGATTTCAGATCTTTGGAAATTAAATCGTTTCCCAACTAGGCTTAATCATCACGTGATTAAATCAAACAACTCAATTTATATTTCGTGTTCGTTCATTTTACCCTGGGAGGTTTCAACACGTCGATGATGAAATATGCTTTCTCCGAGTATGGAATGTGGAGTCTTTTATTTATAACTCAGTTAGAAATACCGATTATTCCGTGTTATTTTTGTCGGTTACTTATACGGCTGGCAATTTCTTTGTCATCAAAAGCAAACGATTTTCTTTTTTTGAAAAAGTGGATAAATTCCAGTTTTCTGTATCCTTGTCGTTATTTTGGTATTTTGTATGTCGCTATTCACCACTTTGATTCGTATTTAGGGCATTGTTGAAATTTTCAAAAGGAAATGTCAAAAATTTTGTTGGACGACCCCTTAACTGCTGGTGTTTTTACTCGCCTTCCTTTCACCTTTCTAATTGATCTCATGTTAGTATATATCAGTTTCGCAAGAAATAGAGAACACGTACATTGCCCGTTTGAATGTCGGGAATATAAGAGTTATGACTTAAAAAACAAATTAGTTAAACCAAACACCAGAGATGATCAATACAGGTTGGGCGTTGGGAAATGTTAACAAGACTAAAACCAGATGGTACAGGTCAAAATCCGTGCTGTGCGTACCCGAAGTGTAATACCACTTCACTTGAACAGGATAAGGGGGCGCGGTGGCATCGCGGTAACCGGTTCTCGTAGGATCACCGAAGTTAAGCAACGTCGAGCGCAGTTAGCAGTTGGATGGGTGACCATTTCAGCGACTGATTCGTACTCCCGCGTTGTGTCCTTGGGCAAGGCATTTAACACCGATTGCCTGCATGGGGCACGATGACGCTGTGTACTAAGGCGTACTGTACGTCGTTGGTAAGCATGTCTTCAACCAATCTAACCCTGCCTGTGCCGCGGTGCAGAGTTCAGAGTTACGATGTTGGAGAGCTGGCAGCTGCTCGTCGTTGCTGGATGGTTCTCTCCGGGTACTCCGGCTTCCCTCACCCGTAAGACTGTCACCGACATGATATGACCCTGGCTGTTAATGTGTCGTTAAACCCTAATAAAAAAAAAAATTAAAAAAGAACAGGATAAAGAATGAGTGCTGCGTTAGTTCAAAACCTGTTAGCACTCTTTGTAGGTACAAGGTTTAGACATTAACCATTTTGTCTGTTGATTGTGTTAACTAAACTATAGAGTATATAGATGTAAAAGAACATTGCATAAAAATAACTTCATAAAAAATAAACATGGAGGGAGCAAACTCACTCACTGTTAGAAAAAAGTACCTGATTTCCTGTCAAGTAAAACCCATTGAACAGATGACTATGTTTATGTTAATCCAAGCGAGATTGCGGAGCTGTAACGGTCTCTTTTGTATTGCGCGAACGTGTTTTCGATTTCTTAAGTTTGTACAAGCTCGTGCGCCACCTATAACCAGCATTACAATCAGTGCACCAGTATTTTGGCTGATATTGGAGTTTACCACGCACGCGATCGTTTTGTATGGCTCTCCTTGCAACGAGTAATCCACACACACTACATTTTATGTTCATATCGCGCTCAGTTGGTCCGTGGCAACGTTTCCGGTGCCTAGTAAGCGAACTTTTGTAAGAATAACGGGCCTTACAATGTGAATTGAATGGGTACGTATCGTGATGACGATTGACGTGCCGTGCGTAGTGATAACGTTTCATGAAACCCTGATCACGTGTGCTGCACTGAAAACGGTAACATTCACAATGCTGTGCAGTGTGTTTAGTATGACTATCCTTTCCAGACAAGACTTTTCCACAGATGAAAGATGCATGATACACTTTCATTTTGACAGTCTTTTCTTCTGTTACTACGTGATATCTTCTCTTTCCCAGACTTGTCTACACGGAAAGACTCGTCAATCCCTGGTATCTCTTCCAGTGACATTCTGAAATAGGGTTCGAATCCCGGCGGGGGATCAGAAACCAACATTCAACATTCCTCTAAAACATGATTGTGTCATTTGAAAAAACACACACAAGCCCGTGCCAGTCTTCGTCTGAGGCCATCCACAGCACTTTCGTCGTACTGTAGCCAGCGCGTTCCACACTTTCATGCTGCTGCCGAAAGGAAGATGAACCAAGTAATCATGAGGACTTCATCTAAAAAGCTAGATTCCAGCCATCGTTTTTTGACGGTGTGCAATGGTCTAGTGGTTTAGACGCTTGACTCCTGATTGCCAGGCGGTGTTGCCGAGGTTTCGAATCCCGGCGGGGGATCAGAAACCAACATTCAAAATTCCGCTAAAACATGTTTGTGTCATTTGAAAAAAACACACAAGCCCGTGCCAGTCTTCGTCTGAGGCCATCCACAGCACTTTCGACGTACTGCAGCCAGCGCGTTCCACACTTTCATGCTACTGCCGAAAGGAAGATGAACCAAGTAATCATGAGGACTTCATCTAAAAAGCTAGTTTCCAGCCATCGTTTTTGACGGTGTGCAATGGTCTAGTGGTTTAGACGCTGGACTCCTGATTGCCAGGCGGTGTTGCCGAGGGTTCTAATCCCGGCGGGGGATCAGAAACCAACATTCAAAATTCCTCTAAAACATGATTGTGTCATTTGAAAAAAACACACACTCTCTCTCTCTCTCTCATTTCAGCAGTTTTGTCCACATCGATGTTTTAAATGGGGACCTTTAGAGCTGCAATTGGCACAGTTTCTTGAAAAGATCATAATTATCGTCGTTAATATTTTGATCGTGCAAAAATCATTCATTCTGTCCGACACTAAGATTGGTGGTGCTGAGGTGGCATGAGTATTATATTGTATAAGGAGGTACCGGATTATCAACACACCAAATTGAGAATGTTGCTTACCACGATACTGAACTTGTTGCAAGTTGGCAACATATGACTGAGTTTGGTCGGCGATGAGAAATCGCGTTTAGGGATTGTTACGAGCGTTTGCAGTGAAACTGTCACGAGTTTAAAAATTGTGAGCAATCTCCGAATCATTTCAAGCATACGAATGTATCAAATAGCATCAAACCGCGAAAATTGCTTGACATGATCAGTCGATCAAGGATGGAGAGAAGGGTTTATTTCCCAATCTTGGGAAGACACAAAATAGATTTTTTTCGCCAATGACTATCATAATCGCTTAGGAGATCGCGTCCTTAACCCTGAAACACAAACACACACACATTTCGACTACTCTCGGCGCCTCCGTGCGGAGATAGAGATATAATGAAGACTATTTTAATCCAGTTTGACTTCGGTGCTCAATTTCAGTATT
Organism: Pictodentalium vernedei; assembly: GCA_031216915.1. Classification (NCBI taxonomy): domain Eukaryota; kingdom Metazoa; phylum Mollusca; class Scaphopoda; order Dentaliida; family Dentaliidae; genus Pictodentalium; species Pictodentalium vernedei. The sequence goes on from CM062293.1 coordinate 378,002,704, forward strand.
TCAGGTGTTTGTAGCGACTGGCAGTTCAAGCGTACACATGTTTTCTATGAAGTCAACTAAACACGTACACCATGCACATCCACTCTCCTCAGAAAAGAAATGAAAAGAGAGGGGATGGTCAACGCAGTTGTTCAATTAGAAATATCTGAAAGGGGGTGGTTTCCGTTACCAAATAATCAACCATAAAGCTGACAAATTCTCCATTGCATTCGGAAAGGACAACGTTCTACATGATAATCATGTTTTCTAATTTCTAGGTAAACAAATATTGACGTTTTGGAGATAAAATAATATAGACTGATATATTGCATACTTTCTTTGACTTTACGGTCACCCGTTTGTTGGATAAAAGGTTTACTTTGAGAATGAGTCAGGGCTTTGCTAGGTACTATCCATCACTACAATTTACGACACAGTCAAATTGGTTTTGGACAGCTGATCCTGCAACCAAAGTACGATGCAGTGGACTGGAAACATAAATTAATCCATGAAACAGTCTTTCTATCATTTATTCCCAAAATGGTGGGGGATTCTGAACAAAAACGAAAAACTAAAAAAAAATGTGACATGTCTTCGTCTTATTAGATGCAATAAATCAGAAAGTCAGACAGACATTTTTCACTCAGGCAAGTTAAAGCTAATTTGAAACAATTACTGTAGGTAATAACAGCAAATCAATGCGCGTCCGAGATCAGACAGTTCAATTTGCTTGTCGACATTTTGTTTACTTGAACCAACAGTATACGTGTATGCGTTACATTAAATTTGTATCTAACACACGTTTATTCCTTTGATTCAGAGACTGACTACTTTGGTGCGTTTTATAAGAGCACCAAAATTACAGACGCTGTCACAGTGCACCACGAAGCATACAATAACCAGCCTTGTGCTGAAGTTGAAGTTTCCTCACAGATCAGTAGATGGCTCATCATACCTCATAGAACTCTATAAATATGAATCGCCACCTTTGTTTCAGCCAGGGGTGGTTCCAGTAGTCCCCCAATGAGGGCGTATCTGCAGCCCCACAGTGTGGGGAGGCGGTCCCCCAAGAAGCCTACAATACAGGAGACGGCTTCTCCGACGTGAGGTGTGGATATACTTGCAAGGGACCTGCATCTACGCGTGGTATAGACACCCCCAAGGGACCTACCCCCGCGCGGGCACAACCCCTAGTTTTACCTATGCAATGAGAAGCATTTGATCGTTTATCTAGCGTAATGGCCAGAAAGGCGGCGGAACGTTTTTGGAAGTGGGGTATAGTATAGTGCCATATTTTATCGCGTACACTTGTGTTGTGATTTGCGAGAAGGTTAATAAATCATCAAAAGCCTAGAATATCACATGTATTCAAACACGTGTTTTAGTAACTCAGGTATAATCAATGCATTGTACAGCATGGAAAATGGACACTAAATTTTGATTGAATTTGGACCACTGCAGAATGGGAGAGTGCTAGTTCGTCGGAACTCTACTAAGTTAAGATTCCTTAATACGATAAAAAGAACAAAATAAGGAGGAATGAAAATTTACAAGCCATTCATTCAGTTGCAATGAGTGAACATATACCCCCCCCCCCCCCCCCCCAGCCCCAATTATTTGTCAATTCGTGGGTTTTAATTAAAACGTTACATGCAAGGTGCATGTAAACAATATACGCCCAATCAAAATATATTTAAGGCTGACAGCCAGGAATAATCTCCTTTTTGTTTATTGAGCTTTCAAATGTTAGAAGACAATAACCGCAACTCACGTTAAACAAATAAGAATTCTGTCATTTATTATTGATTGTTGTCGCCAGTGCAGTGTACAGAAAATTTTTCAGCAAGATATTCATTTCATAGTTGACCAGCGATCTAATATGTTACGTACGATATCAGGTAATTCCTCATTGGAGAGAACGAAGCTCACAGTACGGTCACCGTGGCATTGTCAAAATATTTATGCGTTAACCGTGAATTTCCAACATAAAACAATGGAATCGCAATCAATTTTTCAATGAAAGAAGCACCGGATATGACTCGGTGCTTCTTTCAAGGAATATTTGCTAAAAACTGATGATTGAGAAAAGTGCCGGTGGGCAACACTGAAACCGCGGAGATTCTGACCACTCCACGGCGACTGCACTGTATTAGTCAAGCAGACCGACGTAAAATTAGATAATTTTTTGTTTCTTCACTTTACGCCAGAAAGGTTATATCCTCCTTGTCATTGCCTGTGAGGTAGATGAGGAAGGGTAGCCACCTCCTGGTTTATGATACATCCACATATGGAGTTCTGTTGAACTGTTGATGTGGGACATTCCCTTTAACAGGGGGAGGTCAAGCCCATACCATGATTGATGGACATTAGCGATGAAAAATATCGCCGCGTGCCAAATATTCACGTTCTTGAGTTCTGTCGGAAATGTTATGGTCTTGCACAGGGGCGGCGTTAGAAAAGGAGGGGACTTGGGCATGACCCCCACACACTTTTCCATAGACAAGCTGAAAGTTTACACGATAAGTTTGAGATTTAAGAACAAGGAAGTGTGGCAATATACAGGCGTTCCTGTTGCATGTAAATGTCAGCGAATGTATACTCTCCCAAAAAAGAAAGTGTGCATGCTGAAAAATAACACTAAAAAAAGGATATATATCATTTTCATTCATGGAAATTTTATTCAATCACAGATGAATCAATTTGTGATCAACACGAGAAATTTCATTACGCTACGACGAATACTCTTGGTGCCATGGAGAGTCAAAGACACTAAGTACCAAACACAAAAGTCACACACTCAATAGCTGGTATGACCTCCGTCTGCATCGACTACTGCTGTGCATCTACGCCTCATGGAAGCGAACAAGTTAGCATGGAAGTGTTGTGGGATGCTGTTCCATATTCTGATAAGCTGTCTTTGGAGTTCCACAAGCGTTGACGGTGCATGGGGAAGCCGGCGCAGCTGACGTTTCATTTCGTCCCATACGTGCTCAATGGGTGAGATATCGGGCGAATTTGCGGGCCAGGGAAGAACATCCACTTGTTGTTGCTGCAGATACTGTTGAACAACACGAGTTGCGTCGGGTCGGGCGTTGTCCTGCTGTAGAATGACGCCGGGCCGTGACGTTGCAGAAATGGGACAACAACAGGTGTAAGCACTTCATCACGATATCTGGCTGCATTGAGATTGCCATCAATAATGACCAGCTCAGTTCTGTTACGGGCAGTGATGCCACCCCACACCATGAGAGACCCTCCCCCATAACGGTTTCGCTCCACGACACATGGATCTGCGTAGCGTTCGTTTCGACGTCTGTACACTCTCTGGCGGATATCTGATGATGAAAGATGGAAACGACGACATTCATCTGTGAATAAAACACGTCGCCACCAGTGTAAGGGATGTCTGAGATGTTGTCTACACCACTGCAGTCGAGTACGACGATGACGTAACGTCAAAATCGGACGAATTGCAGGTCTTCGAGGACGTAAGCCGTATTCTCTCAGCCGGTTGATTACTGTTTGAGGATGTATCCGTCTCAGGTTAGGGATGTTCCTGGCTGTCGTCGTTGCCGTTTGTTGCCGGTTCCGGAGATGGACGACACGGATATATCGATCTTGTGCAGGGGTGGTAACTCGGGGCCTCCCGGATCGGGGTCGGTCTCGAACGTCATCATGTTGTGCATGTCGATGGACTAGCCTGTCTACAGTGTTACGGTGGCAGTCCAAATGCTTGGCAACCTCTCTGTGTGTTCTGCCAGCTCTAATCATACCCAGGGCAAGGAGACGTTGATTCATTGTCAATCTTGGCATGCTAATGTGGAGTCGTTTTAACAGCAGCGCAAGTTTGAATGTGAACGATGGGAAGGCCTTACTTTAGTGTTTAAACACCCAAGGATTCACGCTGCTGCATGAATTTTCAGACTCTCCACGTGCAAAACATGCCTTTTCACAAACGTGCAGCACGTCATTTAACGTTAATGCAATTTTAACGGGGAAAGCTGTTTTTGTGTTCAGTATAACTTATTCATGAACAGGTTAACACTCTTTACACCTACGAAATTATTTTTTTTTTGGAGTTTGATCAATTTCTGCAATGCACACTTTCTTTTTTGGGCGAGTATAATTGCATTCGACCAATGAATTTGGCCTTCTGTGATTCTGTCTATGTCTTTTCGTTCAAACATCTGCCAACCCGGATGCTAGCCTTCGGGTTGAAAGATAGCCGAAATAGAAGACCAAAGCATAACGGGACCATGACATCCGTCGTCGCAGATCCATTTTTAAATTTTCTCCCGCTTGGCCTCCTATGGTGATATAATCAGTTAAAGAAACCACCAATATGGATATAACAAAACATATTCCCTCATGGGTATCCCAAAACTAATTTCGTTCGGTATTGTACATCTCAAAGCTAATTAATACAGTTGTAGAACTTTGATCTCTTGTTATCCCATATGTCAAATAACTTTTAGAAACGAATATTTTGTTAATTTCCCAGAGGTGCAGTTTTCTGGCGGGCCAAATAACATAGAAAAGGTTATATGGTCTATATATAGTCTCACTGTATAGCTTTAGTCTACACTCAAATTTAGAAAACGAAACATGGATTTTATTGTGGAATTGATAGTCCGATTGGTCATTTCTATTTCCAAAATAGACGGATGGTATCGATTTTCAAACGGATTTGCCTGTGTAACGTTTCGAAGGATATTACTGGCATATCGAAAAAAATGATTGACTTGTAGACAGGATGTCAGGTATTTAACAAAAATACAGGAAATGTTCAGGTTTTGTATTTAAGCCGGATCGTTGATTACATCTTCTTATCCCTTGCCTTATCTTGACGAATCCTAATTTAACACTTAAGCTGCCGAAAGCGACTATTATCACCTATTTTATGGATGATTATCTGTACGCTCTGGTATGCGCAGATCTAACCCACCATCTGATTAATTGTTGGAAAAGGCTCTGAGAGCCCTTTCCAACAATTAATCAGATGAAAGAGTTTCAAGTATGTCATAAGTCTTATTAAACGTCCACGGACACAGGCTTACATAGAGGTCCTCCATATATGGCTAAAGTGGGCGTGACAGTAAAAGTGTTAACACCTTATCCAACACTCACGATATCAAAATTTGTTATTTTAATTATATTTTTTTTTTAATTTTAATAAGATATTTCAACCAAACAATACCATGTGATCACTCATTGGAACGAGCTCGATGAGCTCGTTCCAATAAGTCGTCACATGGTACAGTTTGGTTAAAATTTTTTGAATTTTTTTCCCATTGCTAAATTCGTAAATTACGCGGGAGGATGCGGCCGATTGGTAGGTAAAGGATTAACCCTTTAGCAACATTCAATTTCTGCCACCCCATTCACAAATCTCGCCTCTCAAGTTATCTTATTTTAACTCAAAGGGCTCGATCATATGAGGCGACATAAGCTATGATTGTTGAAGCAAAAAATGAAAACTTTTATTTTATTTATTCCAAAACGTTTCGTCTTTTATTCGTGTTGAATATGGTGCAGCAGGTTTCATCATATTTCTTTAATTGTTGTGTTTTGAGTTCACGTTTTCATATAAGGAACAAGCAGATCAGTAGGGATGCTGGGATTGGGGTCGGCGGATTCTATTTATATACAGAATGCGTTTTCTGTACCGGGTCCTCCGACAATTATTCGTTTGTGTTGTGTCAAAACATACATACCGGGGGTGGGGGATACCTTTAATCTTATTGCGAAACAGGCTTTAAACAGGCATATCACTTAATCTATTTATTTATATATTTATTTATTGCTGTTTAAGATCACATATTTATGCACAATGGCTAATCATGACCGTGACAGTTTTACGGGTGGAGGAAGCCGGAGTACCCGGAGAGAACCACCGAGCAACGACGAGCAGCTGCCAGCTCCCCAACATACTAACTCCGCACTGCAGCACAGGCAGGGTTAGATTGGTTGAAGACATGCGTACCATCGACGTGCAGTACGCCTTAGTACACGGCGTCATCGTGCCCCCACATGGGCAATGGGGGTGAAGTGTCTTGCCCAAGGACACAACGCGGTTGCCGCAGGTGGGACTCGAACCGAGGACCTCTCGGCTTGCAGCCTGCACCTCTACCTACTGACCCACCGCGCCCCCCTATATCACTTAATCAACATATAGGTAATTACATCAAATCTATATTGCAGGCGGCGTGGAATTGGGCAACAAGTAACAAGCTCCAACGCTTCCGACCAAATGTCAATGAAAAATGCGTCTAGTAACCTTTGTAGAAAAGACCTTGTAATATTGACACAATGCCATATTGAGCATACAATACTTGCACATTCCCTTTTGTTTGAGGGTAATATGTGACCAGAATGTGTTCTTTGACAGTCGAGCACATTCTGTTAGATTGTATTGGTTTTAATGACATCAGACGGCGACTTTATAATGTACTGTCTTTGAGAAAATAATTTTACAGCATCAATTGTCACCAGATTCTCTCGTTTCTCAAAGAAATCAACCTTTTCAATAAGTTTTAAATGTTTTTATTCTTTTAAATGAGTCTCATGTACAAAAAGTATTTTGTCATCAGCCTGATTTACACTTTATTGAAATTTGGTATCATTATTCACTTGTCTTCACATTTTATTTCACAGTCACGCTGATGTTCATTTTTCGTGTTTTAATCATATATCTCACATTCTGATGGAGTCTTTATTTATCCTACATAACCTTTTGTCGCCACGATATAGCCTCTGATTGATATGACGATATTGACGATATAGCACCAAAAAATAAATCAATAATATTTTAACCCTTTGCCGAACGTAACGGCAAAACCGGTCAGCTTTATTCACAAAACTTAACATTCAATTTTCATTATTTTTTTCATTTTTTGCCTCAAAAACATAGCTTATGACCCCTCATTGGAACGAGCTCGTAGAGCTCGTTCCATTGAGGGGTTATAAGTCATGTTTTTGACGCAAAATTTTTTAAAAGATTAATATTTCAATAATTTTGTTTGCAAATGTCGTCTGCTTTTCATGTTAGGTAAAGAGTTAAGCTTATTTTATTTCGCAGAATTATAATTTCCGCTAATGACTTGTCAGTAAATGGTTGAAATTTGTCCAAGCTGGTTTAAAAACACAGAAAGTTACCGGTTATTAAAGTGCAACTTATTGTAAGCTGCTGAGATTCCCTTCCGACAAAAGTATTCACAAGCAGATCTGATAATGCTGGTCGGATGCTATTGTAAATGTTCACACAACCGCTTTTAAAAAAAATGTTTTCATGCTATTGGTGCCAAATGTATTTAGGCAATCGAATCTCAAATTCCAGGTTGAATCGAATCCCGAATCGAATCCCGTATCGAATCTCACCGCCCTTCCAGTTTCTTATAACGTTACATATTCAGTCCCCATTGTATTCAATGGCAACTCGTCTGTTTCGGCAAAGCCATGAAAAAGCAAAATATTCCGGGATCGGAATCAATGCAGTTTCGAAAGTAGAAATTCCTTTAACTTTTCTTTTATTATCAGGTCTCCTGTACAGGAGACCTGGGGCCAATACTATAAAACGTTTACAATTGTATTTTCTAGAATTGAATTTTCTAGTTATGACTTTAAATGGCTTAAAACGAACCATTAGCACTTTCAAAGATCTGGCAATTTGCCAGTTGGCAAATTGCCATATCTTTTAAAATGTTAATGATTCATTTTAGTCAGTTATATTAATAGGTAGAAAATACAATTCTAGAAAATACAGTTGTAGAAGTTTTATACATAGTATTGTCTCCTGATGATAGAAGAAATAGCCAAGATGTGGATGCACCTGGTGGGATTTTTAGAACATTTTTAACAAGAAATTTCAACCAAACGTTACCATGTGAATCAGGGTGACCCATCTCGAAATGAATCACCAGGACCATTTCGAAAGCAATCGAATTTCGCAGCACAGCAGAGCCCGAAAATGAACGCTGTTTATCAGGTACACATTTATGGTCGTTCTGATTTTTTAATTTTTCGACTTTCATTCACAAATGATCTGAGAAACTAATGCGTGGTAATTGCAAGTCAGTAAACATTCATATACTGAGTCAAAAAGAAAGTATAATAGAAACAAATGTGAAAAATAGCATGAAGGATGAAATATAATAGTTCTAATGTTGTATGTTTGTGGACACGAAATCGTGCAAAGAATTTAATGACATGTTGTTGTTGTCCACCCAACAGTATACAATTTTGCTACGGATTTCAAAATAGCACATGCTACCCGAAAATGTCAAACTGAATGAGTGACCGACGATTTTCTTTGTGTTATGTTGTGCTAGAGAGCCTCGGTTATTGAGAAAACACGCTAGTTTTTGTCTTCATACATTTTAAAAAATGCCAAGGTGAACCGAAAATCGGAGGTTGCGTGCCATTGGTATGCATGAGGCTGGGATACCTTCAGATGAGCTCGCTGCTGAGTTCGGAGTCACTGTGGCCACTATTTACCGTCTCATTGGAAGGTATAGAACCACTGGATCTACTACCGACCGACCGCGTTCAGGTCGACCATGAGTTACGACCCCTGCACAAGACCGACACATCAGGACGTCTCACTTGCGGGATCGCTTCTTTCCGTCGACGAGGAAAACAACAATTACTCCTGGTAGAACTAACAACAAAATCAGTGCACAAACTGTCCGCAACAGACTCGCTGAACACGACATCCGAAGTAGTCGTCCACACCACTGATCAATCCTTACCCAACGTCATCGTACCGTCAGAATGGAATGGGTACGTCGGCGTGTTCGCTGGACTCAGTAGCGTTGGAGCACAGTTCTTTTTAGTGATGAATCGCGATTTTGTCTACGGCGCGCTGATGGTAGGGCAAGAGTGTATCGCAGACGAGGAAAACGATTTCCTGATGCTTGCGTGCGGGAATGCGACCATTAAGGCGGGGGTAGTGTAATGGTTTGGGCGGGAATGTCCTTGCACCATCGAACGCAGTTGATCTTCATCGATGGTAATCTGAATGGATATCGATATAGGGACATAATTCAGACTAATTCTTAACGCTATTGTTGTCCGGTTGTTCAACGCTAACGTCGGATTGCGGTTATTCCCGCAAGACAATGCCCGATGTCACGTGGCGCGTATCTGCTGTGACTTTCCTGATGAGCAGAGCATCGAACTTCTTCCCTGGCCCCCACTTTCGCCAGATTTGTGGCCAATCGAGCATCTGTTGGATCAATTGAACCGTCGGGTACGACTTCATGATCTTCAGACGTTAGGCGATTTACGTAATGTTCTAAGGTAGGAGTGGAATCCAATACCACAGGGTGACATCCAGAGACTTATCAGGTCCATGTGTCGTCGATGTCTTGCCATCCAAGAGGCAAACGGTGGACATACACGCCATTGACTCCATGTGTGAACTTTTCATTTCATCACATGTCTGAATTGCGACGTCCTGACGTGACGCTGGCATCAGTAAGAAAATGAAATTATGCAAATTCATACAGCTAGACTCGAAATATGAATTTACAATAATTTGTTTGGGATTAAAGTCGATAATACTAAACAAAATTGCTCCTCAAAGTTTATTATACTTTCTTTTTGGAGTCAGTATATAATCTCCGATACATTTTTAGCTCACCTGACTGAAAGTCAGGGTGAGCTTTTCTTATCACTCTTCGTCCGTCGTCCGTCCATTCGTCGTCTGTCGTCCGTCGTCCTGCGTGAAGGTGGTGTTTGAGCCTCTTTCTCCTAAACCACTGGTCACATTTTAATTAAATTTCATGTAAGTAGTGGTTATATAGGGGCATTTGAGTTTTTCTTCAAGTTGGATTTCTGCTCATATTGTGGAGTGGGGTGGGGCCAAAATGCACAAAATTTTTAAAAATCTTCTTCTCATGAACCAGCCATAGCAAAGACTTGATATTTGAGGTGTAGACTCAAGTTTGTTCAAGAGAAGTTTGACGGTCAATATTTACCTTTGTTCTGAGAGGGGCAAGAATTTTAGCCCCGCCCAAAATTTCTATTTTCTGAACCCAGAGGCCAATTTGAACCAAATTTAATATGAGGTATTAATGGGTTATAAGTACTTGATTTTTTCCTGCAGCCCCGTGGGAACCGCAGGCGCTAAAAATAGAAAAAAATTAAAACGCCCATATCTCCAAAATTGCACGGCACCGAGAATTTGTATACGGTGTGAAGCTTCCTTAGGACCAACAGAAAAGATTGGTAAAAAAAATGCCATCCGGTTTTATCATAGGGTACAGTTTTGGGACTTTGAAAAAGTGCTGAGTCAGCACTTTTTAACACTGTAGGCAATGGGAAAAAACTTTAAAAAATCTTCTCCAGATCCAGCAGGCAGAATCTTTTGATATTTGGTATGCAACATTGTAGGGTGGATCTGATTCAAGTTTGTTCAAATTGACCCCCTGAGTTCACATTTGGGCTCAGTATAGGAGCCCGATTTCGAACTTAGTGCATTTCAGTCAAATTTCTTACAAAATCTTCTTCTCCAGGTCCAGCAGGCAGAATCTTTTGATATTTGGTATGCAACATTGTGGGGTGGATCTGATTCAAGTTTGTTCAAATCGGCCCCCTGGATTCATATTTGGGCTCACCAGTATGGGAGCCCAAATTCGAACTTAGTGCATTTCAGGCAAATTTCTTAAAAAATCTTCTTCTCCAGATCCAGCAGGCAGAATCTTTTGATATGTGGTATGCACCATTGTGGGGTGGATCTGATTCAAGTTTGTTCAAATCAGCCCCCTGGGTTTATATTTGGGCTCACCAGTATAGGAGCCCAAATTTGAACTTAGTGCATTTCAGGCAAATTTCTTTGAAAATCTTCTTCTCAAGATCCAGCAGGCAGAATCTTTTGATATTTGGTATGCAACATTGTAGGGTGGATCTGATTCAAGTTTGTTCAAATTGACCCCCTGAGTTCATATTTGGGCTCAGTATAGGAGCCCGATTTCGAACTTAGTGCATTTCAGTCAAATTTCTTTAAAAATCTTCTTCTCCAGGTCCAGTAGGCAGAATCTTTTGATATTTGGTATGAAACATTGTGGGGTGGATCTGATTCAAGTTTGTTCAAATCGGCCCCCTAGATTCATATTTGGACTCACTATAGAAGCTCGAATTGGAACTTAGTGCATTTCAGTCAAATTTCTTAAAAATCTTCTTCTCCAGATCTAGCAGGCAGAATCTTTTGATATTTGGTATGCAATATTGTGGGGTGGATCTAATTCAAGTTTGTTCAAATCGGCCCCCTGGATTCATATTTGGGCTCACCAGTATGGGAGCCCAAATTCGAACTTAGTGCATTTCAGGCAAATTTCTTAAAAAATCTTCGTCTCCAGATCCAGCAAGCAGAATCTTTTGATATGTGGTATGCACCATTGTGGGGTGGATCTGATTCAAGTTTGTTCAAATCAGCCCCCTGGGTTTATATTTGGGCTCACCAGTATAGGAGCCCAAATTTGAACTTAGTGCATTTCGGGCAAATTTCTTTGAAAATCTTCTTCTCAAGATCCAGCAGGCAGAATCTTTTGATATTGGGTATGCACCATGCTAAGGGTGGTGAGATTTAATATTGTTCAAGCCAAGTCCCTGGATTCATATCTGGGCTCACTGTGGGCGCCCGAATTATAACTTAGTTCAAAATGAGGAATTTTCTTTAAAAATCTTCTTCAGATCCAGCAGTGGGAATGTTTTGATATTTGGTATGCAGCATCCTTAGGAGGGTGAGATTTACGTTTGTTCAAGCCATGTCCTAGGTCCATATTTGGCCTCACTGTGGGAGCTTGAATTGTAACTTAGTTTGAAATGAGGAATTTTCTTTAAAAATCTTCTTCTTCAGATCCAGCAGTCGGAATGTTTTGATATGTGGTGTGTAGCATCCTTGGGGGGGGGATTTATGTTTGTTAAAGCCATGTCCCTGGGTCCATATTTGGGCTCCCGGTAGCCCGAATTATAACTTAGTCAAAATGAGGAATTTTTTTTAAAAATCTTCTTCAGATTCAGAAGTCGGAATGTTTTGATATTTGGCATGCAGCAACCTTAGGGGGGCTGAGATTCACGTTTGTTCAAGCCAAGTCTCTTGGTTCATATCTGGACTCACTATGGGAGCCCGAATGACAACTTAGTTCAAAATGAGGAATTTTCTTTAAAAATCTTCTTCAGATCCAGCAGATGAATGCTTTTGATATTTTTTTATGCAGCATCCTTAGGGGGGTAAGATTCAAGTTTGTTCAAGCCATGTCCCTAGGTCCATATTTGGGCTCATTGTGGGAGCTCGAATTGTAACTTAGTTCAAAATGAGGAATTTTCTTTAAAAATCTTCTTCTTCAGATCCAGCAGTCGGAATGCTTTGATATTTGGTGGGCAGCATCCTTAGGGGGGGGAGGGGGATTCAAGTTTGTTAAAGCCAAGTCCCTGGGTTCATATATGGGCTCCCTGGGGGAGCCCGAATTATAACTTAGTTCAATATGAGGATTATTCTTTAAAAATCTTTTTTTTAGATCCACTGGTCAGAATCGTTGGATATTTGGTATAAGCTTTTCTTAGGAGGAGCAGATGCAACTTGTTGAAATCAATTCTCTGGGTTGATATTTACGCTACCATGTCAGGTGAGCGCCCTCAGGCCCCCTGGGGTCTCTTGTTACTTATCTGGCCTGTATACTCCTGTCACCATAAAATCTCCGAAAACTAGACAGTGGATCTGGAATTTTACGGCATCTCTTGAGTGTATTCACTTGTCACCGGAAAAATTAGAAAGCAGTTGATAAAACTCATATCTGCGCCTTTATGGAGAAAACGATAACACAATTCTTCTTCGTCAGCCTGAAAAGGGGCTTAAATATTTCGAACGGTTTGGAAGGCCGGCTGCTTCCATTTACAGCATCCCCATAGCAGTAAACCACTCGCTAACTGAATGTGTTTGTTTTAATTGCAGTGCGGAAACAAAGTCAATACTTTTCGAATCTGCTGGTAGGCATCAACACACACACCCTCTTGTATTGCATTTACCCATTTTTTTTTTAAATTTGTTACGTTGCGATTAGCTTCATTTCTTTGCTTACTGGCCGATAGGATAAGTGTACTGAATTTTCGAGCAGGATGATCGAAGATCAATCATCGGTCCCAGTTTAAGGCTTGGGCACTGGGAGGAAACTTTAGTTGTGGCCTGTTAGAGCCTTCCTTCCTTCCAGTGGCTGACGTAAAACAGCATCGAGAAATAGAACAAAGAGCAAGTTAGGTAAGATTTGAAAACAAACTAGGCGTGCTGTAAACCGCGCGCGTTGGGCCAATTCGGCAGGTGTCATTATTCCCACATGCGCTTACACGAAAATATGGTTTAGTTTCAGCAGAACTAGAATTGGAGTTTGAAAATGCGAAAAAGAAGCGACAGCGGGTTTTTTGTTCATCATTAACCCTTTACCCAACGTAACGGCCCAAACCGGCCAGCGCTATTCTCAAAAATCTCAAATTAATTTTCATTATTTTTTCATTTTTTGTCTCAAAAACATAGCTTATGACCCCTTTTTGGAACGACCTCGTCGAGCTCGTTCCCATGAGGGGTCATCACCTATGTTTTAGAGACAAAAAATGAAAAATATTATTTATTCAAGAATTTTATTTGCAAGTGTCGTCTGCTTTTCATGTTAGGTAAAGGGTTAATGAATTACTACTCTGCTGTAAGCATAAAAGCGGACGGAATATTTCGACCATATCAGGATCGCGATCCGGTCGAAATTTGCTGTTTGTTTTGCAATCACAGCACTGCAATGTGCCCATTGCATTTTGTATAGACAAACAGTGAATTTGTTGCTTTGATGGTTTTTGGTTATATTAAAGGGATAATAAACTGCTATTTTAAAAAAAAAAAGATATCGACTCTCCGATTCTACTTGTATGTAAAGTGCCAAGTAAAACAGTGTATGCAGCGCTTTAGACATCAGACGCAACGAGAAATTACTAAAATGTGTGAATAAAACACTTTTATGCAGACGAATTTGCCGAAATTATGACATTGTGAAGAGATAAATGAATTTGTCCGAAGTTACAGGAAATAAACAAAACCGTTTGTGTGATCATTAGCGCTTACTGCTCCGATATTTAGAGCAGGCTCTATTCTTACCTGGAACAATCAACCTTTTTTGTGTGGGTAAATATTTCGAACATAACACCAGTCACCTGGTTTCCTAGTATTTCATATTAATGTTCTATAATTTGTCAACTAGAATCTTCTATCTTCATGATTGTTTGATAAATATGTTACACAAATACATATTGTCGCTACAGTGAAGTGATATGGGTCGTAGTATGTCGAGGGGAGGAGGTCAAATCGCCGGATCAAAGGAGCTGCTGTGGGCAGCGAGTTTGATCCGGCGATCTGACCTCCTCAACGAGACGTGATGAGACGACCCAGATCACTTCATTGCAACGAAAAGATAAAAACGGTTTATTATATGACTTATAGTTCAATATCGAATGACAACAATTCCCCAAGCCTTTTTTTGTAAATTGGATTGAAGTAAAAAAAAATTATTTTTGTAACACGTGCCTAACGTCTGGGGAATCCCAAGATGCGCATGAATACGATAAAAAAAAATATCATGAATACGATGATAAAAACTCGGACCGCCGTTCAAGTGCACCCAATCCAGCTCGGAGTAAAGTACTCTCTGCGACCGGAACAGCTAATTATGCGAATTCGAACGCACCCGTAAATAGTCTGTCATACTATAGTGATACGGAATCGGATCCCACACTGTGGATTTTCCGGAGACCAGGAAAAGATCGTCAAACAGTAGTGATATTTAGCGGTTAAATTACATAGACATATAATAAAAAGCATTATTCATGTACAATTCACAACTGGGAATAAGGATGACAACACTAGATTTCCTAAATAAACCCTTTCAATTCATACAAATTTAACCATTTGAACCCGAAAGACCGCTTTTACGGTCCAGGATTGAGATACCACCTGAAGTCATAAAGTAGGTAGTTGCTCAGTGAATTTGCGTGGTAGACCCATCAAGATTGCACAATCTGGTTGTTGAGCAGGATTTTCGTGGTTAGAAATGAGCCACCTACGGTCATATTTCCACGGTTGTCAATACACGCGGGTTAATCGATATGGCACGAACGCCAGTGCAGAAGGATAAAACGCTCGAGTTTTATCCTTCCACGATGGCACAAGTGCCATATCGATTAACGCATTCACAGGCGTGTGTCGTTCTGTGTCTATTATATGCCTTCCCGTATATAAAAATCAATTATTAGAAGGACACTCAGCAATTCATTTGACAATTATCAACAAAAAGAACAAATTTTATCGCCAACCAAATTTGCGAGGGGAACCCGTGTTACTGTTTCATCCCCTGCATTCCAATGTGTTCTACGTGCCTATTGGCACCTAGAAAACATTGGAACTCAGGGGACGATTTTCAGCTATCGCTAGCGATTCAATTTGTCATTGCGTAATTTGCATTTACTGAACATTCTAGTGAAATTTCGCGTCTATTTAAATGTAGTCCGTCAATGATTTCCGTTCCGCACATTTGTGCGGAACAGATTTTTATTTTCTGCACGGTTTAGTGTTGCTGTAGACGGCTATTGCATAGAACAGGCGTGTAATAAATCCTTTTATGTGAATGGTAGCACTTTAACGTTTTTAACTCCGTATTTATACATTCGTCTGCGTTTTAGAATAAATAAATAAGAGCTTGATGTACCCTTTTCAACATAATATCGCAAGAATGAATACATTTTATACATATACAGTATTGTAATCAAAAAAGAGGAAAGGATAAATACATTCTATACATATACAGTATTGTAAACAACAAAGCGGAAAGATAACTTCCATCAGAACACGAGTCACACGACTGGGTCGGAATTATCTTTTCCAGTTTTCTTCCAACACCACTGTAGTATTTCACCCGTTGGAGAAGAAATTCGATAATATTGATTCTGAGATGCAAAATTCGTTTGCTTTTCTTTGATTCAGTTTTGATTTTTAATCGCTCCAGTTAAGAAATTTCGATCCACTGGTGGGTAGGTGTGTAACGAGCCGATCTCGATCTGATCGAGAACACAACGCTTTTTTGATCAAAGTCTCACAGTACTACATATATATATATATATATTTCACAGCCAGTGGGTCATGCCAACAGTGCACGGGGGGGGGGGGCAAATATTTTCGGTGAAGACCAGGGAAGTTCCATTTCCGGCAATCTGGGAGGCATTTTTTGCCAAAAGTTTGGGGCACGCTACGCGCCAAACGATGGTGGCGCTCCACTCATATGGTGTTACCGACCCCCCCCCCCCCCCCCCTCCAGATTTTTCCCTAGCATGATGCCCCTGTCCACAGCTTGTTTCTTTACATGTACAAAAATGAATCGAATCGGCTGTATCCGTCCGCGTAATTTACAAATTAAGCAGGTGAAAAACAATATATTTTTTTTTTAATTCAATAAAAGCATATCACGTGATCTCTCATTGGAACGATCACGTCGAGCTCGTTCCAAGGAGGGGACACATGATATGGTTTGGTTGAAGTTTTTGAAAAATGTCAGAAAAAAAACGATAATTAAAATAATAAATTTTGATATTGTCAGCGCTGGATAAAGGGTTATATACCTACAACGTCGACGAGCTGATAATATTAACAGCTAAATGGTAATGTTTTATTTGCCTCCCGGTGATACGTTGTAATGTCAGACAGACGACTATAGGGCAACTTCGCTAATGATAACGGTTGGATAGGTTAATGAGTGGAGGCTGAAAATCAACTGACAACCACTTAAGTAGCTACGTTGTTTATAGAATTGATTTGATGGTTCATTAGGTTTATATTCCATAACATCTAGCCCGGAATAATAACGCATATATTGTACGAATTTGAACTGATGTTAGAAAAGTAATTTGGTATGCAGTGTGTTCGCACTAAGTTGTCCGGTCGAAAAGGGAAGCGCGCCCATTCGTCGTAGAAATATTTTGATTTTGACTGACTACCGGATCGTTGGCATGGATGCAGGGAATGAATGGAGTGGAACAGGAATGGATTGATGGATGGATGGATGGATGGAAATATACTGGTCCATCTACACATAGATTGGTCAAACATGATTGATCTGCTGGGCATACTTCAGGAGTCGAGATATCTGAATACAGAAAAATAGATCGGCACACGTAATAGGTTTAACTTTCGATGAAAGTTTAGATTTAGCATGAAACAAACATGTAATGTTCTGAATAGAATCAGAATGTCTCCCAGAATGATAAAATATACACGTAGTTGTGTCGTGTTACCACGGTGTCAAAATACGACAGGACAATTTCGAGGAAAAGTAAAAGAAACCAACATAACAAAAAAATATAATATACCTCATAACAGAAGCAGAATCACACGAACGGCGTATGCACACAGTTTCGCTCATATTGCTGTTCTCATGGCATTGGATAGAGCGGTATCGACAAGACTTCGACTGGAATTTGAGACAATGCAATTTGCAATTCTTGTTGCAGATTACGATTTCGTTTGATTCTGGCAATTGGTGGAGAGAAAGCATTTCTAATCTGGTTTATAATTTGTTATCCAATTACAAATTGGCCTGAAAAACCTATGATGTAAATCACCCAGTATTCAGACAGATCCACTTAAGTTACACCTACACACATCTGTAACATGGCCGACTTGTTTTCGCTTGTACGTTTGTAGATGACGACCGTCTGTCAGTGAAGGGTGTACGCCTTTCTGTCAAAAGTTTTCCAGTACACACATGAGCTTCGAATGTTCTAAAATTTCTGGAGTAAAACACAGCAGAAATAAAATCTGAACTCAGAAAAAATCCGAATTTAGATCCCAGTTAAATCTCTCTACGGAACCTCAAATTATTGGGAGTTCCTTCAGTACTCTGATCACAAAAGCGGTTTCTATTGTTTTCAGATCGCGATCAAATTGCGACACACTAACATGAGTACTCAGTATTGTTCGCAGTGTGAAAAAGCAAACGTCGCCAGTTGTATATTTATGATAATGATCACCCAACAGTGGTCAATTGACCATGAATTTCTCATAAAGAACCGCTGAGAGAACACCGCCATGAGCTGCCAGTGCCCATTGATGAATGCATGAGGAATTCTGTATTAAACCTCACTGGTAGATTTTCTCATTGACTTCATAGCCTCATATGGGGGGGGGGGGGGGGGGGGGGGGCAATGAGGAGATAAGAGAGATAACTCTGGTTTGGTTAAACTTTGTACACCCATATTATGGCTTAGCATTGCGCCTCAGATGTAGGTCGAATACCGAACAGAATATAGACTTACACACCAATTCCTTTGTCTCCTCCTGGTTGGTAAGCGATGTGAAATACCCGATAGAACAATAGACTAGGTGTTCAAGTGACGTCACCTGTACTCACTTACCATACCAGGGTCCGTGCGTTCTGTGAATTGACGTGTAAGTAAGTTACTAACCTCGCTGTCGGTATTCATGAATTTGAACAACCTGTCAACGTGCTGTAACACCTCGCCGCTTCGCGGCTCGGCGTCACATACCGCACGTTGGCAGGTTGTTCAAATTCATGAATACCCCCAATCAGTTAGTAACTATTACAGACATAACTACCACTTACCAGAAGAAAAAGCTGAAAGTCGAACTGGGTTCTCCACTTCCTATTGTAAACACAAGAGAAACTTCACAACACAAATCATTATTCCATGAAACCCAAACGTTGCCAGGCGGAAAGCCAAAAATAACAACTTTTATTCATAGTCAAGGGTAATAACTGTGGATATAATGTAGGACCCCGCGAAAAGGAATTTTTATCGTCGAATCGAATCTCGAATCTAATCGGAGGCTCGATAATAATAATAATAGTTTGGCAGGCCGCTGATTTGTTGCGGTTCTCGTGTGAGAGGGCTGTCACAATTAATCGATTAATCGATTGTCGATCGGTCACGCCGAAATCGATTAGTATTGTTCGTTGTCGACGAATCGCGAAATTTTACCCCGTTTTAGATGTTTAATAATTAAAAAAAGAATTGGATGAAAAAACTATTATTGCTAAAGATAAAAGATCAAGAACGTCGACGTTGAACCCCAAGAAGCCATTAGAAGCACTTGTCTTTTAGGTACATTCAAAGCTTTGATGTTCTGAACTTTTGAACCGTCAGTGTAATAATCAAGACCGGTCGGCAGTTGCGAACTTCGCAACTAACGATCGGTCTTGATTATTACACTCACGGTTCAAAAGTTCAGAACATCAAAGCTTTGAATGTACCTAAAAGAGGATCGTCTTCGTTGTTCACTTGAGGTTGGTCAGGTAACTTGAACTTCATTTTTAAAAACTTCAAAAAGAGGGAGAGGGCGGGGCATCTAGGTACAATTAATCGATTATTATCGATTATTTGCGATGATTAATCGATTTCTAAATAAAAAAAATCGTGACAGCCCTAGTTCTCCCAAATACCCACCTCTCGTTTCTCTTTCCATCACTCGGAGGCGAACTGCTTGATAACATCGCGTGTCCCATTCTGTCCAATCTGTCTGATAAACATACTAACCCTCTCCTTTGTGTCACCCATTATCCACATACCCTTCATTCTCACGGCGTACCCACCATAATCCCGGTGAATCTTATTCTGTTTGACTGGTATTTTGGACGTCCAAATAAAGTTTCCCAGGGTCTCCACTTCGCCTAAATTACACATTTGGCACTCCTTTTCACTGTAGTTCTCAAATTTTCCCCTAAACTCCAGGGACCGCGTTCCAGTGTGAATAACAGTGACCACCCCCTCCCAAACGTGTCATCGAGGTACTCTTCACATCTGGCTTCTCTTTATCGCGCAGGGCATACAAAAACCTCTTCGCTTTCATCCCCTCTCGCCAATTCAGGTTACAATCCGCCATGACTCTTTGACGATGGTTTGTGCACACTTGTTAGTCCGAGATCACCATTGTAGATCGACATTGAATCTAAATCCCAGCACGAAAGAATTTTCACGAGCTTACTAGTTATTTCATCACAGTATCTATTAATTTCTGTGCTTATCATTGCGACCTGCCCATGCGCCAGATAGCATCAGCACTTGAGTGCACAGGTCACAGGATACATTGATTAAAATGTACTTATGAAGTGGAGCGCGGGATTTCCACGCTCCACTTGATAAATAATGTTGTAGCAATGTGACCTGTAAGGTAGATACGCATGCCGGTAAGCCGATAGAACCGAAAGCTTAACAGGCGAGTATTCTTTCAAATCTGCGGCATGATTCCGCCGATAGAAGACATTAATTTGCTATCGTACCTTCTTGGAAAACACGATTCGCGTTACCCGATTCGAAAATACACGAAATCGATTCAATATAGATCTCTAATAAGATACTTAATGTCAACATTGAATCGAAACTTAGAGGTTTCGCAGGGTACTATATTAATAGCATTAGAAATCTGAAAATCGAAAGTGGCTTTCCGTTTGTGGTTATACGAAAAAACTTGCAAATTTCGAACTGTTCCATCAATTAAATGTAAACTTATTGCTCAGAAATTCTAAATAGGGCCCTGCGAACCTCAAATTTTGGGTCGAAACGAATCTCGAATCGAATCAGACATCCGATTTCGAATCGAATCTCGAATCGAATCTCACCGCTTTTCAGGTTGTGGATATTGCACCTTCTTAAAGCCGTAAATATTGTTAGTCTCCGCCCAGATATTGTGCGCAAAAGACTCGTTCAAATTAAGCGAAAACTCGGACTATTCCAGGACGGAATTAATATAATTTCGGGTGCGAAACCTATTTGAACTCTTCTTCTATCATCAGGTCCCCAGTACAGGAAACCTGATGATAGAAGAGTTCAAGAGGGAGACACTTTGTGGGATTTTGAGAACATCGCGACGATTCGAAAATTTTCGAATCGGTACGATTGAAATCGAATCGAATCGAATCGAATTTCGAGGCTTCACAGGGCCCTAATTTCTAAAGGTCATTTGGAACAAACAAGGACCATAATATTTAGTTGTGAACACTAAAAATCTGAACATCAAATTGAGGTTTCCTTTAGTTTGTATTATGAAAACTATGATGCATTTAAAATCAATCCTCCCAAAATGTGGTAAATTTATCACGCAGAAACAAAAAATAACAAAGTTTGAGCAAACACAGGCGCTATACCTTTGGAATCATGTGCATTGGAAATCCGAAAATTAAATTCGTCCGTTTTTTATGATCAAAAGATTATTGAGTTTCAAATCAGCCTGCCAAAGCAAAACGAAGTTATGATACGGAATCTTAAAAATTAAATGTTTGGCACAATCAATAGCCTGTAATCACTGTGTAATTAGAAGAGCTAGGAATTTGAAAAACGAAGTAAACCGTCGTATTGGTATCGGAAGAAACGTCTCCAAATGTAGTCACAGCATTCTACCAACAGGAGCTAACGTTAGGCCATGGTTGGTTAATTTTCAGTTTTGCGTTATTCCATGTTATCAGAACAAAATGCGGAAGGTGGTTATTATTAATTATTAATTATATCCTTGTGGGAAAGTGGCGTAATATATCCCTTTTCACAAGATGCATATTTTATAATTTTGCACTTACACACTGCTTCCTTGCAAGTGTAGGTTGCCTCAGATAGAAGAACTTGTAATGGTCAGGGTTGTATACAGAACAGCCTATCAATATTATACGTCCTATAACACCAGATTACTGCCTCATTATTGCTATGGCAATCTGGCAATAATGAGGCAATAATCTGGTATTTCAATGGATGAACAAAAAACATGAAATCGTGTATTCTTCTGGCCCTATGAATGAGGTGATCCATTTGAGAAGCCCATAATAAAGAAAATGTTTTGTTATGTCGGGCAAAAAACAAAATGAGGCGAATGAGGCTAAACCGAAAATTAATTAACCACGGCCTTACCATGCAAATACCCATAATAGCAAAGGTTAGGAAAATGTGAACCAAAATCCTGATTCAAATTGAAGAAACAATGGATCAAACCCAAAACAATATGCCCATACCAACCAAGTGACCCCGCTAAAACCCAAGATGACAGCCTCCGGCAAACAAAATAAAACACTTGTTTCCGTGACAAAAAGAAATGTATGAACGCTAATATTCCGCATAAAACCGCAAGCGTCATTGATGGTGTTATTTATTTCACATAGTTACACATTTTAAGTCTAAATCCACCAACTGATGGAAATTTCGAGCCTGACTGTAATAGATTTAGTGGCATTTTATGTATGGCTTTGGCCGTTTTATCGTTTCTAACAGACATTTAGTGAGCTCGAACCCTAGAACCCAAATGTGAGGTATTTCGAACACGGGGGAGATGGTGCATTCGGATATCTTCAGAAGTTGAAAATTGTGCAAATGGTTTTCTCATAAGTCGGATTTTCGGCAGTCAGAGGGATACAGTTGGAAATTCAGAGGAATACCCACCAACACCACCACCCCCTCCCCACTCCCACCCCCGAACCCCGAACCAAGACCCTTTAGCCATGCCACTCGTCGCAACTGTTATTTGCTTCACGAATGCTTAGGATTCCAGGTTCTTTGTTTTTCAAAACGCTAGTGCCACTGAAAACAATTTTACTTATCAAAATCAATCGAAAGTCTCGCATAAAATTGATTAAGAGGAGAGTGCTATTTCAGGCCCGGTTCAGACGATGAATCAGCGTCGCGTCGAATTAGACTCGAGTTTAATTGCAAAAATGTCATTTGATTCAGACGACTCTTCACTCGCGTCGAATTCAACTATGAATCCCATTTAACCATTTAATGAAGGTATACCGTCGAAGTCCAGTTACTTGAACATAATTAATTCCTGCTAATTCAATTAATTAATAATGTCAGTGATTCGACGGCTACAATTTATATATTTATGCCGATTAATACTCCTTCGTCCTCGTTTGTTGAGAGATGTGATTGTTTTTGATTTTTCATTCGCTTCATCAGAGGAATCTCTATAGGGACTTATAAAAGATTGTCTCTCTTTAACAAATCTGAATCTGATTATATAAATGACATCAGCGGAAATGATATTGGCAGGGGCGGGGAGGGGTACTATGTCATTGCACAGCGATGGCCGACGGGGAATGCGTAGGTGAGATGGTCGGCAAGGTTGGGCAGGAAGGCAGGAAAATGAGTAATGGTGGGGCCATGGCGCCTCCAATCTAAAGTACGGCTAGGCCATCACGGACCTCGGCCCTTCCACAAGACACACACATTTATATTTGCAATTTTACATTAACCTGTGTTAAGCATATTACAAAACACCCAAGTCAGCTAAATCTGACAAGTGGATTTCTACTTTATTGCATTGCTCCTGTTCGCCTGTAAGACATCACATCACTTCAGACCTACCTGGTCTGTGGGCCTCAGGTGATGTGAAGTTTTGAAGATTGTGCTACTGACTCCAATACTAATGGGGCGGGCTTGGTTTTAGTATCAGTTAGAATCAGCCCCCTTCCCTAACACCCCCGCCGGGTTCTTACGCCAATGACTGCCATCCACATTTGTTGATGATAGCATCTTGAACAGTTAGCACCCCTCCTCACACACACAACTATGAGGACAAAATATTGGCTTGCCATACATATGTATCTTTATTATTTTACTGTATTTTATACTATTGACTGTCAGGACTATAAATATAAGTAAGGGTGATTCTCATTCAGTTCTGAGTGGTTGGCCCCACAGGCAGGAAAACAGTTTAACAC
This sequence comes from Pictodentalium vernedei, assembly GCA_031216915.1. NCBI lineage: Eukaryota > Metazoa > Mollusca > Scaphopoda > Dentaliida > Dentaliidae > Pictodentalium > Pictodentalium vernedei. The sequence continues at coordinate 378,026,424 of CM062293.1, forward strand.
CAGCACCGAATTTTGACAATTGAGTTGACAGTCGTTATTTATTTATTTATTTATTTATTTATTTATTTATTTATTTATTTATTGGTGTTTAAGGTCATATACTTATGCGCAATGGCTAATCATGACCGTGACAGTTTTACGGGTGGGGGAAGCCGGAGCACCCGGAGAGAACCACCGAGCAACGACGAGCAGCTGCCAGCTCCCCAACATCGTGACTCCGCACTGCAGCACAGGCAGGGTAAGATTGGTTGATGACATGCGTTCCCTCGACGTGCAGTACGCCATAGTACACGGAGTTATCGTGCCCCCATATGGACAATCGGGGTTGAGTGCCTTGCCCAAGGACACAACGCGGGAGTCCAACTCGATCGCTCAGACGGTCACTCATCCGAGGACTAAATAACCGGGCTCGACCTTGCTTAACTTCGTGATCTGACGAGAACCGGTTACCGCAACGCCACTGCAACCCCACCCGGCGGCGAGCAACTGCCAGATTCCCCAAATTATTAACTCCACACAACGCCCATGTAGGTTTGATTTGCGCATACCAGAACGTACAGATAATCATCATAAAATAGGTGACAATAGTCGCTTTCGGCAGCGAAAGTGTTAAGGATAAATAAAATATGCATTCAGTGGTCGTGATGCAACTTCTTATTTAATTAACTCGCACCATAATAATACAGTGGAACCCTGTTAATTGAATAGCCACTTTGCCAATGACGATAATTCAATACTTTGCTGAATTCTGGAGATAAAATTAGCATTTATTCTAGTGCATCTTGTTTGACAGAGCTAAACAAGATATATAATAGATTAAATAACTGTATTGGATGTACTGAGGCCAAATAGGTTTATAAACAAAGAAAAACTGGAGAGAGTCAGGGTAACGTAACTTAACTTCGGTGATCTGACGAGAACCGGTTACCGCAACGCACCGCGCCCCGTGACAACCGTTAAGGACATCTGATCCAGCAATATGTCCTTAACATGGAAAATATTGAGTAGATTTTAAATTAACGAACAAAAACCATTATAAACCCTTTGAGACTTTAATTATCCTGATGCTCAAACGTCACAGGGAATTCAGGTTCTTCGACGTTTTTTCAAAATGCGACGTCAATTTATTTATTAATTGGTGTTTAAGGTCACATATTTATGCACAATGGCTAACCATGACCGTGACAGTTTTACGGGTGGAGGAAGCCGGAGTACCCGGAGAGAACCACCGAGCAACGGCGAGCAACTGTGAGCTCCCCAACATACCAACTCCACACAAGCAGGGTTAGCATTGGTTGAAGACAGGTGCACCATCGACTTGCAGTACGCCTTAGTACACAGCGTCACCGTGCCCCCACGTGGGCAATGGGGGTGAAGTGTCTTGCCCAGGGACACAACGCGGTTGCCGCAGGTGGGATTCGAACCGAGGACCTCTCGGCTTGCAGCCTGCACCTCTACCAACTGAGCCATCGCGCCCCGAAATGCGACGTCAAACGCCGGAAACTACAAATAACAAGATATTTTTCACATTACGTGATTAACTGGTTGAGAGCTACATTATTTTGGGTGATCTGAATTTGTTATTCAAAACTTGTTTTATTACATATTATTGGAGTGCCCGTGGGACACTATCCAATAATTTGTAATAAAACAAGTTTATATAAACAAAATATTTTTTGTGTTTTACTGAATATGAAATATAAGCAAGAAAAGTGTTGGCTTTTGCTCTAGTATCCTCATTTTTTGAAATCCCTGATCGTGGTTTCCATCACTCAATCAGTTAAGAAGTCTTGACAACAGGATTATAGTAGTATTTTAAGCTGTGATAACATTTGGCTCAACGGTTGTCGCTGAGCACTGGTTGGAAGAAAATAGCAATTTGAGGTTAAAACTTTAAAAAATCGAAAAATAATAACAAAGCAAATGACCACAGAGTGTCAACGTACTGTTTGATTTCGTACGCCATAAGATTACAAAAGTATCATCGCGCTGTTTGATTTCGTACGTAATGACACGTACGAATGTATCCAGGGGTTGATGTCTCTCACATGCGTTTAATATGAGACGGAGAACTTGTTGAATCCCATTAGAACATTGTCTGAGAAGCTGGGAACTTAGGTTTTTACAACAACAAAAACAACATCAAATTGTCAACCATTTTGGCGATTCGTGGGCTTGTTAAACGACACATGTATTTTTTTGTGTTTGTTCGCCGTGGAGAAACTCACCGGCCAGATTCCTCGTTGATAATCTGATGAATATCCATTGCAGCGAAACCAAACGAAAACATGTAGATCTCAAGTTGTCTAAGAAAATTTCGAAAGTGACGTAATGTTTTTTATGCTTTTCGCTAAACACGAATTAGCGTTGACCTAGCAATTAAATTCGTCTAGCTGACACGGATAGTTCGTCGCTAATTCGTCTACACGGATTTAATTGATTCAGAATTCAAATACCTTCTTTTATTTGAATTCGACGCGACGCTGAATCGTCGTCTGAGCCAGGCCTCAAATGACTGAATGCATATTTGTTACATAACATTATCTATGCTACCCCAATGGGATGATCGCGACTGATCCTATCGCGAAAAAGAAATTGTCGCCGCTGTGAGTTTCTTGGAGGTCAACGTGTTTTGTATCGTGATTGGGGAAATGATCAAATCGAAATATTTGGGAGTTTCGATTACCATTTTTTACCCGAAGGGCAATACATTTTGTGCAGTAAATTATCGAACATTACTGAGACAGGACAACGAGAGTGGAGTATGGGACACGAGAACTGAAACGGTTAAAGAGTTTGGGTTTTTTTTTTTGATCTTTTAATCACATGGACAAACCTTGGTTAACCGATTAATCACTTGTCCTTTTGGATAGCTGAATAATTGTCAAACCGTTGATGATTCATAGTATTAGCCCTTTACCCAACGTAAAGGACAAAATCGGCCAGTTCTACAAACAAAAATCTCCTTTCAGATTTTATTATGTTTTCAATTTCTGTCTCAAAAACATAGCTTATGATCCCTCATTGGAACGAGCTCAATGAGCTCGTTCCAATGAGGAATCATAAGCTATGTTTTTGAGACAAAAATTGAAAATCTTTAGCAATTCAAGAATTTATTTTGCAAGTGTCGTCTGTCACCCGCATTGGGTAAAGGTTAAATGACCAGTTCTAGCTACTGATACAGTATAATGATCATGCAAGTGAACAAGTATGTCATCACGTAACTTGCATGCTTTACTCTGTCTCATATAAATTGATGTGAGTCATTGTGAAAATGTTTGCCTGTTTTGGAGCAAGTTTGTTCCTTTGTTAACCCAGAAAATACAGTAGTTCAATAGTAACGATCAATCGATCAATTACTTTTTTGATCAATCAAGACGCTGATCAGTGGTTAATAGATCAATCGGTTTAACCATTTCACCTCTACGGGACACTAGAATTGACGACCAGAATGCTGTGCGTGAAATACGGGACAAACTCCAAAAGGGGTCATTGGCTTCTCTCCCTCGCACTCTACCGAGTTGTATTCTTTTTTAATACCACGATTCAGCTTGAATTAAACGAATGAGGCTAATATCTGTAAAGTAAAATAACACCGTCAGTTGTCTGTTTACATTTTTCCTTGGCACTGCTTCGTGTCGAAGCATTTTCATTCACACCATACAGCACAACCGTCGTGGACTGGTCGTAATCCACGCTATTCAGCGATATTCACGCATGCGTTTACGAGATAATAAAAATCATAATCAGCAAAATTTTAATTAATGAAGCACCGGGTTGTACGTTGCTTCATTAATTTAAATTTTTGATGACTCTTCCTATGATAAGTGTGTGGAATTCGAATGCTGATCACGAAAGAGAAATATGCGTTTTTAGTAACATCTAAAAGGCGATTGTCTATACAACAAAACTGAAAATGTTTTATCTAAAATCGCGTACAGCCGTATCATTAGTAGGGACGCGGACTGGACCAAAAAGGCCGGGACGGTCCGCGGTCCAGAGCCGGACCTGGCCGCCGTCATTGGCGCGTTTTCAGGAGAGCGATTTATTCGCTCGGCTACTGCTCGCCTTAAATAAAATTGAGGAGGGCTTAAAATAGTTCCAAGGCCCGGAGGTGTGGGAGGAGCAGTGTAGCCGTCTCACAGAGACTACCTGGTTAGCAGCACCAAATACAATGTACAAAGCCCTCTAGGCAGAATTCATTAATAGTACAATTTGATTTTGTTACTTTTAGCTTTTGTAAGCTTGAGGAGAGCTAATCTCTCCCCTAGGCCATGTGAGGGGATTTTTAGCCCTCCTGCATTTTTAAAAATGCCAGGCCTGCATTGGACCGCTTTGGACTCCAATTTTCAATCACGACGATGTCACATGGCAAACGTTCACTGACTTGAGTGTTGGGTCGTTAGCAGATGCCAGATGGTTCCAAATAAATCATTTGTAATTCTGTAACTCTACCTACCAGTCATTTGTTTAAAATATAGCATAACCAGTTGTTAAAATTTAAAATAATAATGGAGCCTTCTGGAGAGTCGAATGATACTCAATCTAGTGATATTAGTGAATTACCCAGTAATTCTAATACAGCGACAAGTACAGAAACGATATCAAACCACCGGACACTACGGGACACGCACCTGGCAACTTTCTTTCCCAGTATATGGGTATCTGTATTCAGAAAAGAATGATGCAGCTGGTGTTTTCCGACGTGTAAAATTTCCAATGTCTAAAATGTGAGGAAAAAATTTAAAAAAAAGGTGATGGTGTCCGTGGTGGTGACCAGTCCAACTTCAAAAAACATTTTAGAGGCACCACAAAGACGTTTTCGATACAGTGCCCAGAGTTGCCAAGCTTGCCTGTTAGTAGTAGTAACTTGATGTTTTCTTTAATATAAAGCCGAAACCAATTTAATCATTATAAAATATCTTGAATAAAGCAAAAGTGTTCAAACTCTTAATTTGGTATTACCAAAAGTAAGATTTTAAAACACTTCACTTCATTTAAGGTATTTTATGATAGGACCGGTCCGGAACCTGTCCAGGCAAGAATATCGGACCACCTGGGTTGGACCGGACCAGGCTGGGCCACCTCTCCCCTGGACCGGATCACCACTGGCGATCCGGTCCGGTCCAGTCCGGTCCGGTCCGTATCCCTAATCAGTAGCGATAAAACTTCGGGCGATAAAAGTTCTTGTATCGTTATTGCTCTAACAATACCAGTGCGTTGGCTTCGCGATCCTTTGAACCCGAGCGGCCGCTATTCCAGCCAGGATCATGATACGTCATAACGTAATTAAATAGGGTGGCTCAGGCTTGGCAATTTCAGGAGAGCGATTTTTTAGCTCTCCTTACTGCCCTCTTGAAAGAATTAAGGAGAGCGAAAAATTGCCCTCCTAAATATTTTGGTCTGGGATGATTGAGATTACATGTGTTATGCTCACATTAAATTTTTGTTGTAAAGCAAAAATGTAATTTAACTTCGAAGTCACATAACATCACGTAATTTCATTTTGAAAGTGGTTTAGTGGTAAAAGGTAATGGCTGCAACCATACCCAAATACAGTTGCAATCATTTGAAGCAAAATGGGTCACAGCAATATTTTTTTTTCTGTCAGTTGCAAGTTCAACAACTGACATCACAGTTTGAGGGGTAATTATTCAAGGAATATTGACACTATAATATACTACCATTACTACTATCCTGTCTTTTGAAGCACTTGCACCAGGATGTGACTGCAGATTCAAGCAGACTTGTTGTCCAAGAAAGTCATACGCCCACCACTACCACCTTCAATCCCCCTTGGGGGGGGGGGTTGAAAGTGGTAGTGGTAGGCGTATGACTTTCTTGGACAACAGGTCTGGGTACACACACAGGTCTTGTCAAGTGTGTGTTCGGTTGTTGAGTGAGACATCTAGATGTCTAAGAGATTTCACTTTACCTTAGTAAAGTTAATAGAATCACTGATGTAGTCTGTTGGTTTCAGTTTCAATGAGTTTGTTCAACTGGATACTTAAAATGCTGTGTAAAGCTAATTGCTCTCCTAAGCTGATTGAGAAGAGCGATTTTTTGCCCTCCTGCATTTTTCAGAATGCCAGGCCTGAAATAGGGTGGCTGTTCTGGAAATGTATGGGGTAGACCAATCAGTATTTTCAACGTGCAGCCCCGAGGCCCCGTCAACAGTTTCTCTTTAATTGTTACACCATGGTTAACTATGGTGTAAAACAGGAATACAGAATAACTGGCAAAAAGACTGCAAAAGTCCTCTTTATTTATATCATTAATATTTATTTACTAGCTCATTTGTATGTTTGAAAAAAATAAGAATATGGTTAATTGAATATTTTGAAGTAAATTATTACCCAAACATTTTAACGAAAATAAATATGTATCATTTGGGATTATTTATTTATGGTGCTATATTTTGTAATGGGTGTGAAGCGTTTTGTTTTAATTTTAGTGTCTGCTTAATTAAAAATTGCTCAAATTAATTTTAAGAAACGCTTTGCAAGTCATACTGAACCTGAAATTTTGGAAAAGAGGACAAAAATAATACCAGTAAATACAGGCAAGTGCAACAAAAATGTGTGCCAATGTACTAATAACATATTTATTGGAAAAAGGAGAAAATGTCGATTTTAAAAGCTATACACCTGTCAAAATTGGATGACATACTGGAACGCTTTTACCTGGATCATGGATGCAAGAAAAAAAAGAAGGTGAAATGTACAAAACTTCTTCACTGGACAATTTTCAATATGGTTTAAGGGGCTATATAACTAATGGAATTTTGTTTATTTTGAAATTCTCACCTCTGATATTCCTTAAATTCAGATTAAATATACACAAATTATACATCAAAATGAAGATTGGGATGTATAGAATACGAAACACATATGTAATCAACTCATAGAGTTGACAGCAGCCACCACTGTTTCCTAGAAGTCTGCTATCGTATTCGTACCAGAACTGATGATAAAATAATATTTCGCAAGAACAACTCGTGGCCGAATGTGCTTCAGATTTCAATAACACCAGCTTGGAATTCAAAACACTTTCGAGTGCAGCGATATGACTGCATTTTGGTAAACGACACCCTGTCTGCATTTTTTATTGAAGATGGTTTCTATGTTCGACAGACATGCGCAGGTCACTCGATACCACGAATTTCCATCGAAAAACAAAATCGTAATTCTAAGATATTTCAGCGGGTGCCATGATACCTTGCATTGAATATGGCAACTGTGCAGTCTCTTTCTAGAAATAGTATACCGTAGTTAGGCGATCTTTCCCATTATTTGATTTTAGACGGCGTTGTATGTCGATGCTTTTTCCGTCCGATGACGTCTCCAGGAAATCGAAAGTAAATTCTTATGTAAACAAAAGCAAAAGTTTTGGAATTTATCACCATGCTGCTCTGTCGCTGTGTTTTGAAGAATTTTGATACCCTAGCTTTGTTCTTGGATATGTAAAGCACATTTAGCCACAAGTTGTTCTCGTGAAATATTAAATTGTCAGTTCTGGTACGAATACGGTAGCAGACTTCCAGGAACAAGTTGTGCCTACGGTCGACTCTATGAATTGATTACATACGTTTTTCGTGTTCTATACATCCCAATCTTCATTTTGATGTACATTTTGTGTATATTTAATTTGAATTAAAGGAATATCAGAGGTGAGAATTTTCAAAATAATCAAAATTCCATTACTTATATAGCCTCTTAAACAGGAAGTTACGAGCTCCACCCCACCTCAAACGTTTTGTTAGTTTAAACAATATTTATTTCAAGAAAATAAAAAAAAAATTGTTACATACATTGATGTGGATTCGGCAGGAAGCTATAAGATTATACAAGGCCGTTTCCACCCAAAACAAGATTACAAATGTCAATAGCAGGTGTGAGTGACTTTATTTGTTTAGTTGAAACAGTATTTGTATAAATTACACAAGTGTCCGAAGTCGAGCTCACACATCGTCGTCCGGGGGCCCCCGCCCAGTACTCCAGATTAACCCCTTACCCAACACGGATAGAGTACGACAGTTGCACAAAAGTCGTCTTGAAACCACTCGACATTGTTTATCTTCTGTTTCAAAAACACAGCTCATGATCCCCCACCGGAGCGGGCTCAACAAGCTCACTCCAGTGGAGGGTCACGAGCCATGTTTCCGAGTCCAGAATTGTTAAGGAAATAAAATCTGAATGGGAGTTTTTGTTAATAGGACCCCCCAATCCTGGCCGTCACGTGAGCCAGAGGCAGGGACCACCGGAAGACGATGTGTAAGAATATTTAAACTATAACTTAGACAATATGAGAACGATAATAAATAATAAGAAAAGAAACAAATCTCGGCCAGCTTGAAGACATGTTGCATTTACTACACGCAAGAATGACATAAGTAATTTCATTCAAATCGTTTAGCAGAAGATTATGAATACAAACTGTGAATACAGTCCGGGTAGCTCTGAACTGCATTGAGAGTTGAATGGAGGGCTATATTTGTTCCATTGGGCTAGTTTGGCAACCATTCATAATAATATTAAATGATATTTAGATTGGTTTAATACTGTGATACACATTAATCATTGGAATCGCTTACTTGATAATATAAAATCATGTACCACTTCAAAAATAAGTCGGTTGTCGTCACTGTTCAAGAATTCGGAACCAAAAATAAGTGTAGATACGTCTGTTCCAAAGGGAGCAGGTTAATCGTATAATTACGAACGTCTGTGAAAATAGGACAATGCAAAAGAAAGTGATCAGTAGTCTCTTGCTCGCCACACTGGCATAAGGGTCTTGGTAATGAATGATTATTATATAGGTGTGAATTAAGGTTACTGCACCCCATTCGAAGCCTACAATGATATATTTGGGCTGTGCGAGATTTCGCCTTACTTTTGAACCTTGAGGTCGTCGATTACCATCGTTTCAGAAAGTTTTGAAATTAATCAATGACGAGTTCTCACGAACAGACAGGCAGGGGCAGGTTATTCCATTGGTCGGTAACGCTGGGAATGAAGGAAGACTTGTACAGTTCGGTCCGACAGAAGGGAACACGGTGATTTTGACTTGATCTGAGACTGAGTGATGGATTGGTCAAAGAGGCAAGTGGGGGACTTTACTGGAGATATGTGGAGGAACCATGCAATGATACATTTTAAAGAACCGAATAAACTTGTGTTTGTGACGTCTTTCTTGTAATGTGTCCCATCGTGTTTCTAAATAAAGTGAGGACTTACTAGCACCAAGAGTTGCCCCCGTAATAATCCTTGCCGCTGCAATCTGTATTTTTTCCAGTTCCGCCACTTTGGTTACAGAAAAGTTGTCCCAAACAGTATCCGCGTATTCAAGAAGAGGCCGAATAAAAGCAAAATATATTTTTTTCTAAGACACTACGATCTAAATTAAATTTGTGCCTCCTCAGTAAGTCTAAACGAGACCACGCTTTAGAGCAAATATGGTCGATATGATCGTTCCATGTACATGTACTGTTCAGTATCACCCCTAAGTGTTTGTGGGTAGAGACTTCAGATACCCGAGTACCACCTAAGAATAAGGGTGGATGGTAGATGGGGTTGTTTTTACGCGATATTAGCATACTTTCAGTTTTGTTCGGATTGAACTCCACAAACCATGTTTTAGACCAATGTTCAATTGTGGCCAGATCATGATTGATTAAAGTCGAACCTTGTTCAGGGTTGTCTATATATAATTAGATATAAGGAGGCGTCGTCTGCAAAGAGGTGAATACTGCTCAGTAGGTTTCTAGTAATGTCGTTAATGTATATAAGGAACAATAAAGGCCCGATAATTGATTCTTGTAGGACACTGGCATTGATGGTTCTCCGACGATATCACAATTCATTGTAGCCTATTTGCAAGGTACGATTTTAGAAACAGCAGAAGTTCACCCGAAACGCCAATACTCTCTAGCTTGTAGATAAGCCCAGCATGCCATACTTTGTCAAAGGCCTTACTAACATCACAAAAGACAACCCGGACTTCTTTACCTTCATCAAGGGCTCTTCAAAATTCATCATATGTGTCAGTCAGTTGGAGGACAGTTGAATCACCGGTTGTAAAACCGGACTGAACTTGACTGAGAACGTTATTCTCAATTAGGAAGTCCCACAAACGTTTGAATACACATTTTTCAAATATTTTACCAACACAGCTAATCAGCGATATTGGGCGGTAATTAGTAACAGAATTGGAGGGTTGTTTTTGCAATATTGAGGAGAGATTTGTTTTTTTCCACAGTGGCGGGAAGTACGAGTTATTCATTAGTATATTATATAAGACCTAAAGTGGCTCGCATAAAGATGATTTACATTCTTTGAGGAGACGCGGACTTATTAGATCTGGACCAGACGCCTTGGACACTTTTATCGACTTCATTGCAGAGTATACTTCGCTGCAATGTAGCGTAATACAATCGATACTTACGGAAACTCGAGGTGGTGCGTTCGGCAGGGAAGCATTTGAATCATCAACTGTTGAGATAGAGCTGAAATATTCACTGAACACGTCAGCTTTTTCAACACTTGAGGAGTATATTTTGTTAGAGTGGATGAGAGTAGGAATTCCTACAGAGATAGTGCTACCGAGGAATGATTTCAGGGTCTTCCACCAACGTGATGGTGATGTTTCGCTGCTCCTAAGAGTGGACTGGACTTTGGACAAATATAACGCTTTGGCCTTTCTAATGGCTGATACAACTTCGTTCCGTTTCAGTTTATATTTTGCCCAGGCATGTGGAGTGTCGGTGCATTTGGCATTGCGATACAATCGTTTTCTTTGTCTAATAAGTAATCTTATTTCATTACGCATCCATTTCGGTTGGTCTATTCGCGTGGTAATAAGTCTGTTGGGTATGTGGATGGATGCAGTTTCAAGTAGCTTGTCCGTAAAATTAGAAACTATAGTATCGAGACATGGGTTATCAAAAAGAGAATTCCAGTCGACGCTAGAGAAGGCTTCGTTTAACGCTTCGTAATTACCCTGGGAATAGAGCCATATTCTCCTCTTAAATGAAAGGGACAGTGGTTTTAAAAATTCAGCTTCGAGTGAAATTGGACAATGGGAGCGAATCATGTCTGGGATAATCGGTTCAAAGACGTCACAACTGTTCATGTTGATTGTGTCACTAATATCAAAGAGATCTAATAATGAAGTCGACGATTCGGTAAAACAAGTTGGCTCACGTACAACTTGCCTTAAATTAAAATAATGTAATATTTCAGAAAAGCCACTTCTTGAGAGAACCACTTGGTTGTCATTAAAATCACCTGTGACAATTGGATCGGCAATTTTCGTGTGTCTGGCTTTTTCGATGGATGCTGAAATGGCTTCCCAAGTATCTGAGGGACTGTTTGGTGGCCGGTAGAATACCCCTAAGAGTAACGATCTTGTCCGCTTTGTAAATACGTCCGCCCATAGGCACTCTGTATTCAGCGTATGTAGGTCCGGTCTAGGTCGAAACGAAATACTGTCTTTAATGTAAATGGCAACCCCACCTCCCCTTGTCGAGTGGTCAAATCTCAGTTGTTCTTGGAACCCGTGGAGGATAACATCGGATGTCGGATCGTTGCTATCCAACCATGTCTCAGACAAGGTCACAATGTCAAATGATGCAAATTCATATTGAATGATATCTAGTTCAGGTTTTAGACTCTGGATATTAAGATTATTTATTTATTTATTAATGTTTAAGGTCACATATTTATGCACAATGGCTAATCATGACCGTGACAGTTTTACGGGTGGAGGAAGCCGGAGTACCCGGAGAGAACCACCGAGCAACGACGAGCAGCTGCCAGCTCCCCAACATCGTAACTCCGCACAGCAGCACAGGCAGGGTTAGATTGGTTGAAGACATGCGTACCATCGACGTGCAGTACGCCTTAGTACACGGCGTCATCGTGCCCCCACGCGGGCAGTGGAGATGAAGTGTCTTGCCCAAGGACACAACGCGGTTGCCGCAGGTGGGATTCGAACCGAGGACCTCTCGGCTTGCAGCCTGCACCTCTACCTACTGAGCCACCGCGCTCCCGGATATTAAGATGGACAATTTGTAAAATATTCTGGTTATGATCCGAGTTAAAGGAATTTGGACCTGAGTTAGTTTCAATGTCGCCCGACAATAATAACTTTGAGGCCAAATGGAGCAATGAGATGACAAGGATAGGTGAAATCATTACTTTCCGTGTGAGCGCAATCGTTCAAACGTTCATGTTCCTGTAAGAATATGAAATTTTCATCCAGATGGTTTACTTAGTGAAAGGTAGAGAACGCAATGAATTGACCGAAGAACAAGGCAACAACAGTAGTAAAGGTTTCATGCAGCCCAACCCCACGGAGACGCAGGAGCAAGTAAGTTAAGACACAAATGGGTCTCTTCTTCTGTAAATGGCCCTTTAAACGACAACAATAAACTGAGAGGATGAAAGTACCTATCCCAGCACGATATGATTCGAGGGAAAACATAATCAACTACTATGTAACCTGTTGAATAGATAAAAAAAATCTTTCAAAGCAAAGTTGTATTCAAGCTGGCAAATGAAAATGTGAAGGATACTGTTGTACAGTAACTTATATACAGAATATACAGATAAGTAACAGAAGAAGGTTAAGGAAATAGAAAGTTAAAAAAATAAAGCGCTGTTAACTTTGTTAACAAGTAGGTTGGGAGCTTATAAGTACAACTTCCTTGGCGTTACTGCACTAGTCAGGTAAATATTGATTTGGAATATCTGTTAAAAAAGTCATGTAAAACCAATTCACTTTGGTCAGGTAGCAGTGACAATGTTCATGGAAGTTCTTTTTCTTTAATGTGATGGGTCAGTTTTGGGCATTTGGGGTTGTTTGCGTTCTGATAGCGAGTAAGTACTCGGGGTAAAATTAATTGATCTGTATGCATTTGCCCTGTTACAACACATAAATTGCCCCAAGGCAAAGACAAAAGCACACAATTATGAGAAATCACAACATTTAGTTACGAACACTGAGGTTATTTTTGTGTATAGATGAGGCAGTCAGTGACATAAATTTGCTACCCAGTGGATCAGCGTGGCACATATATCCCGTGTGTTCGAGTATATGGCCCCACATAACATATGTGAGGTCTATCAATTCCATATTGGACTCGGGCACCGCACCACCTCCAAGAAAACACACGGAATAGTTGAATTCCGAAAGCAAAGAGTCAAATCCTAAATCCTGCAAAAATGACGAACATTCGTTGGAGTTGCTAAAAAGCAATAAAAGTCCGAGCTCATGCTTATTCTCTTCAAATACTATTATTATCACAATCGTTATTATCACTAAGCATGCGGCGAATTAGGCCACAGATGACAAGAAACCATAGACCACAAAGTCAATGACACAGAAACGTTCAGATAAACTGGGGAAGTTTCATATCTTGAAAATATGTAAGGCAGTCAGCGCGAGGATCGCATAATTTGACTCCAATGGATACCCCCCCCCCCCCCCCCCCCCAATGGGTAAGTTTTTTCGAGATCTCTTAAGGGCCTATATAAGTAATGCAATTTTGTTTATTTTGAAATTCTCACCTCTCATATTCCTTAGATTCAAATTAAATGTACACAAATTATACATCAAAATGAAGCTTGGGATGTCTAGAACACGAAACACATATGTAATCAACTCAGAGTTGACAGCAGGCACCACTGGTTCCTGAAAGTCTGCTACCGTATTCGCACCAGAACTGATAATAAAATAATATTTCATCAGAACAACTTGTGGCCAAATGTGCTTCATATATCCAAGAACAAAGCTAGGCATTCAAAACACTTTCGAATACAGCGATAGGACTGCATTTTGGAAAAGGACAACACTGTCTGCATTTTTATTGAAGATGGTTTCCATGCTCGACAGACATGCGCAAATCACTCCTTACCACGAATTTCCATCGAAAAACAAAATCGTAATTCTTAGAACTTTCAACAGGTATCATGATACCTTGAATTGAATATGGCAACTGTGCAATCTCTATCTAATAACAGTATACTGTATGAAGGTGATCTTTTTCATTATTTGATTTTAGACCGCGTTGTTTTTACATGCTTTTTCTGTCCGAGGACGTCGACCGGAAATCGAAAGTATACTCATACGTAAACAAAAGCAAAGGCTTTGGAAATTTCCCCAATGCAGCTCTGTCGCCGTGTTTTGAAGAATTTTTATCCCCTAGCTTTGTTCTTGGGTATGTAAAGCACATTTGGCCACAAGTTGTTTTCGTGAAACGTTATTAAATTATCAGTTCTGGTGCGAATAAGGCAGCAGACTTCCAGGAACCAGTGGTGCCTACAGTCGACTCTATGAGTTGATTACACATGAGTTTCGTTTTGATGTACATTTTGTGTATATTTAATTTGAATTGAAGGAATGTCAGAGGTAATTTCATTACTTATATAGGACTTTAAACTACTGATTTGAGGTTGATGTAAGTTAGCTACAAATGCCCCCATCCCCACCCCACCCCCGAATACCAACACAACCGCACTTTAGTGACATCGGAATCAATTAAGAAGGGTATAGTTAAAATAACTAAAGATTACATGCAGGGTGGAAGACATGATTTAGTTGACAATGTCCTGCTCGACATGGTCCACAGATCCTTGTCAACCCAGATATAATAAATGTCACAATCCGAATAAGCACGAGTGAGTTGATTGGTCACACCTTAACTGACGTGGTCAACAAAACAGCACGGAAAAGCATGGTTTGATTAATTATACATCCTCACCGACTTGGTCAAGAAATCTGTGTCAATCGAACTCAATGTCACGACAGCAAAAATAACACAATTGGGACAAGGGGAAACGTAATGTGTGTTACCTCATTTGTCAATTGGGGGCTTGACACACTTAGCTAGACATTTAAAAACAAATTATAAACGTCTTATTGGCAGGGCATTGCCCCACTGTTGCCATTGTGACCCATTTGCAAACAATCCACAGGCTTCATGCCTAGGGACACAGCAATAATTTGAGAATTAGTAACCAGGGTATCAGGCATAGTGTTCACAATGTCAGATTATTAACTCATCACTGCCAGACTGCTGAAGCAGTCTACCAGTGATGAGACAATACTCAGGAATTATTATTGAAATAAAGTCTGTTGGAACACTTACTTAAAGGCAATACGTGTATTACAGTAGCGGAAATTAACCACATGTCAGCAGATACATGTAAATAATAACCCAGTATGAGAGAAGGGACAAATATTGTGACCCATTTGCAAGTAACATCCTGTTATCATGCCTAACGGCACAGTCTGAATTTGAAAATTAATACCCATGTTATCAGGCATAGTGTTCATAATGTCAGATTATTAACTCATCGCCGCCAGTCCGCCACACTGCAGAAGCAGACCGCCAGTGGTGAGACAACACTCGGACATTATTAAGGAGATAATGTCTGTTAGTACACTTGGTTAAGGGCAATACCGAAAATTACAGCAGCTGAAATCAACCACATGTCAGCACATACATGTGAATAATAACCCAGGAGGATGAGGGAGGAGACAAATATTGTGACCCATTTGCAAGTAATACCCAGGCATCATGCCTAAGGGCACAGCCTGAATTTCGGAATTAATAACTACGGTATAAGGCATAGTGTTCACAATGTCAGATTGTTAACCCATCACTGCCAGACTGCAGAAGCAGTCTGCCGGTGGTGAGACAACACTCGGACATTATTACGAAGATAATGTCTGTTGGTACACTTGATTAACTTAAGGGCAATACCGTATATTAGAGCAGCTCAAATTAACCACATGTCAGCACATACATGTAAATAATAACCCAGGATGGGGGTGGGGGCGAATATTGTAACCCATTTGAAATAAAGTCTGTTGGAACACTTCGTTGAGAGGAATACGTGTATTACAGCAGCGGAAATTAACCATATGTCAGCACATACATGTAAATAATAACCCAGTATGAGGGGAGATACAAATATTGTGACCCATTTGCAAGTAATACCCTGTTATCATGCCTAAGGGCACAGCCTGAATTTGAAAATTAATAACCAAGTTATCAGGCATAGTGTTCATATTGTCAGATTATTAACTCATCACCGCCACACTACAGAACCAGTCCGCCAGTGGTGAGACAACACTCAGGCATTATTAAGGAGATAATGTATGTTAGTAACTTAATTAAGGGCGATACCGTATATTACAGCAGCTGAAATTAACCACATGTCAGCACAAACATGTAAATAAATAAACCCAGGATGAGGAGGGGGGAGACAAATATTGTGACCCATTTGCAAGTAATACCCAGGCATCATGCCTAAGGGCACAGCCTGAATTTGAGAATTAATAACTAAGGTATAAAGCATAGTGTTCACAATGTCAAGTTATTAACTCATCACTGCCAGACTTTAGAAGCAGTCTGCAAGTGGTGAGACAATACTCGGACATATTTATTTATTTATTGATGTTTAAGGTCACATATTTATGCACAATGGCTAATCATGACCGTTACTCGGACATTATTAGGGAGATAATGTCTGTTAGTACACTTGGTTAAGGACAATACTTTGTGTTACAGCAGCTGAAATTAACCACATGTTAAGACATACATGTAAATAAAAACCCAGGATGAAGGGGGGCGGCAAATATTGTGATCCATTTGCAAGTAATACCCTGGTATCATGTCTAATGGCACAACCGGCATTTGAGAATTAATAACCAAGGTATCATACATAGTGTTCACAATGTCAGATTATTAACTCATCACTGCCAGACGTCTGAAGCAGTTGGTATACTTGGTTAAGTTCTATACCGTGTATTTATTTATTTATTGGTGTTTAAGGTCACATATTTCTGTACAATGACTAATCATGACCACGACGGTTTTACGGGTGGAGGAAGCCGGAGTACCCGGAGAGAACCACCGACCAACGGCGAGCAACTGTCAGCTCCCCAACATACTAACTCCACACAAGCAGGGTTAGCATTAGTTGAAGACATGTGCACCACCGACGTGCAGTACGCCTAACGCCTTAGTACACAGCGTCACCGTGCCCCACACGGCCAAAGGGGTGAAGTGTAATACCGTGATTACAACAGCTGAAATTAACCACATGACTGCACATACATGTGAATAATAACCCAGGATGAGGGGAGATACAACTATTGTGACCCACTTGCAAGTTATACCCTGGTACCATGCCTAAGGGCACAGCCTAGATTTGAGAATTAATAACCAAGGTATCAGGCATCGTGTTCATAATGTCAGGCTATTAACTCGTCACTGCCAGACTGCTGGGGCAGTCTGCCAGTGATGAGACAACACTCAGACATTATTATGGAAATAATGTCAATTGGTATACTTGGTTAAGGGAAATGCCGTGTATTACACCAATTGAAATTAACCACATGTCAGCACATGCATGTAAATATTATAATAACACAGGATGAGGGGGTGGACAAATATTGTGACCCATTTGCAAGTAATACCCAGGTGTCATGCATGCCTAAGGGCACAGCCTGAATGTGAGAATTAGTAACCTAGGTATCAGGCATGGTGTGCTCAGTGTCACGTTATTAACTCACCACTGCCAGGCTGCAGAAACAGTCTGCAGTGATGAGACAACACTAAGACATTATTAAGGAGATAATGTCTGTTCGTACACTTGGTTAAGGGCAATGCCATGTGTTACAGCAACTGAAATTAACCACATGTCAACACATGCAAGTAAATAATAACCCAGGATGCGGTGAGGGGGCAAATAGTGTGACCCATTTGCAAGTAATACCCTGGTATCATGCCTATGGAATTAATAACTAAAGTATCAGGCATAGTTTTCACAATGTCACAGTATTAACTCATCACGGGCAGGCTGCGGAAGCAGACTGCAGTGATGAGACAACATTCAGACATAATTAAGGAGATAATATCTGTTGGTAAACATGTCTAAGGGCAGTACCGTGTATTACAGCAGCTGAAATTAACCACATGTCAGCACATACATGTAAATAATAACCCAGGATGAGGGAGGGGGACAAATATTGTGACCCATTTACGTGATGAGACAATGCTCAGACATTATTAAGGAGATTTTGTTATCATTAGAGACAATGCATTTTATTCCGCTAACGAGTGTTTTAAAACTGCGCTATGTGAACTGAAATCATCCGATAAAGGTGACTGCGTGCTGCACTATTCAGAAATACCTGATGCTGACATTAAAATCAAAAAACTGTGCAACAATATTCGTTTGTCGACCCGGTCACCCGTTGGATTACAGAATAAAACCAGCTTGACATACGATTGTATTCCTGAAGAAGCGGGATGGAAAGTTTCTGCGAAATGACCAGGGATACGTTGAAAATGAAAGTTGACAGCGCACCCAACTAAAATACGTTAGCAAGGCTCCAAGAAGAATTTTCTAAAAATAGACGTCAGACCAACAAAGTAAATGATGGGGCGACATGACGGAAATGAAAAACTCACCGTTTTGTTCAGTGCTCTCTTTTGAAAAATACATGTCCAAACTCAATCCAGAAAATAACAAATTATGGCAGCGTCCTCTTGATTCATTCAATGATAATGATATCACCTGGTGCACTGAGCAGTTTGCCGGAAAAGATTCCCTCAGTTCTTCCACGACACGTTTGAGCAAATCCTGTCAAATTCACAAGTTTTTAATTTTAACGTCCATTCCCTGCGCGCTACTGGCACCACAGTTTTGGCAAGAAATAATTTCCCCCTTGCTCAAATTATGTCTGTAACTGGACACAAGTCAGTTTTCACTGGGTCAGTTTATCACCGAGTTTCAACCGAGGAAAAATTGTAATGGGCACAACAATTAATGAAACTGTTGACAACTCAATCACACAACAAAGACCTGTTGCTGGCCATGCAGACAACAAATCAACAACCTTCAACTTCAAGGTCGCTCGTGACAGTTGTAACAAATCAGGACACTCTTCTGCAAGAGGAACCCAGTGGGGAACTTGAAAAATTAGATGTTTCGACGCATGAGGCTCTGTTCTCCGACGATTTTGATGACAGAGATATTCAGCGTCACAAACATCAGCGAATGAGGATTCACGAAGTGTTCCATCTTCAATAACTGCACCAATGAAAAGCTGAAATTGTATTGTGAAAGGGAAAGAAAAAAAATCAGCCTTGAACCAATCAGAAACACATGAACCACACAAGCTGTGATATTCGATTTTAATTTATAAATCTTTCTGTTTTAAATGTATAATTTTATTCTCATTAGTCGCCAGTCTGTTATTTGGTCAAGTAGTCTGAAAATGAATAGGTCAATTCTGACACGAAGTGATTGGGAGGTGGAAGGGGAAGGGAGTTGGGGGAGCTTGGGTGCTGAAATTCTGCGTCACTAAATTTTAATAAGGAAATCAGCTCAGTGAGCTAGGTTTATGTCCATTCTTTACGAATGGGGATGGGGTGGGGTGCAGGGAGGGGGTGGGTGTTGAAATTCTGTGTCACTAAATTTTAGAAAATCAACTCAATGAGCTAAATTTATGTCCATTTTTTTACGAGTGGGGAGCGGTGGGGCGGTGAGGGAAGGGTTGGGTGCTGACATTATGTGTCACTAAATTTAGTGAGGAAATCAGCTCAGTAGGCTAGATTTAACGTCCATTTTTTTACGAGTAGGAGTGGCGGGTGCTAAATTCTGTGTCACTAAATTTTAGTACGGAAATCAGCCCGATGAGCTAGATTTAATGTCCATTTTTTCGAGTGGGCAGAGTTGGGCGCTGAAATTCTGTGTCACTAAATTGTAGTAAGAAAATCAGTTCAATGAGCTATTTTTAATGTCCATTTTTTACGAGTGGGGAGGGTTGGAGAGTCGGTGCTAAAATTATGTTCACTAAATTTTAGTCAGGAAATCAGCTCAATGAGCTATTTTAATGTCCATTTGTTACGAATGGAGGTGAGTGAGGGGGTGTTGGATGCTGAAATTCTATGTCACTAAATTTTAGTAAGGAAATCAGCTCAATGAGCAAGATTTAATGTCCAGTTTTAACGATTTTATGAGGTGTTGTTTTGAAAGCTATATTAGCTATTAGCTGTATGGTTAACAGAACTAAAGGATTCGGAAATAAATCCGTTATCCATGAGTGTGCCGAAGGGTGTATGAGTCCCCAGACAGGTGTAAATTCGCATGCACCTCGAAAGACACAAGGATAACTAATAATGTGATGTGTTCATTTTTTTCCATATCGCGACTCGACTCGTTTTGAGGGAGATATAGCTACGAGTCGCGCTTGCTCGAAAAAGCGCGACTCGTAGCTATACCTCCCCAAAAATATTCTCGTTGCGACAAAAGATTCTGAACAAGCACAATGTGCTCGTAACATATTTGTTGTTTGATTTCTTTTTTTATTAAACATTGTACAGCACTGTGATCACAGAAATGGGTCTTTTTGGCATTAGATTTTGACTCAGTCGCGATCTACTTACACCATTGGGTCGTATTGTATAAGTAAAATACTGTGAAATCAAGACCGCATCAGCGAAACAAATAGCATCTCAGATTCAATGTTATCGTTAAGTGTGGCCCACTTAAATGGATATTCCTTCTTCGAATGACACTATTAAATGAATATTATTTCAAACACAAAGCCATTTACCATACCATCAATACAAAGTTGAATTTTTAATTGATTATAGGTTGCAAGTTACAGAATACACTTCTGTTAAGTGCTTGAGGGGCTACATTTTTTTGGTGGTCTGAATTTGTTATTCAGAACTTGTTTTATTACAATTTTACTTGAAAACTAAATTCATGAATTACTAAAAATTTTCAATTTTGTCTCGAACACATAGCTTATGACCCCTCATTGGAACGAGCTAAACCAGATCGTTCCAATGAGGGGTCATAAGCTATGTTTTTAGACAAATATTGAAAACATAATAAAATTGAATAGAGATTTTTGTACATAGGCCTAATTGGTTTTGTTTGTTACGTTTGGTAAAGGGTTTCTGCTGTAAATCATCAACGGCATGGCAGTTATTCAGATATCTATTTGGACAAGTGATTAATCGGTTAACCACGAAAACCCCTTAACCGTTTTAGCCCTAATGGAATCTCGCAGTTTTTCCAGTTGTAGTTATTGCAAACGTGGAGTATGTAGCAAATATTATTAATATTCACCCGGGAATTGTATTAAATGGCGAATCATCTGCTTGGACAATTCAATCAAAAAAGCGGAATGTTCCGGAAAAGGAATCAAGTTTCGAAGGCGGTACTTCCCGGAACTTTTCTTCTATCATCAGGTCCCCTGTCTACAGGAGACCCGATGTTAGAAGAGCAGTTTAAGAGGAAACGCTTGGGATGATTTCAATAATTTTTATTTCAACGATTCGAGACGTTTCGAAACTTTCTGAGTCGGCTCCACTCAAATCGAAGCGAATCATCGGGATGCATTTCGAGTCTTCGCAGGATGATACGAAGAGGTTCAGGTGTACCCGCGAAACAAACTGTTACTCACGTAATGTTTTAGATCATAGCTTGCAACACCTCACTTGTTCCAGTATTCAACATTTTCCACGAGTGAGTGATTCTAATATAGGCATTTGTGTTCATGAATCTAGTTCAAATTTAAAATAAAAATATGTTCAATGAAAACATTGAGGAATTCAAGGGAAGGGAGGCAACTCTCGTTTGGATGAGCAACGCCATTTTCGGTTCCTTTTTTCTCACCCCAAATACATGTACATCACTGTGAAAGAGAAGTATAGCCACCATAGATGAAAGATTTCGCACTCATATTTTGTCTTGGCCTATCATAACCAGACTTGTTTCTTACAGTTATTCTAAACCCAGTAAAGAACAAACTAAATATATACTCCTCTTGCATTCTTGTTAACGTCAAAACCGGCCAGCGCTATTCTCAAAAAGCGCCAATTAATTTTCATTATATCTTCATTTTTTGTCTCAAAAACATAGGTTATGACCCCTCTTTTGGAACGAGCTCGTCGAGCTCGTTCCAATGAGTGGTCATAACCTATGTTTTGAGACAAAAAATGAAAAAAAAATTAGTTATTCAAGAATTTTGTTTGCGAGTGTCGTCTGCTTTTCATGTTAGGTAAAGGATTATTTATTTATTTATTGGTGCTTAAGGGCACATATTTCTGCACAATGGCTAATCATGATCGTGACAATTTTACGGGTGGAGGAAGCCGGAGTACCCGGAGAGAACCACCAAGCAACGGCGAGCAACTGTCAGCTCCCCAACATACCTACTCCACACAAGCAAGGTTAGCATTGGTTGAAGACAGGTGCACCATCGACGTGCAGTACGCCTTAGTACACAACGTCACCGTGCCCCCACGTGGGCAATGGGGGTGAAGTGTCTTGCCCAAGGACAACGTGGTTAAGGGTTAACAAATGCGATATTTCAAGGCAATAAATTGAAATCATTTATTGATATCGATAAATAATAATACAAAAGACAACTGAATAAAATTAATAAAATAAAATATAACATACACCTTGTATCTAGCTCTCGGAGCAAGAGTTAACTTCGGCAAGGAATGCAACCATTTTATGGGCTGCTTTTTTACACACTTTTCGTGGCCAGACTATCGTTTATGTAATGTGAGGCCACTTTACGCACAAAGATATACATATATTCTTTCGTACTCCAGATATAGGTATTCCAATCAATAAATATTTATTTCACATTGAAACCATCACGATATTAATACAGTTTGCGACATTAGTATGAGGCGCATCAATAAAACGACAGCCGCGGCGAGTCTTTATTTATCGTAGTGGTGTTTTCATCAAACATTTGATCAAATTATGTTTTGATTAAGAATCATTTCTTGTATTGATTTAAAGAAAAAGATGTTTACGTCATTTTAAATTCAGTCGGAGGGACTAATTCCGATAGGCAGAAAAGCGATATTTTAAGCTTCACTTTTACGACCAGATGAATATTCCGTCTGTTGAATTTAAATGTAGTCTGTGTACTATTTATATTCCAGGTAACTTCGAGGCCACAGTCGAGCTAGATTCATTTTTTTTAATTCGACTGTTGGCTTAAGAGCTTGACATTGTATTTTGCTTCGTGGAATCGAAATCTATATTGTATAGTAATTTGAAACTGGTTTTTCGATGTATATCTGGGTGTCGTCAGCTTGTTTGAGTGTAGCTGGGGCCAATACTACAAAGCTTTCACAATTGTATTTTTCTAGAATTCTATTTTCTACCCTATAATATAACTGACTAAAATGAATCATTAGCATTTTAAAAGATATGGCAATTTGCCAACTGGCAAATTGCCACATCTTTAAAAATGTTAATGGTTCATTTCAAACCCTTTAAAGTCATGACTAGGAAATACACTTCTGGAACGTATAATTGTAAAGGTTGTGTAGTATTGGCCCCTGCAGATCGGAGAACGTAAACGAGCAATGCAAGTGCATTACAGAGAAGGAGAACATGGTGCAACATAAAAATGAGACATTTTCAAAGAGACAGCAATATTGTACCACCCAGAAATATACCCCATTGGAACAAAGACGAAGGTGTAAATATGTCAGCCTCGTTTCTTCATTATAGACCTTCCAATTTAACAATGCGAAATGATGACATTTCTCGACTATGTGAACACATCTATAAACTGACTAGTTGCATAAGCTCAAAATTCATGAATTAATGACCAAACGTTTTATGACGAATTCTTATAAATATATATATATATGTGTCTGTGTGAGTGAGTGAGTGGTGGTGGTGGTGGTGGAGGGGCGTATAAGTGGGCAGGAGAGGGAAAATACTTGGGGGTGTATTAACTGGTTGAGTGCTAAGTTAGTTTTTGGTTCTTAAAATTTGTTGACGTGTCTTTGCCATGTTGCAATTTGTTGGAGATTGCCCTCTTCCACAAATTGTGCCATGTTGCAATTTGTTGGAGATTGCCTATAGACACTCTTCCACAAATTGTAACAAGGCAAATCCACACCGAACAAGTACTTCCACTTCGCGGATAAGGTGAAGCACATCCATCCAAGAATATGAAACCTTCAAGTTACAGAACCTGAACTTCAGAATAAAGCCCAAATATGGGCTTCCAGCTCCCAACTAGTTAAAGATAGGGTAATTTAAGGAAATTGTATATGGCCAGGGCTGAGAGGGTGCAGCTTGTTAGCCGATTTCAGCTAATTAATGCTCAAAATGCTGAACATCTTTTATTTTCTTAAGATTTGCATGAAGATAAAACTACAAACCATCTTCATCCACAATCCGGAAAACGGGCGATGCTCGGCATGCTAAGCATTTTTATTCTCCGAAGACTTGTATGAAAATGAATTTTCAAGACATTTCCATGCATAATTGGGGAAATAGAGATATTTATCATCGAAAAGAAGTCCAAATTCGTTTTGTGTTAGATCCCCCGTGGAATGCACGGATGCTGATGTCTCATGTCTATCGAGGTAGATGTTTTTTCCTCACTGGTAAAATGAGACCTGATAACCAACACCTCTAGAGTGCAATCCCTCAGTAAGAGGGCAACTTAAGCATAAACGATTGGAAAAACTTGACTTCATGCCTATGTTGTGTCCTGCAGTGGCGGCGCCAGAGTTACAAAAGTGAGGGGGTACAGTTGGGGATTGTGCAGCGCCGAGCTGGGGTGGGTGTCGGGGGGGGGGGGGGGGGGTCCTCTCCCTAAGTTGAGAAAATTGTTAACTGTTTTGCAACAAAATCATGCGAATATGGATATCATTGGAACCGGCTGGACAAGCCGGTTCCAATAATATTCATATTTGCATGATTTCATTGAGTTATACCTTTGAGAATTTTTCTAAAATATTAAATTTTATTCATTCTTTAAAATTGCTGTAGGCTGAATTCCAAACGGATGCCTTGCACGCTCTCGATTCTAGCATTCGTTGAATACTCTTAAGAACTATGTTTCAGTCCGTTTAAACGCGGCATGGCTTGTTGCAATTTGGACCCTCGACTCTTGTTTGTTGTTTGCAGCTAGCGTGTGTGTGGGGGGACGGGGGGGGGGGGGTGGGAGGGGGAAAACATAATTTCAAAACTTTTCTGATTTCGTGCACTTGGGAATAAGGGATTAAGCATACCGACCATTACACCGCAACGTTCAATACAACAAAAATTAAAATGATAGTATTGTTTTACTACGCTTGGCGAAAAAGTGGAGGGGTAAGTACCCCCACATACCCCTCCATGGCGCCGCCACTGGTGTCGTGATATACTCCCCGATGCCCAAAACGACTTTAAGCACCAATAATTATATCAATAATTGTACTAGATACGTGCTGAACATTAGTTAAGGACTATCGCCCTGGGGCGTATCGTATGAGTACAAGAAAGTGAAAGTTGTGTTCGTACCGAATGACATTGTGAGCGGACGCGAGCTTTTCAATTTCGCCGCACAAGAAGTCTGACTGATTGGAAGGTCGCGCTTCTCCTCGAGATGACGCTCGGAATGAACATTTATACAATATTCGATGTCTCTATACTCCCTCGAGTCTCCTAGTGGCCATACCAGCTCTGGTGTATTAGTCTCGCTCAGAACTCATAACAATGAACTCCCGAAGTTAAACAAATCATTATTTCAATAAAATTGGTTATACTATGTCGAATGCGCGGGGTTTGATAAATAAAATCGGGTATTCTGAAGTCAAGCAGATGTTAACAAAGTACAAATTTGCGACCGTGACAGAAACTTGGCATCGGAACAAACTCGAAATTGAAATTCCAGGGTTTTCCTGCATTGACTCCAGCCGCCAGAATGCTGGTAATACAAAAGGCGGTATTGGATTTTATTATCACTCAAAATATGATAAGTTTTTGAAGAAAGTCCGTCAGATTGATGATTTGGCCCTGTGGTGGAATTTGATGGCAAAATAGTCAATCTACCAGCATCCGTAGTCTTCATATCGGTATGCATGCCGCCCGCAAACTCAAGTTATTGATAGAAAATAACAAACACGGAAGGGTGTATGATCGAATGGAGGCAGAATTGGCCACCTGTGCTCCGAAAGATCTCATCATCTTAGGTGGCGCACTCTGGTGGTAAACCGGATTATGTTACAGATGATAATGATAAGCACGTACCCATACACATTAAAAACCAAAGTGTTAAAACTGACACTTTCAAGGTGTTAAACCCATTCTAACTCTTAGGGTTTGATTTTAACACTCAAAGTGCAATGCTTTAAGCACTTAGACATTACAATCGTCAGACATCTGAAACTTGAATGGATGGCACTTCCCATGTGTCTAGCATTGGTGGTTCTTCCAGAATCGTCCATAATAATTTGATTTGCGCTTGGTGGGTACATAATTAAAAGGACACAACGCAGATGACGCGGATCAGGCTCGAGAGTTCGAGCCTGATCCGCGTCATCTGCGTTGTTTGCTTTTAAGTGTCGAGATATTACATTTGTCAAGTAGTATTATTGTAACACCTGTCAAGTTCTGGGATATCTACACTTGAAGAAAGTGCTAGTTCAGCACTTAGTAAGTGTTAAATACAGCACTTCAAGTGTAGTTTTTAACACTTTAGTTTTTACCGTGTACCAATCGATTATGTGACCGACTCTACCACGGACAGAGACAGCCTAGATACAACCATAAATAACTTTGGGAATCAACTGTTGTCTTTGTGCCAAGTAGCTCGGCTCAGGATAACCAACGGTCGCAATCCGGAGGACTGCATGGGCAACTTCACAAGCTACCAATACAATGGATGTAGCGTTGTGGATTATTTCATAATATGCGACAAATACTTTTCAGATGTAGACTATTTTTGTGTAAAAACACCAAATGAATACTCTGATCACTGTCAACTATCCCTCCACCTGAAGTACTCAAATTAAAATTCAGTTGATAAAACGACAAAGTATAAATATACTAGATGTAATTCAACCCTCTAATGGACATCAGATAGTAAAGAAAAGGCGCTGTTATCATTAAGTAACCCTAATACAGCCACCCAACTTCAACATTTTAGAACAAAATATTTCCCTCTGGACAGGAGTGGCACTGAGGAAGCAGTTGAAGATATAGAACATTTTATAGGCTCTATCAATACAACTGCGTCGCGACGTTTCACATGTGGCAGAGGTAGGAAAAAACCGAAACGTAAATGGTTTGACGATGAATGTAGGCATCTTAAACAAACAATGAAAGACATAACTCAAACTATGAGAAAAACCCCACACAATAAGTGCCTGGTCGTCAATTTCTTCACCGCTAAAAAGGCATATCAGAGAGCAACTAAATATAAATCCAAATTATTTTTCAAAATTATTTGTGATCAGTTAGATAATTTGGAATCTACCGACCTTAAATCATACTGGAAAATAATAAATAATATCAGAAAGAAAGAATTCGACGAAAATGAGCTTGATGCCGATAAAACGGTCGACTTCTTTAGCCCTTTACCCAACGGAGACGATATCAAAATTTATTATTTTAAATACCATTTTTTTTAAATTTTAAAAAAAATTTCAACAAAACCATATCATGTGACCCCTCGTTGGAACGAACTCGACGAGTTCGTTCCAAAGAGGGGTCACATGATATGGTTTTGTTGAAATGTTTCGAAAAATAATATTTTTTCAGCTGCTGAATTTGCATATTACGCGGGCGGATGCGGGCGATTCGTTGGGTAAAGGGTTAATGATCTGTTTTGCAAATCCGTTTCTGATAAAAGTAAGGCTCAGCTGCATACCAATTTTTTAGATGTACGCATCCCAATGAATAATAACAAAATAACAACTCCCGAAATACTAAGTGCCCTTCGGCAGCTGAAAAACAATAAATCCACAGGTCCTGATAATATTCCTATGAACTACTGAAACTACTTGTCCCATACATGTTAGATGAAACGACTACACTTTGTAATCAAGTGTTTGAATCGCACCATTATCCGCTTACTTGAAGTAAGTCAATACTTACTCCAATTTATAAGAAAGGCGACAGACACGACCCAAATAATTACCGAGCTATAGCCCAAAGCAATACTTCAGGTAAACTATTCAACAAAATAATCAATAACAGGATTAACACTTTTCTTGATAATCAGCTTGGCTTTCGGAAAGGATATGGTACGATCGATAGTGCGTTTATCTTGAAGAGTGCAATAAACAAATACAAGAAATTAAAAAAACAGTTGTATGCTGTTTTTGTAGATTGCAGGAAGGCATTCGACACTGTAGATCGTTCTATACTTTTCCACAAATTGCAACAAATCGGAATCAATGGAGCAACATTCCGAACCTTATCGTCCCTGTATCAGTCGAGTTATTATATAACAAAAACAATTAAAGGCCTTGGGCCACCAGGACTGTCAACAACCGGCGTCAGGCAGGGCTGTAACATCTCTCCGACTCTCTTTCAAATATTTATAGATGACATTGGAAAAATATTTAACGAAAGCTGCAGCCCGATACTATTGAACAGTTTTGAATTAAACCATCTGCTGTTCGCAGATGACCTGGTCTTACTGTCGGACTCACCAACAGGTCTCTAAAACTGCCTACGAAAATTGGAGGCATACGCTCTGTTAAACAACCTGAGTATTAATGGTGAAAAAACTAAATGTATGATTTTCAGGCAAAAAAAAAATCAAAGCTATCTTCAGATTCAGTTATATTGGTTTGCATTTGTCATCCACTGACAAACTACATGATGCTCAATATCAATTGAGCCTCAAAGCCCCAAAAGCGCTGTATGCCCTTATTAATTCATTTCAGTCAACATGTCACCCCTCAGTGTCCGTGTATTCTAAATTATTCGACAAACTGATCAAGCCCATTTTACTTTACGGCAGTGAAATGTGGGCTTTGGAACTGACTAATAAAGGTGAACAAACCTCCCCTTGCGAAAATGTGCACATCAAATTTTGCAAATTGATACTTGGAGTGAGTAGATGTTCATCTAATCATGCGGTACACGCAGAATTAGGCCGATATCCAGTTACTATTGACGCCACGGTACGCCAAGTCAAATATCTGCATAAATTAGAGTCGTTGCCTCTTAAAACGTTACTTGGCGAGGCATATACAGATGCAAACAAATATGATCTCCTAAAACCTATCAAAATGAAAATGACAAAGATTATAAAACCGGACACACAAGAGCTTAATGCTGGCCGGAATCACCAAAATAAGTATATGCTAGAAGAGCTAAAGTATCCTCATGGAACTAATTTCTTTTCTTGCATTCACGATGACAACAGAAATGGAAAGAAAAATAAACTAAGGACGTATAGACTATTTAAGGACGACTATACCATGGAGCCATATTTGATACATACGAATTCCCGGGAAGCTAGAAACGACTTCACTCAACTCCGAATCGGCAACCACAGTCTATCAACCGAGAACGGGTGACACTCTCAGCCCCCTATCCCGGTTGAGTGAAGACTTTGCAAGGTTTGTTGCTCGTGGGCGATTGAAGATGAGTTTCACTTTATTATGGAATGTATCAATTATGATCACATGCGAAAAGAGCTCTTTAGAGCAATAAATAAGGAGAACGAAACATTCCAGTATATGAAAACAAAAGGTAAATTTAACCTTATAATGAGAAACAATATCCCCCAGCTATGTAATCCCATCTGTAACATGATCCGAAGCTTCTTCCAACAAAGGAAAGACGAACTTGCTCCATGACTGTTCCTTGTATAAGTATTTTTTGAGTTTATTACACACCTTTAACACATCTTGTTTGAATGTTTTATAATATAATGTTATCATTTTGTTTTTTCGCAATCAGCCTCTCTGTAGGTGTTAATTGCTTGAATAAATATATCAAATATCAAATAAACCACTAAATAAAATTCGCCATTGCCTTTTCAATGTCAAAGTATTGTGAAAAACAATCGCTTGGTGTTTCTGTTTCCTTTTTATATTTTCACTTGCATATGCCTCTTTACATTCAGGAAGTATTGTCAGCAAATACCAACAACTAGAGCTGTAGGTTAACCGAAACCGAACCGAGGTTTTTAGTTTTTTTAAAAAACCGAAACCGAAACCGTCGACATCCCGTAATCTAAGGTTTTTCGTTTTTTATTAAATACTCTCTTGCCAGCTCTTGCTGCAGAAATTCACAGAATGTAGCCATCCCAAAGGTTTTTCGTTTTTTATTAAATACTCTCTTGCCAGCTCTTGCTGCAGAAATTCGCAGAATGTAGCCATCCCAGAGTATTGTCAGCAAATACCAACAACTAGAGCTGTAGGTTAACCGAAACCGAACCGAGGTTTTTAGTTTTTTTTTAAAAAAAACCGAAACCGTCGACATCCCATAATCTAAGGTTTTAGGGTTTTTTATTAAATACTCTCTTGCCAGCTCTTGCTGCAGAAATTCACAGAATGTAGCCATCCCAAAGGTTTTTCGTTTTTTATTAAATACTCTCTTGCCAGCTCTTGCTGCAGAAATTTATAGAATGTAGCCATCCCAGAATGTAGCCATCACTACTCTGGGAAGGCTACATTCTGTAAATTTCCGACATTTCAGTTTAGTTGTGTTTGCAGCTTTCCTCAAGTTGCGTGTAGGTGTCAGACCTCGAAAAATGGCCAAGCACAATACAAGTTCTGTATATTTAGGTAATTATGATATTGGCCTTCCTGATTCTTCATGTATTATAGCTTATTTCGGGCATCCATTGAGTTTCACTCAATTTCGCTACCATTCAGTTATGACTCTGGACATAAGAATGAGTTTTATTGAATTTTACTTGGCCTCATGAACAAACCGAAAACCGAACCGAACCGAGGTTTTTCTCCACCTGAAAAACTAAAACCGAAACCGAACAAGAAATTAAAAAACCTACAGCTCTACCAACAACGCACATTTTTTTCAAAACATCAATAATCGATAGATATTATCTCCCCTATGCTACCCCCGTGACCCACAAATCCATGATAACGACGTAAGTTGATTATCGGAATGATACATATCTTCATCAGAATAATCACAAAATGTATTTATACTTTATCAGTCAACAGTAAGTCAACAAAGATTTCAGACTTCCGAGCAGTACAGTAGGCTACAGAATGATTGACCAATTAATTAAATCTCAGTTTGATTGTTATAGCCACGTATAATAACATCAAGGTTGTTATCATTCCCCAGGAAGTGTCGGTATGGCACATTTCCAAATAATGAATCAAGATTTATGTTGTTATAAGCTAATAGATATGTGTACATAATGTTCAATTTATCATAGACGATAGTCGAACGGAGCCATATTTTCAGTTTATTATCTTTGTAACTTAGTAAATTATTATCCAGGAATCAATAATTAGTGAGAGATGTGCTGCATACACAGCTTATAGTAATCAAGAAGTTGGTACTCCAGAACATCTAGTCTGAAACGTTATTGAGCAATACATAAAAAATATGTATCTATGGTACACATCAGCAAACCTTGGGGGATCAGAACAACATACATTCCTTTGTTTATTTATTGAAAATACTAGCATCTGAGATTAATTCAATTGGCTCATGTCACGGATTCTGCGAAAGTTATCAAAGAGAGCTCTCTAAATATCAATGACAAGGACATATTTTGTCATTGCAAAATAACGGAAGAGAAATGGGAGAATGATAACAATAGAAGTTTTTTTTTTTGTTTCTATGTTGATACTACAGACCATGAGACTGATTCTCGGAAAACCCTCCATGAAATATTTCCAAGAATCAATGGCAGGAACAAACTTGAAAAAAGATCGTATTGTAGTTCCACACAGAAGTAGACTGGTTGTACTTGACCTGTTATTTGGAGTAACCAGATAAGTAATTAGAGGTTATTGCATTGTTAGTTTCATCTCGGCCGAGATATCAGCCTGAGGTAACCTCATATTAGCCTGGGATCGAAGGTCGCAGACTGATATGAAGTTACCTAGGGCAGATATCTCGGTCGATATTAACCCTTTACCCAACATAAAAAGCAGACGACACTTGCCAAAAAAATTCTTGAATAACTATTTTTTTAATTTTTTGTCTCAAAAACATAGGTTATGACCCCTTGTTGGAACGAGCTCGTCGAGCTCGTTCCAACGAGGGGTCACAACCTATGTTTTTGAGACAAAAAATGAAAATATTTTGAAAATTAATTGACGATTTTTGAGAATAGCGCTGGCCGGTTTTGGCCGTTACGTTGGGTAAAGGGTTAAACTACCTAAGTAATAACTTCTTTTTTATTAAACCAAAACAAATAAATACAAAAATTCTCAGATCTGTTAAGTTTTCTGAGAGGCTTTTTGTTTCTCATTCGTTTCACAAAGCTCGAGCTTTCCTCTTGTCCTACTCGTAGTTCAGTTCTCCGAGCGCCTCGCCATCCTGACTTGGGAAAATGTGATGTTCGGATGGCTGAGCTACCTCTTTTTCCACTTCGACGAATCTACACTACCGATTCTGAATTCTAGTTTGCGATAAAGTTTCTTAAAAACTCTTTTGTTTTCTTCCGTACCTAATTATTACTATTGGCCATCATTAACTCCTTATTATACAATACATTACTTCAAACCACTCCACCACGCCTGGAAACGCCAATTGTTTTAATTGCGTTCGACGAATAACTGTGAACATTCGTTACAAACAAATTGATTGCGCCTAGTAACGCATCAAGGCGACAACTCCAGCTTTGTTCTTAGCGGCCGAGACCGGCATCATATCAGCCGAGTTTGACGTCATATCAGTCGCGTTTGATAATGGGAAATTCTAGAAAAAAAAATCATATCTAATAAATAAATCGCCTATAAGAAATGGGGTTTTAATTAGTATAGGTTACGTGCCTGAATGTGAGTGGTGTTCATAGTATTTCTCACCAACTTTACTTTTCGGTTGAGTGTTCGAGTATATTATAAGTGACGGGACGTTTAGTTGATGGATGAAAATCTGTTCGCGCACGGAACAGAAATCGTTGACTTAATATTTTTAAATAGATTCGAAATTTCATTGGCATTTTCTATAAATCATGCACAACAATAACAATTTGAATCACTAGCGATAGCTAAAAATCATCCCTTGAGTTCCAATGTGTTCTATGTGCCAGTAGGCACATAGAACACAATGGAACTCAGGGGACGAAATAGTTACACGGGTTCCCATCGCAAAATTGGTTGGCGATAAAATGTGTTCATTTTGTTGATAGTTGTCAAATAAATTGCCGAGTGACCTTAATAATTATTTTTATACACGCGAAGGCGTGTAATAAACACAAAACGACACGCGCGTTTGAATGGGTTAATCGATATGGCACTTGCGCCATCGCGGAAGGATAAAACTCGAGGCCTGTGGCCTCTCGTTCAATCCTTCCGCGCTGGCCCTCGTGCCATATCGATTAACCATTCTGTGTATTATTATGCCAGCCTTTTTCTCTCCGACATTTTATCCTGAGCTGTCTTTGAAAACCGATTCGACTTTTCGTTAAACTTTCCTATCGACACTTATTTATTTGGAGACAAGTAGTGACGCAATGCAAAGGTAGAAATCCAACACCTCATTGATTGTCCAGAAAACTATTGATTTTTTACCTCAGATATTTTGGCGCATTTACAATTCTGTCTGCTTCCCATCGCGTTGAACTGAAAACTAACTTTCCAAAGTACCAGTTAACCGAATTTCGGATTGCGATTAAAAACAAAATGGCGGACAGTGACAATTAATATATACCGCCAGTGTCGATATATTGAATTAATATGGGGTGTCGACTATTAATTATATTGTCGGTGTATTCCTCAGTCCTCGGTCACTAGTTATGACAGTCCATTGGTTAATCTATCTGACCGGATTAATAATATTCGTTACACAGTTTGTTGGTGCTCTAATATGGTATATATGGTGTCAGTTAATTTTATTTTGGGCGAGAGCGAAGCGAAGCTCGAGTGCAATATGGAATTACCTGACACCATATATGCCATATTAGGCCAACAACAAACTGTGTAACGAATATATCTTACCGACTACTGCATCGATGCACAGAACTAATAACAACAGCGATCAAAATTAAATGTGGAGAGAATTCTCACAATGTGTTCACGTGTCTTTGCCTTGTTACAATTTATGAGAGAGTCTCCCATGCATTGTAACAACGCAAATTCATACATACCAAACAGTTTCATTTCGAAGGTAAAGTGACACACATCCACAGAATATGAAGCTTTTTAAGTTGCCTAACCTGCACTTCAGACCAAATATGGGCTTCCAACACTCAATCTTTCAACTTGAAGCGTTCATCGGCTGCCCCATTTTGAATAATCAATGAACAAAGGGGAGATTACCCATAGCTGCCAGCGTATATTGATGTTGACAGACAGCATGGTTTTATATGCAGTCTGCATATGACGTCTTTAAACCAATGAAATCCTCAGATTCTTGTAGGAGGTAACATATTAGACTATATGAGGTAATGTATGTGTGTAAAATACTGCCATAGTAAGAGTTATTTTTCTCAAGTTGTAATTATGGGATGTAAGACAAACTACAGTACAGTCCATGCGTTTACCTAGTAATAAAAATCATCATCAGCTAAATTTTAATTAATAAATCACCAGGTTGTTTGAAATCTAACATAATTGCACTCGTGGAAATATTGCCCACCCGTGGAAAGTGACCAGTTCACGGCGGCCATACTGTACTTGAATGAATCCATATTAAATACACTTGCCCGATGGATCCAAATATATACTATTCAAAGTTTGCTAAGCACCAAGTATATCCAACTACCTGTTTTACGTTTTAGTTGAAATATTGTAATGAAAAGTGTATATATTTTCTATTTAATTATATCTTTAATGATTTAAGTACAGAAATTAAGATTTTATTTCTGTTTGACGTTATTTTTTAGCTTTTGAATACGATAACCATGGAAAATGGATATTTTTGGTAAAAGAGGAAATTTTTCAGTATACCAAAAAGTTGACGGAGCGAACTAGTATGGCTTCAATATCGAGTATGGGACCCATTACTGTTAATTACAGCTTGACAGCGCCTTCTCATGATCCCAATCAGGTTCCTGGTGGTCCTTTGTGGGATGTTGTTCCATTCTTGGACCAGAATGGCACCAAGCTCCTGGACACTTCTTGGCTGGACTGGACGGGCTGAAGTTGCAAGCTGCAACTCATTCTAGACATGTTCGATTGGATTGAGGTCAGGGGATCTTGCTGGCCAGTCCATACGCTCAATCCCATCTCTCTGTCAGTGCTCCCCGACAGCATGTGCAACATGAGGACGGGCATTATCGTCCATCAGAATGAATCTATCAACCACTGCACCTGCATACAAGCTGACGTAAACATCCAGAATCTCATCAATATACCCTTGTGCAGTCAATGTACCACGTTCAAGGGCACAGAGCTCTGTACGTCCATCCCAGCTGATGCTACCTCAGACCATGATTGACCCTCCACCATTGCGGTTATGCTCAGCAACGTTGGCTGCATGGAATCGCTCTCCTGGTCTTCTGCATACCCTAGAACTCCTATATGTGTGGTCTAGGCAGTACCTTGACTCATCTGTAGAAAGGACAGGTCGCCAATCTTCTCTGGTCCATCCAACGTGGTCCATGGCCCATTTATATCGTGCCTGGAGGTGGTTCTGGCACAGCGACATGCGAATACATGGCCTTCGCGATCGAAGACCACCTTCGTGCAGCCTGGCCTAGATAGTCTGCGTCGAAACATTTACCCCGGTTGCATTCTAAAGGTCACCACGAAGCTGGGTTCCTGTGGCAGAGCAGTTCCTACGGGCCTGAATGATCAAAACCCAATCTTCAGCTGCAGATGTTGCTCTGTCTCTGTCACCACCATGCCCTCATGCTGGTTTGCCATACTGCTGAAATCTTGCCCAGGCTCTGGTGATCATCGTATGGTGCACACCAAGGGCTTCACCAACCCGCCACATTTCTGCTTCAGACAAATGTCTTCTTACATTTGCATTGCCATATTCAATCATTAAATCACAAGGGTTTGTGTTGACATGATTTCCATGACTGTCACGAAAAGTCTGCCTGTCAAGAGAGCTAATGAAAACACGGGGGACTATCTCAAAACATTCCTCAATCATATCCACCAAATATATCGCAAATATGTCACAAGCAAATTTCACAAATTGTCAAATATTTGGTGCTTAGCAAACTTTGAGTCGTATATAAGAAAGCAGCATGCTCTGTAGTATTGTGACTATAAAAGCGTACGTCATCAGATAACGACCCGATCGCATCAGGTAGGGATTTGAGGTCAATATATTCAAATAATACCATGAATTCAATACCACATCAAGAAAAACAAACCATGATAGCATATCCGATTCAATGTTCTTGCAATTCTTTTTGGACTGGTAAGATTCAACAGAAGGAAGACGGGTAAACAATTTCGATCGGGCCGCGACGCAGAAGCGATGCAGTTGAAATTATCTTTCCTGCCTTTGTGTTTGTTGTTCGTCTGTTTTTGCCCCACTGTCCACTCTTACGCTTCCTAAGCAGTCAATCTTTTTAGGCAGTTATCTTCATATTAACGCACTTCACCTTATCACTGCTTGCCGAAGAGTACCAGAAGCACATTCCAATAAAATGTATGGAAACGATTACTCTGCTCGCTGTCGAAATATTTTGTAAACAAGAAAGGGTGGATAACATCACAAACGGAGGGGAAAATATGATATCACAATGTGTCTTCCAGAAAGTATACAATGAGGCCATCATTACCCGAATCGTGTACAGAGTACCCTGATGTAAATCCTGTATTAGTGCTTTTCAGGCGCAAGCGCGTTCTTTGGAAACGTTGATAATCGTCATGGTGTTTTTTCGGAATCTACGCAACAATCGGACAGGGATAAATCACCCGTAAATCATTCACCGGGAAGCAGCATATATTTGCAGGCGCACCAGTCCTCTGTATTTTAGGACCAGGGTTTTTATGTTTGAAAGTCGTTGTATGTCGAGGTTAAACAACGCAGTTTAATCATTTTTTTTGGAACTGCGTGAAATCATCGCATAAGACATTTTACTACTCTCACGTCAAAAGCAAACCTTTGAATGAGATTTTTTAATGAAAGTGTCACACCACACACAGACGATTAACCCCTAGCACTCTGGCAGTACAACAGAATTGTCTTCAATCATACTGTTTTTATCTTGTTCAACTATGAATTTAACCAATTATATCTTGTTTGACAGAGCTCAATGAGCTCTGTCAAACAAGATATATTTGGTTAAATATCCAACTGCATTATGGGAAATATTTGCTGCTGAAAACTTTGCAATTTTGACATCAGAGTGCATAGGGTTAAAGTATAAAGTAAATAGAGGATATCTACGCTGTTTAAGAGAATATCGGGAATTACCTGAGCAGTGTGGACCTGAAAGTTTCATTTTTCATGAGCACTTGCGCGAGTACGCGAATGAGATAATTCCCGATATTCACTAAAGCAGCGTAGATTTTCGTTTTAATATATGCTAAGTGACATTTTAATGCACAATATTCAGCCCATTTCGACTGCAAACAGTTTCAAGACAATAACAAAAAACTGCTGATCGTTCCATCAAGACGACGTTCAAAGGGGACGTCATGCGCCGAAGCGTAACGTCATTTAGGAAGCTACTGAAAAAATTCATCGTCTGGACCTGAAAATATTATTTTCACTCGCGCAAGCGCTCGTGAAAAATAAAACTCTTAGATCTACACTCATGCCATAATTCCAGATACTGACTAAAATAGAGTAGATTTTCTTTTTTATTATATGCTACGAGACATTTTATTGCACAATATTCAGCCCAATTCGGCCCCAAATGCGTACGTTTCAAAACAATAACAAAGATCAGCTGATCGTTCCTTCAAGGCGACGTGATGTGGCGCAGCGTGACGTCATTTAGGAAGCTACTGGGGATATTCCTCGATATCCACCGAGTCGATGGATATCGAGACATATCTTTAGATAATTCACAGGCTAGCATATAATAAAGAAAATTATTCCACACCCCACTTCAATCTCCACGCCCCCCCCCCCAACAAAAATAAATAAATAAACGCTATATTACTTTTTTATGCACCTGTCTACTTACCAACATACATGACGTTTCCGCCTCCACCGCAGTCTCTTTGTAAATAAGTACGAAAGAGATTTGCCCATTTGTTGACACAGAATTGTCTAGAACCATGCCTTCGGAAACATCGGTTTCGAAGGGTTCTTAATGGTACAGAATGCTCTATTATAATGAATTTTCCACATTTTCTGTAACAGCCTCTCAGACACCTAAACACACATTTCGTGTGACCCAAAACATACAACTCTGCAACTGGAAAGTATTTCATCTGAGTATTGAGTCGACAAGGGATGGAAATTTTTAACATCCATATTGCTAAATTTAAACCCAAATACCTCGCTCCTGATAAAAACAAATTCTGCAGACAAAATGTAGTTGTAAGGTGGTGTGACGGTGGTTTTGGCGCTGTTCTGCGCAGACGTTTCGGCGGAAAATTTAGAGTCGAAATTCCCAAGATCGATAAATACCCAGGCCGAATCCTATTGGGGATGAAACGTCTGAAGAATTCGATCGAAGATGAGAACCAGCAACATTTATAAACCAGTATCTGTCAACAATCTGTCAACATCGCATACCCTCATTGACTATTTGAACTCTAGTGGTGTCTTCCTTGCCAGTTCAATGGCAGCAATTAGAAGAGTCCATAATCATTATTTAGGTAGACCAATCAATATTTTCAACGTGCAGCCTCGAGGCTGCACGTTGAAAATATTGAATGGTCTATTCCACACATTTCCTGAACAGCCATTCTATATTATAACGTTATGACGTATCATGTTCCTGCCGGAATAGCGGTCGCTCGGGTTCAAAGGGTTAAGTTTCTGCATGAGATAGCGTGCTCACAAAGAGTTGACCTTGCGGACAAATATTCCACAACAACTAGACATACTTTGAGCGACAAATGAAAGTATAAAAATTAAAAATACATTGGTGTGAAGAGATCAGTCTGACTGTTTATTTTCTCTGAGGGTCCTTTTGGAAGCTATTTTTGTGGATCTTGGGCCTTGGGCTTCAGGAGATTTCATCCAAGCGTCCAATTGAAATTCCTAGCTCGCACCTGTCGTCTCGTCAAAATAATATTTTGGTTCCATCTGAATTTGTTAAATTCCATCTGTTCATATTGTATGAGAGGGTGCGAAACTAATCAGACAATAAATCCGATATGAACATAAGCCTCCGAGATCAATTAACATCCGTGTCATTTGCTCTTGCTCTTCAGATCTGTTTGGAAATTTTATGGCCTGCAGCTCATATCTTACTAAAAAGAGTTATCAATCAAGTCGAAATTCGATTTTCGTTTTCAACAAGCAATAAATGAAAAAGTTCCGCCTGTCATATTTGCCCGACTGTCGACAGAACAAAAACTATTTTACCTTATGTTCCTTTCGTTGTATCCATTCCTGACAAAACTGACAGCAAATGAGAATTATATGAATAAACAGATGACAGCTTACTCCATTGTTAGATCAAGTTTTGACAATGCAATCCGAAAACAAGTCGGAAATATTCTCCCATCGCAAATAATATCGGTAATAGGTTCACAGTACGGATTTTATCATTATTATTATGTATACAGAAAAGAGCATGAAACAGTTGCGGTGTCGGGTCTTCATGGCACAGCCAGAACTTTATCTGCAAGCTAAAGCCTCGTCATCAGACCAGGCTCCTCAACCCTTTACTCAAAAACCAGACAGCGATTGGGACTGCTCACAAAAAGCGTTGTCCAGTTGATTCTCCAAACACCTCACGTAAAATATGGATTATTATTGTTTTTTGTCCAGTAATGAGATTGCATAATATTGTCTCTTGAAAAGCCTTTTTTTAAACGGTCAAATGGTAAGTGTGCCGTCATTTGTACTTTCAGAACTGAACATCATTTGAAAGTTTGTGGCCACGCTTCAACATATTTCGACTCTATGGGTTAACAAATTACAAAAGTAGCTACATATCTGCTCGTTTTAAATGCCGACGCTGAGAACTAGCAACATTTATAAACCAGTATCTGTCAACAATCTGTCAACAAAAAATCTATTGTCGACTCCACGTTAGAAAATCCACTTCAGACGAAGCAAACCTCTCATGGTGATACACTGGCCCGAAGCCAGGAGGGGGCCTACATGGAAACATGTTAATGTCCGTCGAAAAAAACTGTTGACCGTTCGAACTTCACTATTCTCTTTGAAAGTAAGGAATATATACGTCAATAATGACACGCTCCTTACTGATCCACAAGAATCGTAAACAATGACAGATCATCGGGAGTCGAACACATAGGTATAATACAATCGAGTAGGCATTACGGACAGGTTCGAATAATTGTTTTAATCCTTTACATAACACGAAAAGCACACGACACTTGCAAATATAATTCTCGGATAACTATTTTTTTTACCTTTTGCGTCAAAACCATAGCTTATGATCCCTCATTGGAACGAGCTCGACGAGCTCGTTCCAATGAGGGGTCATAAGCTATGGTTTTGAGACAAAAAATGAAAAAAAGAATGAAAATTGAATAGTGATTTTTGTGAATAGTGCTGGCCGGTTTTGGCCGTTACGTTGGGTAAAGGGTTACAGAAGACTTTTGGGTAACGTGTCAAGTTCGTACCAACGGTTAATGGCCTGGGAAAATTTAAATCTCGTGCCATCATATCTGTGAATTTTGAGATTCAATCTTCATTCCTGGTGACACTCTGTAATTTCAATTGGACTCATTCCATTGTTTTTAAAAACGAGGCTTACTTAAAACGGCTCACAGGAGACCCGCGCTGGAGCCATAGTTGTATGCATGGGATACGGTATTATCCGCGGTAGTGGATCTCAACGTATGAGGCCTATGGCGGAAATACTCAGAACGACACGCGTTTGTAAATGGGTTAATCGATATGGCACGAATGGGAGCGCGGAAGAATAGAACGAGAGGCTGCAGCCTCTCTGTTTATTACACACCTGCACGTCTATAAAAACAATTATTAAAAGAACACTCAGAAATTCATTTGACAACCATCAACAAAAGAACACATTTTATCGCCAACCAAATTTTCGAGCTGAACCCGTGTTACTATTTCGTCCCCTGAGTTCCAGTGTGTTCTGTGTGCCTCCTGGCACGTAGAATACATTGAAACTCAGGGGACGAGTTTTAGCTATCGCTAGCGATTCAAATTGTAATTGCGTTGCACGATTTGTAGAAAATTCCAGTGAAATTTCGCTTCAATTTAAAAATAATCCGTCAACGATTTCTGTTCCGCACATGTGTGCGGAACGGATGTTCATTTTCCGCCCGGTTTAGTGTTTTGCAGTAGATTGGGATTTCATAGAACTGGCGTGTAATAAAAACCGCTTCCCTTGGTCTCATTACTGAAAAGAAAAAAAATAGTAATAAAAAAGGGGAGGAGCACGGGATGCGATCATGTTTGCAACACTGAATCCCTAAGTTTCCTTTCTCTACTTCTTGTTACTCACTGAGTTGATCTCTGTCCGTACTATGTTTATACAGACTGGGAGAACGAACATCTACCATAGAGCTGAAGACATAAAGCGAGAAAGTTAACTCGGTTTCAGCTTGCCAATCATTTGCTAACTCTTCAAGAACAATGGTCTTTTTTGTAAATTGATAAAACAAATATTAGCTTTTTAACTTTGACAAATAGTTGCTCTGATATAACACATTTTTAGGAAGATCTTTCCGGGCGCATTTCAGCATTGCATTATGTGTCACAGCCTACCATAGTCGTAATTAAAGAACTTCATGAAATAACCTGCATTATTATTGGTTAGTCAATTTCCACATTTGCACTAACAAAGCAAAACATATCAGGCTCATTTTGCTGTTCCGTAAATTTCAAAATGGGTTTTCTGGAAAAAAGGCTTAGGTTACCATTTTTACTTTGCTTTAATGTTTGATTTGTTCAGGCCTGCTGAAACACATCAATAATCCAGTACCTCATTCGGCAACACCAGTTGTAAAATTTTAAAATAAAAATCGTTGTCTTGTTTGGCAAAGATAAGAGGACTGTCTTGTGGTGGTTTCCTTGTTTTGGTGGGTAGGGGTGGGGGCATCAAACTGAACAATTCCATTTTCTCTTGAAACCAAGTGTAGGTTCAGCCAGTTGTCTGTGGGTGTCTTCTTTGAAAATAACATTGTCACAAGTCTGATTATTTCATTGCTGGGAGAGGATATCAAAGTTTAAGACACACCTTATATGGAATTTGAAAACGAATTGATAATGATATATTAAATTCGTGAAAATTATTTATTTATTTATTTATTTATTTATTTATTTATTTATTTATTTATTTAGTTGTTTATTTATGTTTAAGGTCACTTTTAGCATCTCCCGTTTTCTCATGACCTCAAACATAAGGATGAAGTAAAATTTAGCCAATCGTTTGTACCTATGCTGCCTACTTTAGTGGTGTTGGTTCCGGGTCTTATTTTACAAGTAAATCAGGACTGAAAGCGTTATGCGAGGTTCTTTTGTTTTTTAAAGTTCATACCCAGCTGAAATCTACCTGGAGTACGACCATTGGCGTAACGGTAAATTATTGGAGGCCTTAATGCCACATACTGTAATTATTCAGTACATTATAATGTTTTATTATATGCTTTTTGAAAAGATAGCGAGAAATTTTTAACAGATATTTTTCTACATCTATCGTCACGATAGATATAAGGGAATATCCCTCTGTAGATTAATCGAATCACGCAAGAAAATTAGAATGAAATTACTCCGCCGACGAACTTACTTTTTATATGTCCAAAACACGCAGCACCGGTAAATGTGTATTTTAGCTCGTCTCAAAGTAACAAAGTTGGTGTTGCGAATAGTCCAAAAAGGAAGTACAAGAAAATCCGACTCATCGACAGTGACAGTGATTGACAAATATGCTAAAAACAATTTGAACATTTGAAAAATCCTCCCTCGTCCTTCATTGAAAATTTTGTGAACTGTGTCATGTTTGAGTGCATCTGCGTAGTGCACTTTTGTTATTACTTTCGAATAAATGTGCCACCCATTGTTTTGGGGGGAATGTCATAAACCACTTTCACGCGCGTTCATTGATTTTGTGTGCGTAACTGACAATATAGCCATTTTCTGAGGGGATTTATGTGGAACTATTTTGTTGTGTGGTAATTTGAATTTGAAATCGGAGCTAATAAGTAAATGGGTCAGCTGCGCCAGCTGATTTTTGTTGACATTGTCATCATTTTCTCCACCTCCGGTTTTTGATTTCAATGAAAACACCACCTTACCTCTTTTAATCGGAACAAAAACAACGCAACCCATATAATAAAAAGAATACCTACTGTTTTTGAGTAAGTATCGGAATTATCTCATGAGTGGCTGCAAAGGAATATTAGTTTTCACGAGCGGCTTTCAGCTTTCAGCCGCTCGTGAAAACTAATATTCCTTTGCAGCCACTCATGAGATAATTCC
Source organism: Pictodentalium vernedei (assembly GCA_031216915.1). NCBI lineage: Eukaryota > Metazoa > Mollusca > Scaphopoda > Dentaliida > Dentaliidae > Pictodentalium > Pictodentalium vernedei. The sequence goes on from CM062293.1 coordinate 378,069,893, forward strand.
GATTCTCACTCAAAAATAGTAGGTATCCTATCCTCTATATATTCTAGTACACTGACTGGGTACACACATTCTATTCAGTATAATATCCATCCGGCCTTGACTAGCTTAAGAAGTTCCTGTCATGGTTAGTGGTTACAGTATGGCCGTCGTGGACTGGCCTCTTTCCACAGGTGAGCAATATTTCCGCGGACGCAATAATATTAGATTCCAATCACTTATTATCTGAGTAACAGTCAAAAATTTAATTAATGAAGCACCGGGCACAACCCGGTGCTTCATTAATTAAAATTTTCCTGATGGTGATTTTCGTTCTACCTTTCGACCTTCCGTCTGTTCCTGTGTTCGTTCCTTTGTTAGTTGATTAGCATCTTAACCGAGAAGGAGTCATGTTGGCATTGGTTGATTTTGGGTACTGCTTTGACGGTTTGATATAACAACTTGTACAAAATGCATCCACATTTGTAAATGAATTAAAATTAAAGTTGTTTCGTCATTTGAACTACTGTCTCATGTTGCCATGTGTCACGTAAACATCCCCGTAATTGGTTTCAGAGATTATCGCCCCGATATTTCATGCAAGCTGGTATTGAAGCATCCAACCTCAATGCTTCAACTACAACACTGTTTTGAGACCCTTAATAATGATTTTCCCAAAATGTTGGAATTGTTGGGGGGCCCCTAAAAACGTGCAATTGACGCCCTAACCTCGCCATATGGGCGTTACGTTACGCCACTGAGTACAACGAACCTTCAAGGGAGAGAATTTGGGACACCATAGTTGAAAACTATAGTACAATGATGGCACTTTGGATGGCGGAATGGAAAAACACAATACAAATATTTAACTCTTTACCTAATGAATCGACCTCAACCAACGCCGTAATTTCCAAATTGAGCAGTTGAAAAAGATATTCATCAGATAGTTGCATCTAAGTACTTAATTCTACGAACGACACCTTAGAAGAAATCAGCGATACTTGCCTTTTTCAATTTTCCCGGATGCCATAGAATTAAGAAAGGACGCTGGTTTTGTTTACATTGGCATGACGGGGCTTCGAACCCACGCGGAGAGAGTTTCCTTCGGCACCAACCGTCTAGCGAAACTATACTGAACCACGCACAACACTCGGCCACCGACAGACCCGATAAAGGGGATCCTAGTTAACCAAGTATATACGAGGCCAGTACAAAACACACGGAATACTCAATTATTTAATTATTCATCAGATAGTTGCATCTAAGTACTTAATTCTACGAACTGCACCTCAGAAGAAATCAGCGACACTAGTCCTTTTCAAATTTCCCGAATGCCATAGAATTATGAAAGGACGCTGGTTTTGTTTACATTGGCATGGCGGGGATTCGAACCCACTCCGGGAGAGTTTCTTTCGGCACCAACCGCCTTGCGAAACTATACTAAACCACGCACATCGTATTTTGAACATTTTCAAAAAGACCATATCATGTGAGCCCTCATTGGAACGAGCTCGTTGAGCTCCTTTCATGGCGGGCGTCACATGATATGATTTTATAGCATTCTTGTTAAACATGTAAAATCATATTTAAAATAATAAATTTTGATATCGTATTCGTTGGGTAAAGGATTAAACACATATTTGCTCTCTAAACATGTGCATTTTGCAACAGGGCTCAGCATTCGGCATTTTGTAGAATTTTATTCCAGGTCAAGCTAATATAAAAATAGACAATGTACTAGACGTTTGGAGAAAAATAGAAGCAGCACAAACTTTAAAGTAGCTAGTGGGCGCGGTGGCGTTGCGGTAACCGGAACTCGTCATATCACCAAAGTTAGGCAACGTCAAGCCCGGTCAATCCTTCGATGGGTGACCGTCTGGGCGATCGATTCGGACTCCTGCGTTGTATCCTTAGGCAAGGCACTTAACCCCGATTGTCCACATGGGAGCACTATGACACCGTGTACTAAGGCGTACTGCACGTCGATGGTGCGCATGTCTTCAACCAATCTAACCCTGCCTGTGCTACAGTGCGGAGTTACGATGTTGGGGAGCTGGCAGCTGCTCGTCGTTGCTCGGTGGTTCTCGTCAGGTACTCCGGCTTCCTCCACCTGTAAAACTGTCACCGACACGATATGACCTTGACTGTGTAAAGTGTCGTTAAACCATAATAAATAAAGTAGTCCAGCTTTACATGTACCGTTTATAGGGTTTGTTTTCCTGTCGGTGAGGTTGAATTTTTTTAGACTTGTTGGCATATTATTAATAGACACAATAAAGTTTCTAGCGTGCTAACTGCAGTACTGATGTAATATGAGGTAGGATAACCACGCATGTCTCTCATTATCTTTTTTGTTCGATGTCCGGTCTAACCGTCTAATTTTAACTGTAAACACACGTGACTTAGATTTCAAGTAATGCAACAGCGTCCGTGGGTTTCCATAATGTGGCATCTCAATTTTTTCCAACTTTTCAGTGGAGACAAAATAATAACTCCAAATATGGGGAACACATAAAAGATTAACTGTGACCCCTGGAGCACAGGCTTGGCAATTTCAGGAGAGCGATTTTTTAGCTCTCCTTACTGCCCTCCTGAAAGAATTAAGGAGAGCGAAAAATTGCCCTCCTAAATATTTTGGTCTGGGATGATTGAGATTAGATGTATTATGCTCACATTAAATTTTTGTTGTAAAGCAAAAATGTAATTTATCTTCGAAGTCACATAACATCACGTAATTTCATTGTGAAAGTCGTTTAGTGGTAAAAGGTAATGGCTGCAACCATACCCAAACACAGTTGCAATCATTTGAAGCAAAATGGGTCACAGCAATATTTTTTTTTTTCTGTCAGTTTCAAGTTCAACAACTGACATCACAGTTTGAGGGGTAATTATTCAAGGAATATTGACACTATAATATACTACCATTACTACTATCCTGTCACTTGAAGCACGTGCACCAGGATGTGACTGTAGATTCAAGCAGACCTGTTGTCCAAGAAAGTCATACGCCTACCACTACCACCTTCAACCCCCCAAGGGGGGGGGGGTTGAAGGTGGTAGTGGTAGGCGTATGACTTTCTTGGACAACAGGTCTGGGTACACACACAGGTCTTCTCAAGTGTGTGTTCGGTTGTTGAGTGAGACATCTAGATGTCTAAGAGATTTCGCTTTACCTTAGTAAAGTTAATAAAATCACTGATGCAGTCTGTTGGTTTCAGTTTCAATGAGTTCGTCCAACTGGATACTTAAAATTCTGTGTAAAGCTAATTGCTCTCCTAAGCTGAATGAGGAGAGCGATTTTTGCCCTCCTGCATTTTTCAGAATGCCAGGCCTGGGAGCAGAAAGGCGCATTAGGGGTGTTTTCCATCAGAAAATGACTTTTAGGCGGTGATACAGCATTTTCAGAGTCCACTTACTGTAATGGAGATTATGTGACATTTATGAACTGATTATACCTCTGTTGTGTCATTCAAGCTATGAGTGGTTAGTCAAGGCTTCCCGCTCGTTTCGCTTTCACTTATCAGAAATAAGCCGATTGTCACCGTTTACAATTCAATTTCAATTCAATTCAATTCAGTTTATTGTACTTTTACACCATTACGGTCAAGTGTACAGTATAACAAATAACATAGTAATAGTTGACAATAATATAACAATACATCAGAAGTACAAGTTATGTCGTTTTGTTTATTGATTGGGTGCTAGAAGCCTCTACTTTGGCCTCACTGGAAGGTATTGGTACCACAACTAGAGGTCTTCGTGTTCTGTGGCTATGTTTCAGACTCAGTTGAAACAAGAAAACATTTTGTCCATATGGAGTCGTCTTGTTGCAATCCATTGTCGAGTGTTCACAGGGATTCTCCAATAAATTGCAACAAGACAAATCCACGTGAACAAACTCTGGCACTGCAGTTGGTCTGGCACTTTACCAGTTAAACCGGACTCCTTGTTTGTGGAACAACGTTTAAGTGAAGTATGGCTTTTCGCTTTAGTATACCAATATACCATGTCTTGGAACATGATAATGTAAACCTTTTTACAAGACAGGAATTTGAGATACGACATTTTAGAATCAATACTTCCCATTTTGGGAAAACGCTTTAACCCTTTACCCAACGAAGACGATATCAAAATTTATTATTTCAAATATCATTTTTTAAAATTTTTCAAAAAATTTCAACAAAACCATATCATGTGACCCCTCGTTGGAACGAGCTCGTCGAGCTCGTTCCAACGAGGGGTCACGTGATATGGTTTTGTTGAAATTGTTTGAAAAAGATTATTTTTTCAATTGCTGAATTTGAATATTACGCGGGCGGATGCGGGCGATTTGTTGGGTAAAGGGTTAAGGATACGGAATTTCGGGACAATATGTGAACATTTCGGACCAAGCACCAAACAACACAATTATCATGCACCAATTACTTCTGTCCTTCTACATCTTATGTAATCGGACCTATAGATTCCAGATTTGTAAGAAAAACTGTTCTGACGAGAGATACGACCTTTTGGAAGCCCATCGACGAATTTGGCAAGTATATGTATCATGAATAATAATAATGGGGACGAGAACTACACGTTTTCTTGGGGATATCCTACGATTTATTCTTGGTGGTACTGTTACCTGCTGTTGTCAAAACAATTAAGGGATCCAACAGGTGGATGAAGGAATCTTCAAATCAACGGAATTTTAGGCACAGTGAATAACCGATTTATTGTTTCCAGTGGCAATATTCCAGAACCTACAAGTACTAGGCCAACTCATCAGTTCTAAAAACAATAGAAATCACTCGGTAAAAATATAAAGCAATTTTTTTCGGAGCATCAACATTAACCATTTGGACAAGATAGACCGCTTTTCTGGACCAGGAACATGGTTTTTCATAATTTCGTTATGTAGGGTGGCTGTTAAGTGAATGTGTGGAGTAAACCAGTCAACATTTTCAATGTGCAACTACCAGGCTGGACGCTGAAAATATTAATTGGCCTCCCTCCAGATAATGAACATGGACTCTGCCATTGACGTGGCATGGAAAATACCATCAGGGTTTAGTGTATGTCCATTTCCCTAAGCTAAGAAAATGTTGTGTATCTGAGTTTATGACATTAGTTTCACAGTTTAATGGGAATCAGAATAAAGTCAGAAGCAAACAAATCAACAATATGATATGCCTTTCTATGTTTGCTGCACAGTAAACACTTTACTGAATCAAACTTCAAGCAGTGGTGCCTACCCTCGCTACGCTCCATACACCTGCTTGGAGTTTGATTCAGTACAGCATCGGTATCATATCACAAGTAGGTCTATGTATATTTGTACTTAATATGACTGGGGTTTGGCCACATAATAATACGGCATACATATAGACCTAATAAAATTGCCTGATAAATTCCTCTTTGACGAAAGAAAATTTATTGTGACAACATCTCTATGCACCTGCATCCAGTGCATGTTGACATTTTTTGAGCCTGAAAGATAATGTACTCTTTTAATGGAAACAGTTGCAGGGTAACTGCAAGAAAAGATCTGTAATATTTTGCAATGTTGATAATTCCAGATCTTGACAGTTTACTGCCCTGAACACAATACATATGGAGCTTGTAAAATTGCCTGAAATATGTTGCTTTTACAAAAGAAAATTTACAGTGGCAACATTTCTATGCACCTGAATCCAGTTCCTATTGACATTTTTTACTATAATGTGGAATGTACAGTTCCAAGGGGAACAGATTGCAGGATACCTACAATAAAATATCTACAATTTTTGCGGCGAAAGGTTTCTGGACTCCTTTTATCTAAAATTACATTCACAGAATTTCCAGCAGCGGGAAGTCTGAGAGTAAACATTGCCAGCGTGTGTACCACATACGCCATCGAAACTGTCAGTGACTGTTTTGAAATATTTGTACAGAATTGTTGTTACATATTACAAACTGGACAACGTATAACAGCTAACTTACAGTCTATTTGGAGGATGTAGTGGTCGAATGATAATGAGTGATATTGCCAATGAGTTCGTTCATTTCTAGCAACCTACTTCAACTTCAAATTCCTCAGATGCCAGATGTGCTGCTCGAATAGAGTAATATAGTTATATGGTGTGTGGGGGTAGCGGTGGGCTTATCACCACAACTTTTCCGTGTTTTCCGGTTCATTTTTAAAATGGATGGTGCGTCGAATTATTTTAATGCAAAGAACTGCATAGAACCACTTTTCACTACACAGAATCGCTGAGAACAACATAGACACTAGATAAAACTACACAGACCTAGACAAAAGACATGGTACATAGGAACATTTTGAAACTCATTGTACCAGTACTGCAATCACAAATACAGACAGGGCCTTTTAATTAAAACCCTTTACCCAACACAAACGATATCAAAATTTATTATTTTAAATATTATTTTTTTTCATTTTTCAAAAAACTTCAGCAAAACCATATCAAAACCATATCATGTGGTGACCCCTCGTTGGAACGAGCTCGTTCCAACGAGGGGTCACATGATATGGTTTTGTTGAAATTTTTTGAAATATTTTTTTTCAACTCCTGAATTTGCATATTATGCGTGCGGATGCGGGCGATTCGTTGGGTAAAGGGTTAAAATTTTCTCTCAGCATTTTACCTTCATGTACTGAGGCACACTCTAGAATCTCATATTCGAAAATTAAATACACGAAATACTTTGCAGATTCTATATTTTCACCGCCCCCAGTCTGCACACACAAAATAATTTATATTATATTGAAATAAAAAAGTAATAGTAATAAATAAACAAATAAACGAAAACAAAGTAAATCAAATTAATTGAAAAAGAAGCTTCAAATGAAATAATAAAAAGTAGACTGTGAGTTTTGTCCATCTTTCAGCTTTTGAACCATAACGGGTTTGTCCCGAGAGATCTTGGTCTGTGGTGGGTTTTGTCCTGCGACCTGTATGTTCTGTGTGGCATCTGTGTAGTTAAATGTATTTACTTGCGGTATATTGTGGTTTTATGTGGTTCAATATAATTCTTTATCATATGACTCGTCCGTTTTGTTCACTTTAAAACATTTGATATTTTGTTTTCATATTAATCAGTGATAAATAAAGCCTTCCGTCAATTTCATTGGTCAATTTCAAAACTAGACAATTTGATTGGCTGAACAAAATACAACTGGGCCACATTTTCATAATTTGCATAATTAGGGTTGGGAGCTTTCATTGGTCAATTTCAAAACTGGACAATTTGATTGGCTAAACAAAATACCACTGGGTCACATAATTTCAGTAGAGAGAATTTAGGGTGGGTTAAATTGTATTAATCATTTACCTACAAGAAAAAACGCCATTCATTTTTTTTTATATTTTCACTTTTTGCTTCCAAAACATAGGTTATGACCCCTCATTGGAACGAGCTCAGCGAGCTCGTTCCAATGAGGGTCATAACCTATGTTTTGGAAGCAGAAAATGAAAATGTTTAGTTGTACGAGGATGTTTTTTCCAATTGCCGTCTGCAACTCACGTTAGGTGATGGGTTAAAAAGTCATACTAAGTGGCTAATGTATGCGTATGTGTGTCATATGATAAATAGAATATGAAATGAGTGTTTTCTCATATAATATTTATGAAACTTGTCCGAATTTTCCGTTTGGGCACACCAGAGGCTCGCCAAAACGGAAAATTCTTAGACTCGTTTCATAAATATTATATGAGAAAAACACTCATTCCATATCCTCTATATGCATAATGTTTTTCTTTGTTGTTCTGTGTGGTAAATAGATGCAAGGAAAATTTTGTTATTTATATTGTGTTCAAACACATGTATTGAGCGAAGAATATAGTTTGCAGTACTTTTTTCTATATCGCACTGATAAATACGCCAAGCCGAACTTTATCACTAATCCAAACAATCACCACCTGTCTTTCTTTCAACAAAAAGTGCGAGTTTAAATTACGTATACGATGCCTCGACTAACTCTATGTCGATTGTGAAAGAAATAGCATGTGCTTTTGTTTATTTAAATAGCACGCCTCTGTGGTGTCTTCGTGCATGGACTATATTTATTCCAGTTTCTTTGATTTTCATTGATTCAAGAGGTATTTTGAAAATTCTTTCTCGGGCAATTCAATCAGAGCAATTTAAAATGTGCTCACTCTAAACTAAAGAACCCATACTGCACGGTGTATAATCTGCAAGAATCTTGCAGAGTGAACAACCTTTGTCTATGTTGCGTCCAGAGTAGCGACCATAGCGAGGGGTGCAACACTGCTTGGAGTGTTACTCAATATGAAAACAATCGGTGAATGCCCACGTCGGCGATTTTAATTCCGGACAATCGCCTAATACATCATGGGGATTTGAGGTTTTTGAGACGTGCGATTCTTGTTTTAACACGAAATTCCAAGTTCGTAATATTTTAACCAGCGATAATTTATTTAAATTACTGTAAATTTGGGAGTTACCGATTTGAACAGAAAATAAAACGGTAAATAAACATCGAATGTTTGTAAAATTTATTTGACCACACCCATAATTGTCACTTCGTTCTTTTTAGTCGTTTTATCTGGATTTCAATGAATACCCCATGAGGTCCCTTTTCACAGAAAGCCGCCCAAATATAACGCATTAGGGTTTGTGTGAAAGACCTTTTCTAACTCTGTCAAACAAATTATAATTGTTTACAATCATGGCAAATCTTTTCGTACTGCAGGACGAGTGACTCTGAAATCGTACTTGTCCAACAGGACAACTGACTTATCGTAAAAAGATAGAAACCAATATTATTAAGTCCATGCCAAAACTTACCGCGTGGTATGAAATAACTACATGTAATGTCGTTTTATATTTTTCGTTGAAATCTATCTTTTAAGCACGAGTTCGTGAACTTGTTTTCGCTTTCTTGTTGTATATGGTCTGATTTCAATATCGTCTTTCTACATTTTTGTAGATTACACGTATTCAAACAAAGGCAATTGTTATTCCTATTGTTTCTGTCTATTTCTTGAGTTATGAACCCCCAAAACAAAATCCAAACTGTGTAAATGGGCATAGCCCATTTACATTATGATTGGCCTTTGTTTGGGGGTTCAAAACTCAAGAAATAGGTAGAAATAAACGATCATTCCTTATAATTAAACTTGAGGAGCAATAAATTTAAACACTCTCTACTTTGTGGAGTTAAAATAAAAACCAGGTCACATCACGCTTCCTAGTGATAACTAAATAAAAAGGCATAGTTTTCTAAAATTCTGTTTGTAATAATGGTACATTTCATTGCAACATGTTCCCGTGTCATTAAAAAAATTATTGACCAATGAATTTAGTACGGAACGTCATAGGCCACACCCACACACAACTTCAATCTCCTTTTCCACTTGACGGGGTGGGGTGGGGGTGCTGTCATTCAAGGCAACACCGAATTGAATTTACTTCTGATTTTGACCATTTTTCTGAGAAACTGAAAACACAGTTTGTAAATGTGGAGTTCGATATAAACCCAGATGACATGAAGTTGTTTGAGCTTTGTCTCAGAAAGAGTTCATTCAGGCTATTTGGAAATTGGAAAGTTTTGTTGGCGTGAGTTTCGTTTGTGGATTGTTATGACCGGCCATTGTTTACGTTTCATTTGGGTAAAGCGATGAACGCAGACGATCATCTATTGCATATAAACAAATTGAACATGGAATAAAAAGCATGATAAGGATTTTATTGTTTATTAATTTTGAAAGTCTTTAATACGAGGAGATAATTGCTTTTCATGTTGAAAAAAATGAGTCTGCAGGAGTTCTTTTCCATTCACCTTGTGCAACGTAATCTTTAAGACAGACATTGGGGGTGTGGTTTAGGGCGGGCCTAAATGCGTTTTTTTCGGTTATTTGTGTTACAAAAAGAAAAAAAAAAGAAATAGTTTAGCCAATCATTTTGCCTGAAAATGCATGAACAGAAAAAAGGGTTAATTATTAATTTATAGCCACAAACTAAATAGACTGATACAATAGACATTTTCGTCAGATATTTTTGTTTGAAACAGATAATACGATGATTTTCTACTACGCAACTAAACGATAAGAGCACCCGCACAAGCAGCATTGGCTGGGAACAAAAATGTTTGTTTTAGTGTGTATCGCTGATCTCTATGCAATTACACTGATGGAACGTCGGTGAAAGAAAATCTCAATTGCCCCTCAAGACGGTGTCACGTCAATTAACGCGGTAAGTCCTCCAATCGATGCTGTTTGATGACGTGAAAGCTGTATTCGCAACGTCACAACCTTTACTTCATGAAACGTCATTGTGTTTACTTAGCACGAGTCCTGTAACATGGTATGAACTTTTCAATCTTGGCGCATGCCTTTTGTTAATAATAACAACAATGTTGTAAATTTTCAGTTTGTACTGCCGCGAAAAATGTACAGTTCAGCATATACGAATATGGCCTGGATGCAGTCTAGCCCTTAAATAGTCCATCGCCCATGTTCAGATTTACTTGTCTGAAATATATCAGTTGGTCGGAAAAGCGAACCTATGGTTCGCTTTTCCGACCAACTTATATATTTTATGCGACTGAATGTGCCAAAAGTATCATAAAAAAATTCATTTTATTTAAATCAGTGAAAGAATTATGGCTCAATCGAGACTTGATTTGGCCACTTTTGTACAATTAGGAATGAAGATTCACCACTCACCACTGTCGTATTTTTATGATTACGCCGTGTCGTCTTCTGGCTGTACAAATATATTGGTGGTTTCAAGGTGAAGTAAATGTTTATTGCTTTTCGATTGGAATATCTTTAACTGAATCACGAAAGAGTGGTTTTAATCTTTTCATTATTTTGTTTTGTCGTTTCACATTATTATTTTTTTTCTCTCCATTTTATGTATAACTCTGTGTTTCGTGGAAATTTATAATTCTTTCTGTCACTAATTATGTCCTTAACTTCAATTACACAGCAAATCGTCACAGTGGGTGTATCTTGTTGCCATATTAGCATTCCGAAAATAGCTTACTTAATTAGAAATCCGATCAATCAAAAAAGCATAGGACATGTGGCAGGTGATAGAAATAGTGTTTAATTAGGAAGAAACTAGTACAACATAAGGCAAATCGATAAGGGAGTCACGATTAATATTAACAGAAGTATGCACCTTCCTTCCATCAATAACCATCGTCCAATGTTTTCCACTTTAGATGACTTCCACCCCAGCGTTGGTCCCGGGGCTTATTTAAGGACTTTTTTGTGGCGTCGCGGTAACCGGCTCTCGTCAGATCACCGAAGTTAAGCAACGCCGAGCGTGGTTAGTAGCTGGATGGGTGACCGTTTCAGCGACTGTTTCGCGCTCCCGCGTTGTGTCCTTGGGCAAGGCACTTAACCCCGATTGCCTGCATCGGGGCACGATGACGCTGTGTACTAAGGTGTACTGCACGTCGAAGGTACGCACGTCTTCAGCCAATCTAACCCTGCCTGTGCCGCGGTGCAGAGTTGAGAGTTACGATGTTGGAGAATCGTTACGATTCTCGTCGTTGTTCGGTGGTTCTCTCCGAGTACTCCGGCTTCCTCCACCCATAAATGATATGACCATGGCTGTTAATGTGTCGTTAAACCCTAATAAAAAGGACGCTTTTTGAATACGTGCTTTTTGAGAATATATTTTCCAAGTTTCTCGAAGGCGGAGACAAAAAACAAGTTGAAAATAGAAGAATATAGATAGATATAGAAAAAAGAAAGAAAGAAACAATGCCCGGATAATTATCTAAAAAGGGTCCATATTTCATGAGCAGAGGTGATATAAATTTAAATTAAGTGGACGTGATATAAATTTGCGTACCGGGAAAGTAGAAAGGAATAGAGAGTAATCGCTTGACTGGACTGGCTATCTGAAATAATTCATGAGAGGTGAGGGACTTTGTACAATATAGTCCCTCGCCTCGAATGAATTATTTCACGTAACCAGTCCAGTCAATCGATTACTCTATTTATTACTTTTCATTATTAACGATAATTATATTATTTAACCCTTTACCTAACGTAACGGCCAGCGCTATTCTCACAAATCGTCAATTAATTTTCATTATCTTTCCATTTTTTGTCTCAAAATCATTGGTTGTGACCCCTCATTGGAACGAGCTCGCCGAGCTCGTTCCAATGAGGGGCCATAACCTATGTTTTTGAGACAAAAAATGAAAATAATACCTATTCAAGAATTTTTTTTGCAAGTGTCGTCTGCTTTTCACATTAGGTAAAGGGTTAAAAAACAAAAACAATGAAGTCCCCATTACACCCACGGCAAAGCGTCTTCATTTACGCGCACGGATACATGACACAATTGTTGACTGCATAATTCACTTGTGAAGTTATCGTTTATAATCAAACCCGTAAATCACACTTTGGAAAGTAATAAAAAGGGATAACGTTGAACGAGTTGAAGAAGTTGTATTGCAAGTGTAGTCTTCTATTGATGTTCGGTAAAGAGAAAATCGGAGTCGATTTGACCGCATATAAATGAAACTGATGCACACTTTCTATCTACAGTGATGATAGAAAAAAATGCACCCACTCCCTTTTGAAGGCTCGTTGCAGGATAGGGTTAAAAGTGGGGACCTTCAAACTGGAAATTGTCTTTCGACTCGAATAGTGAACTGAGTCAGAATTGTACTTGCGAATTGAATCAAATTGCGAATCGAACGAATCGAATTGTTTGATTCCTCTGCCTCTGTATAAATTTGAGAGTACGTTTTTGACAAAAATCTATAGGCAAAAGTCAAAAGACAAAAATCTACAAACATACATTTGTAGTGTGAACTTGGTTTTACGGGAAGTTTAAACATGTCTCCGACAACCATTTAGATTATGTCTTCATGCCCGGCCTGTCCAGTTCATAATGCGATGAGTTCGATGCTAATTGTTCGTCAGTCCTCTTCCTATACATCGTCTTCCTCAACCCACAAACCATCCAATGTTTTATGACTTTGGTTAGCGAGATCACCCTTAAATATTTAGAGGTTATTACTTGGTTAGTGTCATATCGGTCGAGATATCAGCCCGGGGTAACTTCAGACCAGCCTGAGGCCGAAGGTTGATGTGAAGTTACCGAGGGCTGATATCTCGGCTAGTATGAAACTAATCAAGTAACAATCTCTTTATATACTGTCCAAAAAATGTTAAGCCTCCCTCCTCCTCGCCACCTCCCTATAATACCAGTGGGTATACAGTAAATTGGTAAATTCTCCTGAGAAAACCCGCACTGCAAAAAATATAGGTTCTCTTTAGAACCAAAACTGGTTCTAATCTTGTCCCTGAGATGGAACCAGTTCTGTTTAAACAGTATTTATTTCAAATCAAATAAATTTACCAAGATTAGCATTCAATTTTAACAGAATATTACATGAACTGGAGTAGATTCAGCAGTTAACTTGGAGCTTAATCAACGCAGTCGTCAAACATTTTGAAACAAACGAGATATGAACAGTTGGCATATCGAGCCAGTTTTGGTTCTGTACAGAACCAAAACTGGTTCGATATGCCGACTGTTCATATCTCCTTTGCTTAATAACGATTTGAGACAACCTCGTATGAGCTCTAAACTTACGGCTGAAACCCCCTAAATTTATGTTTAATTCTGTTACTATTTAATGTTAATCTTTGTAAATGTATTTGATTTGAAATAAATACTGTTTAAACAGAATTGGTTCTATCTCAGGGAAAAGTTTAGAACCAGTTTTGGTTCTAAAGAGAACCTATATTTTTTGTAGTATCTGCCGAGTTTGATAATGGGCAATTTTGGGAAATAAAATCATATCTAAAAAATAACAGTAATTAAACCACGGCGAACGATGAGACATTCCAGAGTGAAATATCCAGCTTCTCTTTCTTTTAGCTGTGGATGTGATATGTTGACCAGTGGAATATCTCCTTAACCTCTGGTGATAATTATGGGTGCGTTCGGAGTCCCACCATTGGTGACAAACGGTATTTACCACAGGTACCCGACCGTATACCGACAGTGACCGATGGTGTATTTCGACTCCGAACGGAAATTGGTAGCCATCGGTAACAACATGGCGGAAAGAAAATGCATAATCGCCGCTTCACTTCTGAATATTTGTTCCCAACGTGTTTCAAACGCATGACAATGTTTTTGAGGCTAGCTAAACTTTGTGCCCTCCTCCCCCCCCCCCCCCCCCCCACCACCCTTGGTTACGCACTGTATCGAAGGCGAACAGCTCCCCGTGCTTCGGACGCCTCTGGAAACGGATTAATGACGTGTGCATACATACTTAAGTTTACGTTTCAGTGCTACGAAATTGGGACATTATCCAGCATTATCCGGTATTTTGTGTTATTTCTCACAGAAATAACTGTATATTCACTTGAACCTTCATTACAGCAATTCACTGTCAATTGCTTACTTTTTGCCAACCAAGAAATTTTCTCTTTCTTTATAGAAATGAAATAATCTTTTACATTTACTGGTATTCTAATTTTGAATCGGTCTGCGTTCGCCATTTTGGATATCGCGTTGGTGAAAAATTCCACACTCTCGAGCATGGTCTTAAAAATGTACCACTGGTGAAAAAAAATGGCGGAATTGGTACCAATCATTACCGATGGTACCCGAATAGCTACCATTGGTTACCAATGGTAGGACTCCGAACGTACCCTATATGTCTTTTTGGGTGCAATCCATTGGATGGGATCCACACTAAACTACCAGAAGAAAAGAAAATACAAAACAAATGATGCATGAATCAGACTCATAAATGATACACACAAGGAAAACAATGCGAATCATTCAACTGTAATTCTCGCAAATGTTCATTTCATTCCTCACACAGAAAGTATTGTGAATGTATCTTTTAAATTTAACAAAAAATTCCGTACGTAATAACACGTATAGAAGTATCAAAGGGTTAACTCATTTGGCGCGACAGGCGACTAAAGTCGACAGACGGCAGACCACGGAAAGGAACTGCAGTTGTCATTTTAGCCAACTGTGTGTGTCCATTTCCAAATGCTTTTAACCCTTTACCCAATGCAGACGATATCAAAATCTATTATTTTAAATATCATTGTTTTTAAATTTTTAAAACAAATTTCAACAAAACCATATCATGTGACGCCTCGTTGGAACGAGCTCGACGAGCTCGTTCCAACGAGGGGTAACATGATATGATTTTGTTGACATTTTTTGAAAAATAATATTTTTTCAACTGCTGAAATTACATATTACGCGATGGTATGCGGTCGATTCGTTGGGTAAAGAGTTGAACAAACATACGTATTCCTATGCTTCATGCACCATTTATGACCTATCCATGAACAACGATACCGTCCCTTGAAAGTATAAAAGTGCCATTTAAATATATACAGAAAATCATTTGAAAAACTGTCAATGAAATCATTAGAACATCTTTTAAAATAATAACGCTTTAGTGTAACAATCTGTACTTTTTGAAAAATTCCTGATGAATATTAGGCGCTAAGAATTCTGTTTCTCAAATTATTCCCCGCCAAAAGAGTAAAACGCTAATAGAATTCTACTTATTTTTCCTCAAGCATAAGATAACGCTTAACTGTGATGTGTAATGAGATCCAAGACTTAACGATACTTTCGACAGCCAGGGTCACCTCGTGTCTGACAGTTTTACGGGTAGAGGAAGACGGGGTGCCCGCAGAGAACCACGAAGCAACGACGAGCAACTACCAGACTCCCCAACGTACTAACTCCACACAAGCAGGGTTAGCATTGGTAGAAGACAAGTCCACCATCGACGTGCAGTACACCTTAGTACACAGAGCCGCCATGCCCCACGCAGGAAATCGGGGATGAAGTGCCTTGCCCAAGGACACAACGCAGTTTCCCCTGACGGGGATCGAACCATGGACCTTTCGGTTTAATGTTCAATGCCGTAACCACTGAGCCACAGCGTTCCCTCGCTGCCTATGTACTGTAACTTTCATCAGCAAGACCACCAAAGGGTTGTTTGTTGGAACATGTGTTCTTCGTGACCATGTAAGACAAGAAACTCACCAATATTGGAACTTGTCCCTAAAGGGTTAAACTCTAGGCGATATGCTAATATAAGGTTTGTTGTTCTACTATGGAACATGTACTGCCTGCACTCACTAGGGTATAACAATACTCTCAAATTCTAAATTACTAAACAACTGAAATTTTATTCTCGCTGAAGGAGTTTGCGAGAATCAAAACCGATTCTCGCGAATCGGGACCAATTACATGGCCGACAATTTTCGTCATGGGAAGAGATTTACAGGAA
Organism: Pictodentalium vernedei; assembly: GCA_031216915.1. Lineage (NCBI taxonomy): Eukaryota > Metazoa > Mollusca > Scaphopoda > Dentaliida > Dentaliidae > Pictodentalium > Pictodentalium vernedei. The sequence goes on from CM062293.1 coordinate 378,086,130, forward strand.
AGTGAGCAGCCCATAATTTCCCAAAGTTGTCAGTAAATATGACACTAATGGAATGGGAATTTCGTATAAAAATTGAAATTTCGAAATGTTAGCGAATTTCTATCATCGATGTGCGCATCATTTCACAAACTCCAGGCATTTTCCTACAGAGTAGTATAAAAAATATAGAAGCTGGCTTTTCACAACTTTTTTCCCCAGTCAGTTTGAATGCTTGCCTACTATTCTCTGTTGAAATCTGTTGGAAAATAAGAAAACGGCGTTTTCACCACCTTATGACGCTCTATTTCTGTTCATTTTATCTTACAATCAACATATATTTTGTCTGTATTAACTCCGCAACTGTCGTGTATCCGACCCCCTGATACAGATGTTTGTATCAGGGGTTCAGATACAAGCACGTTCCTTTCGCGTGAGTTCCATTTTTTTTCTTTTTGTACATCAGTACGAATAAATAGTTCGTTATATATTCGTCTACGTTCTTGACTAATCCCCAATATATTGCAAGATAAAATGATTATTACCATTATGTGGATGTACAAAATATGTATCCGAGTCGAGCTCCGGGTTCTAAGGGCAGATCATGACGAGTCTTCGACTCGTCGTGATCTGCCCTTAGAACTCGGAGCGAGACTCGGATACATATTTTGTACATCCACATAATGGTAATAATCTCTATATATCAACAATGTGCGCATCATGACATTTAATACAGATTCTGTTCTTTCCGTTAATATAAAAGTCTCGGAGGTGATATTTACTCACTTTTTCCCGTGGACAATAAAGATCTTGTAAATTACTGTAAAAACGCATTTTTGTGGTTTTGGTAAGTGTGACACTTACAGATGATATGCTTAATGATGAAGCAGTTGCATCTACAGTACAGTCGCCGTGGATTGGTCGCAATCCACGCGTGGGCAGTTATGTCCACGCATGCGTTTACCAGGTAATAAAAAATCATCACCATCAATATTTTAATTAATGAAGTAAATTACTGTAAAAACGCCTTCGCTAAACAAAGAGCCAAATAGAAACTTACGTGGTTTTGGTAAGTGTGACACTTACAGATGATATGCTTAATGATGAAGCAGTTGCATCTACAGTTCAGTCGCCGTGGATTGGTCGCAATCCACGCGTGGGCAGTTATGTCCACGCATTCGTTTACCAGGTAATAAAAAATCATCACCATCAACATTTTAATTAATGAAGCACCGGGTTTCATTAATTAAATTTTTGATGATTAATCCTACAATTAGTGTTTGAAATCTAATATTAGTGCGTCCGTGGAAATATTGCCCACCGGTGGAAAGTGACCAGTCCACGGCGGCCGTACTGTAATTAGCTTGTTGTAAAAGCTGAGTTTCATTTTTGTAACTTTTAATGAACCCAGACAATAGACAGCCCCGAGAGATATCTGTTGTTTTCCTTTATTAAAATTAACAAAAGGAAACATCGCTTTATTTTCTACTGATGTCATAGGACATAGGTGTTTTCTCAACAATTACTTGCTTCTTAACTGGTTGAGGGCTTTAAAAAAAATGAGGGTACCAGAGGAAAAGCAGATATTTCCCTTGTCCATGTTCCAGATTCAGTCAAACGCAATTAATATTTTGTTTATATATATTTGTTCTGTTAAAAGTTTTTGGAGAATGCCTTTGGGCACACTCCAATAATTTGTAATAAAACAAATTTTGAATAACAAATTCAGACCACCAAAAATTGTCTAGTCCTTAACCAGTTAACTTAACTGGCCTTCCTCGTGTGTCTAATACTTTCAAGTGAGATAACTCTATCGAAAGTCGATTTTCATAACGATACAGGGATGGTAAGGCCTGTTTGGCATACACCAAACAATAACAGGTAATCTGAGGAGGGAAATACAATGACGCAAGCGACGTTTCAGGCTGTTGTTCGGCCAGTTTCAGCTTGGGGAAACCCGCCGCTAGAAACATTACCTGTACTTTGTGGTATGATTGTGTCATAAAATTTGACACATATTGTCGAAATGGAAAAATCAATTTCTGTAGTGTGTTGGTGGTTCCAATTTCCTCTACTGAGTAAATAATTCATGCACATTAATCTTTTATTTAACACACCAAACGACGCTTGCAAAATAATAAACTAAAAATAATTCTCAACCAACTAAACAATTTCATATTTTACTTCAGAAACTTTGCTTTTGACCCCCCTTACTGGAACTGGGCTCGGCTACGAGTTTCTTTAAATCAACAGTAACAAGTTACGTTTTTGAGGTGAAAAAATAGGATTAATATTACACCCATCCCCTCACCCCCTCCCAAAAAGCAACAAACAGAACAAAAAGCAAGTAAAGAAAGAAAAAAAATAAACATACAAAATATGAAAAACAGAAAAAAAGTAGAAGAAAAAAACAGAAAGAAAAATAAAACACAAAACAAAGGCAAAAATAGAACAAGAATTAAATCTTATTGTTTTCCTTATATGGCAGCACATTTAAGCTGAAATGGGAAATTAATTACAATTCTCATTTAGTGAGACTATGCATTTTGAACGTCAATCTTTACCCTGACCGTTTAAAACCGAGAAGCCGATTTTCAAGCCCAGGAACCTGATACGTTATAATTTAAGTGGGATGTTTCCTACATGAATATGTGGGGTAGACCAATCAATATTTTCAATGAGCAGCTCTGAAGCTCCACGCTAGAAATATTAATTGATCTACCCCGAAATAATGAATATGGAATCTTCCAGTTGCTGCCATTTAACCCTTTACCTAACATGAAAGGCAGACGACACTTGCAAACAAAATTCTTGAATAACTATTTTTCCATTTTTTTGTCTCAAAAACATAGGTTATGACCCCTCATTGGAACGAGCTCGACGAGCTCGTTCCAAAGAGGGGTCATAACCTATGTTTTTGAGACAAAAAATGATAAAAATAATGAAAATTAATTGGCGATTTTTGTGAATAGCTCTGGCCGGTTTTGACCGTTACGTTGGGTAAAGGGTTAACTGACATGGAAGACACCACTGGGGTTCAAAGAGTGAATTAAAGTTAATAGTTTTCCCCTCCATATCGGTTTGACGGGGTGGTTGGAAGGAGGCGGTTGGGGGGGGGGGGGGTCTATTGAACGTATATAATCTTTATAGCACCATCACCTGTCATTTCTGGTACGCAATGATAATTTGTATGGACTCATTTACATTTTATGTACAAATATGTCGATGGGTAGGGAGGTGAGCCTTGGCAAACTCTGAGTAGTATATTTGCCATGTAATGAGGCCGTAACTCTTAGATGCGTTTTGAGACCACAGAACAGTAAACAATAAATAAAATCTATAAAAAATAATATCAACAACAGTCTTTCAAATATATTAAAACTGATAGTTATTTGTGTTAATTTACAAAATTCTCTTCACTGATACTACATTCTGCAAAGACGAATAAATTGCAAGTAATTATTCCGTATCTGTAATGAATTCTTTTCTTTGCAGGCCAGAGTTCAGCGACAGCGAGTCAATAAATATGGCCGATAGCACAGTCAAGAACACCTTTCCTTATCATTTACAAAGCGAAGGTGAAGATCAGTCCGGATCGATCTCGTCGGATGATGATGATAGCATACCTCTTCGACCAGGGAGAGATCCAACGCACTTACGTCACCGCGACGAAGGAGAATTGATTAGAAGAAACGTGTACACAGACAGTAAACGAGCATCGCCAGCAGAGAAGCGCAAATCGTCGCTCTCACCTTCCGTTCAGCGATCGGACTCCGTTAAGTTTGGCAAGCCAGCCAATGGAAATGCGACTCGCACCACCTCCCATCCAATGGGACATTCCACACCACCACGACTGCATCGAAGAGTGCCAAGTTTAAAACTGAAGAGATTAAACCTTAGTTCCAGAACGGAAAGATCGGAAGCTTTACCCTGCCTGCCCCACGAAAAAGTTAATCCATCCATTACAATTACTATAGACTCTGACGACGAGTCGATGTACAGTGATTATCTAAATCCGGACATCAACTATAAAAATGAGTCCAAAGTGCAATTTCTTGGAGATGATAATAGTTTGTATGGAACGCCCAAGGAGGAACTTCTCCCCCAGGAGAAGGAAAGTCCGGTTAGTAATCAGGAACACAAGACTAAAACTACCAGTTACTTGAAGGATCAAATCCTTCAGTTTTTTCAGCCGTCGGATAACAAGTTGGCTATGAAATTGTTTGGAAATAAAAATGCTTTAGTTAAAGAAAGACAGAGACATAAAAGAGTTGGAAATTGGGTTATACATCCATGCAGTAATTTTAGGTGAGTACTTTTCTTTTTAGTAATAAAAAATAGTTGGCAATCGTAGGGTACAACAAGATCTTACCATTTTCATTTTCATTGCGTTAAAATTTTTGTTAACTTTCTAGGCTTTGTCCATACAGTTGAAACGGAAAGCCAATTTTATTTAACCCACATCGTCGTTTGAATTTTTGTTTTCGTTTTTGGAAAACACACTATTGAACAATAGTATACAACGAGGAGCAAGGCATTTTAATTTTCTTTTGCGGAAAAAACAATTCACAAACATTTCGTCCTCCGAGTGGAACATGGCGCCATCGGCAATGCTAAGGCATTGCCGATGGCGCCTTGTTCCACTCAGGGGACAATTTAACTGTTTGTTCTGCTATGATCCGCTGCATTGTCAAACAATATATTTCCAGTGCATTTGTCGTCGCTTATCAAATGCTGTTATCAGGGTCGTGAATACTGTGTAGGGGTCGCCTCCACTACCCCTCTTGCTTCGTGTGGCTGTAGTATACTATTGGCAGATGTACACCTCACCAGCGACAAACTTGTCTTGATTCGAACAATTGGAAAGGTCTTTTTTCGAGTTTAACCGACGAAGTTGAAATATTAGTAGTCCATTAACTCTTTACCTAACAAAGCAGCCAAAAACGGCCAGAAAATTAACCAGCAAAAGCCTACCACCCTCTAAAATATCTCGGTAGTTTCTCAATAAAACCATACATACACAGAACGACACGCGCGTGTGGATGTGTTAATCGATATGGAACGAGTGCCAATGCGGAAAGATAAAACAAGAGGCCGTCGGCCTTACGTATTATCCTCCGCGATGGCACAAGTGCCATATCGATTAACTCATTCACACGCGCGTGTTGCTCTGTGTTTATTACACGCCTTCACGTTTATAAAAAGAACAATAGCTAGAAAGACACCTAGCAATTCATTTGACAACTTTGAAGAAAAAGAACACATTTTATCGCCAACCAAATCGGCGAGGGCAACCCGTGTTACTATTTCGTCCCCTGGGTTCCAATGTGTTCTATGTGCCTACTGGCACATAGAACACATTGGAACTCAGGGGACGATTTTTAGCTATCTCTATGGATTCAAATTGTAATTATGGTGCACAATTTGTAGAAAATTCCAGTGAAATTTGGCTTCTATTTAAAAATAGCCCGTCAGCGATTTCCGTTCCACACATGTGTGCGGAACGGATTTTCATTTCACGCATGGTTTAAAGTTGCTGTAGGTGGGGATTTCATAGAACAGGCGTGTGATAAAAATCTGGATATCATTAGAACCAGCTCAACGAGATTTGTATTGAAAAAGTGTGAAATTTGTTTTCGAAAAATGTTAAATTTAATCTATTTTTTTAAAATACTGTGTTAGGTAAAAGGTTAAATGGAATTCGTGTGTGCCGAATGGTATCCTTCAGAATGCTGCAAGCTCACAAACATAGAACTCTTTGTCAGCAGACACGAAGATAGAAAATATTATCCTATTTATCTGTATCCTTAGGCGTTAGTGAGCTTTCAAATTCGGACATAACGCGTTATGTTACTCTTAAAGTCAAGAACTTGTTACATATACAGAGAATCGGATGTAATTTTATACTTCTTTGACAATAACGCCATGACCATTCACAGAGTAGAGTGCAAGGGAATGACATTAGGCGTTAAGGAAACATTTGCTACTGACAATTTGAGTTTTTGCACATTTTTTGGTTTCTGTGTTAGCTCTGTGGGAGAACTTTAAAATAATCTGTGTCAGCAACTGGATCTTTTACTACATAATTTGCACTTTTACCATTGATTTCGTCCGTTGCAAGTGAACATCGCCTTATGTTAACGTATTAAGGCTCGGATTCACCCATTGTACTACTATCGTCACAAAAGTAGCACAATTCGCGGTCAGATCGCGATCTGACTGTGTCACACTTACATAAGTAGGTTGAAATGTCAAACAAAAATATTGTGAATTCAAGACCGAATCAAATAGAACAAACAAAACTAGTATCTGAGATTCTGCGCTTTCACATTTCTTTTCCGACAGTTATGATTCTGCAGCTGGAAGTGGGAGGAACACATAGAAAATTCCATCCAGATCGCGACACAATCACGATCTGGTCGAAAGATTCTGTACCATTTTTGACCACAGAAATGTGAACCTTCCTTCAGTTTTATGTAATGTTCTAAAGCAGCCTGTTTTTCTGAAATGTTACAACGTCATTAGAAAGTGTAAATAGAAATAGGTTGTTTTTGCCGTAAAAGTTTCCCTTTTTTCCTTTTTTTTGGTTTGTAATTTTGTAATTCTTTATTTATTCATCACTTTAACATCAATGACTACATAGTGGAATTGGAGAAACAAAGATAAAGTGTACAAACTCATTTTATATCCATATATTTTGTCTTGAAACACCGATCAATGTAATGAACTGACCTGTATATAGTCTTATACACATGCCTCAATGAGCTTACAAAGAAGAGCTCCAGATAACAGTATTACAGGAACAATATTACTTTTTCGTGGCATTGCCAGTGTTTCAGACACATTACCCAGGGAAAGAACTATAGTGGAAACACCAAGGCACTGTTTGAACTTTATTCAGAAAACATCCAAACAGAGAACAAGACAAATCGTCCCCTGAGTTCCAATGTGTTCTATGTGCCTTCTGGCACATAGAACACATTGGAATTCAGAGGACGAAATGTTAGCTAAGAGAATCCTGAAATCCATTGGTTCCAACTCCAAACTTGGACGGCAAGTTTGCAGGTTAATTTTTCATATGTTTCATCCTCAATGACTTTAGACAAAAATATTAACTTATAACCTTACACAGCAGAAAGAAGTTGGTTCTTCATAAAACCAAAACTGGTTTTAAACCTTTTCTTTAAGGTAGATCCCGTTATGGTTATATTATTATTATTATTTGAGGATTGTAATGACAAGTAATATTCTTTAGTTGACAGTCCACATATAAGCAATTACAAACACTAACAATAATGAAACCAACCTCTCTTATTTGTTTACATTGAACCCTAAATATATCAATTTCTAAATTATAAAACAAATTTCAGGATTTAGTTTCAATATGGACAAATCGGCTCCAAATATAGAACCCCAAAAACGAAAATGTGTATAATACCAGTATGACGTGATACGGTCCAGGCTTATTTCATTTGCTCTCTTAGCGCTTTCAACAGTAGCCCACTAGGCGGTATCGTCCCATTCTATACCGTCTTCTTCGAAACGGGCAAACGTAATCTGCGGATGTTGGGAGTTTTCGTAAATGTTTACTGCTACAACTCTGGGGAGCTGCATGATTAAATGTTTACAGAACCTCACTACACCTTTATTGTGCTTTCTGCAATCCGGTCGTGCACTGCCAATTTTTTATTCATGCTAAATATACGCATACCAGATTTTAATGATTATTTTTTAAAACAAACGAACTTCAAAAGTTGTTATTTTGCAGTGTATATAATAAAGTTATAATTTCATTTTTCTTGTCCGATTATTTTTTGAGTTGGATAAGTATTTATTTAATGAGCCTGTCTTTTGGGCGAGTGGTGTGAAAGGGAAGGTATTCCGAATATAGCCCTCGGAGCACGCTGGAGGATGGGGTGAGGTGCTCTTCGGGATTTGTTTTTAATGGTACAAAACAAACGTTTTCCCGACATTGGAAGTGGGGGAAAATACACGTCTATGTTAAATACAAACGTTGAAAATTAATGTCGATCTTGACAGCTGAAAGAGTCTCTTCATCATTGCACAACGCATTCTGCAGACGGAGAAAATAATACACCGAACACTCCTGAACATAATCGCAGTTCCTAAAATTGAACACGAGAGAAATCCGCTGATTGCACTAAAGTCTCATTTTCTACTTACACAATTAGTGAAATACAATTCTAAGAAAATGTGATATTTTATGACCTCATGAGCCCCTCCATCCCTGACATATATTTTCATTAAACTCAGCTGCCTCTGCGCCCCACCCCCCATGAAATTATTAGACGAGCAAGGAAGTTTAATTAAGAAGCGGGTTATTGTTGAGAAAAACCTATTACGTCAGTAGAATATAAGGCCAAGTTTCCGTTTGTAACTTTTAATAAACGAAAACAACAGACAGCTCATGGAGCTGTCTGTTGTTTTCGTTTATTAAAAGATACAAAAGGAACTTGGCTTTTTATGGCTAGCTAATTAGAAGCAACTACTACACGGATACCAAATTTCAACTCCTAGACATTTTCATCAACACAAAATGCAAAAAATACTTAACATAATCCGAACACTGTTGTACACACATAACACGGACTGCAACAGTCTTGTAGAAGCTCCGATGTTACCGCGTTGGATATCAAGCCGAAATGTCCACTGTTAGATTCCCACCGGGGGTAACTGCGTTGTATCATTGTGAAAGGCACTTAATTCCGATTGCTCACATAGGGGCACGGTTCTGCAGTGGTGTACTTGTCTTCAACCAATGCTAACCCTGCTTATGCTGAGTTAGTACATTCGTGAGCCTGATAGTTGCTCGCCACTGCTCGTTTGTTCTTTCGGGGCACTGGGGCTTCCTCCACCCGTAAAACTGTCCGGCCCTGACTGTCGACAGTGCCGTTAGAAACCAATAAAAATTAGTCTAATCTTTTAGGCTCGTGGTATTTAGTCACAGGTGAACAGAAACCTACCATATGCAGTTTTACAAATAAGTATCTACATATCTACATATATTCCCTGATATTTGCTTTTGGACCTTCTAAAACTTGGTAAGTCATCAAAATATCAACTACGCATGAGCTCGTTTGAGGACCTCTCTCATAGAACCTGGTTGGAGTTTTTCGTTACTCCCACTATTAGAACGATTTTTTGGATTCGACAATTCAGTTCATTTCAGTTGTTTGTAATTCTAACCATTAATGGCACATGATATTATAAATGCATATTTCAATGTTCATAAAATGTCAAGATGTTTTAGGAATTGTGCTTCGAAAAAGGGAAATGGTGATCTTCTTTAGTTTCCTGTTGTCTATTGTTGTTTTCTTTTCTTTTTTGTTATTGTTGTTGTAAACTACCAAATCTTACTGTTGAAGCATAGTAAGTTCATATATACAGTACGTGGAGAGTGGATTGTAAGTAAATCACTAGCAGAGTGGGGTTATCACCCAGGCTATAACTTTAAATTTTTGTTCATATCGACAAAAAACACAAGCAATGTTTCAGCCAATGGACCTCCGGGTTTAACCCGGAGGTCCCTTGGCTGAAGCATTGCTGGTGCTGGGTGTGCTTTGCAAGAAATTCGCAATTATTGCTTGGGTGGAATCTCCACTTTGCGGGTGATTTGGTGATAATACACTCTCCACGTACTGTATCTCGTGAATTCAACTGTTGGGAATATTTTTTTAAATTAATTCTTTTGTTTTCCTTTGCGAAAAATACCAGTTGCTGATTCATTACCCCACGACAGCTGACGTTTTCCTGCACAAATGTTTTCAGAAAACGGAGATAATGTATTTACTAGTCTCCTATGTAATTTGGAATATATGCCACTTTGGAAAAGGAATAGTCCACGATTACTTAAACTAAGTGTGTATATACAATATATTGCTGCCGTTTTGCCAACTTATGAAGACCTTTTTTTTATTCAAGATGGCAACACTCTCATATAAACCTGTAACTTTAATTTACAAGAAGGTTTGCATGGAGTTTCGTCTCTTCGGTATTGATTTTTTAACAACAGGGAAGGTGGATTTTTAATAAAAAAAAATTCACCTCGTTCTTGTGTTGACTTATTGGAAGAGGTGAAAGGAACCGTCTATGTTAATGCATCGTCTACGCGATATGATGAATTCGCGAAACTTTGAAGATGAGAAACGGATTTTGTCAACAAATTATGCTGATTGAAACCTTCGAAAAGTCAGGCTCTATGCTCATAAATCTAAATTGTACCGCGATTGCTGTGTATACTCAACGTTATCCGATAAAATACAGACATGGGGAAATGTTGCAGATGCACCACGTTTGGAAGCCAGCCTATGTGTAAGAATGTCATGTCAGAACTCATCTGATTGGTCGTTATACGCGACTGATTGACATTATGAAGTCAAAGAAATGCTTCGACACAAAGAAGTGTCAAGAAAGAGTGTAATGGCGAAGATGATATTTCCCTTTAAAAATATGAGCTTCATCTATTTATTTACTTATTTATTTATTTATTTATTTATTTATTTATTTGTTTATTTATTTATTGGGATTTAACGACACTTCCGTCAGCTGGGGTCACCTCATGTCGGACAGTTTTGCGGGTGGAGGAAGCCGGAGTACCCGGAGAGAACCAGCGCACAACGGCGACGAGCAACTGCCAGACTCCCCAAGGTACTAACTCCGCACAAGCAGGGTTAGCATTGGTTAGTGCACCAACGATTTGCAGTACACTTTAGTACACAGCGACACCGTACCCCCCCCCCCCCCCCCCCCCACGCGGATAAGGAATTGTCCACGAATACCTAGCGAGGATCGAACAGTGGACATATCGGTTTGAAGTTCAATGCCGTAACCACTGAGCCCCATGCTCCCGAGCTTTATCTACTTGATTCATGTTTAATCGTGGTATAAATACAGAACTCAATAGAAGTCGAGTGCGAGCGACAGGCATCACCGACTTCTGTTTGGAGTTGTTCCTGTATTTCACGAGCGCCTGCGGCGCCCGTGAAATCCAAGAAAAACTACAACTCGGGTCGTTGATTCCTGTTCCACGTAACATACCCTCACTGTGTTCTGTCGTATTATCACCATCTCCCCGTTAGAACCCGGGAAATATAGGCATCCTTGCGTTTGGTGATGAACAAGTTCTATTCTACTGGCATAATAGGACCCGGTAGCCAACGTCTGGAATCTGAGTCCTCTAAAGTGGGCAGCATGGGTTTAACTATTTGCATGTTGCTGGCTATTTGCACGGGGACAGTGATGATATTGTAATTTGAATGGAGGTAATCCTGTTTCTGATTACCAAAATATATCCCTACAAATTGGATCAATCTTCTCACGAATGATTTTTGTTCTTCATTTGTCAATGTCTGGGTTTTTCATTATATCCAGTCATGGCTGCTTTAGTTGTAGAGTCTTGGCCAAGCACACAATGAGATGGCGCGATCAGGATCGGACCGTCAACCTTTCGATCTCAAGTCCTGTGTACTAACCAATAAGCCACTGTACCCCCTGTTCGTTTGCTTAATTGGATTTTTTTAAAATTAGTTTATTCTAATTTGAAATAAAAGGCCGCTCGGGCAGATGCTCACAGAAAAAGAAATTGAAAAAAATTGTATTTTTCGAAGTCGAAAAAGGGACATAGTTCTGGCAAAAAATGTCGGAGCAAACCTCGATTTGAACTTGACCTGTATGTTATGTTGACACACCTACACAACAATTGTATTTGATTCGGTCAATTACAGCTTAAGTAATTGGTTGGGAACTAAAAAAATAGAGTTTTCAAATACGAAAAAGGGGCATAACTCTGGCAAACATTGTCAGGCCGCACCCCGATTCGAATGTAACCTGTACCGTATGTTGATACCCCTTCATACTAAATTTTGTTTGATTTGGTCAAACATAACTAAAGTTATCATCAGGAAACCAAAGTGAGACGGACGCACCGACGGACACACGCACACACGGACGCACGCACGGACACCGGCTATTTTAATAATCCCAATTTATTTTTTGCGGGGGACAGAAATACCCAGCACTACCTCAAAAGCAGAACAAATAGAAAATACATTGATCTTTGAACGCACGAGCTGCTCAGCGAAAAGCAATCCTCACTAATTGCTCTACCTACGTTAGTTTTTACCCATTCTTTATATCTTACTTGTCTAAAATAAATACTTTTACATCCACGATCAATATTCATTTTCTTTCACTATTATATACTTTCACTTTTATCAATAGACATTCTCAAGTTTCCCCTTCACACATCGGTTGCTGACCGATTGGAATGCCAGGAAAAATACCATTCGGAGAAAAGTGCAAGAAATGTTTACCAGTTCGTAAAAGATGATGACGCATCTCGTCAAATGAGGCCACGGAGCATACGTAGTACGAAAACAAAATTATTTTACCTGGGGGTCAATACTATAAAACCTTTACAATTGTATTTTCTAGAATTGTATTTTTTGTTATGACTTTAAATGGGTTGAAATGAACCATTAGCATTTTCAAAGATGTGGCAAATTGCCATATCTTTTAAACTGCTAATGATTCATTTTAGTCAGTTATATTAATAGGTAGAAAATAGCCATAGAGGTATTTGAGGCGACCGCTCTCACTCCCCTCTTCCCTCCAAAAAAAACACACACTTTTCCTAAACATTGTCTACCTTAGTTTATGCATCGAATCCCCCTCGCATGTACTCACATCCTGGTATTACTTGGGTCATTTTGTTATAGTTATTCCTTCAGTTTCTGGTGACTTAAGCCATCACGAAGAACTCCGAGTGCCCCAAATGGCGTGATATGTGTTTCCCCAGAGGGCGCCATGGACTTTAATCTATGAGTGATAAACACTCTCAAAACCCAACTTAAGGTGAAAAGGAGTGCCGAGAAATATTTTATGCATATCATCTTCACATAGCCAGACTGCCCCAGGGGCTAATACTATAAAACGTTTACAATTTTATTTACTAGAATTGTATTTTCTACCTATTAATATAACTCATTAAAATGAATCATTAGCATTTTAAAAGATATGGCAATTTGCCAAGTGGCAAATTGCCACATCTTTGAAAAATGCTAATGGTTCATTTCAACCTATTTAAAGTCATAACTAGAAAATACACTTCTAGAAAATACAAATGTAATTTTTTTGTAGTATTGCCCCCTGGTCAATATTCTTAATTTCTGTTCTAAAAAGTAAAAATGACAGCCATTCAACCTTCGGGATACACCCCAAGATCGATGAGTTAAACTTTTCTTTCAGATTACAATAATTACAATTTTAAGTTTTTTTTCTTCATTGTTATTTTATTGTTTGATCCTTCACTCTGTCGGTTTTTTCGCGATGAATCTCCAATCATGTATGGTGGGATATTTTAAATACGTCCGCAGGATTTATCCAAGAAGATCAAAACATCCTGTGGAAACACTGCTGTCCTAGGAGTTCCAGTCAATGGATGTATGCGCATTACAAAAGAAAAGAAAAGGGAACGTTAGCAACCTCTTAGTCAGTCTATGTTCAGCCACCATTCCAACTGGTTAGCTCAGTTGGTATTGTGCAGAGCATTTATGGCTGAGTTGGGGTGTCGTATACCCGGGATCGACTCCAACTTCCGAAAAGCGTGACTTTGTTCAGTTCAGTGGTTCGAATACAGGAGAATGCTTAGCGGAATTCCTACTCGACACTGGCAATGTAAAATTAAATTAAAGAAGTTTCATCTTAAATACATGTATGTGTGTTTTTATGGTTTTTTTGTGGTAATAACAATAGGGAGGTATATTGCAAAATAGTTAATTTTCCCTAGTAATTCGCATATACTTATCGATTGGAACACTTGTGAGTGCAGTGTTTTATCTCAGTATTATGTCGGCCTTCTTGAATGAATTCTGCGGGAGCCTTTGGAATATACTGGATGGTAATATGTCTAGTAAAATGTTCCCAAATTGAGATGAGGGAAGTACCCATTCTTACAGTATGACCGCCATGGACTGGTCACTTTCTACGGGTGGGCAATATTTCCAGGAACCCAATATTATTCGATTCCAAATACTAGTTATAAGAATAATCATCAAAAATGTAATTAATGAAGCACCGGGTTTTACCCGGTGCTTCATTAGTTAAAATTCTGCTGATGATATTATTTATTACCTGATAAACGCATGCGTGGACATCACCACCCACGCGTGAATTACGACCAGTTCACGGCGACTGTACTGTACCCCTTACCCCAATGCAGACGCTCATAGTATATTCTAGTGATCAGACATGCGCCCCACCCCCAGCGCATGAATTGTTTCAAAGTGATAATACAGCCCACACACTACGTTGTATTTGTCTCAATAATCAGCTCCTGTGCGTTTATCAACCAATACGTTTTTGAGTCAAGCGTTTTTAACATTTTTTTCGCTGTCTGAAGTCCCTCGTATGTGGTATTAATTATCATACTGTGTTGCACCATCGTGTAAACATTGGAAATAACATAATATTTTTTTTCACCGAGTATTACGTTTTAAATCTCGATATGAACTATTTTCATTTTTTACCGCCTTGTTTCCCATGTGTTTTATTTGTATACATTTGGGCCGGTAATATCGACTATCGAATCAATTAGTAAGTTAAAATAGTGACAGATTTATACCATCTTTGTTGATAATTGGCGAACTGACATGCAAACACGGTCGGTGTTTATGATATCCAGATCGATAAAGGTAGGTCGCCTGAAGATGCCAGATGCCCCTGCAGTACCACTTCAATGTATATTACAGTTATAGAAAATAAGATAACGCAGGTACATCTTTCTCTTCTCTAACTGCATGTTCCCATTCAGTGCTTTCGTCTACAGTGCCAGATGAAATATTTTCCAGGAAAACCTCTGGCAAAATTTTCATCACCCTCCACTTTTATGGATTTTACGTGTCTGAATTCCATTTTCTGGGTAGTTCGATACAATCATCTGTTCATTCACGCCGTGTACGTGAGGGCGAAACCAGGAACCAAACTTTGGCACCTGAAATGAGGGACAGGTCGGTGAACGTTTCTAATAATTCCGAGACTTGACATCATTTATTGGGAAAAGAGCTTCCCCAAACTGATGCAAGACTTGGAATTATTACAATTATTTTACACGGTATTTCGTCTGTTTTGTTTGTTTGTGACTGTATATCGATGAGGCAAAATATGAAGTTTTATCATGCAAAAGAGGAAGCAACGCAATTACAATGGAATGCCACTACTGGCCAAAAAATGCACTTTCTAAACATTCAGGAACTCCTACCTGCAATTCAAATATTTTATTTTCTTATGCTAACCGAGGCTAATGGGTTGAAAAGTGCCTTACAAGGAAGCACTCCCAAAAAATTTTTAAGACATTTTTTTCATGAACAGAAAGATGTCTCCGGAGGAGAGAATGTTTCCTATGAGAATGCTGAGCTTACTGACTTAAAGTGGGCTGAACTCAGATATAATTTCTACAAATGAATGTTTTGATATATTTTGTCTTCGTCCTTCACGATTCCATTAATATCATATTATACCTTATCAGAAACCGCAGCCAGAATCCAAACTCCTCGCATCATTGGACGAAACCACGTCAAAAAATTATTCTTGAACAAACTTGATAAGACCGAAATGCTCAAAGTATACCTTCTTTTAACACTTATCTCTGTTTATTGGGATGTAACGACTACTTCAGCAGCTAAAGTCATAACGTGTCTGACAGTTTTACTGACGTCAGAGGTGTTGCCTCGACAATTCCTTTCTTCTAAATTGGACCTTCCTCACTTATCTAATAATTTCAAGGGAGATAACTTTATTGTAAGTCGACGGTCATCACGATTTCTGTCAGGAATGATACGAGTGCACCGTAAAATACGCTCTGACCGCGTTTGTCTATTTATTTATTTATTGGTGTTTAAGGTCACATACTTCTGCACAATGGCCACCCGCGTTTGTTTAAACTTGAATGGTAATAGCAGTAGTTAACCTGTCACCTAACGTAACGGACATATCCGGCCAGTGCTGTTCACACCGGGGCCCTGAAAAGCTTCGACATTTGTTTCGATTCGAAATTATTCCGACGTTTCGATTTGGATGATTCGAGTCGCGCTGATTCGGAAAATTTCGAATCTTTGAGCTAATGTTAAAATCTCACGAAGTGTCTCCTTTTAACCCTTTACCCAACGAATCGACCACATCCGCCCGCGTAATAAGCAAATAACGTAGTTGAAAAAATATTATTTTTCAAAAAATTTCAACAAAACCATATCATGTGACCCCCTCGTCGAGCTCGTTCCAACGAGGGGTCACATGATATGGTTTTGTTGAAATTGTTTGAAAAATTAAAAAAAAATGATATTTAAAATAATAAATTTTGATATCGTCTGCGTTGGGTAAAGGGTTAAACTATTCTTCTGTCACCAGATCTCCTACATAAGGAACCGATTATAGATGACGAGTTTCAGGAGATTCCGTTTCCGAAACTAGTTTGATTCCGTTTCGGAACTTCTTTATTGTCTTGGCTAATTGATAAATATCCTTTGAATACGATACTTGAGAGGCGAATGGTAATATTTGCTATTTTCCGAGATTGTAATAAGATGCAATATGTACAGTTTGGACAGCGGTGAGATTCGATTCCAAGTTCTATTCGATTCGATTCGATTCGAAATCATCTCACAAATTTGATTCGAGATTCCATTCGACCCGAAACTTGAAGCTCGAAGGATTCCATAAGAGCACCTAACTGCAAAATGCAATTTGAATATCTTCTTGTCTCTTCCTGGTCACTGTGTTCCTCAACAATTAAATACACATACTACAGTACTACGATCGCAAAGGCCGTCTCCTTCTCGACCAGGCTACGATCTAGTTGCGATACTTAACCCTTTACCCAAGACAGACGATATCAAAATTTATTATTTTAAATATCATTTTTTTAATTTTTCAAAAAATTTCAACAAAACCATATCATGTTACCCCTCATTGGAACGAACTCGACGAGCTCGTTTCAAAGAGGGGTCACGTGATATTGTTTTGTTGAAATTGTTTTAAATATAATATTTGTTCAGCTACTGAATTTGCATATTACGCGGGTGGATGTGGCCGATTCGTTGGGTAAAGGGTTAAACTAAAGAAACGAGATTTGCATTGTACTGAACAAAGAAAAGGGAGCCAAAAGAACTCGGATGCATTGGTTTTGCTTTTCCTTTATGTCTGATATATTCAACAGTACTGTAGGAAGGAAAGCAGGCAGATAGGAATTTTGATGAGAATGCGGCCCAGTCGTGATCCAATCCTTTGTCAACACAATATTTTAAACGTGGCTGCTTTATGGCAAAAACCCATTGACTGCTTAAAATCTACTGATGAGTGCTTGATCAAAAGCAAATAGATGGAGGAAAAAGTGGCAACATACTGCAATTCACGACGGGTGTAAGTTGAGAAGTACATTTGCTTAAAATATAGTTATGATCCATGCATTGTTAGGTATTCGAAGTTACTTAAAATTAATCTGCTCTTCCCACACCTTTCAAAT
Organism: Pictodentalium vernedei; assembly: GCA_031216915.1. Classification (NCBI taxonomy): domain Eukaryota; kingdom Metazoa; phylum Mollusca; class Scaphopoda; order Dentaliida; family Dentaliidae; genus Pictodentalium; species Pictodentalium vernedei. Next base: position 378,103,642 of record CM062293.1, read on the forward strand.
ATAGAATATTTGCACTTCGCTAGCTCTGCCTGTCCTAGGGATAGCCACTTATCTCCATATAAATAATTCCTGGAACGTCAGCGCAAAACGTCGCAACTCAAGTCTCTCAGTCAGCCCCGCCATCACCGCCAAGATGGCGTGAAGTCAACAAATGTTGTAACTTGTCCGAGCGACGATGTTTGATGACGTGAAAGCTGTTATGTTGTGACTTTTGTCACATCGTAACAGAATTCACATCATGAAACGAAAGTCTTACATGAAAACTAGCAACATGGCATAAATTTTCGAATCTCGGCACTTTTTCTTGTCAATAATAACTAAAAATTTATTGCTAGTATTTAATTTGTATTGCATTAAAAATGTGCACATCATAACATATTTATATTTTACAGATATAAAAGTATATGCTTTAAAAAGCGTTCAGCGAATCAAAACCAACGCAAAAGAAATCCCCCCCCCCCCCCACCACCACCACCTCTAAGATGGCTACATGGGAGACGTTTTTCTATATGTGACAAACGAGTGGTCCCCCAAACCAGTTGTATAGAGTTCAATGGGCACAGTTGGTTAAAGCTTTTGTTTTCATCTGAGAAGGGTGTTGCTCTTTGCATATCATATGAGAAGGGTGCTGTTTTGTTTTTGCATATCGGGAATAAATGACATTATCAGGCCAAATTCATAGACAAGAATTGATAAGAACTGCTTTACGTGTCTTGTCTGTTGGGTATTCTTATTCATTAGGATTTATTTCCTCGGGGCATATCATTCAACATTCCATCTCTGAGTGTGTGTGCAGCAGTTTGAGTTCATATATTTGTTGATACGAAAACGATAGGTCTGCACATTCATGAATTAAACATAGTGCTTATTCACAGTGTATACGCTGTATACAGTTATCTGACCATTACAAGAGCGGCTTCTTTTAGACTCAGATCGCGATCTGGAACAACATTTCATAAATAAAATATAAAAAGTTTTTTTGTGATGAATAGACGGTAACATGGCCTGGGGTTTACGGCTCGGAGTTGAATATGAACTCCGAGCAGCAAACCTCAGACCATATTACTGCCAATTCATCACAATGACGTATATGTTCCAATAAGACATTGCTATAGCCCCAACCAACATCGTCAAATAAACCTTTAACGGCAACCAGTTTAGTAAAAAAAACCTCTCATATAACTCATCCGTTTTGTTCACTTTAAAACATTTGATATTTTGTTTTCATACTAATCAGTGATAAATGAAGCCTTCCGTCAGTTTCATTGGTTATTTTCAAAACTAGACAATTTGATTGGCTGAACAAAATACAACTGGTCCACATTTTCATAATTGGCATAATTAGAGTTGGGAGCTTTCATTGGTCAATTTCAAAACTGGACAATTTGATTGGCTAAACAAAATACAACTGGGTCACATTTGCATAATTTCAGTAGGGAGAATTTACGTTATCTGTCCTATTTAGGGTGGGTTATATTGTATTGATCTTTTACCTACAAGAAAAACGCCATTCATTTTTTTTATATTATCACTTTTTACTTCGAAAACATAGGTTATGACCCCCTCATTGGAACGAGCTCGACGCGCTCGTTCCAATGAGGGGTCATAACCTATGTTTTGGAAGCAAAAAGTTAAACAAATTAGTAAAACGAGGATGTATTTTCCAAGTGCAGTCTGCAACTCAAGTTAGGTGATGGGCTAAAAAGTCATACTAAGTGGCTAATTTGTGCGTGCGTGCGTGTGTCATATGATAAATAGAATATGAAATGAATGTTTTTCTCATATAATATTTTTGAAACTCGTCCGGATTTTCCGTTTGGGCTCGCCAGAGGCTCGCCAAAACGGAAAATTCTTAGACTCGTTTCATAAATATTATATGAGAAAAACACTCATTCCATATCCTCTATCTATCATGTACCCCGCGACTTCACTGGACAAATAATCAACAACTCAGATAAAGGTCGAGGTTACTCTATCTTGATTCAAATCGCAAAAAGATTGGTAATTTAAACTATAATTCATTTAGTATTCATTCGGCTGCACGTGTGAAAAATCTATATAAAAAAGCGGTTTGCAAGTCACTCCGTTGATGACGTAATCGCGAAACGGACAACCACGTTTTAAATATTTCGCGTATTGATGTAAAACAGTAACATATGATACTGGAGCCGTAAACATGGAAAAGATTACGCGAGCACTTGTGCAATCAGGGGGGGGGGGGGGGGGCGATGATTTTAGTCTTATTGGAGCATTGTGAAATGTAGACCGAGTAAAGACGAACAAGCGAAGGCAGTGTCTTTTTTGCCTGCCTTTTCGATAGCTGAGATTCAAGTGTTGTGGGCAGGAAGGCGGTCGAACACGTCGAATGATCGCGACCTGGTCGCGATCCTGTTGATATACCGGGTACTCTTTTGTAACCACACTACTGTATATGCGTGTTTGTTTTATTATTAATATTAATATTATTGATAATTCCAAAATTTAAGTTATTCGTAAGTATCATAATATTAAGTAAGCTATGTTCAGAAAACACCTTGACAGTCAGATCGGACAGTGAATATAGCATGCAGAGTTATAACTATAAAAAACATCCGGGGAGATAAATAATTCAATATGAAAGCTCCAATCCAGGGAATAAAACAAAACTAACTCAAATCCAGTGAACAGATGTACAATGAAAGTTGAAGAAAATTGACCTGACTTATCTCAGAGGTTTGTTAGAGAAAACTGTTCTAGTGGTTCCTTAGATTCAGAGAATGTCAGAATACTTGTCTTGGTAGAAATGCGCTGCGGGTGTTTTGTTGTTGGTCCAGTTCATACCTCTTGTAGTGGAAAACAGAAAACTGAAAAACAGTTTGGTGCTAATCCTTAACCCTTTACCCAACGCACATTACATCAAAATTTATTATTTTAATTTTTGTTTTTTTTTTAATTTAAAAAGAAGTATCAACAAAACCATACCATGTGACCCCTCATTGGAACGGGTTCAAAGAGCTCGTTTCAATGAGGGGTCACGTGTTATGGTTTTGTTGGAATTGTTTGAAAGAAATGTTTTTTCGACTGATTAATTTGTAATTTACGTGGGTTGGTACGAGCGATTCGTTAGGTAAAGTGTTAAACAATATTTACTTATCCGTAAAATACAGATAGATTTAGTGGTAATCTCATTCTTATGTATTGTTCCTGTTCAATGTATTCATTTAATATTATCAACACAAGATGCCGTTTGGACTGAACAAAATATTTATTTATTTTAATTCTTTTCGAGATGAGCAGAGTTTTTTTACCAAAAATAATTTGTAAAGTGGGTGATTTGAAAAGTCCCAAGTGGTCTACAACCATAAAAAATGATCCGATAAACTAACAGCATAATTGAAAATTTCAGCTCCTTCATTCAGTAAATGGAGTGTGAATTACAGTTAAAACAACCATGGAGTTAAACGTTTACAAAGGCAATACCTCTCAATATACAGTACAGTCGCCGTGGACTGGTCAGTTTCCACGGGTGGGCACTATTTCCACGGACGCAATAATATTAGATTTCATACACCAATTGTAGGAATAATCATAAAAAAATTTAATTTAGTAAGCACTGGGTACACTCTGGTGCTTCATAAATTAAAATTTTGCTGCTGATTATTTTTATTACCTGATAAACGCATGCGTGCACATCGCTGCCCACGCGTGAATTACGACCAGTCCACGGTTACTGTTTTGTATAAGGCCTTAAAATCTGTACCGCTTCGTGCGAATCTGTTTTGATTCTTGCAAATTCATGCTGAAACAATCAATTTTCAGTTTTTAAATCATTTGCAATTTGAGATTACTGGTTTTCCGTTTTGGGTGCAACCAATGAATATTCCATAGTTAAAATAAGAAACTCCACAATTACATAAATACCTGAGTTTAACCCTTGATGGCCAAGTAGCAATTTGTTAAGTTTCGTGTCTCACACGCAAATGTAGAACGCGTGTTCCAACATACGGGCGTTTAGTGCCTTGCAGACAGAACTTGCAATAACTTGGTAGTGGTTTCTAGTGGAGTATTGGCTGGCTGAATAGGCTGCCAAGAATTCACCAAGCACCTCTGCTTACTTCAAGTATTACATTTTCATGGTATACAAAAACTAAGTAGACTTCCTTAAAGGGCTTTAAGGACAGTTTCAGAATCCTTGACAAGAATTAAAGGAGCATCTGTATGAATCAAAGTTTATTCTCGTTTTTGTCCAAGCGAGAATGATTTGCGAGATTTCGTTTCTCGTATGAATTGTAAGCCCTGCGTATTAACCCTTTACCCAACGCAAACGATATCAAAATTTATTATTTTAAATATCATTTTTTGAAATTTTTCAAAAAATTTCAACAAACCTATATTATGTGACCCCTCGTTGGAACGAGCTCGTCGAGCTCGTCCCAACGAGGGGTCACATGATATGGTTTTGTTGAATTTTTTTAAAAAATAATATTTTTTCAACTGCTGAATTTGCATATTACGCGGGCGGATGCAGCCGATTCGTTGGATAAAGGGTTAAACTCAAGTAATGTTTCAGTCAATGGAGCTCCGTGTTTTCATACCGAAGGTTTGACGTTCCATTAAAAACTTCGGATTAGTTCATATTCACCCTAGAATGCTCGTCATTATTTTTGAGTTAGTTAATATTGTGAGCTGATTGGGTGAGTGGAGTTCTTTTCGTTGATTAATTCAAATACTTTTCTTGAAAATTAGATCTCCGAGTTAGATTCGATGCCTGGGGTGCGACCAACAGGCAGATGTGTTAAACGCAGATGCCTTGATGTCCATTTAAATCAGTTTTCAATAACAACAACAAAAAAAACAATGGACCGTTTCGTAATTGTTCACGACGTCACAGTACGGCCGACGTGTACTGGTCAGTATCCACGAGTGGGCAATATTTCTACGGGTGCAATAATATTATATTCTAAACACTAATTATAGGAATAACCATTAAACATGTAATTTATGGAGCACCGTTTTCATCCCGGTGCTTCATTAATTAAAATTTTGTTGATGGTGATTTTTATTACCTGGTTGACGCATGCGTGGACATCACTGTCCATGCGTGGATTACGACCAGTCCACAGGCAACTGTACTGTACCTTCTTGACCTTTCTAGACATGCAGCTATTTTGTGGACATGAACATGACATATTTACGAACGAGACTCAATTTCTTGAAGAATATGCGTCATTTTAAAGAATGTTTCTAAATGAAACAATGTTGGAAAGATTTTCCAACCCCATCTCTATCAGTGAGAGATGATTCATGTAGTAGTTGCTCAAAAGAAACAATTATTTTACTGTTATTTTTTCATATTTTCTCACATCAGGTACACTACACGCTATTGATTTATTGGGTTTTAACACACTTTCGACAGCCAGGACACCTCATGTCGATGTTTTACGGGTGAAGGAAGCCGGAGCACTCCGAGAGACCCGCCGAGCAACGGCGAGCAACTATCAGACTCCCCAACGTATTAACTCCGCACGTGTAGGGTTAGCAATGGTTGAAGGCAAGTGCACCATTGACGTCCAGTGCGCCTTAGTACACAGCGTCACCGCCCTCACAGGTGGACAATGGACATTAAGTGCCTTACCCCATGACACAACGTAGCTCCTCTGGTCGGGATCGAACCGTGGACCTATCGGGTTGAAGTCTGATACTCTAACCACAGAGTCACACACGACACATAAGTACGTGGAGAGTGTATTATCATTAAATCACCACCGAACAATAATTGCAATTTTGTTGCAAAGCATAACCATCACAAGCAAAGTTCCAGCCAATGGACCTCCATGTTAAACCCGGAGGTCCATTGGCTGAAACATTGCTTGTGTTTTTTGTCCATATGTCCAGAATTTGAAAGTGATACTTTGGGTGATAACTCCACTCCACAGGTGATTTAGTTACAATCCACTCCCCACGTATTGTACAATAGTATACTATTTCTACCCGTTTTGTAATATATGGCCATAGAGCTATTTATACCAATTATATATAGTTTTCATCCATGGCCACAGGCTAAATTTGCTCTTGGGCAACTCCAAAAAAAATCTGGCATATCTCTTGTTTTTCAAGGTTTATGCATTGCTGATACCGGCCTCTTACATTGTTTCTTAGATTCTCGCGGAAGGTTTCCCAACCCCCAGTAAGGGTCTAGTATCATTGATGGAGGAAAAAGAATATATTATTTTTTCATGCTCTCCGACTTTCTTTTTATTAGTTATATAAACTCATAAAAATAGAGTGTTAAATGTTGTCACGTGATATGGTTCGATACTTGACTACACACTAGTCCACACTAGTGCGAGTTAACCCTTTGGCTATTACGACAAGATGACGACCTTGGCTGAAAGAGTTTATTGAAATACTAAGGATGTTCAATTCTTGCCTCCAGATCTTCACTTATTAACCTCCGAACGAACTTTGTTTGGTAGGCGAAAATCAAAAATATGTTACGTTCTGAATAGTATTTGTTGTGAAAAAGGCTTACCAAATAGGTCTGTCATGTTAGGTAAAAGGTTATTACTCAATGTAGACGATATGATTCGTCACTGCAGGACATCCATATGCATAAGTATAAGTCGTATGCAGTCCCCCGTGATATATGTTGTACTCGGCACTATCTTTCGCAACAACTCCTTGAACTATCTTTTCAACCATTTCTTCACAGCAGCACAAGTGGGTGATTAAGATAAAATAAACATCAGGTTGAATATACACGATATTATTGTAATCAATGTCAGACACTCAAGAATAAAGAGAAAATTTCAATAATTTATAGAAATGAACTTATTATTGGTTCATTTGCTTAATGACCGCCATGATACCCAACGATCGCGCTTTTTGGTATTTGCAATACGACCGCCGTGGACTGGTCACTTTCCACGTGTGGGCAATATTTTCACGGACGCAATTACATTAGATTCTATACCTTAATTATAGGAATAATCATCAAAAATTTAATTAATGAAGCACCGTGTACAACACGGTGCTTCATTAATTAAAATTTTGCTGATGATGATATTTTTACATGGGAAACGCATGCGTGTATATCACTGCCCACGCGTGGATTATGACCTGTTCACTACGACTGTACTGCAGTTTATTGTACGGATGTCTCCTCGACTCCAGCATATAAAAACAAAAATGTTGTTTACTCACAAAGAGCCAAAAAGTATATTCTGAACTGTACATAATTTGTTGGAAAACTGAGGTCGATACTTGTGAAAAAGGCAAAATATTATTCTTTTGATTCCACCACGACAGAGATAACTTTTACCAATATTCGGAGGTAGGCATTACCTCCATTTCAGATGGACGCATTTTGGACGAATCTAATCCAGTGTTCAACCGATTACCAAAAATGGTCGCTGACCGATTACCGGTTATTTGAGCTCACAATCGGCCGAATCTTATGTCGATTCCGATTGTAATACCGTGTACTACAAGACAAGTCGAGGCTACATTAAACTGAACTACATTAAACTGAACATTTTTCACAGTGTTAAACTTCGTTGACTGGGGTCGCAGTAAAATTACCAGTCGCGCACACTTGGGCGGTAAACGTGGCTCTCGGAGCCTCGTTTACCACCCAAGTGCGTACGACGGGGAATTTTACTGCGACCCGAGTCAACGGAGTGCAACCTTCACTTTTCCGGTATGAACTGGCGATTGCCGCAGTTGTAAGCTTTACATATCGTTTAACATGTATATCCCGTAAAGGGGCGTCTAGCGATTTTAAGAATACACATTGTGGTTGTTTCTCAACTTTATTGAATGGTATCTTTGACATCATGTTATATTAACAATTGAACAACTGCAGAAGATAATAAAACGCGGTTAATGAACCATCAGAAAATGCTTAGCAACAGTCGGTTAAACCGATGTTCCAGGAGCCGTTGCCATTGTCATCCGATTGCCCACAATCGGCCAGTTGTGGTGGCCGGTTCCGATCATCGGTTGAATCTAATCTAATTGCGTCAGATGCTTCTGCAGTCGCCCCTGGTACCCGTTGATTCAGACACACGCTTTATTATACGCCTGTGCTATGTAATCCCCATCTACAGAAAAACTAAACCATGCGGAAAATGAAAATCTGTTCCGCACATATGTACGGAACGCAAATTGTTGACAGACTATTTTTAAATAGAAGCGAAATTTCACTCGAATTTTCTACAAATCGTGCAACGCAATCACAGACTGAATCGCTAGCGATAGCTGAAATCGTCCACTGAGTTCGAGTCTCCTTCTTACGTTAAATCTTTCCCTGTTGGGCCCGCTTTGAACATTTCTAACATAACCAATTTAAACCAATTTGAATCAATTATAAATAGGATTCTCTAATTAGCATAAAATGATTTGCGCACAATAATTCCCAAACACAACCGAACATCGGTGGAGCATCAGACTGTTCGAATGTCTGAATCAAACGACGCATCGACTCCAATAGATGTATTAACTTCGTCACTCTCAGACGAAGATTCGTCTGAAATGCGACTGAAAGATTTATTTGATTCAAACAGACGAATAATCGTCGCATATAATTCACATAGAACATAATGTTAGATTTGATTCTTCTAAAATGCGTCCGTCTGATTAGGGAGTTACACATCTCAGTTAGCTGAGCATACTGAAGTGGATAGTGCATTCGCCATTGACTGGTCGTAATCCACACGTGGGCGGTGATGTCCACGCATGCGTTTACCAGGTAATAAAAATCATCAGCAGCAAAATTTGAATTAATGAAGCATCGGGTTGTACCCAGTGCTTCATTATTTCAATTTTTGATGGTTATTCCTATAATTAGTGTTTGGAATCGAATAATATTGTGTCCGTGGGAATATTTCCCACCCGTAGAAAGTGACAAGTCCATGCCGACCGTACTGTAAGCTGTTGGCTTATTTCCAAATTAACCTTTAACCTACTTACATGATATTAAAATTTGACATTTTAATTCCTTTTTACAATTTTTTCAACAAATTTCAACAAAACTCTATCATGTGATCCTTCATTGGAACGAGCTCATCGCGATCGTTCCAATGACGGAGTGGGGGGGGGGGGGCGGGGGTGGTGGGGTGGAGTGGGTCACATGATATGGTTCTGTTATTTTTTTTATAAAGGTTATTTTTAACTCTCCAATTTGTAAATGCGACCGATTCGTTGGATAAAGGGTTAAACGGCAGCTATGTATGTGGGGCCCACTACCTAAACCTATATTCAAAGAACTAGGAGCCGCATGCTATCCGATACACCAAACGTGATCCACTGTGGAGAATACCGCATAATCGAGATTCCACCCATTGTCTAACCTGAAACATTCAGTCGTCAAAGACACGGGCCACACAATGTTTGTAATTAATGGGCCAGTTGGGTTATCTGTTTGGCTGAAACGCTGCGTTCGTTTTTCAAGCTCCCTGCCAAACTGGGCTTCATATTTAATCATTATTCGGGTATCCTTGTGAGAATTACAGACATGGAGCTGTTCTTGTTTACTGTGGTAAGCGAGTTCTGCTGTGCTGGTAAAATAGGACCCGGCGACCAAACCAATGGCTGAACTTGACTTCATAACTATGCGTGGACGTGGTGTAGCCTTAGATGTTAAAGTGCAATTAAACACCGATAAATGAATAATAAATATTATTCCGCTAGTCTCCATTGTGTAATAAATAACTTTATGTTCTATCTTATTCCTGTTATTATTTCCGCGTTGGGAAGTATATGAATCGTTGTGTGTTAAAAACGGCATGTAATCTTTTGTGGGTATATTATGTACACTCACAGCCTATTGCGTATCGTGTGGGATTTGTCAAGGTGGGGGATGGACTACTATGAGGTCCAAGAAGTATAAAATCGACTTTATATTTGCAGTATTTACAGTTGAAACTAGAAGTGTTGTCACAACTAGCGTAGCAATGTTTGTTAGTTATTGCACTCCTGACAGCAGACGAATGAAGTAGTCAGAAATACGCAAGAACGTTTGAGCAGTACAATGCAAAATATAATGCGCTATTAGCGAGGTCGGTAGTGAAATCACTCACTTAAGTGATCAAACAGAAAACAATATTGAGAAAACAGTTTGTGGAGGGTGGATTACTACTAAGTCGTTGTGGGATAGATTTTTCGCTTTGAAATTATATACAATTTCTGAGGACAAAACTGAAGAAGCACTTGCAAACTCTCATCACATGGACCACCGGGTTGTACCCGGTGGTCCATGTGGTGGAAGTTTGCAAGTGTTTATTGTACTGTTATGAACAATTATAAATACTTTCCGAGCGGGGACTATATGGCGCTGCCATAAAGTAGTAATCCAGTTACTTCATTCTGAAAATGTAGTCGCATTTTAATATCTATTTACGTCATTACATGTAGATGCATCCCCGACGAGATTGGGGATGATGTTAATGATCTCTATTTACTAGTATAGATTTGTACAGAGTTGGGCACTCTGTTTTTCTCCAGGAATAGAGTTGTGCTAATGGTGCAATTTGACAGTGTCAAAAGTGTACTTACTCAGCGCGCTATTACTTGAAAATAGTGCACAATACTTTCACAAGACCTCTAGATTCAACCGTAGGCGTGCCAACCGTATACACGAGAGACAATGTATTTGAGTTATTACAACATAAAGTATCAGACACTGTTAGTTTCGGATAACTTCAAATTAACACCGGAATTATTTGGAAACGAAGCCAGGAAGGTGGTGCCAATGGGTTGAATCCACTGCATTCATCGGTTTAATGTGGATTGGCGGAGCATTTAATTTATCTAGTTTCGACTGGTGTGGGGGGGGGGGGGGGCTAGAGCTCCGATTAGGGGTGTTAATTAGGTTCAATAGCATCATGGATTGCAACACTTTTAATGTAATAGCTAACCCGAAATGTTTCATCAAGCAGTTTAGTGATACAAATTAAGTAGTGGTGAGGAGCGCGGTGGCGTTGCGGTAAGTTAAGCAACGTCGAGCCCGGTTAGTCCTTGGGTGGGTGACCGTATGAGCGATCGATTCCAACTTCCGAGTTGTGTCATTGGGCAAGGCACTTAACCCTGATTGTCCACATGGGGCACGATGACGCCGTGTTCTAAGGCGTACTGCACCTCGATGGTGCGCATGTCGTCAACCAATCTAACCCTGCCTGTGCTGCAGTGCGGAGTTACGATGTTGGGGAGCTGGCAACTGCTCGCCATTGCTCGGTGATTGTCACCGGGTATTCCGGCTTCCTCCACCCGAAAAGCTGTCACCGAAACTATATGACCTTGGCTGTTAAAGTGTCGTTAAACCTTCATAAAATAAATAATAAGCAGTGGCGATGGTGCAGTTGCCTCCAACCGCTGCTAACTCTGCATGTACAGAGTTAGCAACAACTGTCCGACACGTAAAACTGTCAGACACGATGTAACTCAACATGCACCACTTTTCTCCCCGCTCCATCCACTCGGTTGCTGCCAAAGTTCAACTATCGTACCCTTTGTTTGCGTTTTTTCCGTCCAGATACAATGCATACTGAAACAAGTCTCGATGTTTTAATACGGCCGCCTTTATTGACCCAATGCATGTGCTGCCTATTCTATTCCTTTTGCTAAGGCGTTTTTTCAAAATTTCTACTGAAACTAAGTCCTTTCGATCAATTTGTTTTTTTTTGTGTGTCTCGTCAGCAAATGAAACACCTTAGGTTCTTCATCTTGTTGATGCGGAGCAAGAACGGAGCGCAGTAACAATATTGACCCAACGAACACTGCAAATAGATTCACCTCCAAATGGAATTTAATTATTTGTTCCCAGAAGAAATCTAGAAATCATATTACACAACAAAAGCAAATATTCAAACTACAGAGCAACAACGTCGATTGATTTTCTTATCATTTGACTTCTTAAATTAAAGCAGAGATGTTTTCTGAAAATCCGGCGAAACTCAATTTCCAATTATAGAAATATTGAGCAACGAAAATTTGCAATTTTCCAGTTGATTTGCATTATTTTCGCCGAACCAAGAGGATACATTGATACAATACAGTCGCCGTTGACTGGTAGTGGGCAGTGATGTCCACGCATGCGTTTACCAGATAATAAAAATCATCAGCGACAAAATTTTAATTAATGTAGCACCGGGTTGTGTCTGGTGCTTCATTAATTAAATTTTGGGGGATTATGCCTATAATTAGTGTTTGGAATCTAACATTATTGCGTCCGTGGAAGTATTGCCCACCCGTGGAAAGAGACCAGTCCACGGCGACCGTGCTGTAAAATTCACAAGCCACACAAAAATGTCGATGTATTGAATATTGTTAATAAACAGCAAATTATGTTATATATTATACCGCTTCTGAAGCCAGAAACTCAGAAAAGAAAACAAAGATTTGCTGAAAGGATATTAAACAAGTTCAAGTCCATGTGAGCGTGGAAGTCCGACTGCCGTGTATGTTTGATCACAAACAAACGTTTCATCACGAATGAATTATACTTTCGGACAAAAAAACTCTGAACACTATAATGGCCAGCAAACACGACTAAAGCGATCAATGATTCATCCTTTATTAACTGGGAGATTGCTAAATTACTTTTTACTTTTGGTGAAAATTCATAAAAGTATAACGCACCAGAGCCATATAAACAAAATAATTCTAATAATAATAATAATTTTAAAGATAATTTGTAGGACACCCACAGAATATGAAAACTTTTAGACACCATGGCTGACAATTCGTCTCTTGAGTTCCAATGTGTTCTATGTGCCTACTGGCACATAGAACACATTGGAACTCAGGGGACGAATTTTCGTCATTGGAAGCGATTTACGGGACAGTTAGCTCCCTTTGATTCCTAAAGCCGTCAGTAAATTTAACATTAACGGGCTGGGAATTTTATGTAACAATTGAAATTTTGAAATGTTAGAGAATCGATGTACCCATCATTTCACACACTTCGTGCATTTCTTGCAGAGTGGTATAAAAATACAGACGCCGGCTTTTACAATTTTTCCCAACCAGTTTGAACGTTTGACTATTATTCTCTGTCGAAACACATTTAGAAATAAGAAAATAGTGTTTCCACCATCTTTTACCTAACATGAAAAGCAGACGACACTTGCAAAAAAAAATTCTTGAATAACTATTTTTTTTTCATTTTTTGTCTCAAACACATAGGTTATGACCCCTCATTGGAACGAGCTCGACGAGCTCGTTCCAATGAGGGGTCATAACCTATGTTTTTGAGACAAAAAATGAAAAAATAATTAAAATTAATAGGCGATTTTTAAGAATAGCGCTGGCCGGTTTTGACCGTTACGTTGGGTAAAGGGTTAATGTACTGAAACCTTTTTTTCTGTTCATTAGATCAACAGTGTATGCATTTTGACATGTAATATACAGATCCTGTCATTTCCATTAATATAAAAAGTCTAAGAGGTGAGATTTACTGATTTTGTCCTGGGAAGCATATACCGTAGAAATTACTGTAAAAACACATTCGCTACACAAAGAGCCAAAGGGGATGTCTCTTAGTGTTGGTAAGTAGGATACCGGTAGATATTCTTAATGGCAGGTTATCTGGGATTTGTTTGCTTCTAATTAGCTTGCCACAAGGTATCACAGCAGTAAATATTTTCCCATAAGCAACCATCATAACGTTCAAGCGAAAAGAAATATGATCACATCACTTTAATTTTGGCATTCAAATATCTTTGTCAAGTATAGCTCTTCAGACAACTTTTTCTGACCCGAAAACACGGGGTCATGCAACAAATAAGAGAGAAAACCTGACCGGAAGGGAAGTACCGGTCACGTGCACCTATTTTTCAGGGAATTCCCAACAAAACCACACCAAAAGTCAATTGTATTTTTTAGGTTCAAAAGTTATCAAATCACCCTCTTTATTCATCTGGAATATTCAACAATAATGCAAAATGTCATTAGAATGTTTCAAATGTTTATTGAAACAATATATTTTCCTAAGGCTGCTTATTTTTGGAGATTGCATCATCTCCGAGTGCAACATTTCAAGGCGGGTAACTCTAATTCAAATATTTACTGCAGCGATACCAAAAAAGGCCAAGTTTCCTTTTGTAATTTTCCATAGACAAAACAACAGACAGCTCCCAGAGCTGTCTGTTGTTTTCGTTTATTAAAAGTAACAAAAGTAAACTTGGCTTTATTTTGTACTGATGTCTCAGACAATTCCTTACTTCTTAATTGGACCTCCCTCTCTCATCTAATATTTTCAATGGCGATAACGCTATCGAAAGTCGATTTTCTTCACGATATACGCCAGGGGTGTGTGTCCGTTCATCAGAATAAAGCCGGAGTATGTGCGTCCAGCACCCAACCAGTTATATTTACTATCGTGGTGAACGTTTGGTAGTAAGCAGGCAAACGGAAAATTGAACGTGCACACTAACATCACTACTTTTTGAAGCGCTCACCATTCAGCCTCAGCCACGAAAATGCAAATAGTTGTGGAGGAAGAGGAAGAAATATTGTTGTTATACATTGTCCAGGTTATTCCTGTTTTCTCAGTCAAACTTTAGAATATTTAGGGACTGACTCAAAGATTACGCGATGCATCCACATATGGATAGAAAGGTAGGCCGTTTACATCTTAACAAAATTTCCGCCAAAATAAATAGTGACAACTAACGTGTTATGAGCTCGTGCGCTAGTTGCTGTGATTCATTCATTGTGGAAATTATTTTAAGAAGTCAACAGCATGGCTGGCGTTGCAAATGCAGAGAAGGCGAAAAAGCCTCGCAACACTGTTCCTGTAGTTTACCATCGTGTCCTATAGTGTAACCTAACATGTTACGGTGAAAGCTTTTTAATTCCAGATCTGCATGAGGGGTCATACGCCATGTTTCTTGAAGACAAAGATTGATCCAAAATGATTGGCGATTTTTTTAGATAGCACGGGCTGCATATTTCGTTACAATAAGTGAAGGACTAAACTCCGTCAAACAGGACCGAAGTGATCAAGTCTCACTTCGTACCTTGTTCACACCTTTTCCAGTTCTGAACTAAACAGTGTGTGAATATGCAACATAATATAATATTAATGTCACGAAGATGGGTTTAAAGCCTCCGCCTTTCGGTGCAGTTTATGGGTCTTAATTACCCGATAGTTACAGAAATCACACATGTAACAGGTAAAACAAATAATTAACGAAGAGCGAAACGATGGGATTGGTCGTGCATCCGTGCTTAAACATACGGGCTGTATGCAAGTGAATCTGAGGGATTAAATGTAGTAAAAGATTTGGACATGTGGGAGTACGAATGTGAAGGGGGATGCATGTGGTGTATGTTTGCAGCTTGTCCGAGCTGTTGGGTTAAATTGTTACCGAGACTCGCTTCAAATATTTTGGTTTTAATGTCGTCTGCTTGTCCACTAACATTTTTTTCTTCTCGCAAAATTTTATGAAAATCGGGTTTAAAGGGTTAAATATTTTACTACTTCCTCTTCTGTAACTGTTTTCAAATATTCTGAATGCATCCTTCACATCAAACGTATTTCATCTTTAGGGGAAGCATTAACCCTTTACCTAACATGAAAAGCAGACGACACTTGCAAAACAAATTCTTGAATAACTAGTTTTTTTTTCATTTTTTGTCTCAAAAACATTGGTTATGATCCCTCATTGGAACGAGCTCGTTCCAATGAGGGGTTATAACCTATGTTTTTGAAACAAAAAATGAAAAAAAATGAAAATTAATTGACGATTTTTGAGAATAATGCTAGCCGGTTTTGGCCGTTACGCTGGGTAACGAGTTAATGTTCCCTTTCCGCTGCTCACCTTAGCGGCGTTGCCGTTGGCCTCGCCTAATATTAATCTCACTTCGGCTCACATGGCGCCATTCCTGGTAAGTAAACGTCCTGTAACTTATAATACAGGATACGCACCCTTGAACTAACACAAGGTGAAAGGATGTGGAGGGAAAAATATTCTTTGCTGCTATTGAAATGAGGTGGAGCAGTCAATTTTTTTCTGCTGCCAATGGCAACAGAAAAATATTTTGCTGCCCTTACCCCACTTCAAAAGGATTGGTTTCGACCCAGGCTCAACTAAATGGATATGTAAAGCTGTTTTTAGCTTTTCTTCTGTGTGATCAATTTATAAAAGCGCAACGTCACAGTTGTCAGCCGCATTGAATAAAAAAGAGATTCCCTAAAAGCGAACCCACTAGAGTAATGGTATCAGGTGAATAGTTCGATTCAAGGCCGCAATGCGTTCCTCATTATTTAAAAACTACTTTAACGGCAACTCTGCACTTTTTAGCAATTTAATTGACTTTCATTTCCGAGATCATTTAATTTTCAGAATTAATTTGATAAAGTTGATTGAATTGAATTTTCCTGGTGATTTCGGAAGCATGTGGAATTCAGCAGGTTTTGAAACTGATTGCGCGTGTTTTGTACCGTAGTTTCTGACTGCTGATCAAAGCAGTTTTGAAAATAAATTTCCAATATCTTTGGAGCATTGATATTTTTTCAAATCGCCGTTCGTTCACCTCATGTAACCCATCATCTATGACAAAAGACATTAAGAACTTTCGTCTTATTTCAAGTTCCTCCTCCTGATATTTCAACGTCCGCGATCGTTTTATAATGCGAAACGAACACCTTTTGCCCGTTAACAATGACCGCTAATAATGCCCCAAGTGTACCCCCACTTGAAAAGGCAAAAGTGTTTGTTTTATGACGGATGTACATCGTTTTCATCCGCATCACCAATAATGAGTAAGTCCCCTTTTGTGAAAATCAAAAGAAACACAACCAAAGTTTCAACCAATCTTCAATCGTGTTAAACCCTGTACCTAACGAATCCGCCGCACTTATAAATTAAGCAGTTGCCAAAAATATATTTTTTAAACAAAACCATGTCATGTATCATCCTCATTGGAACGAGCTCATTGAGCTCGTTCCAATGAGGGGGCAGATGATATGTTTTTATTGAAATTTTCTGAAAGATTTGAAAAACAAAAACATTAAATAAAATAAATTTTGATATCATATGCATTGGGTAAAGGGTTAACACTGCGCTCCATTTCCTGGAACTGGTCCCGTGTTTTATTACACTTTATATGGCATTATTACCTACAATACTGTGGACAGAAAAGCGGACTGAGAGACTCGAATCTGGTCGAAATTCTCTGGTCACATACCTACCCGCGACAGTAGGAAATCTCTCCTGCTAAACAAATATACTATAACACTGAAAACAACATTTTATTTTCGTTTGGTCTTCTTGGCTGTGGTCTTGATTTAGCAGTATTCTATTTTCGAAATCTCGGCCAACTAGTGTGCGCTGCAATGGGATTGCGATCCGATCGTGAAAAAGACCGCTTTTGTGAGAAATTTTCTGTTCGAGATACTGTGATGATCCACTAAACCACGCACAGCACTCAAACTGATAATCGCGGTTTTCAGTCGTTGATATCTGAAAGTCAACCCTCCAAAATTGTTATCTTGACAGCAGGAAGTACCGTACTGTGCATTGCCAAGGTGGTCTTCTTTTCGATCGCAATACTCTTACATCAGTGGATCGAAATTACATAAATAAAAAGCGAAATCGAGGTTGAATCAACTGAAATAAAAATAGCACCTGAGGTTCAATGCTTTCTTGATCCTTTTCGATAAGTCAGAATTATAGTACCATTGGTAGTGTTCACACTGTGCCAATGGTGCCAACTGTACTAAAACATTAGTGTGGCACCAAAAATACAGCATTTGACTCCCAAATTTAGCACCAAAATATACTTCTGGTTGATCTCATTGGATTTGTCATTTATTATTTCAGTGCGTCGTTTTCGATAAAATCTCTGTCTGACGACAGAGGTGAGACAGAATTCATGTCTGTCAAGTAATCTCTTAGTAACAAGTATAATCAAGTTTGTCCGTTATGGGTCGACTGAATTAACGGTTTATGCATTTAATCTGATTCTTATGAAAACATTTCTTTGTCACTTATCTTTTTGTTATCTTGATTAATCTTTTTTATAAGCCTTTTGAAAGATAGTAAATTATTTGTTACCAGTTTATTTGAAGTGAATAAACATTGAATAAATAGTAATCACGAAATTATTTTTTAAATGTTAATAATAGCCTTTATTTATTTATTTATTTATTTATTTATTTATTTATTTATTTATTTATTTATTTATAATTTGTGTTTTTTTGCAACTGAAATACTTAACAGAGCCAAGTAATACTAAAATAAAATATCGTACTTTGCGTGCAACAAGGCGCCGTCTGCAAACCCAAAGGACGATACATGGTTACTCTGTTCTCCTTTACAATCAAATTCCATTTGGTACTAACATTTTTCATTTGGCACCAAAAAATCATTTGTCACCGAACAAAAATTCCACTTGGCACCGAAAGATTTCCCGCCAGCGTGAAAACTGAATGTAGAAAGATAACTGAGCAAGAACTTTCGAACGGTCGAAATGCTCTACCTGCTTTTGTAATCACAAAAGTATTTTAGGTTTGTTCAATCATTTGTTCATAGAACGACGTGGCATACCATCAGTCATATATTAAGACACAAACAAGGTGGTGAAATAACATTCAATAATAAGATCTGTATTTATCCTATGAATATTTCAGGTGAAAGTTCCGTGATCTCGTTATGGAATCTTGCGATTGATGTTTCTTTTTATTCATGTATTGCAATCAATTCTGTGTTTGTACAGAATAAATCATGGAATAAATCGATATTAATTCGCGCAAATTATCACATTATCTTGATGAAGTCACACAGAGAGCTTGGTTATAGATTCCAATGTTTTTCACGCGAAGGCGCGTCCAAGTGCGCCGCAGTCTTCCTTGCACTTAATCTTGAGTTATTTTATCGACCTTCCGTCCTATATTGAGACAACACATTAATTAAAGGGGTTCATCTAATGAGGTCTTGTTCTACCAATATGTATACACTTTGTTATCAATAAGTTGTTTTCAAGACGACAAATTTTTCAACAGTCGCGTGTATTTTACTTCTTAGTATCAAGCAAGGTGTAATGGAATTCTTGTAAGGACATCACCAATACAAATACACGTGGCTGTATCATGGCTGACAATTTTCGTTACTGGAAGAGATTTACACGAAAGTTCTCCCCTCTTGATTTCTAATGTTTTCAGTAAATTTAACACTAGGGGTATGGGGATTTCATATAAAAATTGAAAGTTCGAAATATCAGCGAATTTGTATCATCGGTGTGCGCATCATTTCAGAACCTTCAGGTATTTCTTGTAGCGTAGTATGAAATACAGAAGCTGGCTTTTTGCATTTTTTTAATAATCCGTTTGAACGTTTCATTATTACTCTCCGATTAAACTCATCTGAAAATAAGAAAACGGCGTTTTCACCATCTTTTGATGTTATGTAGCTTTTGTTTCTGGTCATTACATTAGCCGTGTTCGCATCGTGACATATAATACAGACACTATCCTTTCCATTAATATAAAAGTCAAGGTGGTATGATTTGCTCATTTCTTCCTTGGAAGAATTAAAACTTGCAAGTTACTGTACAAACATATCTGCTAAACACAGAACCAAAGAGGACACTTACTTTGTAGTTGGTTTGTCATATAAAGCCAGGTTTCATTTTTGTTGCTTTTTATAAACGAAAACAACAGACAGCTTTGAGAGCCGTCTGTTGTTTTCGTTTCTTAAAAGTAGCAAATGGAAACTTCGCTTTATTTTCTATTGATGTCATATGTGAATTTTCAACAATTACATGCTTCTTATTTAGACCTTCCTCACCCACCTAATACTTTTGGATGAGATTTAGCGAAAGTCGATTTTCATGACGCGATAAGTCAGGGAGGTGATATCATACAAAGACGTTAAACTGTTCTCAAGACGTGCCAACGTGAGAACCTCGGGACGTTGAGCAGCGCTTGTTCACTAGCGGTAAACACATTCTGTTTTACTGTAAATATTGGACCAGGTAACCAACGCCTGGGTTGAAAGTTCTCTGAAGTGGGCAGCATAGGTATAGATGATTGGCTAAAATTGATGCCTATATTACGGTCACGTTACTGCCAAAAAGGTCGAAGGTGTCCTTAAATCCGATAACTGAATATGTTAAGGCGTGAGTGGATTGCTTAGTATCCATAGAATAGGCGTTGATAACTGTTGGGTTAATATTGGTATAATATCAAGACAATAGTTCACTGCTCGGATACGACTACGATTTTTAACCTCGAGTGGAGCGCGCGGGGGATTATTTCACGAGAGGTTAGCCGAGTGAGCTTATCCGCGCGGTCCACAAGAGGGAAAAATCGGACTCGAATCCGAGCAGTGAACTTTTGCATTTATTTTGTTTTCCCAAAACAACCCTTTATAATTGATTTAACTCAACCGGTTTGAAAACAATACAAAAAATAGTCCGTCATGGCTGAGAGTGGAATACGATGCTGTGAGTGGAATACCATTTTCGGCGAGTGGGAGTGCGAATACGATTTGTTTGTGGCTTACCGAATGAAAATAAAATAAATAGCAGTTCGTTCGGAACCGAGTTTGTCTGATTGCGGACATCACTTTAGAAGCAGTGACGTGGGCAGTTTGTCTCTCGTGAAAGCATGACCATGACATTTCATATGGTCCTGTATCGCTCTCCCTACAGTGCGGCCGCTGTGGACTGGTCATTTTTTACGGGGTGGGCAATATTTCTACGGGCTTAATAATCTTTTATTCCAAACGCTAAATAAAAAAATAATCATCAAAAATGTAATTAATGAAGCACCGGGTGCAGCCCGGCGCTTCATTAATTAAAATTTTGCTTTTGTGGATTTTTTATTCCCCAGGAAACGCATGCGCGGACATCACTGCCACGCGTGGATTACGACCAGCCAGTCTACGGCGACTGTACAGTACGTTGTAAGGGTGTTCCATATTAGAAGCGATTATCGATGCGATTGTGTAAAACATGTTATAAGGTTGGCTCCAATCCCTAGCTACACTAAGTTGCGAACTTAACTGGAATAAAATTTGACGAGATTTGAGACTCTCACGGAGACGCTCATTTTGTTGTTTATATAACTTCATTCACATCGAGAGGAGAGTTCAGGAAATGGCGAGTTTTGTTGTCAACATTAGGAACTTTTCATAATTTGTACTGCAAATTACGCGAAATGTCCGCAATGTTCCCGCTTATCTACTTTAATATTCCTGACTTTGGATGTCGACCATGTATTCCGCGCCATGAGCTAGAGACCATCAAAGTTTCCGGCCGCGTGAGATAATTTTCCACGGAGTTCTCTCGTCGGCACTGGTTGTTGGGACAATACTGTGGGAACATCGCATCAAATTATGTCACTGTTTTGGGCCGTATTTTCATTTCGTGATCCAGAAAACAATTAGAGGTTATTACTTAGTTAGTTTGATATTGGCCAAGATGTCAGCCCGAAGAATCTTCATATTAGCCGGGGAGTGGGGGCGAAGGTAGAAGGCTGACGTGAAGTTTTCGAGAGCTGATATCTCGGACGATATGTAGCTAACCAAGTAATAACCTCTTTATTTATTAAACCAAAACAACTAATTGTGTTCTTAGATCTGTTACAGTTGTCTGACAATGTTGTTGTGTCTCATTTTAAGTCCGAAATTTCCTCTTCTCTCATTTCAGCTATCCGAACGGCTCAGGTTCTCCGGTGGGGCCGCTGCGATGTTCGTATAGCTGAACTACCTTTTCTTCCGCTTCGACGAATCTCCGCGTACTACACGGAATCTTATTTTGCGTTGTATCTGTTGTTGTTGTTTTTTTTAACAACCCACTTTTTTCTTCTGTTCGTCCATCTAATCCTTACCTATTGCCATCATTAATTCCTCGTCATACAAAAACCCAGCTTCGAGCTACTCCATTATGCCTGGTAAAAATGATTCCGCATGGTATGGTAACGCATCAATGGGGACAACGCCAGCTTGGTCATATAGGTCTGAGATAGGCGCCATATCAGCCGAGTTTGAAGCAATATCCGCCGGGCTTGATAATGTCCAATTTTGATGGAGAAAATCCAGTTTAATAAACAACGGCTTTAAATGAGCGAAGGGATGAGTTTTATATCTGTAGGATATATTGGCTTTTGTCTTATCGACATTTTGTGCGAAATAAATACTGGAGTAAAGTCTGCGAGAAGGGCGAGGTCCGGAGAACCAGACTCTAAAGTATTTGAAATGACATGCATAAAGTTTGTTCGAATCATCTACGCAAGTCACTGACGACTTGTCCTCAAAATGACCGAAAGACACATGCGGATCATCGAATTTTTATTTTGTATCGTCGTGTTATTTTTTCAAATTGGTTTCATTCATCCTTAACCCTTTGCACCCTCGTTTCCTGGAATGGTATCGCCGTTATGTACACATACAGTGAGATGAGTCAATCCAATATAAATACACAGGGAGGATAAAATAATAAGTGCAGTCTGCAGCCGTCTGGCTGCAGACTGCAGTTATTATTTTATCATCAATACCCGGTGTATAGACTTCTTATAATAAGATAAAAATTGGACGAAATTATGCCTTGGACCGAAAAGTCGATCTCACGCGTTCAAAATGTCAAATGCTTATGATACAAAACCCGCATCTTGCAACCCCATAATACTCGACTAGCTCGTTCCAATATGGGTCACATGATATCGTTTTGTTGAAAGTTTTAGAAACCATTTTTACAAAAAAATAATTAAAATTCTAAATTGTTATATCGTGTACGCTGAGCGAAGGTTAACTCGCATTTTAACCCTTTGAACTCTAGTGGTATCGTCCATGCCAGTTCAATGGCAGCAATTAGAAGAGGCCATATTCATTATTTGGGGTAGTCCCATCAATATTTTCAACGTGCAGCCTCGGGGCTGCACGTTGAAAATATTGATTGGTCTACCCCACACCTTTACTGAACAGCCATCCTATTTAATGACGTTATGACGTATCATGTTGCTGACCGGAAAAAGGCCACTAGGGTTGATAGGGTTAATTTCAAATTTCATTTTCAGACTTATAAAAATGCTTGGTGTTTCGGTTGAAACTGTATGCGACTGCCTTGAACTTTTACGTTCCTCGGATAAACTTATTGAGCGCGTGCATGTTCAAAATCCCGAAAAACACTGTGCGCTTCAACAGTATAACTGCATGTTCTTCCAGCTAGAATCCTTCCAGTGATTCAGATACAAAAGCATAAAATAGACTTGGTTTCATAATTTAATAATTATTCTTTCAGAAGTTTTTTTTATCTCTTTTCGTGTATAGAAACGAAGAAGGTCCCCGGAAATGGGTTTCGTAGATTAAAATGTTCTATAAATAGTAACGTAAACAAATCGAAACCAAGCACGCGGTTGTATTATACAGTCGCAATGTACCGATCTGTATCATGGGGTCATGAAACACGCTATGTCCGGGTAATTACGGACCCAATAATACTTATTGTAAGATAAATATGCATTATCATGACCATGTGCATGTCCTGTAATTTGTATCAGATTCGAGGTCGTGTTTACAATCGGATCGCAACGAGCCCATCGTTGCGATCCGATTGTAAACACGATCTCCAATCTGATACAGATTACAGGACATGCACATGGTCATGATAATTACATTTATCCAACAATCCCGTTACATAAAGCCCGTTTCCCCCATTTTTCAATTTAAATTACGTTGAAATTGGTAAAACTTCTGAAATTCAGGAACTATATTTTAATGCGTAATAATGCATATGTGTGAATGTTTACCGGAAATTGAATCTGTCTGATACGGAATCGGAACGGGGTGATACAAACGATTCTGCTGAGTTTTTGGGTGCAAATTAGTTGATTGTTAAATAAAACTGGCTCCATTTCGCCACTGCATTTTTCACAACATTACTGATTGCTGTGACTAATTAAGATGACTGTAAACAGTCGATCTTTAGCGTTCACCTGGAAGCGAAAATATGTGAACCATGGGGCAAATTCAAATCATGGTCAGGCCCACTCCCCAATACCAAACGCGGGACCAAGTTTTTTGAGACACCCAGTTTCGAAGCCTACACTCTCAAATCAGTTGGGTTAAAAATCAACCCTTTTCATCTGAATGAGTGAATTCTTAACCTAACCGATTTTAGAGCATGTATTGCACATTATCATTCATTAAGGACAGCCTGTCAGACTGATGCCAAAATCATCAAATATCAGAAATAGCCCGAGAAAAGCATCCTTTATTGTTACCCCGGCTGCTGCTTGAAATGTCGAGAGACTTGGTCGAGACATTTTTGCTAGTGTTGGGAAATAACTGTTGTAACTCGCTGTATTTCTCCAGTGGTATATTTCGCAGAACACGTGACGAACGGGGATACTGCGCCATCTCTGCTTGCAACTGTACAAGAAATAACAAGAAGAATAGGCAAATAGTTCGTTCATTTCCTTTTGACTATAAGGTAATTTCTTCCAAATAAAAGATAATTGCAAGTTTGTGTTTAAGATGGCAACCAACGTCACGAACTCGCAATGTCAGGTACTCCAAAATTGGCCTTTAATATCAATTAGTCAATGCTAATCGTGTCAGTCTTTTAGAGTGCAAAGAATGGAGGAGTCTAACTATCTGCCTTGCGTGAAAGGATCTATTCTGCTTCAGAAAAAGATAACCGAGTTTGATGAATTCATGTTACGGAGGAAATTCAAATGGAATGAATTTGGTTCTAAACCTTCTATTTAATGTGGCATTTTGTACAATAAGCCAAAAATAACTGATTGCTTTTTAACGTTTGTTGGAAACGCATCCTTCCTGAAGCAATATTAAATGCTCCTTTAATTGTTCACCCTCTCCTAAACGGACGCTACAGATTTCAGACTTATTCTTTAAAATGAATTGAAATCTTCAGTCCAAACTCCTCATATAACGGCACTTTATAATAATAAACAACGCATTATGCAATCGTGCTGCACTGTGCACTAAAACACAATATACACAGTAAAACAGGCTAACGTATTATGGAATAAAAAGTCAATGACAGGGTCTTTGGAAGCACGTCGTACCTATGGGAATGGGGCACCGTCATAAAAGGTCAACCACACATTGATATATACCAGTGATGGTCCATGTGCCTTAATGGCACGACAGAAACACATTCCACAAAGACGTGGAACTCACGCACCTCTACATTGAGAAACATGCACATTTTTTGTTCCATATTTAACAAATTTCCACTTCGGCCCGAACTTTGTGTGCATATTTCTCGACCGCAGTAGAGACAAATCAAGCGAGAAAATCTTTGATCACAATTTAAGAGTAAAGGTATTGGTCATGCTAATGTCTAAAAAGATTATAAGGTTGGTAAAGGTAAAGTCAGACTAAACTCTCTCTCTCTATTTCCCCTCTCTCTCTCCCTCTCTCTCTCGTCCCTCCTGTGCCCCGGTTCCTTTGTCCCTGATAAATGCTTTATGCAATAATTGATCCAATTTATGTTTGAAGAGTAGAAGAGGAGTCCACGCTGACGTGTTTTGTTAAACAAGGTTTCTCGCGTACAATGCTACCAATCACTAACCTATCCACTGCAGTTTTGGATAGTAAGTACATTTATCGGGTGTTATTGTCTCATGCAATAATTTATCAAAGTTTTCAATTGTGTTTGAATGGTAGTATACTGTGGCCATTCTTTTTCTAAATATGGTTTCTCACCCACTTTGACAGCAGCATCTGCCCATTGCCCTGCTAGATTGTGTAGTTATTTAGGCTGGCGTTATATAATGTTTTTGAGATTCGTATAAAAGTTGATATACTAGGGCTTACAAAATTAAGCCTTTTAATATGTTGACACCAGCCCCTATTCACTGCCCTCCAATTTTGTATATCGGACTAGGGGTGGCAATATACGCTTTTACTTGTGTTCGTATGATAGTATACTAGGTCCATCCTGGTCCATTTCTCGCATTCGTTGATAGTAGTCTCTATGACGTACCCTTTAGCTTGAAACACTGGGCTGACAGTTTCCTTTTCAAATCAGTCAATGCTAGTAAACTTAAGACGATCTGCTGGTGTATAACTAACGTCTCGTGAAATAATCCTCCATGCGCCACACTCGAGGATAAAAAATCGTACTCGAATCCGAGCGGTCAACGATTGTCTATTTATAATGTGCCACAAATATACACATATAACAGATGATAATAGTGTTAACCATTTACCTAACGTAACGGCCAAAACCGGCCAGCGCTATTCTCAAAAATCGCCAACTAATTTTCACTATTTTTTTCATTTTTTGTCTCAAAAACATAGGTTATGACCCCTCGTTGGAACGAGCTCGTCGAGCTCGTTCCAACGAGGGGTCATAACCTATGTTTTTGAGATAAAAAATGAAAAAAAAATAGTTATTCAAGAATTATTTTTGCAAGTGTCGTCTGCTTTTCATGTTAGGTAAAGGGTTAATAGTATCAGTAGGAGAGGTGGCCATGTCAGTCTTTGCAGATAATTTGTACGAAATGAAGAGTAAGATCAGTGTAACGTATATTCAGAATGAGCAGTTTTTCGCGTAGATATTCAACATTAGGATAACTAAGTATATGATTTACTGGGGATACCCGGTTGGGGGTTTATGTACCGACTGGCGAAGGAAACTGACCAGGCCTATGTAGTCATTGCTTGTGTACGTGACATTCGGAGGGAAGTAGGAACGACCGAGCTTCGGTTTGAAGTCCATTGCTCTAACCACTGGACCTCCACACTTCCTACTAAAATATTACTTTAGAAACGTTACTTATATATAAAGAGGACAGAATAAAAATGTTAGGCAAAAAATAAATTAATTAATTCTCAGGCAATTTGTTTTCAAATTAGTGAGAGAGGTATGGTTTTATTTTTAGTTTTTCTTTTGCAAAACGTGAGCAAACATGGAGGGGATGTCGGCTGTCTTTTTACACCCAGAAATATAGAAAGTGCATATTTATAGAAATGAATTAATTTTTAATTTGAAAAATAAAAAAATCCTCTGAAAACAAACTGTAGTTACTGCAATTCAAAGGCTTCATTTTCGTTCGATGCTCTTCGTATTATCTTTGAAGTAAACGTATTTAAACTATGGGGATTTGCCTCGTTACAATTTATGGGAGAGTGCCTATAGGCACTCTCCCATAAATTATAACAAGGCAAACATACTGGTGACGCAACTGAATGAATATCATCAATCAAAAAAAGTAAAAACTTCCGGGTCTCCCTGAGTTTGTACTAATATTGGGAGACACTGAAAGGCAATAAAATGTCTAATGATGGGGGTTCAAATTCAATGAGGGATTGTCTGAGAATCAAAATTTTATCGTGGAACTAATTGTTCTGTGCGCAGAGTTAATTTTCGGTTGGTATGCACTAGAAAGCATGGTTTCCGATTTCATGATTGATTCAGACTGCGTTCTTTGTAATTACTTTGCAATGAATGACACGAACTGCATCACTTCTCTTTTTCTTTGTAATTATAATGGCAATTTCAAGTCCAATCAAACGGGCAAAGTCATGCAAACAGTCAGTTCCAAGAATTTGGAGAAAGACAAAGTAAATGTTTCTCGCATTTACGCCCTTGATATCCATACAGCTGGATAGCTGGGATGTTCATTGGTAACATAAAGAAATATGTCTCAACTGTCCCCCTCGTAGAGGCGAATGTTGCTATAAATAAATAATGCACAACAAGAGAAACTTCTCGATGGTTTTCAATTTTCCCACCCCTCGAAATCACCAATCGTATTTTATTTTAAAGAACATTATAAGTTATTCTGTTTGTTGACAGGGGACATGGTCTCACGTTCCCTGCCTGAAATTTATATTTAACCGAGGCATCAGCCTCGGTTAAATATAAATTTCAGGCAGGGAACGTGAGACCATGTCCCCTGTCAACAAACAGCATAACGTATATGTCCCGTTCTTACAAAAGTAAAACTGAATTGGAAAACAAAATCTTTATTCAATGTTTACGTACGCAATCCACGGGGCGAGATGCTCTCGATTCGTTTCAGTTTATGTTACAGTAAATTAATGAAAAGAGACCTTATAATCTAATCGGTTTCATGAATAATTACCCATGTTTACATAACTAATCTTTTTGTACGTAATAACGGTACTTTTGTGTGTCTTTTACTTCAGTTAAATGTATTTGTCTCAGTTGATTTCAAGAGAAAAAAGACATTGCGATGAACCGTTGCTCATGGCAAAGAGACGCTTTCCTTGATAGTGGACATAAGAATCGCTGACAGTAGACACATGCGCGTGCCCGGCGACATAAAATAAAATCAACGAGGCATTGACCAATCACTGCAAGGTATTGTGGTAGGTATCGGGACATAGTTTATGCCTTTAAAAATGAATATGTTGGCGCGACGCACATTTTTGTCGGAAATACAAATTGAATGTTCAGAGCATATTTTAGTTATTATGGACAGATATAAAGATCCGAATTTGAAGGAGACTGGAAAGTTGATACCGAGGTACTTGCTTTCGTGCTAGGTGAATACCAACACGTTTGATGAAGTGAGAGCTCTTACATCAACAAACGTCATCGATTGAGAAGGTTATCAAGTTGATTGACTTGACACAATCTTGCAGTTTGGGGGTGATTTCGTCGCGACATTTTTCCTGACGTTACAGCAATCCAGTGACTTTACACACATATATATATAGTGGTTTGTACTCAATTTGAACAGAGTGAGTAACCCCCACCCAATCTCACTTCTATTTCTTGAGAGGAAAACTGCGATATTGGTTTCCTCAACTGGTCGAATCCAATATTTTGAATTTCTGAAATATTCTAGGCGTATAACAATTCTAGTGTTGAGGTACCGCAAAATAAAAAAAACTAAACTTCATTTTGTAGGGGTATAATGATAATTGCAATTCAGCATCTATAAAAATGTATTTCACGGTTTTATTGCAATATGAAGTAATCAGCTCAAGTTGTTATTGTCAAAATTGGACTAAGCCTGTATACGTATGTCTGACTTCATCTTTTAGCATAATATTTTATCTATGTATTATTGCCGTACTGTTTGAACATTCGTCGTATTGCGGCTTGAATGCACAGCAATACCTGAACACATTATATTATTATTACTTGATCCTCCACGTCACTCAGGTCTACCTAAACGTCTTCGAGCCTTGGTAGACCAAGGTAGGGAGGGGTAAAGTCTCACAGAATTGATGTGTGTGTTGATATCTACCTTATTTTCCTGATATCGTTTGTAAACTATATGTATTAGGCCGCATCTCTGGCTTACATCGTCAAGAAAATCAACTTTTGATCAAGTTATCTCCCCTGAAATTATTAGACGTGTGAGGGAGATCCAGTTGAGAAGCATGTAATTGTTTAGAAAACACCTATGGAATCAGTCGGAAATAAGGCCAAGTTTCCTTTTGTTACATTTAATAAACTAAAACAAAAGACACCCCCCGAGCTGTCTGTTATTTTCATTTATTAAAATGTACAAAAGGAAATTTGGCTTTTTCCAAATTGGTCATGCTACCCCCCCCCCCCCCCCCCCCCGCCCAACAGCCAAAATCTTGTACTGCAGGCCCCCATTTGGATGGCCCTCTCCCATAAACTGCAACAAAGTAAAGAAACGTGAACAAATTCTGATGACGAAAAGTAATTTAGCACTCTTCCAGTTAACAGGCTTTAGAGGCAGGTGCTGGATTAAAAGAATCACGATCCAATCGAGTACCAATGTCCGTGCAAACAAAATAACTAGGAGATGTGGAAAACAATTTCCGCTTGTACACATTCCAATAAACATCATTACAAATTAAATCAGTTCTTTTAATTAATTTTAGAACCTCAAATGCATCTGTACACGGATAAAAGGCACTCTGCGGGTCGAAAAAAGTCCGAATTCGATTTGCAATAAATCTGGAGGTGTTTTTGTAACTTTTAGCTTGCCAACACTTTTTTAATCAAAATATTTTATTATTCGATAAATTTACCAGTTCACTGCAGATAAAATAGAAATATTGAGCAAATGTTGCCGCATACATGTTACATGTAGACCCGCTTGTTATTTATACACGATTACACCAAAATATCAATGCCCGCGAATGCCCCCGTGTACGAAAATGGAATAGGCGTGTACAGATTAGAGAAAAGCAACTAAAACTTCAAAATAAATACTGAGTAAGTAAAATATATTTTTCTCAACTTCGTTTTTCTCTTTCAGTTTAAGCAATGTTTTATTTCATATCTTAGTTATACATGAATATACAAAAAACTATCACACATTAAGATCATATTTATTTATCGTTATTAAGTTGGATTCATAAGCTAGCAAAAGATTTAAATGGGCTGCTTCCAAACACAATTTATAAACAATTCAGTACGGTCGTCGTAGAAAGCTCAAAATACACGCCTGGGTAATATTTCCACACATGCGTAAACAGTCAACCTCCGACACAAAACAATGGAATCGTCCTCAATTTTCAATGAATGAAATTTTTCAGTCAGTAGTTTTTCAGCACATATTCAGTGAAAGAAGCACCGGGTCGTACCCGGTGCTTCTTTCATTGCATGTTTGCTGAAAACTACTGATTACTGATTGACTAAAGTGCCCACGGACAAAGCTTCCCACGGGTGGATTTTGCCAATTCCACTGTGGCTGTACTGTACAGACCTGGTAATAAAGTGTTTACATCGTAACCCGATAGTAGGTTACGCTGCACGACATGGTGGTATCCTATTACTACACTACCCATGGTGCTTCTGTTTGTGTGAGAGAAAGGATTAAAGACATTAGGTACAATATAGGGAGGGTGAACAAGTAAAACCAACACCCGGAAATGGACGGTTTTGTGTCTTTTCGGGAAGAGTGGATATTTCTTTTTCTTTAAAGTTACTTTTCTGAAAATAACCAGAGTATATTTTGAAGAACATTTTCCTTTGCATAAGAGACTTGATAAATGATTCCTTAACCCTTTACCTAACGTAACGGCCAAAAACGGCCAGCGCTATTCTCAAAAATCGCCAATTAATTTTCATTATTTTTTTCATTTTTTGTCCCAAAAACATAGGTTGTGACCCCTCGATGGAACGAGCTCGACGAGCTCGTTCCAACGAGGGGCCATAACCTATGTTTTTGAGACAAAAAATGAAAAAAAATAGTTATTCAAGAATTATTTTTGCAAGTGTCGTCTGCTTTTCAGGTTAGGTAAAGGGTTAAAGAAAATTTTGAAACATTATTTGAAACATTATTTTTGACAAACTCCTTTCCATATAATACTTACTTCAGGTCGAACTCTTTGTAATATAACGTTGACTTGAGCTGGACCCACTTGTGTTCCTTGTTGGTAGTATTTGGGTTGTGTGTTTTCGTCGAAGGTCACCTAACCCGTGTAATATATATTGGTCTCTGGTTCCAGATTTTAAACACGGGAAATCTCAATCAATGGACATCTGGGAAGATGAAATGTTTGAATTCAATTTTATATCAAGCGGGAATTCCACCAGACATAGTGCTGGGTCCGAGTCGCTGAACTGAAAACTGCAAAGTTTTCCGGAAGTTGGTCCCTACGGGAATCGATCCCGGGTCTACGGCACCAAACTCTTTGGGAACTTTTTCTTTGGAACCGATTTTGGGTTTACTTCAATCAATAAATTAATAGACTGTTTAAAATTCCCACTCTTGCCACCTACCGCGTATCATCGACATGTACATGCAGTACTGTTAGTACAAAGGTTATTCGTCAACCAGTTTTTCCAGCCAGCAACAGTGCACAATCGCACTTATATGTTATCAGTTAATACCATATTGGGTTCGAGCTTCGCCCTACCATATTATAAACTTTGTAACAAATGCTATCGTCCAACAAGCCTTCAAACATTTCAGCGAATTTAAGGTATCGCGTGCAAGCTGTGAAAATACCAGACACAATCAATCTCTTGAAATCTTTCCACACCAAACATTTACGACTGATCGTTTCTTTGTTTTTTTCATCTGCAATAACGACATTTTGGCAGGCCGCTGATTTGTCGCGATTCTCGGATGAGAATGCCTTGATTAACCTTATGCTCTCAAATGCCTCCCTGTATCCCACCTCGCCTCTCCTCCCAACACCCGTATCTCATCCGTCAGATAAGCTTGCTAACCCTCTCCTTTGGGTCACCCAATGCCCATATATCCTTCATTCTCCCATACCACTTCCCCGTTATACTCCTAGTGAATCTTATTCTGTAACACTGATATTTTCAACATTCTAATACAAAGTGTTCCAGTGTCTTCTCTATTCATAAATTACACATTCATTTGACACTCCCTTTCCCTGTATTTCCCAATTTTCCCTCTAAGCTCTGGCGACACCGACTTTAGCTTAAAAAGCACTTCACCCTCCCCCACCCCATCCCCAAAGGTGCAATCAGCGTAATCTTTAAACATGGCCTCTTTTTATCACGCAGGCCACGCAAAGAACTCTTTGTTTTGACCCCCTTCTCACCAATTTCGGTTACAACCCTCCGTGATTCTCTCTCTGACGGGTTTTTACCCTGGGTTGTCCCCACTTCTAAGTCAGAGATCTCCAGTGAATAGTTCTCTATCAACTCCCTCATTTGCTCAGTCCAGCCTGTCTTTCTAATTGAATTCCAAATATTATGGAACATTAGTTTAAATCATCGGCTGTCGAGGAGATTTACGAAATAGTTAAGCGATAGATAAATCAATTCAATTCTTATTTGAATAAATAATCTATTGGATAGAAAGGGAAAACTCTATCAGTGGAATGCATGGCGATAATATATTTTCAAATTTAGTTTTTTGGCCAGTGAGTTTCATCTTCAGTCTGTTTGGTTTGTTTCTTCTACGACAACCATCTTTCAACTTCAACCCTTCGATGGTTAAAGAAGAAGAAACTGACAAAACCAAGACCAGATGATGGCATGCACACTGAAAGGGAGACATTAGTGGGTGTTTGTACATATGCTGAAATAAGGTTATAACACAAAGCATGACCCAAACGGGCAATGACACCTGTTTCCAAGGGTTGATATAAAAGAAATAGGCCAAACTTGGCCTAGGCTGTGTTACGCCACCTTAAAGGGAGATTACCAGTTACCGTACATTTGGCGATACATGAGTATAGCGACTATAGGAAAGTGAGTTACCGTTCTTGGACTATCTACAACCAGTTGTAATCGCGGTATTGTGAACATTAGATTCGATGTGATAACACATTTTCGTTTTTTTTTCCCCTTCGGGGAACATCAAGGGAGCCTCTCCGCCAACCCATCCCGGTCGGGGTGGGTTGGTGTAGGGGGATCCCTGAGTGTTCTCCCCAAGACAAATGTGCATGGCAACCAATGTGCCATGACACTCATCATCGGCTTGTATACTACACATGAAGTGAGAGCATAACTGCTGACAAGTTTGTCGGTGTAATTATTACACACAATTACAAATGTGGAACTCAGGTGGGAGTTTCCATTGGAATGAGAGCAGTGTTGGCAACGCTATTCAAAAGCATCATAATGTAAACCAACGCGCACTCTGGAACAAAGAAATCCGCGTACCAACTGTTTGTACTTCATATTAGACTGCATAGCGAAGAAGAGTTGTTGAGTTCAGGTGGAGATTATTATGATCCGCGATGAGTCTGGAGGTGGGATGGGGAAATCTCATCCGAGGGGCAAGATATTTGAACCCGACCCGAGGCTTGCCTCGGGTCTGGTTCAAATATCTTGCCCCGAGGGTGTGATTTCCCCATTCCCACCTTCAGACTCATCGAGGATGGTTTTTCTCCCCTCACACGAGGATTACGTCATTATAGATAATTGGCGGTCACGTGCTGACATACCCAATTTATCAAGTCGTAGTCCTTTCGAAAAACGAACAATTTCATCGGAAAGATCGTACAAAAGTTAGGTATATGCCGCAGGTATATACTAAAAAATTTATTTGTAGCACTGTCCGTTAAGGGGTTAATGAATTTGCGCGTGTCAAACTCTAATGTAAAGGGCATTGTGAGATTATTGATCGATCGATAAATTCGCGCAGTGATATTATTATTAAATCTGCAGAGAAAAATAGGGTTGAAACAAATCAACATTGTTGATTTTGAATGGCACGTGGATTACATGCGCGAAATTGTGAAGCCATTTTGTTTATTTACAATTGTGCAGACGATGATGAAATAGTTCCGGCGACCTAATAAAATATGCAAATGAGTATGTCACGTGGGGTGGGTGGGATGGAAATATCCCACCATGCTGTCTCACCCGGGGCACACGCGTATGTTTCAAGTATAGTGGGGGGGGGGGGGGGGGAGAAAACCTATTTATCGGCAGAGCTTATATCTTATCTCATCTCTCAGTAGGCCGAACATGACACAGAACGACAAGCGTGTATGAATGGGTTAATCGATATGGCACAAGTACCAGCGCCGAAGGATAGAACGAGAGGCCACAGGTCTCGAGTTCTATCCTTCCTCGATGGCACAAGTGCCAAATCGATTAACCCATTCACACGCGCGCGTCGTTCTGTGTTTATTACACGCCTTCGCGTCTATAAAAAACATTATTAGTAGGACACTCAGCAATTTATTTGACAACTATCAACAAAGAGAATACATTTTATCCCAACCAAATTTGCGAGGAGAACCCGTGTACCCGTGTTACAATTTCGTCCCCTGAGTTTCAATATGTTCTATGTGCCTACTGGCACATAGAACACATTGGAACTCAGGGGAGATTTTTAGCTATCGCTAGCGATTCAGACTGTAATTGCGGTGCACGATTTGTGGAAAATTCCAGTGAAATTTCGCTTCTTTATAAAAATAGTTCGTCAACGATTTCCGTTCCGCACACGTGTTCGGGACAGATTTTCATTTTCCGCGTGGTTTGGTGTTGAAGTTGATGGGGATATCATAGAACAGGCGTGTAATAAAATACAATTCCGCCTATTGTCCATGATGTAAAATATGTGCATTATCTCCATGGCTTTGGAAAACGCATCCCTCCAACTTGCCATCTAATTTGCGGAGCGTCTTTAAATCTATGACGATGGAGTGTATAGTCATTTATCAACTTTGGTATACAATACGAGGAGAGTGAATTTCAAAAAAGTGCCCGTGGGGCGGAGATTCTATCCTTTAGCAGTATCTCATATTCTGCGAAAAACGGTATAATGATCAGAAGCAATAGCAGATTAATCGACTTCCGGAATGTCCCAAGGCCGATATTTTACATATTCGTCTGTGGCTTTTCAGATGGTTCGAGACTTTGGAAATCTTCTGTGGCTACGTTTTAGTAGCATTCCACTATCCCTTTGGCATAAATAAGGGATGGTATAGTAGTAGATACTACCCTCGCCCCCACCCCACAAACATAT
Organism: Pictodentalium vernedei; assembly: GCA_031216915.1. Classification (NCBI taxonomy): domain Eukaryota; kingdom Metazoa; phylum Mollusca; class Scaphopoda; order Dentaliida; family Dentaliidae; genus Pictodentalium; species Pictodentalium vernedei. The sequence goes on from CM062293.1 coordinate 378,138,959, forward strand.
ATTCCATTGCTGGCAACCACGTGCATTCTTATGAATATCGATTTGGTTAACCCTTTACCCAACGTAACGGCCAAAACCGGCCAGCGCTATTCTCAAAAATCGCCAATTAATTTTCAAAATATTTTCATTTTTTGTCTCAAAAACATAGGTTATGACCCCTCGTTGGAACGAGCTCGTCGAGCTCGTTCCAACGAGGGGTCATAACCTATGTTTTTGAGACAAAAAATGAAAAAAAATAATTATTCAAGAATTTTTTTGCAAGTGTCGTCTGCTTTTCCTGTTAGGTAAAGGGTTAAATCATTGACGTAATATATTATATCCGTAATTCTAGAGCTGCACGACATTCAAAACTGAATACTGGTATCGGTATTCAAAAACATACCGCGGTATACCGGTATATCGACAACTGCTCAGATATATGAACACAAGTACCACAATCGAGACTTGAGGCATCACAGTCGGAACGAATGCCTTGGTGATGCAGTTCGAAAAACATATACCCAACGCAGACGATATCAAAATTTATTATTTTCAAAATCAGTTTATCAGATTTTTCACCAAAACTTCTACAAAATAATATCATGTGACCCCTCGTTACAATGAGGGGGTCACATGATATAGTTTTGTTGAAATTTTAAAAATTATTTTTTCAACTGGGGAATTTGTATATTACGTGGGCCCATGCAGACGATTGCTTGGGTAAAGGGACAATATTATTCATTCGGGGCTACAGTTAAAAACTCAAGTCATCTTGAAAATTAAATTGAGGGTAAATAAATAATGACGATAAACCGATATTTCTGCAATTACACCGGTATTCAATTGATATTGTTTTGAATACCGGTATACATTGGTTTATCGATATACCGGGCAGCTCAACGTAATTATGTCTTTTCAGGAATTATGCTTCATGAAGTTCTGCACCCCACGAATCTGGATTCAAACCAATTAATCTCTAAATCACGGTAAAAGGAAATTGCTTTCTAGGTTTTTCAATGATTTCTTCAATAAAATGACGTTCTGCTAGAAAAAAGCAAAACGCCGGCGCTATTATCACGCTAATAATTGACAAATCCTAACTGCAAGTGGCGATTAAATTCAATACACTTGAGGCACTCGCAGACTAACGAAACGTCACACTGTTGATAACCTTTATTTGACTACAGGAGTGGGAACAAACACTGACGTCTGGCAGACTTTTAACTTTGTTGTCTTGTAGTTGTAGTAAATGTCAACCATGTAACTCTGCGTGTGTATGGAGTGAAGTCTGGGCGGCTCTATTTCATTTATTTTGATGCCAATTAGACTTGGACGGTGTCAAGTGTTTCAAAGCTCTCAGTGTGGTAAATAGTTTTACAGACTCGAAATAATTTAGATTTCAACTGCAAGGCTTGTAACGGGCGCAACAAAAAGTGCGAGTAAGACCTCAATTTACATTGAGACTGGGTGGGAGCATCACAAGAAAAGGAGAGAAAAACACAAACTTATACAGTTTTTCCTTAAATGTACAATGGGACCATCCTTCCTTGCTTGTCTACTCTTATTCCACCCCCGCTATCGTGATACAGATCTTTGTTATATGACTACCACAAATAGCGCCTCAATACCGCTGTAATTTACCCATCAAATCCAGCTCTCTGGAAAACAAGAGTGTTAAATTTCCCAGATCGTTATCATGCCTGTTTCAAACGAGGCGCATGTGAACGGACTATTTCTACAAGTGAAATATAAATAAATATAGAACATAAGCACAGAACATAAACACGAGGGACTCCTTATTAAACTCCGTTGATAAAACATTCCAGTCGAGCTTTATTTGAAAAAGCCGTGCTGAACAATTGCAAAATAATTAAATATTTTCAAGATGTGAATCCACTAAACGTAGGAGAATCCGTGTTATCGAAAGCGATTCCGATTTGTTTTGACTTCAAGTTTCATGTTCGACACGAGCGTTTGATATTACTACGCGTTTGGGATTCCCCAATACTATAAATTGTTAATGGGTATTTGGCTAATATAATTCTTGTTGTATTTGATTTTTCAGGTGTTGTGGTCAGTTTAAAATACTAATTGTCACAAAATAAACAAATTACTACAACAGTCAATTGATCTGTGTTGTTGTATTCCATCTCGTCATCTCAATAGAATACAACAACACAGATCAATTGACTGCTGTGGTAATCTATATATCTCAGCCTACTTGTCGCTCGTATAGTCATCAAAAATATATCATCTCCTCTGCTACAAAATTATTGGATGACGTACCATTGAGGTGGAAGGTGAGCACACTTAAAAACGTTTCTTAATAACGACTTGCTTCGTCCACCAGGCCACTTTTATGCATGTTATTCTCGCCAAGCTGAAATATTCCACAGACTTCGACTCTACAGTTGCAATTTAAATGCACATCTGTTCAGATTTTTTTAAGTCTCTCCCCCTTATGTATATGCGGAGAAGTGGAAACGTCTTAAGATTTTCTTAGTTACTGCCCACGCTTCGCATATCAAAGGCGCCAAACCTTTTTAAATCTACCCAACTGGAACAACTACAACTTTGGTAGGAAACGGGCTGACACGGTCTTCAGATGGTGCGGGCCCAGTGTGTAACCTTGTGTGACGGAACGAAAGGTTTGAGTGTCAGCTAACACACTGGGTCCGGAGTATTCGGTGGCTGCCGTTGCAGCGGCGTTGCCGGGCTGGGATGTAGGCATGGCTGTGTACTCAAAGCGGATTGACTTCGTAGACTTATGTTTGTTGCATCGCTCACGGAACACGACTCGCGTTTGGTGTGTAAAAGCTATTAAGCAAATAAAACAGCCACATACTTACCTCACACTTAACAGTTATACGATGGCGACAAACTACTACCGAGCTACTAGGCATACAACTGCCCCACCCCCTTCATCTCCCCTTTACCCCCATTTACTTTTCACTTCGTTTTCGTTGAAAAACATGAAACACAGATTGCAAGTTTTCGTTGTAGTCTTTATTCCATGTGGAGACAGCCTAGTATAAGGTAAAAGCTTGATGCTAAATCACATTCTGTATTGTAAATATAAAGTTGTGTACATGGTGCTATTGTTTGTAAAATATTAACAAGCGGAAACAAAATTTAATACTGTTTAAACTGAATAGTTTGGTCTTATGCGATCTACAGTACGTGGAGAGTGTATTATCACTAAATCACCCACAGAGTGGAGATTCCACCTACGCAATAATTGTAAATTTGTTGCAAAGCATAACCAGTACAAGCAAAGTTTCAGCCAATGGACCTCCGGGTTAAACCCGGAGGTCCATTGACTGAAACATTGCTTGTATTTTTTGTCGATATGCACAAAATTTGAAAGTTATTGCTTGGGTGATAACTCCACTCCGCGAGTGATTTATTTACAATCCACTCTCCACGTACTGTATCTTGACTATGCTGTCTTTGAGTAATTTGCAATATAGACGTTTTCATTGATTTACACTGGAGTGCAGCATGCAGTGTCAAGTGATGCAATCTATTGCAATTAACCAGCAGCACACTGATGCCAAAATATCGAAATAAAAAATACAAAATAAAAACACCACATATGCAACTAGAGTGTAACCAATGAAATATTGTTTGACAGAAGAGAATTCGGTGAGCTCCGTCAAGCGCGATTGAATTGGTTAAATTCCTAGTGGGATTATTGGAAATGTTTGCAGGTTGAAATGTTGAACTTTTCACCTCAGAGAGCAAGAAGTTAATACTAGTTTTCCAGACTGCTTGCATGTGACTCGTTTGTGAAACACAACTAGGACCTAAAGGACATCTTTTTGTTTTCTTGAAATCCCTGGTTCATCTGCAGAATATTATCGCACGCTCAACACACAAAAAAGAGTGACACAGCTACATGCACACGCGATATTAATGGACAGACAGAACAGAGGGGCGGACGGGCGGACTGATGGACAAGTCACTCCGAGTTCCTTTTGTACCTTCTGTGCCGTATTTAAAACCTTTACAAAGTGTTCGGAAAAGAACTACGACTTAACTGCTTGAGTGCAAGAAAGCACGAGCAGGGCTTTAAAAAAATGAGAGTACCTGAGCAAAAGCCAAAATTTGCCTTGTTCATGTTTCATATTCAGTCAAACGCAATTAATATTTTGTTTATATAAATTTGTTCTATTACAAATTTTTGGAGACTGCCTGTGGGCACTCTCCAATAATTTGTAATAAAACAAATTTTGAATAGCAAATTCAGTCCACACAAAATAATCTACCCCTCAACCAGTTAAGGGAATAATACTCAAAGCCCATACAATGAAATTTCTTTTATGTCAAGCCAAGCCTTTTAACACTTGGGGTAGTGAATTATTTCTATCCGAGTAGACAAGCGACGTACTTACAGACATGCAGTCATGCGTACAGATAGACATGTATGTTGGGGTTCTGTCTACTCCTCGCGTCACGAAATTTTCTATTCTTGTTTTCCTTTTTCAAATTTTAATCACTGTGAACCAGGAAACACAACTCTTCCGATAACAACTGTTAATGTATTTCTTTATTGTCACGTACCTTATAAGGTCAGTATTTCTAGTCGGCCCTAAAGAGGAATTCGTGGTTTTCTACATGCCAAAATCCGTTATTTCATACTAAATTTTCAAAACCTGAAATCTGATGACTTTCCATCCTATCATCACAGTACTGTGATCTGAAAACGTGCAGAGAATTTCGATCACTTCGTGATTGGGTCTTGATCCGGTCTAAATTATCTTTCCACGTTTCTCTCTGCACCATTGTAGAATCTCCCCTGTCGGGAAGGAAATTTATAGAACGGTTGCCATGGACTGCTCACTGTCAACGGCAATATTTCTCGGGATGCAATAATATGAGATTTCAAGTACTAATTACCAGATTAAACATCAAAACTTTATTTAATGAAACACAGGGTACAACTCGGTGCTTCATTAAGTACAATTGTGCTGATGATGATTTTAATTACCTGGTAAACGCATGCATGGACATCACTGCCCACGCGTGGATTACGACCAGTCCACGGTGACTGTACTGTAAGAAAATAGAAGCTGAGATGCCATTGTCGTTTGTTTTTCGTGATCCAGTCTTGATTTCGCACCATTTTGTTTCTTCTAATCTCATCCCATTCGTGTATACGTGTATCGCGAAGGGGAGTGTGATATGGTCGAGAAAAATGCTACGTTTGTGGTGACTGTACCGTTGTAGCATTGTATACATGTTTGTACAATAAACTGGAATCAGAAACATTCCAAGCTTATTTCGCCATGAACATCGACTTCAATAAAGTTATCTCCCTGAAATTATTAGACAGGAGAGGAAGATTCACCTGAGAAAAATGTACTTATTGAGAACACACCAGTCACATCGGAAGAAAAAAAGAGAAGTTTCCTTTTGTTAATTTTAACCACTTCAATTCGAAGGCCGATTTTTTTCGGTCCCAGGCATAATTTCGTTCCATTTTAGTCTTATTATAAGAGGTCTATACACCGGGTATTGAAGTTATTATTTTATCCACCATGTATACTGATATTAGATTCACGCATCTCACTGTAAGTGCACACAAAGGCTATACCATTCCAGGAAACGAGGGTTCAATTGGTTAATAAACGTATAGCAACAGAACCTTCCTGAACTGTCTGTTGTTTTCGTTTAACCCTTAACCCAACATAACGGTCAACACCGGCCAGCGCTATTCTCAAAATTCGCAAATTAATTTTCATTATTTTTTCATTTTTTGTCTCAAAAACATAGGTTATGACCCCCTCGTTGGAACGAGCTCGTCGAGCTCGTTCCAATGAGGGGTCATAACCTATGTTTTTGGGACAAAAATTTAAAAAAAAATAGTTATTCAAGAATTTGATTTGCAAGTGTCGTCTGCTTTTCGTGTTAGGTAAAGGGTTAAAAGTTACAAAAGGAAACGTGGCTTTTTATGGCAAGCTAATTGGAAGCCACTTTGGCTCTTTGTTTAGCGAATGTGTATTTACAGTTTTTATTCTTCCCAGGAAAACAATTGGCAAATCTTCCATCCTAGACTTTTTTGCTTATGGAAAGGATAGTGTCTGTATTATATGTCACGATGCACACATTGTTGATACAATGAAATGAACAAAGGTACAGAGCAGTAAAAGATGGTGGAAGCGGCGGGGATTTTGGTTATTTTAATGTGGGTTTATTTATTATTTATCTATTTAATTGTGTTTAAGGTCACATACCTATGCACAATGGCTAATCATGACAGTGACAGTTTTACGGGTGGAGGAAGCCGGAAAACCCGGAGAGAACCACCGAGCAACGACGAGCAGCTGCCTGCTCCCCAACATCGTAACTCGACACTGCAGCACAGGCAGGGTTAGATTGGTTGAAGATAAGCGTACCATTGACGTGCAGTACGCATTTAATGTACACGACGTCATCGTGCCCTCATGTGGACAATCGGGGTTAAGTGCCTTGCCCAAGGACACAACGCGGGAGTCCGATTCGATCGCTCAGACGGTCACCCATCCGAGGATTAACCGGACTCGACGTTGCTTAACTTAGGTGATCTGACGAGAACCGATTACTGCAACGCCACCGCGCCCCCTAATGTGGGTTTAAAAGGAGAATAAAAGTCAACATGAGGAAAATTGTAAAAGCCAGCTTCTGCATTTGTATACTACTCTGCAAGAAAATGCTTGGAGTTTGTGAAATAATACGCACACCGATGATACAACTTCGCTAACATTACGCACACCGATGATACAACTTCGCTAACATTTCAAAATCCCAATTTTTATATAAAATTCCCATAATCTCAGTGTTAAATTTACTGACAATTTTAGAAAATTAACGGGCGCTACCTTTTCTGTAAATGTCTTCCAGTGACGAAAATTATCAGCCGTGTATCTTATTGGTCAGAGTATGAACAGTACGGCCTTCGTGAACTGGTCACTTTCCACAGGTGGGTAATATTTCCACAATAATTTTAGATTTCAAACACTTATTATAGGAATAATCCTCAAAAATCTAATTAATGAAGCGCCGGGTTGCACGCGGTGCTTCATTAATTAGATTTTTGAGAATTATTCCAAAAATTACATAAATAAAAATTTTGCTTATGCGGGGGGCGCGGTGGCATTGCGGTAACCGGTTCTCGTCAGATCACCGAAGTTTAGCAACGTCGAGCCCGGTTAATCCTCGGATGGGTGACCGTCTGAGCGATCGATTCGGACTCCCGCGTTGTGTCCATGGACAAGGCACTTAACCCCGATTCTCCACATGGACTGTGCGTACTGTGCGTCGATGGTGCGCATGTCTTCAACCAATCTAACCCTTCCTGTGCTGCAGTGAGGAGTTACGATGTTGGGGAGCTGGCAGCTGCTCGTCGTTGCTCGGTGGTTCTCTCCGGGTACTCCAGCTTCCACCACCCGTAAAACTGTCACGGTCATGATTTGCCATTGTGCATAAGTATGTGACCTTAAACAATAAACACCAATAAATAAATAATTTTGCTTATGCTGATTTTTATTACCCGGATTGCGACCAGTCCACGGCGACTGTACTGTATTAAGCCGGTGTGACAGGAATGATAGTCCGTAGCAAATTTAGTCCCTCTGGACTATTATTCCGCGGAATTATAGTCCTAGGTCTACCATTTCTAGGAACAGTAGTCCGCCGGACTACTGTTCCTAGAAATGGTAGACCTAGGACTACAATTCCGCGGAATAATAGTCCAGAGGGACTAACGTTCCTACGGACTATCATTCCTGTCACACCGGAAACTGATTCCATGCATATGTGTCAGTTTTTGCGTGAGGTGTTTTTGTGTGGGTGACGTGCGTGTTTGTGTAACTGATTGTAAAACATATGTCTCATGTTTACTTCCGTGCGTTAAAAAAGAAAACAAAAACAGTATCCCTTCATGCTTTTAAAAAAGTGAACTCTTTGCCGAAGTAAACAATTCTGAAGTAGAGTCAACAATGGGAATCAAGGCATGTGTTTTGTCAAATTAACGAAAATTTCAAATAAATGAATAAATGCAATGGCTTCTCAAAGGCACAATAGGATTGTTACTTAGTTACTAATTCACAAAATATTGTTATTTTTGGTGGAAGTAAGCTAATTTGATTACGCATTGTGAAGTCATGCTGAAAATGCATTTAGAAGGAAAAGCAGCTGGTTGACTCTTTTTAAGTGAATTCACAAGTATTGTTGACTTGCTCTACAAATTGACAAATTGCATGTTGTTATTGTTATTGGCGAGGTGTAGTTATTTTTAATGCGGCCCGATCGACATTTTTCTCATCAAGCCAATCCGGAATTCGTATCTATAGGTCGAAACATGCCGTCGTTTTCCACGTCGATCTCATCGACCACGCATTATGTAAGAAAACTCGTCAGTATAACTATACAGTACAGTCGCCGTGGACTGGTAGCGATCCATGCGCGGTTCACCGAAGTTAAGCAACGTCGAGCTCGGTTAGTCCTCGGATGGGTGACCGTCTGCGCGGTCGATTCGGACTCCCGCGTTGTGTCCTTGGGCAAGGCACTTAACCCCGATTGTCCACATGGGGGCACGATGACGCCGTGTACTGAGGCGTACTGCACGTCGATGGTGCGCATGTCTTCAACCAATCCAACCCTGTGCTGCAGTGCGGAGTTATGATGTTGGGGAGCTGGCAGCTGCTCGTCGTTGCCCGGTGGTTCTCTCCGGGTACTCCGGCTTCCTCCACCCGTAAAACTGCCAAGGTCATGATTATCCATTGTGCATAAGTATGTGACCTTAAACAACAATAAATAAATAAATATTCCATGCGCGGGCAGTGATTTCCACGCATGCATTTACCAGGTAATAAAAATCATCATCCGCCAAATTTTAATTAATGAAGTTATAATACTTGTAAATATTGCAGAATTTCAAATGCTGTTACCATCTGAATACGGAAGCACTTTCCGGGCTGACCAGTTAAAATAGATAACCTTGTAAACCACATTATTAAAAATTTATACCTCAATCAAACCACTTCAACTGAGATACATGTACAATTTCGAGACAACCTGTAAGGACAACTTATCAAATGCGACACTTCTCAAATGATAGATAAATGAGGCCCTCTTAATGCCGCTGAGATGAAGTGCTGACTATATAGAAACTGAGGGAGGGGGTGCTGGAAGGGAGGGAGGGCAGGAGGGTAAGAATTTTTAAATTCAACGGCTGTACCGTTCAAAACATTTCAAAATATAATCGGAAAACACCACTAGCGCCGAAGAACAGTATAATTATCTCCCCTAGGCAGAAACACACTAGATGTGCAAATAAAATAAGGAGGCTCGAACTTGAAAGCTTTACTCGCAATTGAGCCATTTGAAATATCAAATACGGCAGCTGCCTTTTGTCTTCGTTTGCTTAGTGTAACAAAAGTAAACTTCACTTTATTCTCTACTGATATCATGCTTCTTCATTGGCCCTTCCTCGCTCTAATAATTTCAAGGGAGAATATTATGACCCCCGATGAGTCTGGAGGTGGGATGGGAAATCTCACCCGAGGGGCAAGATATTTGAACCAGATCCGAGGCTTGCCGAGGGTCTGGTTCAAATATCTTGCCCCGAGGGTGAGATTTCCCCATTCCCACCTTCATACTCATCGAGGGTGATTTTTCTCCCCACACCATGCAGCGATTGCGTTAGCCAGAGGTAATCGGGAGTCACGTGCTGATTCAATCAACTCATTTTGTATTCGTTGTTTTGAAAAACTGATGACACCATCGGAAAGAGCCTGCACAAGTTAATGAAGTTATGTATATACCAAAGGTATATACCACGAAATCGATTAGGAACGGTGGCAGATTGGGGGTTGAAGAGTTTTAGAGCATCAAACTTTGATGACACTGCATTCCAATGACGTCAAAATGAATTAGTTGGTAGCAAGAAACTAATACGATATGCATAACGCCATAATAACGTTATAAATGTATAACGTCACGTGGGTGGGGGTGGGAATCATCTGTCTCTCCCTGCTATCTCACCCGGGACACACGTATGTTACACATGCAGTGGGGGGGGGGGGGGGGTGGGGGTGGAAACTGGGGATGGGTTTTGCCATTGGGAATGGTGGTGGTGTGGACTCGCCCCGACCCGATATTTCTTAGGACATCTTGCTATATTTATACCTCCAATATCCGGTCCGTAAGCTGTAATTGGCATGAAAAGTTCACTTTGATCTCAGGGAAGATCCTCAACCTTCACTTATAGGGAATATACACTACTGACCCAAAGTGCAATGAATTAGAGGGGATATATATATTCTTGTGTTGCCATTGAAATGAGGTTATTGGGCAAAGTATCTTTCTACCGCCAATGGAAGCGGAAAAATATTTTGCTTCCCCACTTCATTTAGCCTGGGTACCTCTCTGTCAAGAGGTGATACACAGGCATAATCAGATGTTCCACGTAGTGAGTACACCTTGACCGGTCGCACGTCAAAATAGATTCACATGAGAGAGAGGGGAGAGAGTGGATGAGGTTAGGGTGAGGAGTGAGAGAGATAGAGAGAGAGAGATGTAGCGATATTCTGAAGACCAACTCTTATCTCGATGCAGATTGTCCTGAATAGGGTTTAATATATTCCCCGGTTTTGTTAGAACTGGGAACGTGAATGAAGTTACCCCCAGAACCGGGGGTAATATCAAGCAAACTTACGAGAGTAACAAGACGCATTTATTTGAAGGAAATGAATATATTTCACTGGCAATCGGTCCTCTTCAAACGGAAAAGTTATTTTCCTAAGAGAAGTGTGAAAACAAAAACTCAGTGCAATCTCGTCTTCATTTTCAGAATCACTAGTATTATATCACCTCTACCCCATCCAACACCAACACCCCGTTCACTGCCGTCATCAGTCTCCTGTGCTGGAAGCAGAGGAGACTGGTAACGGCAGTGAAGATGGGGTTGATGTTGAAGAAGGTACTGAATAGTGATACTAGTGATTCTGAAAATGAAGGCGAGTTTGAACTTTGAAGCGGGTGAAGACGTTGTTGAAGAGGGTAGGGGTGCTCCAGAACTGGTTGAGAGCTACAGTGGTTTGGTTTAAAACCCTTTACCCAACGTAACGGCCAAAACCGGCCAGCGCTATTCTCAAAAATCGCCAATTAATTTTCAAAATATTTTCATTTTTTGTCTCAAAAACATAGGTTATGACCCCTCGTTGGAACGAGCTCGTCGAGCTCGTTCCAACGAGGGGTCATAACCTATGTTTTTGAGACAAAAAATGAAAAAAAATTAGTTATTCAAGAATTTTTTTTGCAAGTGTCGTCTGCTTTTCATGTTAGGTAAAGGGTTAAAAAGGTTCGCAGATACCGCCCAACGTTGCGTACTGCATACAGTACGACCGCCGTGGACTGGTCACTTTTCACGGGTGGGCAATATTTCCACGGACGCAATAATATTGGATTCCAGACACTAATTATAGGAATAATCATCAAAAATTTAATTAATACAACCCGATGCTTCATTAATTAAAATTTTACTGCTGTTGATTTTTATTATCTGGTAAACGCATGCGTGGACGTCGCTGCTCACGTGGATTAAGGTCAGTGCACGGCGGCTTACTGTAGAACTGTGACCACAAAAGCGGGTATCTTCCGCGATATTATTGTGATTCGATCCCGACACACTTACAAAAATGGTCTTGTACTCCTGACTAAAATACTTCTTTATCTTGAACGCTTCAATAAAACAAACGAAAGCAGCATCTCATATTTAAAGTTCTCGTCGCACTTCCCATTAAACCTTAATCTCAATACCATATATGCAAATAAACAACACGCGTTGCGCGATCACGTGTAACGGCGGAACTGTTACTCTGTTCTCCAAAACGTATCGACTAAAATTGAGATATATTTCCAACAGCGCGGTCTGGGTGGCTATCATTTTTCCCCCCACTATACGTGGAACATACGCGTGTCGCCGGAACTATTTCATCATCGTCTGCACAATTGTAAATAAACAAAATGGCTTCACGATTTCCCGCTTGTAATCCACGTGTCATTCAAAATCAACAATGTTGATTTGTTTTAACCCCATGTTTCTCTGCAGATTTAACAATATCACTGCGCGAATTTATTGATCGATCAATAATCTCACAATGCCCTTTACATTAGAGTTAGACAAGCGCAAATTCATTAACCCCTTAACGGACAGTGTTACAAGTCAATTTTTTAGTATATACCTACGGTATATACCTAACTTTTGTACGATCTTTCCGATGCAATTGTTCGTGTTTCGAAAGGACTGCGACTTAATAAATTGGGTATGTCAGCAAGTGACCGCCAATTATCTATAATGACGTAATCCTCGTGTTGGGGGAGAAAAATCATCCTCGATGAGTCTGAAGGTGAGAATGGGGAAATCTCACCTTCGGGTGATTATTGATATTTGAACCATATATCTTGCCCCTCGGGTGAGATTTCCCCATCCCACTTTCAGACTCATCGGGAATCATAATAATCCCTGATGGGTGAGGGTGTGAGATGTAAAAGTCTCACCCGAGAGCAAGATATTTGGGGCAGACGTGAGACTTGCCGAGTGTCTGGACCAAATATCTAGTCCCGAGGGTGAGATTTCCCCACCTCACACCCACCCCCATCGGGGATAATTTTTCTCCCCCCACTAAAACACGACGACGTCATCAAAAGTAATCCGGGGGCACGTGCAGCTATATCGAACAGTTCTGTTGTTCATTTCTGAAAAAAAACTCATTTGCTTATCGGAAAGCGCCCACGAAAGTTCTGTATATACCAGAGGTATATACCACGAAGTTAATTCACAACGTCGGGAAAACAGGGGTTGAAGATTTGTAGAGAAATGAAAATTGACACACCCCAATGACGTCATATTATAAAGTCTGCAATGCATTTGCATAACTTTTCGACAGGAATTTCGGTCAACTCTCCCCACTCATAATGGCTTTCACCCCAAAATTCATGTAAAAGAGTCAAGTGTCTTTCGGGTTTGCGGTCTGTGTTTTTATTTCTATTTTCTTCGACAAACGTTCGTCTGCTAATATTTCCGAACGTGAGGCCATGTTGTTTGTTTAGGGACGAATAGTCCGTACGCTCATTAAATATTCTAATAAGGCGGTCACTAGGGTCATGTGAGATAGATATCTATCTCACATTGCATTCTCACAGGAGACACACATATCTTGTGTGGGAAGAGGGAGAGAAAAGAGAGTCACACATTCATCGCGTTTTGGAACGAAATGTCTAAAGTTCATCTCGAAGAGAATCAAATTAATTTCGTTCCAATTGTTTGTGGAAACTTGCTTCTCATTAGAGAGCCTTTGATTCCAACAGTTTGTTGCATGACATCATTCCATCAACCTAATGGTTGAAATACCCAAAAATACGCTGTGTTATTATGGGTCATTAATATCGGCCGCAACACTGGTAGGGTTAAATGTATTCGTTGTTGAGTGATATAGCATCCTGGTATTATTTGTTCAGATGGATCGGGTGACCGATAGTACCTTCGTTTTCAAGCCAAATATTTTTTTCTTGTTGATGAAGGAATTTGAAATGGAAGCTGCAAGAATATGAAGATAAAGCCAGACATTGTTATGTCATAATTTCAGTCACTGTTTTTTAACCCATTCAACACGGTGTGCGTAATTCTTTTTGAGAAGAAAAACATTGATTGTGGACGAGCAGACGATATAAAAATCAAACAATCTGAAGCGACGTTCGGTAATAATTTAATCCAACAGCTCGAAAATTATGAATAAATTGAATATCGAGAAACGTCTTTACAATACACCAAACAAACTTCCTACGCGAGGCGGAAACGGAAACTGCACTCCACTATCTCTAAATCGTGTTTAGTTTTACAAAAAGCACCTCTTGATTCTTCAAAAGGGAAAAATGATGTAAATGCTTCAGCTGTTCAAGCCACTTTCACTGATATCAAATGTGTGAATTTGATATATTAAAATTGTGCGAACGAATGGATATATTAAGAAAAATAAACAACATACTATAAAAATCATAATACATACGTAGTAGGGGGTGGTATTAACCTATCCACAGAGCAGACATCCACCCACTATTTACCATCCTGCACCAAATAACACTCGCTGCGATTAGCACTTGATGAACTGCCGAGAGATTATGCGGTTGTTCATTAATTTCATGACTGCTTTAGAGTGCTAAATTATGTTTGGTCATCAGAATTTGTTCACAAGGTTTTGTCTTGTTACAATTTATGGGAGAATGCCTATAGGCACTCTCCCATAAATTGTAACAAAGCAAATTCTTACCGACTAAATAATTTTACATCAAAGTCAATATACAGTACCTTCACGGAATATGGGTCTGTTGAGTTGTGGTACTGGTACTTAAGAATAAAGCCCAAATATGGGCTTCCAGCACTCTACCAATTAATGGATAATCAAGTGTTGAATCAGCCCATCGGGTTGAACATTAGATCTACGTACTGCAGGCTGTATTTGGTTCACAATAAGCTATAAATACCAGAGCTTCACTTTTTACCAGAGTTGGTGCATTTTATACTACCGGTGGATGCACCTAGGCGTGTTCTCGTTTCGTTTTCGTTAAATGAGATCCTACGATTTTGTGGATAGAAAAAAGCGAAAGAATAATCTAGAATGCGCACCAGATCGTTACCTTGTCGCAGTCCGATCGAAATTGTCTTTACGAAGTTGTGATGTCAGTATTTTAAGAATACTCAGCTCCACGTTTCTTTCATAGCTGCAAATGTTGTTGAGTAATTTCAAGGTAATAACAGCATTAGTTTATCTTATATTTCATGTACTCACGCTACTTTTGTTTGACTGAACAAGTTATTTTCTAAGTTATGTATGTTTTGTTTCATTGCTTTGTCAACTATTCAGTACCAATGCTGTGAATGGTAGCGTCTTATATATATAGAATATACCCATAGTAGCTTGGTGTACCAAATACTCACCACGAGTGGTGAAGTGGTGTTAACCGCGAGCCTTTGGTGGTTAACATTTGGTACACCAAGCTACTTTGGATATATTTTATTTATACCATGATCGTGAGATTATTAAGAGTCGCTATTATTTTTTCTCGATTTTACTGTGGAGCAGACGTCAAACGTGCGAATCTGTTTTTGTTTACACGAGCATCGGTGGGCAGTACTTCCGCTGTCAGTTTTATCGCCGAAACGAAATGGAAAAAAGAAACAGGGCCTTGTTCGTTTTAATAACATAATAACATACTATTTCGAGTTATAGATGCTTTATTAACATGAGACAATGCATGTTTGTAAATGTTTGGCATCTTATGAGGTAAACCCATTTAAAAACGTAATAAATAATTGCCACTGTCATTTCACTCTTCGCGAGACGACGTGCGATAAATTTAGACAAGTTTGCATTCAGGTCGACGTCAACAAAGGTCTGCTTGGATGTAGTTCTACTGCAGGTGTAAATTTTTACTACTGAAATCCGATTGCTGGCGTGTTCACCACGGTTGGTGTGTAAAGATAAAATTTATGTCATAGGCTTTTCATATATAGTAGAACAGGTAATCATGGTATATTATGAAATGGGAGAGCTTATATATACTACATGTGGGGAGAGGTTCAATAATAATTTAAACCTGAAAGTGCTGTTGGATTAAATTATTACTGATATCCCTGTCCAGTTAGGTGTTTATTATGCTGTCTATTCGCGAACCGCCATCTTTTGAATCGTGCAAAATGTAGGCACACCGATTTGAACGAGTTCATTCTCATGAGGGAAATTTATATTTTAACACAGATTTCAGCAAAATTTCTCCGATGTCAAATCTTTTTTGCGGACTAGTGGAAGCATTTTAGACGCAGAGTTAGATAGGTTTCAGTAACGCCGCTGCGGTACTGATATACCATTGCTGAAGTCCCTCTTCCGGTCGTTTATTTGTAAGAAACTCTCGATTTCCATTAAAATTAAATTTAAATAAAGAACAAATAATCCATTCTGTCGATGCACTGATTTTTTCTTTAACCATCTACACCCAACACTAATCAAGGCAATCTCTTGTCATATTGTGTTGTTTTTAAAATGGTTTCTCACAAAACACAGTTTATGACACACATTGTGTTTAAAATCCATAGCGTATGATCGCTTCTTCGTTCTAGTGAGGCGGCCATAAGCTATGATTTTCAAGCGAAGAATGCATACTTGTAGTCATTCGGGAAATTATTTTGCAGGTGCCATCCGTTAGTCTTGTTAGGTAAATGGCTAACTACATGTTAGGCGTTTTGTTTTTATTATATAAATTACATTCAGATTTAACTGGCTGAGTGCTAGAAGTCACCGTCAGGGCTTTCAGAAAATGAGGGTACCAGAGCAAAAGCCAACATTTTCCTTTCCCGTGTTTCATATTCAGTCAAACGCAATTAAGATTTTGTTTATAAAAATTTGTTTTATCACAAATTATTGAAGAGTGCCTGTGAGCATTCTTCGATAATTTGTGACAAAACAAATTTTGATGAGCTAATCCAGAGCTTTAAAATAATGTAGCCCTTAACCAGTTAACATACAGGGGTCAGGTATTCGTAATTTATTTATTTATTTATTTATTTATTTATTTATTTATTTATTTATTTATTTATTTATTTATTTATGTTTAAGGTCACATACTTATGCACAATGGCTAATCGTGACCTTGACAGTTTTACGGGTGGAGGAAGCCGGAGTACCCGGAGAGAACCACCGAGCATTGACGAGCAACTGTCAGCTCCTCAACATTCAAACTCTGTTTAAGCTCCGCTCAAGCAGGGTTACAGCGGTTGAAGATCTGTGATCCATCGACGTGCAGTACCCCTTAATACACGGCGTCATCGTAGCAACCGGGATAAAGTGCCTTGCCCAAGGACACAACGCAGGTCGTTCCGGACGGGGATCGAACTCGGGACCTAACTATATGTTAGGCTTTCTGTTTTTATTATATAAATTAACTTCAGATTTAACTGGCTGAGTGCTAGAAGTCACCAACGGGGCTTTCAAAAAATGAGGGTACCAGAGTAAAAGCCAACATTTTCCCTTCCTGTGTTTCATATTCAGTCAAACGCAATTAATATTTTGTTTATAAAAATTTGTTTTATCACAAATTATTGAAGAGTGCCTGTGGGCACTCTTCGATAATTTGTGATAAAACAAATTTTGATGAGCTAATTCAGAGCATCAAAATAATGTAGCCCTCAACCAGTTAACATACAGGGGTCAGGCGGGCGCAAACTTGACGCATTTATATGCCTCACTTATAACTAAAAGATAAACCTCAAATTTTAAAACATCAAAGGCCAAGTGATCTTCAGTATTGAACCCCGCCTTTCGCATTTTAAACATTTCCAGAACATGAAATTCAGTAAAGTTCGATTTAATAATATCGAGAGCAAGTGAGTTGTTCGGTACAATTCTGAAAAGCATTTTGCTTCTCAAGCAGTGCCCAGCTGACTTAACAATAAAACTATTCTTAACCATGCGTAACATTTTGCAAACAGTTAATTCATTTTTACAATATCTTCTTCCGTACTCGATATTGGTAAATCGCAATCTCGCCTCTCGGGTTGATTTAATTTCTTTTTCCTATCAAGATGCTATCTGGTGCCCATTGAATATATTAATTAGACTGTCCATCTCTTTATTAAAGTAAATATTTGGTAACAGCCAAGTCGTGTCTGGAAAGGATGGTTTACTGATCTGTTATAATGCAATGTTAGTTCTGTAAAGATATTACCGGAAGTAATACTGATTGAGAAGCTTCTAAGCATGGATTTCTTTATGTACGGATTGTGTTCGTATTCAGCGTCTCAACTTAATTACATTAAGCTGCATTTTCGATGATTTTGTTTTCCTTGTTTTCTGTGATAAGCAACCGGATGGAAATGTTCCTGGAGTCTGTGCGAGCTTATACGTTAACCCGTAACCCGTAGATACTAGAATTATCCAAGAAAGATGTGAGGTGGGTCAAGACTTATATTTCGACGAGAATCAGAGAATCGATTCACGCAAAGATTCGCGCAACAAAATCAGCGGGAGTTCATGGAGGTTCTCGCTGGACCTCTGCTAGGATTCGCGTGACACAAATTGAGTCATTTTAACTCTTTACTTGACATAGCGACAGCAAATTAACCATTACAAGGCAAACATGGCCTGAAAAATCCTGACACTTTTGTCAATAAAATTGTACATATATGGCTGTCATTGGTATCATTGAGTCGTTTCCAGTGACATGCATATTTGTAATGTTCTATTCGTAAATACTGTGTATTTCTTTTAAAAAAATATCAAATTCAGTTTATGTTTTAAAAATTAAAAAGCTGTGTTGGGTAAAGGGTTAACATGTATTATCAGTATACAGCAGGGGTTCAACCATGGGGGCCTCATGGAACCTGGAACACTCATAGCAGGTGTGTATTCTAGCAACCACTTTCGCGAGATTTCAAATGAATCCTCCCAAATTTAGATGAAATATAAGCCTTGTAGGATGGGGAAAATCTCACATGAGGTTGGAAGATATTTTACCCAGACGCAAGTCTTAAGATTTTCCCATCCCACCCCATACCATTGTTTTGCCTCGCACCTCACCGCACATAACGTCATCGAAATCAAAATACTGCTCGTGAGATGAAGATTTACTGAGCTGCTTAATAATCATAGACAAAAATGAGTTGCATATACGCAGTGGCGTAGCTGGGGGGGGGGGGGGGGGTGGCTATGGGACCACGGTCCCTCAAAAAATTACAGTCCCCCCTAAAAATAGAAAAAATAAAGCACCAAAGGGAGGGTCTCAGATTCACTCTCAGGGCATTGACGTTTAAAAATTTCAAATTTTTTCTGGGGACCTCCCACCACCCCGAACCCCGCCAATGGAAGGGAGATACCATAAGACTGAGATCTTCTCTACTACGGTACTAGAAACCACGTTACATGTGGCATATATCAACCTGACGCCTCCAAAAAAATTATGCCCCACCCCCTCAATATGAAATCCTAGCTACACCTTTGCATATACTGAAAGAGCATTGAAAATTTTTGGTATATACCAAAATTACGAAACCATCATTAGCTCACATCAGTGATGGATTGACATGTTAAATGGGTTTTGAAAAAGCTGACATTCCAGTAACGTGACTTTTGAGATTATTCATTTCGATGACGTCGTTTGGCGTGTGGTGGGATAAAAATCATCCTCGGTTGAAGAGTTGATGGGATAGATGTTTGTTTGTTTGTTGGGATTTAACGATACTTCAAACAGCTAAGATCGCATCGTGTTGGGCAGTTTTACAGGTGGGTGGAGACGGAGGGCCCAAAGAGAACCATCGAGTAGTGGCGTACTTCAGGTTTGCTCGCTGTTTTAGTTAAGTCCATTCTATATTACGATACTAGAAACCACGCATTACCACCCTCCCCTCCACCCTACCTCACCCCACAATACCGCTTGACATAGCACTAAGTACAACCTATACAAGTCATATGATAATACTGTCTTGTAGTAGCACTTCAGGTTTGCTAGCTGTCTCTGATCACGACCTCTACCCTTGGTCAAGTCTTAGAATGTCCATAAGACCATCTTCTCTTCTACGGTAGTACTAGAAACCACGCATTACCCCCACCCACCACACAATACCACTTGATCAGGTATGACATACTACCTATATCAGTCATAAGATAATATAAAGCATTAGGTAGATTGGTAATACTCAAAGGCTAACAAGGGCCCTAAAGAGGAACATAACGCCAATACTATACTACCATATCAATCCAGTACGAGAAGCCATACATACCCTGCCCGGAACAACGTAATGTAGGATTATACATTGGACAACAACCGTGGCCAACGTTTCTGTGACGTCACGTGCACATGATAGCGTCACAGCGTCATTGGCAACGTAAACTGTTTCGCATGGAAACTTTTCTAGAAACCCATATTCCCATCAATTTTCCATCACATACCCATACTATATACTCAAATACTACAGCATAATATATATGCAGTATGTACATCACTTGCCAGGTCTTGCTGCATTGAGCCGAAGATTTTGCTCAGGAAAAAGTTGTTTCCCCAAAAGTCCGTCCTATGGAAATATAACACCAACTGCTCCCCCAAAAGTCTGGGTAACAGGGCCCGAACACCCCCTGCTATACTACTGTCGTTACGTTACGTAGAGGTTAAATGAGTTTAAAGGCCATCCACGAAAAGCGAAAGATAAGTAATTTTACATCTCATTGACTAATTACTTTGCAGTATATTATTAGCTAGCTGTAATGTCATGCCGTTTAACTTGTCTCTAATCAAGTTCAAAAATAGATAATACTTTTTTTGTGACATGAGATCGATTTTTTCTTCTTTAAATTTAATGAAGATTAACTCCTTTGTGAATGCAGCACTTGTAACGGACAGGAACCATAAGTCACGGATTGCACCATTAACTAACCAATCAATGAATTTGAATGATAAATCAATTTATA
Source organism: Pictodentalium vernedei (assembly GCA_031216915.1). Classification (NCBI taxonomy): domain Eukaryota; kingdom Metazoa; phylum Mollusca; class Scaphopoda; order Dentaliida; family Dentaliidae; genus Pictodentalium; species Pictodentalium vernedei. The sequence goes on from CM062293.1 coordinate 378,159,436, forward strand.
TGTTTTCAATTCACCTCCACCAGTCTGCGCAGTGTACGAAATCAATTGATCTGCATAGCACTTTGCGCATGCGTTGATTCGCCCAATCGATGTCAGTGAACTGATACAGGGTGCAATGCTGTGATTACAGAAGCGGATAGAGAATTTAGATCGGATCGCGAGTCAGTCGCGATCCGGTCTATATTTTTGTCCCATTTCTTTACCCAGAACGCTGTAGAATTTCACTTGTCAAAAAAGGCAAAGACATTAGCTATCTGATATTGGTTTCGTTTGTTCTTCGTGGTTCAGCCTTGGTTTGGCAAAATTATATATAAGACATATCTGTCTGACAAGGTCGCAATCGTATGACGATCCGATCAAGAAAGAGACCACCTTCGCAACCACAGTACTGTACGTAGGAAGTTAATTTACACGAAAATATGTATGGAGACAACTTCCATCCAGTCGGTATCATAAAATTACTTCTTAGTTTTGCAGTATAAACTTTTAATATATTAGCAAATATATAAGAATTATTCTGCAAAAAATGGCTTAGCCGAAAACGCTGTCTTCCTGCCATTTCCAAAACTGACGAAAATAAACATAATCGAGATAACAATGAAATTCTCAACGGTATTAAAAATATGTGATTTGGGGGAGGGACTCTCTTTGAATATTTAAGCAGCTCCAAGAAGACTCGACTTTACACGGAACCTATTGCAAATTGGTTATTTCGATGCACAGTACGCCCGCAACAAATCAATCCGACATGTGAAGCACGCAAATTCCGTATAGACTCGGGATCTTTTAAAAACGCATGGTCACGCAGTTAACAATTTCTATCCGGCCAATACTATAAAACTTTTACAATTGTATTTTCTAGAATTGTATTTTCTAGTTATGAGTTTAAATGTGTTAAAATTGCCATATCTTTTAAAATGCTAATGATTCTTTTTAGTTAGTTATATTAATAGGTAGAAAATACAATTCTAGAAAATAAAATTGTAAAAGTTTTATAGTATTGGCTCCTAGATGCAGAATATTTTTGTTTGAAAGGAAATTCGATGGTCGGCTAGCTCACTTCATCTCAAATTCTCTGAGAAGCATGCGTTTCAGCCAACAGACCTCCAGGTGCAATATAGAGGTATGTTTACCAAAACTGTTAGTGTGATGAATTGACGGTAACATGGTCTGAGGTTTGCGGCTCGCAGCTTATGTTCAATCGAGACGTGAAACGTCGACACTGAACAATTTCTCCGAGCCGCAAACCTCAGACCATGTTACCGTCAATTCATCACTATAACTTATATGTTCCAATAAAACTCTACACAAAGCCCAAAATCCACATCGTGATATGAACAAGGCAACTTCAATGAACAAGTCAACTTTAACAATAATAAATTTAGTAAATAAACCTCCTGTATTCCCCCGACGTCACTGGACAACAAAAAATCAATAACTTAGATAAAGTTCGAGATAACTCCATCTCAGTTCAAATGATGACCAAGTTCATGATTTGAACTGTGATGGAGTAACCTTGACCTTTTCATAAGTGGGTTGTAGGTGTACATTCATAGAATGATCACTGGCATCGAAAAAGTACGATTGTACAGGTAGTATGCACTTACTTTGAATCTCCTCCCATTGTTATCATTTTTGCAAATATTTCACTTAAGTATTTAATGCAAGTTTTATAATCTTTATTGAAGTATGAACGTGTGGGAATGGGTACAAAATATGTATGAATCCCGAAGGGATTCATACATAATTTGTACCCATTCCCACACGTTCATACTTCAATAAAGATTATAAAAATTGCATTCAATTCTTATAATTACATTCCGTAACTGTTTAAACTACTTTTTACCAAACAACAAAGCAGAAAGACGAAATAAAACATGTTCGAACGAACGAGGCGAAAAACCACCCTCACACAAGAGACAAGGCGCACAACTCTGATTTTTAATTTTCCCATTGGTCAGCTGTATGAAAACGTCATGACCAAATGTAATTCATTTTCCAGTGAATACATTTGGTCGAACTTTGACCCGCATTTACGGTAGAGCGCAGTTGACAGATGTAATTCGGGCGGTGTTTGGGCGGGTTTTTAACTTTTAGCGCCTCTCGCAGTGATCAAATCCTCTGCTGTTTCTTTGGTGACATTTCCCAACTGTGGCATGAAACCCGTTACTAAAATACTCGTTTCCATTTCTAAAGTTGTGAAAATTAAAGCTTATTTGCCTTTGCGATATCATTTAGACGGAACAAAGGCCTGCGCTAGTTCTTGATTCCAACGACTGAAGGTCGTATGATTTTCAACAACGGCGAATGACGATTCGTGGGGGAAAAAGTAGTTTAAACAGTTACGGAATGTAATTATAAGAATTGAATGCAATTTTTATAATCTTTATTGGAGTATGAACGTGTGGGAATGGGTACAAATTGTATGAATCCCGATTCATACAATTTGTATCCATTCCCACACGTTCATACTCTAATAAAGATTATAAAAATTGCATTCAATTATTAAATAAGAAATCTATGAAAAACATAGTTTGTGTAATACATGTCGTTATTTTAAAAAAGAAATTGTTTATCACTGCGATAAAAAAGTAAACAAGGGGACTTCGTGAACAAGTACCAGCATAAGTGAGATCCAAATTAATCGGTAGAAAAGTTGTGTTAGAAAAGCAACAATATGAGATCGCTAAACGGTCTCAATTGTAGGAATGAAGCAGTTGCTCGTGAGGTGTTGTTGGGAATCAAATAGGGTAAATTCAAGCAACTTGGATAAATGGGTCCTGCGTATGTCAATCGGTGGAAGAAACGACAAAAGACATCGACAAAAAACAGGGAGTCCGGAGAGGCTCTCGCACTATTTCAGTCACAAAATGTGTAATCCATTTACGTTTTGTGCATGTGGATGATTTTTTGTAAGAAAAGTTATCAACTGTTTTTAATTGCAACCTCTCAACCATTGTTCAAATAGTACCGGGATCGCTAACATCCTTGACTTATCTCGTTATGAAAATGGACTTTCGATAAAGTTATCTCCCCTGACATTATTGGACTCATGAGGAAGGTCCATTTAAGGAGTATGTAAATGTTAAGAAAACACCTATGACATCAACAAAAATCAAGCGAATTTAACTTTTGCTAGTTTTAGTAAACGAAGACAAAAGACAGCTCTCGGGCTACCTGTTGTTTTCGTGTATTAAAAGTTACAAAAGGAAACTTGGCTTTTTATGGCAAGCTAATTAAAACGAACTTAGTAAATGTCTACTTTGGCCCTTTGTTTAGCGACAGTAATTTTTAAGCTATTATTCTTCCCAGTAATAAAAGTCAGCAAATCTTACCTCCTTGACACATATATTAACCCTTTAAACTCTAGTGGTATATTCCATGCCAGTTCAATGGCAGTAGTTAGAAGAGCCCATATTCATTATTTGGGATAGACCAATTTATATTTTCAACATGCATCCTCGGGACTGCACGTTGAAAATTTTGTTTGGTCTATCCCAAACATTTACTGAACAGCCATCCTATTTAATGACGTTATGACGTATGATGTTCCTGGCCGGAAAAGCGGCCGCTCGGGTTCAAAGGCTTAATGGAAAGAATAGTGTCTGTGTTATATGTCACATTTCGCACACTGTTGCTGTAATGAACAGAACAAAAGTCACAGGCCAACAAACGATTGTGAAAGCGTCATTTTCTTATTTTTAAATGTGTTTAACCCTTTACCTAACGAATCGCCCGCACCGCCCGCGTAATATGTAAATTGATCAGTTGAAAAAATTAAATTTTTCAAAATATTTCAACAAAACCCTATCATGTGACCCCTCATTGGAACGGGCTCATTGAGCTCGTTCCAACGAGGGGTCACATGATATGGTTTTGTTAAAAATGTTTGAAAAATTTAAAAAAACTTATATTTGAAATAATATATTTTGATATCGTCTGCTTTGGGAAAAGGGTTAAACAGAGAATAATAGTCAAACGTTCAAACTGAGTGGGAACAAAATGCAAAAAGCCAGCTTCTGTATTTTTCTACCACTCTGCTGGAAAATTTTTGAGGTTTTTGAAATGATGCGCACATCGATGGTACAACTTAGCTTGCATTTCGAAATTTAAATTTTTATTGGAAATTCACATATCCTTAGTGTTAAATATACTGACAACTTTAGAAAATTAAGGTGAGCTATAACTTTTCTGTCAATCTATTTCAGCGACGAAAATTGTCAACCATGGGCGATCTCTTTCTGGATCAGATGGGGATCTGGTCGCGACACGTTTAATCCAATGGCTGCATTCTTTCTCGATAGGAGAGAATGCATAGCGTTACCGTCAGGAACGCTGGGAGGCAATGTATGTCCACTTTTGTAATGACAGTATTGTGTAAAGTTGTTTACTCTATCCGGAAGTGAACGCTACACCATCAAACCAATGAGGCGGTGAGAGGCATAACAACAACAACAATAATAATAATAATAATAATAATAATAATAATAATAATAATAATAATAATAATAATAATAATAATAACACATAATTTTAGGGTGCGCGGTGCCTCAGTGGTTATGGCATTGGACTTTAACCCTTTACCCGACGTAGACGATCTCAAAATTATTATTTTAAATATCATTTTTTAAATTTTTACCGAAAATTTCAACAAAACCACATCATGTGACCCCTCTTTGGAACGAGCCCGACGAGCTCGTTCCAAAGAGGGGTCACATGGTTTGGTTTTGTTGACATTTTTCGAAAAATAATATTTTTTCAACTGCTGAATTTGCATATTACACGGGCGGATGCGGGCGATAACTAGGTTAAAGGGTTAAAGCGAAAGGTCTACGGTGCGGTCCCCACCAAAAGTAAGTGCGGTTTGTCCTCGGACAAGGCACTTAATCCCGATTGCCAACGTGGTGGGGGGGGGGGGGGCACGGAGGCGCTGTGTACTCCGGCGTACTGTGTGACGATGGTGTACTTGTCTTCAATCAATTCTAACCCTGCTTGTGCGGGGTTAGTACTTTGCGGAGTATGACAGTTGCTCGCTGATGCCCTGTGGTTCTCTCCGTGTACTCTGGCATCCTCCACTCGTGAAATTGCCCGACCCTGATTGTCGAAAGTGTAGTTAAACCCCAATAAAAAAAATAATAATTTGTTAGCCTTAAACCCAAATATTGTGCTCTATAACTGTAAAAATTGCAAAATGCCTTGTAGAAAAGGTACGTTTTAACACCCGACTTGAATGAGTCTAGGGAATCCATTTCTTTTACATATGCATGTGGGTTAGGTGTAGATCGAAGTTTGTTGCTGTGATTATAAATCGTTTGTTGTAAGTCGGTCGGGGCAGGGTCAAGCCACGAGCAGCACCCAGCACCCATGTAGGCAAGGCATCTGTTCCGGATAGGGTAGGCAGGCTGAACAGAGTCTGCGGTCGCTTCTCTTTGAATACAGTTTTAGCACCTGGTTTGATTCAAAATCCTCCACTCACCCACTATGTTGCACCCGTCGTAATTGGACTACCAGGAACTTTCTGAAACTGGCGACGAGTGTAGATGAGATGTGTTTTAGATCTCGTACTTTGAAGGCATAAAGGTGCCAACCTTAATGTTTACCATTGCAGTTGCAATCTTTATGGTCTCTTGGTACGAGATACACAACACATGTCAACGCTGCGGAGTTCTGCAATATAATAGTGGGTCGAGTTTAGCGTGGTGTGAAATATATTACGCGTTGGACAAAACTTGGTATTTATTTATTGCTTGATTTTTAACGTCACATATTTCCGCACAATGGCTAATCCTGACCGCAACATGGATACAACGTCAAGTCCGGCCAATCGTTTATATGTTGCCCATTTTAGAGGACTTCCACCCCAGGCACTGGTTACCGGGTCGTATTTTACCAGTAAAACTGAGCTTGTTTACCACAGTAAACGAAAAATTCTTCACATTCCTGGGTTTCCACGAGGTATAATAATACTTGGTGTTCAAAGGACACTAAATGTATCGGGTAGTAAAGTGGAACAGTAACAAGTTAGCTCCTCTGCCCTTTTGGGGTGTAGGATTGAATTATTTCTTAACCCTTTACCTAACACGAAATGCAGAAGACGATTTCAAACAAAATCTTTGAAAAATTATTTTTTTTAATTTTTGGCGTCAAAAATATAGCTTATGACCCCTCATTGGAACGAGCTCATAAGTTATGATTTTTAAACAAATGAAAAAATAATGAAAAATTAATGGTGATATTTATGAATAGCGCTGGCCGGTTTTGGCCATTACATTGGGTAAAGGGTTAACCTCCCTATAACGGATTTTCCGAGTCTGTGTTTCAAGATCTTATATACTTATTTATTTATTTACATTTATTGGGGTTTAACGACAGTTTCGACAGCTAAGGTCACCTCGTGTCGCACAGTTTTATGGATGGAGAAAACCGGAGTACTAGGAAATAACCACCGAACAGCAGCAATTGACCACCAGCGTACTAATACCGTACAAGCAGTGTTAGTATTGGTTGAAGGGAATTGCTCCATCAACGTGCAACATGTTTTAGTACACAGCGCTGAAGTGCCCGCGCGTAGGCACTCTGGATTTAGTGCCATGCCCAAGGACACAATATAGTTAGTATTGGTTGAAGACAAGCGCACATTCGAAGTGCAGTACGCCTTGGTTCAGTGCTCCACGGTGCCCATGTGGATCTAATTTTGGACTATGACATTCAGGGTCCCCTCTAATGTTGTGGAAAGGGTTAATAAAATCCTCGATCGATTTTGATAAATACTTTGCTTGATCTTCCGTTCAGTGAGGGAAGGGGAGAAGCTACGTCTTCACGGCATATTTCTGTCAAACAATCTGGTATAACCTATGAAATAACTGATTTAGTCGACGCTTCGCGCGTCGTGATTAATCCCCGAGGGATTAGTAGATGCATAAATATTCGTAAAATCCCTGAAAAATAGTTTGTTATGAAAAGCTTGCGTATTAGTGAGTTTTGGAAGTTTTATATTTTATGTGCAGACTTTCAAAGAGAAAACTGTTTTTTATGGGGAGGGTGGATTACAAATAAAACACCCACACGCTGGAGAATCGGTGGGGTATTAACTCTTTTTCTGCAAAACAAACACATGCATGTGCATAAATTTGGCACCCTGGAACTCTGGGTTGCGAGCGGTTGTCCCTTTACTAAATTCCTTTTACATGTATGCTTTTCTTGCCAATTCACAGAATTCGAGACTGAGAAGCTTTACTTTGTGATGTGTTAGCTACATATAGAATAAACAGGTACTAGGGCCGATAATCAGATTTAAGCCACGCGTAGGATAAGGGTTTTAACCACCCGGCTTTCCGATTGGTTAAAACCCTTATTTTACGAATGGTTTAAATCTGATTACCGACCCTAGTACCTATTTCTTTTAAATACCATGCTCTTAATAAATAATCGACTTTGTTACTTAAAATGGAGAACAAACGACACTTTCTATCACAAACACATGGGTTTGTTTTGTTTACATCTGCGACGGTGGGCCGTACTACCAGCTGTACGTGAATGTTTGATTGACATGTGTACACATCGTCAAAGTTGATTGAATTTTCCTTGCTTTTTCAGTCAAATTATTATTAACAATTCTTAAATTATATTTTAAATATTTAATTGTAGGTATTTTAAACTTTTTAAACTTAATAAGTCATTGTACGTAGTAGATAGTACAGCGAAACGTCGAATGTTTGAATGAAACATCGCAAAGTGTGAATGTATCGAAGTCGGCAAATTTCGTCATACCAAAGGTCAAGTTGGATGAACTTCCGACTACAGGTGTAAATTCTTTTTAACCGCAGTAGAAGCTTTACACCGGTAGTGGGGTTAAAAGCTAAAATTTGACATACAGGCTTCTCACAGATAGTAACATAGGCTTGCCTGGTATAAAGCCCAATATCCCCGTGTCGCATGCGTGTTGCAACAGTTTACTTTTTTAAACTAAATTTTGTTTATTGACATACGTCTCGAAATTCATTGAGGAGTACCAACGGGCACACTCTGGTGAAAAACGAGAAAATGGGTTCTATGGACAGAAACATATATGTTATGTTTATGAATGACCAATAGAGCATTAAATGTCAATCATTATACGCCTGTTCTATGTAATTCCCATCAGCAGCAACACTAAACCATGCGGAAAATGAAAATCTGTTACGCACATATGTGCGGAACGGAAATCGTTGATGAACTATTTTTAAATAGAAGCGAAATTTCACTGGAAGTTTCTACAAATCGTGCAATGCAAGTAAAATTTGAATCGCCACCGATAGATGAAAATCGTCCCCTGAGTTTCAATGTGTTCTATGTGCCATTAGGCACATAGAACACATTGGAACTCAGGGGACGAAACAGTAACACGGGTTCCCCTCGCAAATTTGGTTGGCCATAAAATGTGTCCTTTTTGTTGATAGTTGTCAAATGAATTGCTGAGTGTCCTTCTAATAATTGTTTTTAAACACTTGAAGGCGTGTAATAATCACAGAACGACACACGCCTGCGGCCTCTCGTTTTATCTTTCCGCGCTGCCACTCGTGCCATATCGATTAACCCATTCCCACGCGTGTGTGGTGCTGTGTATATATCGACTCAAGAACATGAAGATGATTACCTCTACACACTCTCAACGCGTAGAGTTTTTACCAAAACAATAACGCTCACACTTGGTGTAGAAAATATAAGAAACACAAACAAAATCAGCTAATGGACCTCCAAACTGAACCAGTAGCTGAAGTTTTGTTTCTGGTTCTTAATTGTTATTTCGCATGCGGATAGAAACTCCATTCTGTTAGTTTTCTAGGAATCACAATTTATTCAGCCGCGGATTTGGGCAGTGTAACCAGTGGCATGTGGCACGCTGAGAAAAACTTATATACTGTCCTGTTATATAATTTGAAAAATTTTCACCACATAAAAAGTCTTCATTTCCAGATGAACCCGTCATAGCATGCCTTCCACAATAACTGTTCCATATTTTTTCTCACTTAGATGTTCATTATTCCCGGGTTCCCTAGCTTGCATCACAGACTTGCATTTAGCTAGATGTGTGGGAATGGTTTCCGGAATCCAAATATTTAATTAGGGTTATCCGCCTTGAAAAGTGGCAATCGGAAATGATGCAATCACCGAAACGAAATAGCCTTGAAAAAATAAAAATATATTACTTTCAAAAAATTTTGAAGCAATTGTTCATTTTACCTTGAAGCAGTTGTTCATTATCACCCTCTTTATTTTCAGAAAAATTAAGTGGGTGATTTGCTAAATTTATTGGGCCTAAAAAATACAGTCGACTGTTGGTGTGTTTTTGTTGGTAATTCCCCGAAAACACAATGTGCACGTGGCCGGTCATTTACAACTCTCTGTTGCATGCCCCCACTGCTTTCAGGACAGAAAAACGTGTGATGCGGAGCCGATCCTACCGATTTTCTCTCTTTTTAGGCTTATTTTTCAATTCCATATAAGTTATTTTTGAGTTTAAGGTCATATATTTCTGAATAATGGCTAATCCTGACCGCAATGGACATTGAGATAAAGTCAAGTTTAGTCAATCGTTTCTACCCATGTTTCCCATTTCAGAGGACTTCCACCCCGGGCATTGGTAACTAGGTCCCATGTTACCAGTAAAGTATAGCTTGTTTACCATAGTAAGCTCCACATGCTTGTGTTTTTGTTATATTAGGACACAGAGCATGAAGAGAGCATGAGTGCAATGATGATGAGTGTTGACAATCCACACGAGTTTGGGAAGGGATTCTCTGGCCCGCGCCATCTGCGTTATGTCCTTGTCGAGGCATGTAATTCCGATTGCCTACAGTACGGCCGTCGCGGATTGGTCACTTTCCACGGGAGGGCAATACTTCCACGGGCACTTTATTATTCGATTCCAAAACCTAATCATAGGAACAATCATCAAATCTTTAATTAATGAAGCACCGGGTTGTACTCGGTGCTTCATTAATTAAAATTTTGCTGATGATAATTTCTATTACCTGGTAAACGCATGCGTGGACATTATTGCCCATACGTGGATTGCAACCAGTCCACGACGGCTGTACTCTACGTGGAGGCACGGTGGATCAGTGTACTAAGACATACAGCACGTCGAATGTGCACTTGGACCAACAGCTTGTACCGTGTCCATAAGTTCGGAAAGTTTGGCAGTTGCTTTCCGCTACCCGATAGTTCTCTCAGCTTGCCTCTGTTTTCCCCAACTGTAAAACAGTCATAGGAACTCCACTCCGCTAGTGCATTATCGGCAATTCATTCATAATAGATTGGATAATCCGTTGTTAGACTAAAATTGTATGCATCCATTCTAAAGTTCTATAACTCCAGGGACGATCTTTTTTCGCGACTATGACCACGATCCAATCGTGACCCACTAAAACGAGTTGGTGACAATGGTCGAGATTTCGTAAATAAAATACTCCAAAACCAAGACCGCATGAAAAAGAAAAGAAATGAGCATCTCAGATTCAGTGTTTCCTTATTTATTTTTCGACGGGTGAGATTCAGCAGTGTGGGTTGGTAAGTGGACAGAGAATTTCGACCCGACATCACTATGACGTCACATTCTAGGTCCAGCCAATCTGGCAAGATCCATCCCTCTCCTAGTACTCACACTGCCCAATCGGTTCTCGCATTCTATGAGCAATTCTCTGTTGCTGTCCGTACGTTTCTATGTTGAAATCGCCTCTTTTTCATCCAGCAGACACGGAACGTTCAGCATAGAACCATTGAGAACCCTCCATACAGGCCACAGAGAATCTACTGAACCACATTTTCTTATGTACCATACCCACCGACATCAAATTGTGCATACTTTTAAACAAGTCTCGGGGCCCAACTTAAATTGTTTTCATTGCCAATATATTTCTCTTCCAGCATATCACCTAAAATTCCCAAATTATACCTACAAATTGGTCAAACATCCACCTAGTTATCCACAAGATAGACATTCTACCAGACACCTCTAGGTTTTTGCAGCCTGTTTTCCTGCTTAAAACATACACTACGTCTCCCTCGTGTGAACTGAGCCTCAGTCTCTACTCGACAAATGTAGAGGGGTTGATAAATACCCTCCATCTTACGTCCGTGACTAGAAATCTGCTGTGCGACCGTATCTGCTGGGTGAAAAAGGCGCGATTTCAACATAGAAATATTCGCAGACTCTCGGCGACGAATTCAATTAATTTTCCATCTGCCGATTATAATCAGGAAAGGGCAAACTTAATTCAATCATGTTTGACTCCCACAAGTGTAAAGTGTCGTTATTAGATATTAAATCTGCGATGACAGAATTAAATGACTCGATAAATGTCTTAGTTGTACGTTGAAGTAACGACCAATTTCCGTACTCCCATGTGATCTGTTCTTTCTGCTTCGTGTGGAATAAATACATCGCCGTGCATTCGCACAAAACTTATCTCTTTGAGAGGTTTCTTTTAGGCCCATGAACATGATGCGTCATAATTACATTAAGTAGGATGGCTGTTGAGTGAATGTGTGTGTTCGGGGAGGGGAGGGGGCAATCAATATTTTTAACGTGTAGCTCTATGGCTGTACGTTAAAAATATTAGTTGGTCTACCTCAAAATAATGAACATGGAATCTTCCAAATTGCTGCAGTTGAACTGACATGGAAGATGTCAACGAGTGTTCGAAGGGTTAAAACGCATTGGAAATTTGATAATAAATCTATGTCACCTTGTCCTCGTGTAACAGAAGATAACTGCAAGGAATTTACAAAGCAAAATTAAGTACTGACATCGGAAGAAATTAAAGTTGGCCAAAAATAGTTTTAAGCAGTGAGTACCTTTTCCTGGAGAAGATATCATTTTTATTTCACTGACAGTTTGGCCAATTTAAAAGTATTTTATAAGTAAATATCAATATGGTTTAAAGACAGAACAATTTAATCTAAAGCATAATATTATAAAAGGATCAATAAAAAACCCGAAATCCAGTACAAGAATTTAAACAAAACTGGTCCTTTTCTCATTGAGTCCTTAGTCTTCCAGTCTCTTGTTTGGGGATTCACAAATTAACACTTTACCCAACGTAACGGCCAAACCGACCAGCGCTGTTCTCAAAATCGCCAATTCATTTTCATTATATTTTCATTGTTTGTCTCAAAAACAAAGGTTATGACCACTCTTTGGAACGAGCTCGTCGAGCTCGTTCCAATGAGGGGGTCATAACCTATGTTTCTGAGACAAAAAAATGAAAGAAATTAGTTATTCAAGAATTTTTTTTGCAAGAGTCCTCTGCTTTTCATGTTAGGTAAAGGGTTAAGAACCGGCGAAGCTTCGATTCATGTCCTCTCGATGCCCTTCACAGAAAATAGTCTTGTATCAGTCATCTCACAAAACGTATAGTTCAGATGGAAATTGTATACTATTGTTCTTGCTATGAGCCTGGGAGACTTCTGAATGGAACGGGCGTATGTTCGCAAGGTGTGCTCTAATTCCTCTGATCGATCTACCCCGCTCCATTAGACACTTTCCAGGCGCATAGCAACCATGTGCCACCATAGATGGCAAGATGGTTGTACCCGGTTCTTCGTTAATTAAATTTTTGATGATTATTCCTATAATTAGTGTTTGGAATCTAATATTAATGCGTCCGCGGAAGTATTGCCCACCCGCGGAAAGTCATCAGTCCACGGCAACCGAGCTGTATAAGGGATAAACACTCTTAACTCAGAACGAAGTGAAAGGAAGTGAGGGGAACAATATTTTGTCCTCGCCACTGAATTTCGCTAGACTATGCCCCTACTTTACTGCTTTGTGGGGGGGGGGGAGGCTTCGGAAGGAGAGGGCAATTTCCATATCTGGTATGTTCAAAAAGCTAGCTTAAGATTTGGGATGTTGTCATGTAATTAATTTCGTTTTGGGTCATGGGACATTATCGTATTTAACTCCTTGCATGCTGCTATCACCTGTCACCTATCTCTGAAATAAATGGAAATAACTGGAATTTGGGCACATTTAATCTAATTTTCCCATGTAAATTGCATAGATTTTTTCACCATTGATTTTTTTAGTTAAATTTGGGTGTATTTTTCATCAAATCTAGTCATGGCTGCTCCACAGATGATGATGAAAAATATCTTGAAAATACTCAGCGGGTTAAGAGTTAACGCACAACAATAAAATTCCGGCGTGGGTCCCAAAACTTTCGAAGTGGAATTGCTCTACTTGTTATGAGTATTAGATGGACGCAGATGTCACACGAATATCTTCCTTTCTCTCTATAGTGGGTTGTTAATCTTGTCCTCGTGTCAATTGCATAACCACTCGGGAACTGTCTGATAGCCTTTTATATGACATTGAGACATGCTAAATCAATTTAAGGCTGTTTATTGATTCTCTGAAAAGGACGAATTGTTTGATAGAATGATTTATTTGAGAGATGTAATTTGCTGAGATTCGTTTATTAGGGCAGAAATTGTTTATACGACATGACGCGAATTGATATATTTAATACGTAATGTCAAATCGGTACCCCACAATGCGTCAAATAGATATCCCAGAAGAGTTCATTGGGAGTCAGTGGTGAGAGCATTCAGCTTCAGACATAAGGGTTCACGGTTAGAGCCTGGACAGCGGTAACTGTGTTGTGACTTTCATTCACACATGAGCGCACGGTGGCGCTGTATACTAAGACGTACTGCATGTTGCTGGTAAACGTGCGAGTTAGTACGTTGAAGAGTCTAAGAGTTACTCGCCATTGCACGGCGGTTCTCTCTAGTGCTGAGATGGTTAACCGGATAACCGGTTTGAAGCCGGTTACGTACCTAACCGATTAAGAAAAACGTCAACCGGTTATCCGAAATATCAGTAGTGATCGTCATTCCACGATTAAAACGTAGTAAATCTGCTGCTTCTCCTTTGGGATTGATTACACCTCGAAACAGAGCTGTATTTTTTGAGAAATAATCGACTTTGGCGTTCAAGACTTCGTTAATGATCGGCAATTTCCGTGAGTTCTGAGTTACGGCAGAAACTATTCCGTAGTATGTATACAAACGAACGTTGTCGAGTACTCGACAACATTCGTTTGTACACACACTACGGAATAGTTTCTGGGAATACTGTTTTCCATTTCCTATAGTTTTGATCCCAGATTCGGTGAAATAATGGCAACGGTTAACCGGATATTATCCTATTATAGCTCTCGGTTAGTCGGTTGTGAAAATAAACCAAACCAACCGTTTCAGCCCTAGTTCTCTTCGGGTACTCCGACTTCCTTCGCCAGGAAAACTGCTCGACACGACGTGACTCTGGGTGTCGAAAGTATCATTAAACCCCAATAAACAAACAAATAGGTAAATGAATAAGAGAGTTTGTCATTGAGTACTTTATTGGTTTTGTGTAAGGGAACCCATATATTCATGTGCATTGCTTAATTACTTGCATGTAATTTTATTACTTTTCCTTTCTTTGTTTTGGTTTATGAACGTCCTTCAGAATATGATAAATACGGTCACATTAAGGTAAGGGACACAACGACGTAACACGATTATTTTTTATCTCGGCTATTTGCAATACAAAGAGAGACATTTGAAGACAACTAGATTCAACAGACGACAAGGTATGAAATGTATAAGCAACACTTAATTCAGTAGACTGCCGTTTTTTACAATGACTAAGCGAGCAGCTTCCCTTGAATATGCAGTACTATGACTATAAATTAGGAGGGAGGATTTCGAGCGGTTCGCGATTAGGGTTCCTCAATTGCAAGTTTCGTTCACATTTTCCTCGATTCAGTCTTGCTTTCGCAATATAAATATTTTACGGGAATCTCAAATTCGCTGGTGTTTTTTTGCGTTAGAATCGCGATCTGATCTATTTATTTATTTATTTATTTATTTATTTATTTATTTATTTATTGCTGTTTAAGGTCACATACTTTAGCACAATGGCTAATCATGACCGTGACAGTTTTACGGGTGGAGGAAGCCGGAGTACCCGGAGAGAACCACCGAGCTGCGACGAGCAGCTGCCAGCTCCCCAACATTGTAACTCCGCACTGCAGCACAGGCAGGATTAGATTGTTTGAAGACATGCGCACCATCGACGTGCAGTACGCCTTAGTGCACGGCGTCATCGTGCCCCCATGTGGACAATCGGGGTTAAGTGCCTTGCCCAAGGACACAGCGCGGGAGTCCGAATCGATCGCTCAGACGGTCACCCATCCGAGGACTAACCGGGCTCGACGTTCCTTAACTTCGGTGATCCGACGAGAACCGGTTACCGCAACGCCGCGATCTGATCACTAAAGAAACTATTTTTGTGTTTCAAGGGCGTCGTAAAAAATAGCCGATTGGAGGGGGGGGGGGATAAACCTAATTTGTCCCGACTGTGTTGGTTCAAGTCCTGAATGACTAATATTCCAACTACATCATCAAGGCATGCCTTCCTTGAAGGCATGCCTTGATGATGTAGTTGGAATATTATACTCAATCGGAGACAAAGTTAAAAATTTGGACTTTTATTTGTGAATAAATAAAATCTTCATGCAGTAGTTATGACGCGATTTCTTACTCTATTACCCCGTCCTCTACCGGTACTCCAAATTGGTCATGCCGTACCCACCGACGGGCCGAATCGGGTACTAGAGGCCTCACCTTGTATGATCGACTTAGTATTTAACACGAGTCCAAGTATGAAATCTAGTCTTTCAAAAAGCACATGATTACCAGCAAGACGAAATTAATATCGTAGACTCCAATCTTGACGAAAATTACAGGATTGGTGTCACACCTTCCTACACGTCCATAGTTACACCCCTGATTACTATACTGTAGATGGTTGAGCAGTGCGGATACTAATTTTGTCACCAAGCGAGCGCCAACTCCGCCAAGTCAACCTATGTTCCATATTCCAAATTCAGTACTTGTGTCCCATACGTATATTTGTGAAGCCCCCCACCCCTCCCTCCCTCTCTCTCTCTCTCTCTCTCTCTCTCTCTCTCTCTCTCTCGCTCTCTCTCTCTGTTTGTCACTATCTCTCTCTCGCACTTCTTATATTACTTATTTGTTATATTTCTGTAATCTTCTACATTTATTTGTGTATAATATTTTATATTTATTACAGTTTTTCCGCACTAGTTTATACTTATGTTACACACAATAAAATGACAAAAGTCCAAGAGGATCTATTTCCTGTGGCTATATGCCTTGGCTGTTAATACAAGCCTGGCCGGTTTCGTACTGATTTGTACTCATCAGAGGTATGGGAGATTAGAGGAGGTGATTGAGGAGAAGGGTTTTTTGGGAGAAATCCAGAATGGCTTCAGGAAGGGAAGGAGAGTCACTGACCATCTTTTCACGCTATCCCTAATGATAGAATCCGCGAAAGCAAAAAAGAAAAAGATGTTCATGGCCTTTTTGGATGTTAAAAAGGCATACGATAGAGTATGGAGGGAGGGTATGTGGCGCAAGCTGGAGGCTCTGGGCTTGGGGGCGAGTTTGTTGGGATTATGAAAGCATTATATAAAGATGTACAGAGTGAACTTAGCCTGGGTAACATTACAACAAAACGTGTGCCTATGGAGATAGGCCTAAAACAGGGGTGTATCCTTTCACCAATTCTTTTTGCATTGTACAGCAAAGGTTTAGGAGATGAACTCCTGCATAGCGACGAGGGGGTTGCAGTTGGTGACTTGAAGATCCCGGGGCTATTTTTTGCAGACGATATGGTGCTAGTGTCAGAAAGCGAAGAGGGGTTAGAGAAGATGCTGGGAATTGTTGGGAAATATGGGAGCAAATGGAGACCCGAACTTAATGAAAGCAAGAGCAAAGTTATACCCGTGGGCCGCAAAGTGGACCCCACTTGAAGGTGGAGAGTGGAGGAGTTCTGCATTCCGGAAGGTAGCAGTAGACTTCTTAGTGTAGGAGAGACTAGTGACTATGAATACCTGGGGTAAATATAAACATCACAGGAAGAGGCATCTACCGAAACCACACAAATAAATTGATTCTGAAGGGGAAGCGAATCCTTAACCAAATGAAACTTATAGGGAGAAACAGTTTCAATAAGGTTTTCGTGGGGAAAACCATTTGGGAAATGGTGGGCCTGCCAAGTATAACATACGGTACGGAAGTTGTATCCCTAAACCAGACAGATGTTAAGAGCTTGGAAATCCTGCAGAACGATGCAGGCTGATGGATAACAGGCTCGAGTAATGCCGCAGCACTAGAAGCAATCAGGGGTGAGCTTGGGTGGATGAGGATTAAGGACAGGATAGACCTATTGAAACTCGGTTATCTTAATTATTTGGTAAATCTCCCCGATAGCCGATGGTGTAAAGTAATGTCCCTGAGAACATTCAACTCAAATATCAAGACGGGGTGGATGGTCCAAGCGAGGGAGCTAGTAGAAAACTACTCAATGGAGATCTCGGACCTTGACGTTGGGGCAAACCAGGGCAAAAAGATCGTCTGAGAAAGGGTCATGGAGGATTGTAACCGTAATTGGCGAGAGGGGGTCAAATCAAAGAGATCTTTGGGTGGCCTGCGTGATAAAGAGAAGCCTGGTTTTGAAGAGTACCTTGATGGCACCTTTGGGGGGGGGGGGGGGGGTCACTGTTGTTCAAGCTGAGGTCGCAGTCCCTGGAGCTGAGGGGAAAATTGGGAAAAACAGTGAAAAGGCGTGCCAGATGTGTAACGTGGGCGTGGTGGAGACCCTGGAACACTTTCTTATAGAATGCCCAAAATACCAGTCTAAAAGAACAAGATTCACGGGGAGTATAATGGAGAAGTGGGATGGGAGAATGAAGGACATGTGGTTAGGGGGCGACTGAAAGGAGAGGGTTAATATACTAATCGGAGAGATTGGGAAGAATGGGGCAAGTGATGTCATCAAGCAGTTCGTCTCCGAATGTTGGGAGGAGAGAAGAAGCGCGGGAATAGGGAGGCTGTTGGTAGAACATTGGTAACCAAGGCCTTCTCATACGAGAACCGCGGCAAATCAGCGGCCGGCCGAAGTGTTATTATTATTATTAGGTAATGGGAAGAGGGCTCTTCCCCTTTTATAGTGCGACGTTTGGCGGGTGACTCGTTTGTCTTTTTGCGGTGACCTTAGTATTGTGGTTGGCGGGTTAGGAAATGCCTGCGGTTGACGGGTTACCCCACAAGAAGTTTTTTTTTTTTTTCGATTCTTTTTGTTCGATTCTTTTTGGCGGGTTACCTATTGTTTGTTTGGGTACGAAGTGTTTAACAAGTAACTGTATTAACCTCATCACTTGTCAGAAGTGCGACAAACAATATGTCGGAGAAACTAAAAGGAATTTCCACAAAAGAATCTCCGAACATTTCTCCGACACTGTCCATCAACGAGAAACACAAATAGCTCAACACTTCAACCAATCTGATCCCTCAGTGAATGACATCAAATACAGAATTATACAAATTTTACACTCAAACCCCGAACTCGAGTCTCCAACGGCTAAACGTCGCCACTCGGAAATCCAATGAATTTTCACTCTCAGAACCGTGACTTAATCCAATCGGCTTGAACGGGAAGGATTTTTAATTAGTATTTAATATTTATATTACTTGAAACGGAAAGGATGGATTGCTAAGTGTTAAGCTCTTGTCTTCCGATCCGATTTGCTGTACAAATTTGCAAATAAAATATGTTTAAACTAAACAACTCCATCCACTCAACCTATGAACACCACTATGAGTACACGTGGATATTATTTGTAGAAATTCACAAAGCGTGTCCCCATCGTGTCAAAACACCAACTAATGCACTTCTGGGATCTGTGCTGAAAGGTGTTGAACCTAATTGACCCACAGGTTTATCCGGGAGGTTCGTCAGCTGAGATGCTATTGTTATCTCTTTGCCACGAGGCGGTCTTGATTTCGCAGTATTTTATTTCCGAAACATTCATCCACTGTTCGGTGGTCATCACCGGGTACTTCGGCTTACTGCACCCGAAAACCAGTCCGACCCGAGGTGGCCCTGGCTATCGAAGGCGTAGTTAAACCCCGATAAAAATAATTAATATAAAATCCTTTATTTTTCACGATTTTCATACATTAGCTCTGGCATCCGCCTACTGATCTACTTCTGAGTAGATGACAAATTAGGACAAACAGCTCCTTTTTCCGATTATCAGTACTTTTATTAAACATAAGTTATTGTGATGAATTGACGGTAACATGGTTTGAGGTTTGCCGTAAACCTCAGACCATGTTACCGTCAACTCATCACAATAACGTATATGTTCCAATAAGACACTACCCATAGCCGAAAACCTACATCGTGAAACACGAGAGGCTTATTTACTAAACTTGTGATCGTTAAGAGTTGCCCTAGGCTAGGCAACAACTTTTAACGATCACAGACAAGTTTAGTAAATAAACTTCTCGTGTACCCACGACGGCACTGCATAAATAATCAATAAACCAGATAAACTGAGTTCATCTTAGTTCAAATCGTAAATCGCTTTGGAATTTAAATAACACTTTATCCGGAACACCGTCTGCTGCACGTGTGAAAAATCCAGAAAAATGAAGCGTCTTGCTAGTCACTCCGTTGATGAAGCAATTACGAAAAGGATCGACGTCATTTCAAATATTTCGTGTGGTGACTTCAGACAGTAACATTTTCTACTGGAGCCGTAAACATAAAAGAATCTACACCAGCTCCCATTCAATAAGAGGGCGAGAATTTTACTCTTATTGGAACATAAAGTCTTAACCCTTTGAACCCTAACGGCCGTTTTTCCGGCCAGCAACATGATACGTCATAACGTCATTAAATAGGATGGCTGTTCAGTAGATGCGTGGGATAGACCAATCAATATTTTCAACGGGCAGCCCCGAGGCTGCACGTTGAAATATTGATTGGACTATCCCAAATAATGAATATGGATTCTTCTAATTGCTGCCATTGAACTGGCATGGAAGATACCACGAGAATCCAAAGGGTTAAGAACTTCACCCATTTCTTAACAATATCAATATAGTCTCAAAGCATCACAATCTAACAATGTTTATCACACTTAATCACCAATACTTGAATGACGCTATTTTCCTCAGGACAGTCAAGGTTTACTGCCCAGTCAAATATTTTATTTAATGTGTGCAGGATTGCTAACAGCGTACCGTTCAAGTGTTTGGTCGGAGATGTCTGTTCTGGGGTTCTGTTGGCAGTTCTATACACAGTGGGACGTGACTGGCCTTGAGCAGAATTGCGAATTCATGCTGATTACGCATCACGAGATCTCGAATAAGGCAGTCATCAGATCAGGCGACGTGAGGCACACATTGCCAAAGAAGTACCTCCATCGACCGTTCGCATACTCTAAAAAATATTCTGCAAGCTTCAATGGACGGTGGCCTTGAGGATGTCCTCTGCTAGCAGAGCGCGTGATAGTCCAGTCAGAACCCACTGATACCGGTTGAAACTGTCTAAACATCACCCGACTGTTCGAGTTCTGCAAATTAGGTATGATTTGACAGAACAATGGAATACTTCGACAACTAACTGTCAAGTTCTCATCAAGTTAAAATTCCTCACCATCTGTAGAGGAAAAACACTCAACCAAATTTGACAACTTAACATGCCAAAATGTCCAATGGTAGTCACTAGATGAGTGCAGTTTTGGTTTCTCTGTGCATTAGTGGCATTATAGGGAGGCCTTTCCTAGCCTTCGTCAAACTCGTAGCTAATACATTAACAGTATTATTTATATATATTTATTGGTGTTAAGGCCACATACTTATGCACAATGGCTAATCATGACCGTGACAGTCTTACGGGTGGAGGAAACCGGAGTATGCGGAGAGAATCACAGAGCAACGACGAGCAGCAAAAGCTCCCCAACATCGTAACTCCGCACTACAGCACAGGCAAGGTTAGATTGGTTGAAGACATGCGCACCATCGAAGTGCAGTACACCTTAGTACACGGAGTCATCGTGCCCCCATGTGGACAATCGGGGTTAAGTGCCTTGTCCAAGGACACAACACGGGAGTCCGAATCGATCGCTCAGATGGTCACCCATCCGATGGCTAACCGGCTCGACGTTGCTTAACATCGGTGATCTGACGAGAACCCATTAACAGTATTGTACCTATTGGAATGTACACCTGCAGGCACATGTGGTGATTGTCTTAAAACAATGGGTACTTTGATTGGTAGGTAGTAATAACATAGCTTGCAATTTTCTCTAAATATCCTGTGTTTCATGGTGCAACATAATTTAATATTTCCCTATTCTATACGAGTATATTCTGTCTGCCGAGTACTTCTAGGTATTCTTATATTATTTTATTTGAATTTACTACAGGCTCTAATGGACCGTTTAACCCTTTACCCCACGCAGACGATTTCAAAATTTATTATTTGAAATATCATTTTTTTAATTTTTTCAAACAATTTCAACAAAAACCATATCATGTGACCCCTCTTTGGAACGAGCTCGTTCCAAAGAGGGGTCACATGATATGGTTTTGTTGAAATTTTTCGAAAAATAATATTTTTTCAGCTACTGAATTTGCATATTATGCGGGCGATTCGTTGAGTAAAGGGTTAACACTTTACTTGTCATAAAATCTGCCACGATGGGATGAATTTCGTAATACAAGTTGATCATACGTACACTTGAGTCATTGTGACCCAGACTGGAAGCTTGCTTGGATGGGTTTTAAACAATAGAAGAGATCTGCCAGCCACCGTTTTACTGTATAATTTCGATGTCTTTGGAAATAAAATTTTGTTCCATCTTTAGTCCTATTTAAGCTGGAAGATGATATAGACTTGACGTTTTCTTATTTATTTAATTATATTTTATTTCATTTCATTTTATTTTTTGTTTAACAAAGCTTATATAAGCACTATTGAACGAGATTAAACTGGTTATACTAGATCCATACAAGCATCTGGCCACTAGAAATGCGTATGTCTTCGAAGAAAGGCGCTGCTTGTGTTGCGCCTTCTGGCAATATTGTAACACGCGTCGGGACGAAGTGAACTAGTGCTGGTGCCCAAATATCCACAAAATGCAAATCTCTCATAGTGATTGGTATGTTGGTCAGTTCAACACCAAGGCTTATTCGCCGCTGTTTGCTCGTTCTCTCCGATTACGTCGGCTTCTTCCATCCGAAAAACACCCAATATGATGTAAGGTTCCGCTCTATAGTTTCGCACTATTATACAGGTGTAAAATGTCTATGGCATGTCATTTTGGGAAATGCCTGGAAAAATTGTGGAGCGGAACCTTAAGAGCCTTTTGCTTTGAGTAAACACTTGAACCAGGAAGTTATTTGTGTTTTGAGTTGTAAATTCACCATTTTCAAAAAAAACGTTTTTTGTTTCTGGTTTGTTTACAATTGTTAGTGATAGTTAATATTCAGCAAGTGATATCTCAGCACATCTGGAAGGAAATAAGTGGAAATTCTGAGCAATCTCTTGGTGTAGCCTAATTTCTCAACTTTTTTGAATTTATATCAGATTGCGAAAATACATTAAGATAGTGCGTTTCATTTCCTAAACACTGAGCTCTGTATCCTTGATAGATATATGCAATTATTCACAGCCTGGTGGTTATTATTCACCACAGAACTGCAGCCATACGTTGTCATTTTGGTTATTGGTGCCATGTCCGTATGTTATCCGTCCATTAAGCTATTTGCCTTTTCATATCTATAGGAACAATACCCATATTCCCACAAGCAATAGTTGCTACTAATTATTGTTTTATATTTTAAATGTATTTAACGGTCCTATTGACAGGACCTGGGTAGCCAATGGAGCTGGTGGCAATAATAAAAATGCTATCTCCAGTGGCTCTGAGCAATGTAGGGATTGCGGAGGTGTGGTGCGGTCGTGAAATTAAGACGAAAACTGCCCGTAAAACCTATTCGGCAGTTACCAAGACCATGCTGTATCTCTTTACTGGTTGAAAACAGAGACTTGTGGTTGTTGTTCATTCAACCCTAGATTCTTTTGCCTGAGTGAAATCCAGGGGTGATCACTCTCGATTACCTTTAAGATTCCGCTCTACAGTTTCGCACTATTGTGCAAGAGTAATATTCTAAACTAAGGGCATATGTTGAAACTAATGTCATGTAAATTGGAAATATATTTTTAGTATCAGATATATGATTTCATAAGGCTATTTTTGGACAAGACAAATCTGAAGTTTTGGTCACAGCGTCTGGTGCATAGGGGTAAATTTCCAGGGGAGTTATGGGAACCTGTGACTTAGATGAAATGTCTATTTTTTAAAATGTCATTTTTACACGGAGTTCTTACCAGCATGTAACTAAAAAATGAGACGGAAATTTTTAATTTTTTTCACATTTTACGGTGAGTGATATGCTCCAGAATTAGGTAGGTGTGAGTAGTGGGACAATTCTGCTTTTGAGGCTGCTGGGTGGCTAAAAATGACTAGTATCGGCATTTTTTCATGCAATTTTCCAGGTTAAATCCTTGCATTCTACTTAGATAGTGTTATATGTTTTTAGTGGATTTGGAAAACGTAACACATGTTATGGGTTAGATAACTAAGTTGAAGAATGTTCGAATATGAAGAGAGTGTATGGCATGTCATTTTTGTAAATGCGTGAAAAACTGTGGAGCGGAGAGCAAGCAGAAAACAAGAACGCGGCGGATGTTTGGGACAAAGATGTTAATGTTAACATAGTCTACTAGAAATTCTGAAATCAAAAATACTGATAGAGTGTCCCCAACTGCCAGACTGATTGTCAATACATAAATCATATGAATGGTAAATTTAAGATGGATTTGTTATTAGTCACGAGATGATACAACGGGGGAATTCAGAAAGAGACAAAAAATAAACAATCTTATTACCATCCATCAATCTATCGACAGCATGTCCTATACGATTGTCAATAAACTGTTTGCACTAATCACATTTGTAGCTACTATTATACATTATCATGGGAATACTTCTCGAGGAAGATTGCTTAGTTAGCAGTCTCACCGAGCAGCATGTACAATACGTGGAGAGTGTATTATCATTAAATCACCCACAGAATGGAGATTCAACCCGAGCAATAATTGCAGATTTGTTGCAAAGCGTGACAAGGACAAGCAAAGTTCCAACCAATGGACCTCCGGGTTAAACCCGGAGGTCCATTGGCTGAAACATTGCTTGTGTTTTTGGCCATATGTACAGAATTTGAATGTGATACTTTGGGTGATAACTCCACTCCGCGGGTGATTTAGTTACAATCCGCTCTCCATGTACTGTACAGTGCAGTCGCCGTGAACTGTTCGCAATACACGCGTGGGCACTGGTTTTCAGTGGTTACGGCATTGGACTTCAAACCTAAAGGTCCACGGTTCGGATACCAACTGGTGTAACTGTGGTATATCCGTAGGCATGTCACTTAATTCTGACTGCCTACGAGGGGGCAGGGTGGCACTGTGTACCAAAATGTACGGGACGTCCATGGTGCACTGGTCGTCAACCAATGCTAACTCTGCTTGTGTGGAGTTAGTACTTTGGAGAGCCTGACTGTGGCTTGCTGCTGCTCCTCTCCCGTAACACCGGCTTCCTCCACTCGTAAAACTGTCCGAAACGATGTGACAGAGACTGTCAAAAGACAGAGAATTCTGACCAAATCGCCACAAGGTCCCATCCCAATCTCACCTGTCGAAAAAAGAAATGCAAAAACATTGCATCTGATGCTATTTTTGATTATTTTTCTTTATTCAGAAAATTTCCATGCGCTGGTGTAAATGTGTTGCCACCAGATGGCGATCTGATCGAGAGAAAAACCGTTTAGTTTTTGTAATCTTAGAACCGTAAAATCGTGATCTGTACGACATCCTGGACCTTCTTGGCCATGAAAATGGACTTACGATAAAGTTATCTCCATTAAAATTATTAGACGGGTGAGGAAGGTAAAATTTAGAAGCAAGTAATTGTTGACAAAACATCTATGATATCAGCAGAAAATAAAACCAAGTTTCCTTTTATTACTTTTAATAAAAGAAAACAACAGACAGCTCTCGGAGCTCCTGTTTTTATTTATTAGAAGTTACAAAAGGGAATTAGGCTTTTTATGACAAGCCATTATTGCTCTCTCTATCTCCCCTTTCTCTCTCTGTCTCTCCTGTCTTTCCCTCTCCCATCTCTCTCCTTTCTCTCTCGCTCTCTCACTCTCAAAGAGAAAAGAAACAAACCCTTCATGACAAGAACAGTTGTTGACCCTGCTACAGCATGGTCTTCCAGACCCGACCCACTGATCATATCTGGGGCTTCCAATTTACGAAACGAGCTTAGGAGATTAGGTCTGTACGAAACCATTTGACAAGGTACAGTCCAAATTTACTGGACGATTTCTTAAATTTCACAATAAACCTAGAACGATCTGAGGATACACTTTTTAATTTAACCCCAAACCCAATAAAAGATCTCTAAAATGGCTCGAAAAACAATAAGCGTTTCCCATAAGGCCATACATTACTTTGTTACAAAAAGATGATGTCTGGTAGAGCTTCAGAAATAGTTCCCTTAACAAAACTCTTTGAGGTATTCAGTGATTAAATTTTATTGAAACGGCGGTTCAAAATACATTAATTTATGTCACCGGATATGTTTTGATTTTTATCCCTTTTTCCCGAGTAACTGTTAATGATAATTATTTCGCGCAAGAATATAGTTCTGCACAGCTTGGTCTACTCGTGGGGGGTTATTTACTGATCACGCTCTGCTGCTTGAAGAGAATGAGTAAAATGGCCCGAAATAGGGTCAAGTCAGGTGACAAAATAATTTCTGTAACAGCTGGTATCAGCACTCACCGGAGGCGTCACCACGATTGATTGGAGGGAGGGGTGTAAGCCTGATTTGTCCCGACTGTGACGCCTCAAGTCCTGACTGACCAATATTCCAACAACATCACCAAGGCATGCCTTCGTTGAAGGCATGCCTTAATGATGTAGCTGGAATATTAGTCAGTCGGGATAATACAGTTAACAAACTCGAGCCCCTCTAGGCCTGCAGCCCGCATCTCTGCCTAGAATGAACTCTGGCTCAGCAGGTACAGATGCAGACTGCAGGCCTAGAGTTGACGGCATGCCTTGATAATGTAGCTGAAATATTAATCAGTCGGGTTAATACAGTAAATAAACTCAAATTAGGGAACTTTGTCTCAGTAGATAGAGATGCAGGCTGCAGGCCTGGAGGTCCTCGGTTCGAATCCCACCAGAGGCAACCGCGTTGTGTCCCTGGGCAAGCTACTTAATCCCAATTGTCCAAGTGGGGGCACGGTGGCGTTGTGTACTTAGTCGTACTACACGTCGATCGTGCACTTGTCTTCAACAAATGCTAACCCTGCTTGTGTGGAGTTGGGGAGTCTGACAGTTGCTCGCCGTTGCTCGGTGGTTCTCTCCGGGTACTCCGGCTTCCTTCACCCGTAAAACTGTCCGACACGAGGTGACCCTGGCTGTCGAAAGTGTCGTTAATCCACAATAAATAAATAAATAAATAACTCACAACGCTCTTTAAAGTATTTTAATTATTTTTAGGAATAAACAAAATAGACTTCCTGTTGTCGTGATGCAACTTCTGATTCAATTAACACGTTCTGTATCGGTACTCCAAATTGGTCATGTCTGGCCCGAATCGAGCACTGCAGATCACCATTTGATTGGCCGGCTGTGTGATACAAGTCCTAGTATCATATCTAGTCTTTCAAGAGAGTACATGATTACTAGCAAGAGAGACTTGGTACCTTAGACTCCACTCCTGACGAAAATGTGCCGACTTGAAAATTATTGGGGTTGGCAGCATCATACACTCCCATACTTACGCCCCTGCACCACTTATGGATGAATATGAGAGCACACAATTCTTGATTACCGTCCTCCAATGCATGCACGTTTTACAGAAATCGTGTCTTGTGGGATCGACTTCAATATCATAATTTGCTCCGCCGTTCTTTATTCGTAAGATTGTTGCATTTGATTGTCTGAAAACATACTTGTGGAACCATGTACTGGTTCCGCGCGTCAAACTCAAGAAGAAGAGTTTGATGACAGCGATTAAATTGTGCGTGTTCAAAGTGATGTTATGATAAACTAAGCTTCAGAAATTGTCTTCAATGAACCCACTTTCTGCCTATCTTTTCCTCAGTAGATTCAGAATATAATATGTTATAGCAACCCTTTAATTAACGTAACGGCTAGGATTTAAAATCCGGTTCCCAATACCAAATTTTTCCATTCCCGTTTACCGGAAAATAAGGGTAGAACTGGAGAATGTCGCGTTCATCGGCCGCAGCAATGACAGTATTTTCCTCCAAACAATCTGCAATTTTCCACCAGTATTTTCAGTATATAACATGTCTTGGAAACCCTTTAACTCCTTACATTCTGCTGGCAGATATTTCTGCCCAGGACAGGATTTCCCTAGTGACGGAAATATGTATAATTTGGGCACATTTTATCCTTTACCCAACGTAACGACCAAAACCGTCCAGCGCTATTCTCAAAAATCGCCAATTAATTTTCAAAATATTTTCATTTTTTGACTCAAAAACATAGGTTATGACCCCTCGTTGGAACGAGCTCGTCGAGCTCGTTCCAACGAGGGGTCATAACCTATGTTTTTGAGACAAAAAATGAAAAAAATTAGTTATTCAAGAATTTTTTTTGCAGGTGTCGTCTGCTTTTCATGTTAGGTAAAGGGTTAAGCAAATCTTCCCTCTGTAAATGTCATGAATTTTTTTACAAAAGTGAGTTAAATTTCTTTGAATTTGTCGTCAAATCTAGTCATGGCTGCTTTGAGGCTGCTATGGCTAGATTTGGTGAAAAATATCCTGAAAATACTCAACGGGTTAAGAGTTACCTAACATAACGGCTAGGGTTAAAAATCCCGGTTCCACTACCAAACATTTCCATTCCCTTTTATCGCAAAACAAGGGGTAGAACAGGAATTGAAATGACGCATTCGTCATCCGTAGTAAAGACAGTGTCCCCCCCCCCCTCCCAAACGATCTGAACTTCTCTTAACATTTCGTGGACTTTTCGTACATAGTTCCCCAATAACTCCAACTAATTCTGTCACTAACTTTTTTACCATCCCCAAATTTTTGGACGCTTGCAGTTCTAGTATTTATAACGGCGTGCGACCAAAATTGTGTTGCTCAAAGGAACATCCACAGTTAGTTTTATTTTACTACCTGCCTCCAACCGGAAAATTTTCGATTTCATAAATCTCAATGCTAATTATGACCAACGGGCTGTTGGCCGTAACTATCGTTGAGATTTCCTTAGTGGGAACCCGGGAAGTAAAGCAGCGTTTGTTTATTGTGGTATTTATTTATTTATTTATTGGTGTTTAAGGTCACATACTTATGCACAATGGCTAATCGTGACCGTGACAGTTTTACGGGTGGAGGAAGCCGGAGTACCCGGAGAGAACCACCGAGCAACGACGAGCAGCTGTCAGCTCTCCAACA
Source organism: Pictodentalium vernedei (assembly GCA_031216915.1). NCBI lineage: Eukaryota > Metazoa > Mollusca > Scaphopoda > Dentaliida > Dentaliidae > Pictodentalium > Pictodentalium vernedei. The sequence continues at coordinate 378,187,915 of CM062293.1, forward strand.
TCGTAACTCTGGACTCTGCACCGCAGCACAGGAAGGGTCAGATTGGTTGAAAACATGCGCACCATCGACGTGCAGTACGCCTCAGTACACAGCGTCATCGTGCCCCCGTGTAGGCAATCGGGGTGAAGTGTCTTGCCCAAGGACACAACGCGGTTGCCGCAGGTGGGATTCGAACATTTATTGTGGTATAAAGATGCTGTTTCATTGGTAAAATAGGACCCGGAAACCAGTGGTTGTGGCGGAACTCCTCAAAATATGGGGAACATGGGCATAATCGATTGATTAAACCTGACTTTATCTCCATGTTGCGGTCACGATTAGCCATTGTGCAGAAATGTGTAACTTTAAACAACAACAATTAATTAATAATTGAGATTTATAAAAACTAGAATTCCCCGGTTCCCGAATTTCTGTTTGAAAAAATTTCGTTCGCGGTTCCATGAAAACGATATACATATAATAAACCCTATTAACAGCCATATCCGAACAACGCTATTCACAAAAGCGTCCTTCAGATTGTTTTATTCCCCCGTACCCCCGCAAAAATAGCTTATGATAACCTTATTGGAATGAGTTTGTTGTGCCCGTTCCAACAAGGGATCAAAATAGCTAAATGATTCACCCCTCTGCGTCTTAATCAAGTTTAAGAGATTGTTTTGTTTGTGTGTGTGTGTGGGGGGGGGGGGGGGTCGTGCCATTTCCTTTTTGTTCACTTTTGTTCCTTGAACCGCGTGCTGCTTCGACTACACCATTCACTAGACGCCATTTCTTTTTTTAGTCTTTGTATAGAAAATGTTGGATTATGTGTCCAACGGTTTGAATATTGCAAATTAGTTTTTGTCCTTCTTGGAAAAGATCCTATCTAGCTATTGCTGGGGACGATAATGTATTTTCCTTGTTCTTCAAGGATTTTTGCTTTGAGAGAATATAAAGGACAACAAATGCATTCTATTTTATTAAAAGTGTTTTCTATATATATATTTTTTAAAAAGTGTTTTAACTCTTAACCTGCTGAGTATTTTTTGAATATTTTCATGACATTCAGTCATGGCTGCTGTCAAGCAGCCATGACTAGATTTGATAAAACATTCGAATAAATGATTCCCAAATGATGATTCCTGCTATGATTGGTTAAATGTACAGTGATGCCTTCCGTTGAACAGATGCCAAATTATATCATTTCTGTTGGTAAGAGTACTGGTGTCCTGGCGGGAATATCTGCCAGCAGCATGCAAGGTGTATAAGAGTACGTCTTGCATTACGAGATGCATGCTTCCCGTTGTCAATATTTTACGCTTTGCTCTAAACTTTGTATGTATTCACAGTGACGCAGATATCAGTGATAGTTTCACAAATAATCAATGGTTTGCAAATAGCATTACATTTCATGGCACAGCTATGGTTTCCAGTTTTCTGTGTCTTTGATCCGAATATTCACGCTATCTTTCTGTTAACCCTTTACCTAACATGAAAAGCAGACGACACTTGCAAAAAAAATTCTTGAATAACTAATTTTTTTCATTTGTTGTCTCAAAAACATAGGTTATGACCCCTCATTGGAACGAGCTCGACGAGCTCGTTCCAATGAGGGGTCATAACCTATGTTTTTGAGACAAAAAATGAAAAAATAATGAAAATTAATTGGCGATTTTTAAGAATAGCGCTGGCCGGTTTTGGCCGTTACGTTGGGTAAAGGGTTAAATTATCGTCACGCTTTAAAACGTCATGCATTGAGAACAGTCTCTCTTCTGTGGATGTGCGAGTTGATATATCCGAGAATACCTGCCTCCAACATTATCAAGTTGGACAAGTATTTCTAATCTCGAGTCACTTAGATTTTAGAAACTCTATTGGTTGTGTGATACACCTTCAGGGTAATATGGCGACCTGTAGATACACCGAGGGTGTAAATGTTGCAGCAGAGGTGGAGCCCATCTCTCGGTTGTATCGTCATGCTAATCGACTTTCGATAAAGTTCTCGCGCTTGAAATTATTGGACGAGCGAGAAAAGTCTAATTAAGAAGCATGTAATTCTTGAGAAATCCCTACGGCATCAGCGGAACATAAAATCAAGCTTCCTTTCGTTACTTTAAATTCTTGAAATCAACAGACAGCTCTTTGTTGTTCCCGTTATTAAAAATAACAAATGAAAACTTGGCTTGGGATGGCAAGATAATTAGAAGCGACTAGTTCGCAAATAATCCCCCATTAAGTACATCTATCAGTACTTAACCTCCCAACACTAATGCGCCCAATTTGGCTCTTCGTTTTGCGAATGTGTTTTTTCAATAATCTGTAAGTTTTCATTCTCTCAGGAAACAAACAGTACATATCAATCCTAGACTTTTAAATTAATGGAAAGAACCGTGTCTGTATTATATGTCACAATGCGCACACCGTTGATATAACAAACAGAAAAAAAATACAGAACATCAAAAGATAGTTAAAACGCCGTTTTCTTATTTTTAACCCTTTAACTACGAATCGCCCGCATCCGCCCGCGTAATATACAAATTCAGCAGTTGAAAAAATATTATTTTTCAAATAATTTCAACAAAATTATATCATGTGACCCCCTCATTGGAACGAGCTCGTCGAGCTCGTTCCAACGAGGGGTCACATGATATGGTTTTGTTGAATTTTTATTTTTTTTTTAAAATTGAAAAAATGATATTTAAAATAATAAATTTTGATACTGTCTGCGTTGGGTAAAGGGTTAAATGTGTTTCAACAGTGAAAAGTAGTGAAATGTTCAAGCTGATTGGAAAAAATTGTAAATAGCCAGGCTCGGTATTTTTATATTACTCTTCGGGAAAATGACTTACATTTCGTCGCCTGAGTGCTAGAATGTTCTGTGTCCCCTATGGGACATAGAACATTCTAGCACTCAGCCGACGATTTGTGTAATGGTTCGCACATTGATGATACAAATTCGCTAACATCTCGAAGTTTCCATTTGTAAATGAAATTCTTACACCCTTTGTGTTAAATGTACTGGCAGCTTTCAGGGGAGCTAACTTTTCCGTAAATCTCTTCTGATGACGAAAATTCTCAGTCATGATTCCAAAATAGACAAAAGAGGCATCCACAGTACAAATTGTATTTGTGTTGTGGTCGTCAATATTCAATAAAATATATTTGTCACCCAGGAGAATGGATTATCGCTATCCCGTCTGCACAGTGGAGACAACATCATATAAATAACCTACTTTGATAAAGATCACGATAAGTTAACCCTTTACCTAACATGAAAAGCAGACGACACTTGCAAACAAAATTCTTGAATAACCGGCCAGCGCTATTCTCAAAAACTGCCAATTAATTTTCACTATTTTTTTCATTTTTTGTCTTAAAAACATAGGTTATGATCCCTCATTGGAACGAGCTCACGAGCTCGTTCCAAAGAGGCGTCATAACCTATGTTTTTTAGACAAAAAATGAAAATATAATGAAAATGAATTGGCGATTTTTGAGAATAGCACTGGCCGGTTTTGGTCGTTACGTTGGGTAAAGGGTTAAACCGACGGACTATTCGACGAAACCGTACACCTCTTGCAAGTTACATGAAATTTCAAAGCTATTTGGTGGGTGTAAACAACATTCTATGGGGGTTTTCTTACTGGCTGTCCACTCTGAGCTTCACTCCCCAGGACACTCTTCATATTTTTGCACAATATGGACGGAGGGAGTTAAAACTGCCTTTGTGCGCCAACAGTTATATACAACGTCAAACATTTTCACACTCAAAACAGCAATTAAAATATTTTAGTACTTTAATACTTTAGTAGCATATTTTACGTTTGAATTGTATGTTTCAGTGAATCTGTAACAGGTAATGTTTCAAAGGATACTTTGACAAGACAAGAGAAGACATTTCTTTTGAACACAGCTGTGGCTGGCAATCTTCGTCATTGGAAGAGACTAAAAGGAAAATTGGCTGTCAGAAAATTTAACACTAAGCGTATGAGAATTCCAAATTTCTGAAATGTTAGCAAATTTGTATCATCGATGTACTCCATGCATGTCCCTGCAGAGCAGCATAAAAATACATAAGCTAGCTTTTTACAATCTTTTCCCAACCAGTTTGAGCGTTTGACTATTATATTTCTCTGTTGAAACCCATTTAAAAATAAAAAAACAGCATTTTCGCTATAATCTGATGTTCTAGAAGGTTGTTTCTCTTCGTTATATCAACAATGTGCGCATCGTGATATAAAATACAGACAATGTCCTTTCCTTTAATACATGTACAAACGTTTAGGAGGTGAGATTTGCTATTTTTTTCTCTCCTGGGATGTATAAAAGCTTGCAAATTACTGTAAAAATACATTCGCTGAAGAATGAGCCAAAGGGGACACTTACTTAGTGTTGGTATGTGTGATACTGATAGAGAGTCTTAATGACAGATTAGTAGTTGCTTCTAATTAGCCTACCATAAAAAGCAAAGTTCCCTTTTGTAACTTTTAACCCTTTACCTAAACTGAAAAGCAGATGACACTTGGAAAAATAATTCTTGAATAACTAATTTTTTTCATTTTTTGTCTCAAAAACATAGGTTATGACCCCTCGTTGGATCGAGCTCGACGAGGGGTCATAACCTATGTTTTTGAGACAAAAAAATGAAAAAAATTAATTGGCGATTTTTGAGAATAGCGCTGACCGGTTTTGACCGTTACGTTGGGTAAAGGGTTAATAGACGAACAAGACAGTTCCGTGAGCTTTTAGGTTTTATTTTCTACTAAATTAATGTCAGGTTTTTTTTACTCAGCTACTTGCTTTTTAAATTGGCCTTCATGGCTCGTCTAATAATTTCAAGGGCGATAACTGTGTCGAAAGTCGATTTTATTGACGATTTAAGTCACGAATGAATGAACTCAACTTAGATGTGAAAACTGTTCCATTCTATAGTATAGCTGATTGAGGTAATAATAACACTTACAGCGAGGCAGCTTGCACATAAGAAAAGAAATAATTATTATGTTAGTAAATAAATGAAACACGTAAAAACATAGGAAAATAATATCAACAGATGTCGTGCAAATCGCAGATCTGATTACAAGTAATAATAATAATACGTTATTGTCTTTCATAACCGTATATGGGTATATGACAGCTAACAATGTGCACAACACACAAAATATAAACTACTTGACTTGATTGCTCGATTTAGCAATTAAGGTTTTTCTCTTCCTGAAGAAAAGCATTTATTATTTTTTGATGTTTAAGGTCACATATTTCTTCACAATGGCTAATCAAGAAGACAGCAGGATCCTGTCGCAGATGGAGTGGTATAGTGTGGGAGCATTATTTTTCTTAATGATTTCAGATTGATGTTGTTCAACTGCATTTGAAACGTCAACGATATCTCGTTTAATTACAGCAAACAACTGACTTCTGATGTTTGTATTGGCCTGCCAGTCCATGACAAAATGCATTTCAGATCCCACTTCGCCGGCTTCCCTACACACATCAGAAGCGTTGCAAATCCTCTTTCCTGCATTGTCCTCAAGCAACGCGTCACACGAGACTTAAACCAATCGAAACCAATTGTTTGCTAAATCTCTTCAACCTATTAACTGGTAGCGTGCTAAATTATTTTTGGTCATCAAAATTTGTTCTTGAGTCTTTGCGTTATTCCAGTTTATGGGAGAGTGCCCACATGCCCTCTCCCATAAATCGTAACAAGGCAAGTCCTAACAGATGGCATTATTTAACTTCAATGGTAACAGGAAGCACATTCACAGAAAACGACGCCTTTAAGCTATAGCACATGCACTTCAGATTAAAGCCCACATATGGGTTCAGTATCCTACCAGTTAACAGACCTAGAAAAAATGCAAAAAACAATTCCTAATACGGCATGTCACTTTTGGTTAACAGATGCGTGAGCTTGCAAACTTACTTCGTGGTTTGGTTCTTTGTTTGTTTATTGGGATGTAGCGATACTTTCAACAACCAGGGTCAGATCGAGTTGTGAAGTTGTGCGGATGGAGGAAGCGGTGCACTCAGAGAGAGACACCATGAAGCGGGGAGGAACTGAAAGACTGACAATACTTCACGGTACTACACGTCTTCCAGGTCGATTTCAATTAGTCCGGACGCCGTGGACGATAACCTGCAAAAGGGCGAGTAAAACACTTTACTGGCGTTTCAAGAGAAAATCTGTGCGCTAATTTCAATTCAAATTCAAGCCACTTTGTAATCCTTGGGCAAATAGAGATATTTAACCCTTTTCAAACCTCTCATAGTTATGTCTATGCGATATTCCAATTTTGTTATTAACCCTTTGAATCCTCGTTTCCTGGAATTGTATCGCCTTTGTATACACTTACAATGAGATGGATCAGTCCAATATCAATATACTTGAAGGATAAAATAATAACTGCAGTCTTCAGCCGATTTTATTATCAATGCCCCGTGTATAGATCTCTTATAATAAGATAAAAAATGGGACAAAATTATACCTTGGACTGAAAAATCGTTCTTACGAGTTCAAAGGGTTAAATGTTTCTTTACAATTAGATTATGAATGTTGGTGATCTACCAACGTTGCGTTTATTGTCTGATTTCATTTGGTTAGGTACTTTAACGGGTAATAAGGCGAGAATTGTGGCATAAGGACTAACAGAAATTATGAAGCTTGGTCGAGAAAGTTTCCCGAAAAAAATGCTGTTCAGTGTTTCTTGTAGATGATTTGCTAATTGTATTGCGTTGAATGGATGTATGGGAACCTTGGTTGGCGTGAAAATCGATACAGAAATGCTAGATATGCTTTTGGAATCATTTGCCCTATGGTGATTGAAAATTGTCAATATTCTCTAGAAAGGCTATTATTTTCATTGTATAGTCACCACATATAGCTCCTCGATACCGCTTTCGTTTGCCCATCAGATCTGGTTTTCTCGAAAACGGGAGTCTCAACCTTTCCACATACATACCTTACCTGTTTCAAATGAGACTCAAGTGACGCCACCCACGCGTAAAGCTCTGCGAATCAGAATTTCTATCCTCGAAGCGAATCGAGGGTCTGATGTGGACATCGATATCGAATCGAAAACAGCAGGAAACAATTTCGTGGAGTCACTTTTTTCGACAAGTTACATAATTACCACGCATATCCTTGCAGCTTGCGATTGCCGCGTGTAGCATGGGTACCTGCGTGCACATAATACAAGGTACATTGCTACAACTTTATAAGTACTGTTGTTACAATGTAACATGTAAGGCAGATAAGCATGTCGATAAGCCGATTGAACCGAAAACGCAGCAGTCAAGTATTCCTTCGTTTCTAAAGCATAACTTCGCCGATAGAAGACATTATTTTCCATCGTCGTTTCGCGAGGAAAACGTCAGTTAATCGACTCGATAACATACGAATTAGAAAGCAGATTCAATGTCGATGTTGAATCAGAGTTTCGATGTTGGACATTGTTGGAGGCTTCGTGGGTCCCCACTGACGTGTTCCGATTTTTGAGGTGACAATTGTACACATGCGAAGTGAAAATTCGAGTGCTCTTACCGTGAGCACCATGAGCAATTATTTCATTCCAGTCTTGTTTATAAATGCTTTACGCAGCATGCTTTCATGACGCGAATCTAATCTACAAAAATCGTAAGACTATATGCCCTCTTGAAAGCTAGCGTTATAAGTAATCACTTCGAGAAGAACATGTCCAGCTGCTGGAGTTAATTTTATATTATCATTTTAAAAAAGAGTGTTTTGTATTTTCGTTTCAGTCGTCGTCCTCAATTTTCAAATATACAACGTCATATAATAAGCAAGTTATTAGAGGAGGGCGGTTTTTCGGTTACCCGGTGCGGTTCCGGTTTTGGGCAAACCGGAAATCTGTACGGCAACACCCATCAAAAACCGACTAAACGGTTTCGGCGTGTTTCTGCTTGCACTTAGTAAACTATTTTACGGAGAGGGAACTGGACTAGTGACTCAGTGGCCTCGTCACTTAGTCTATCCGACGATGGGACGAATATGTCTTGTTCTCGTCGTCACATGTTCTCCCTCATTGACTCGCCCGTTGGGCGAGTCAACGAGGGAGAACATGTGACAGCGAGAACACGACGTCGATTAGATAAACTTTAATCATTTAGTACCCCAATTTATGTGCTTTTTCTGTCTCAATAAGCCTAGCAACTGATCCCCATTGGCCAAGGGGAAGTTAGACTGAACCCAATGGAGATATTTACAGACAGGCCTTTGTGTGGTAAATGGAGTCGTGCAAACTACTGCGGTTGTTTTTTCCAGATAAAGGTGCCTGAAGTGTCGTATACTATATGTTCCTGTTCTTGACACATAGGAAAAACTGAACCGAAACCTAGCTGTATTCCTGAAACCGAATCGAAACCGAACCGAATCTGAAAAAATCAAAACCTTCCAGCTCTACAAATTATTGCAACAGTCAATCAATCTGTTCTTTATATTCCCATCCTTTTGACACGTTTCAGTAAACCAGATCATATTATCAATCTGATTTATGCTATACCGCCCTGTTGTGAAAACTAGAACAGCCAGATGAAGTACGACGCCTACAGCATCTTATCTGATTTGGCTGTTCTGACCTCGCCAACTGGACGGAATATGACTACCCAGACCAAATAGCTGTTGAAATGATATTTATGAATCTCGTTATGTGGTAATCAATTAAAGTTTTTGCATGCAGTTCTATCGGATAAACCCTAACTAAGAGATTTGGTTTCACATGGACGGGCAAGACTATTCTGTACATTAAGAGACACGGTATTTTGGCATCTATCATTTTGTATCCGACAGACATGAGAACGGTGCATTGTCTCTGAGAGGATGTGAGCTTTAGTGTGTGTTGTGTCAGGGACGTGGCCAGAGGTTTTCGATTGGGGGAGGGGGTAGTGAATTTCCAACTAGGGGGACCGGGAGGAGGAAACCACCTCCCGGTCCCTCCACTAGATGGAAACTCACTACCGAGAACATTTTGAAAATGAAGCCCTGAAAGGGGGCATAAAATTGATTCTAGTAACTGAAATTTCAACACATTTATGATGGAATTGTCAGGTTATTATTATTTGGTATTCTTCTGGGAATTGAATATGTGCTTAACAAATGCTCAAGCTGAGAATTTTGAGCAATTTATACAGTCCTAACATTAAATCAGATCTTATGTAGGAATGACCAATTTTCGATGTTTCATCATATTGTTACTGTGAATGATGGAATCAGCTCAGGATAACGATTTTACATGATGTGATTTTCTCGAAGTGCATCTCCACGTCCCTGGTCTGAGTGTCAGTCTGTCTGCGTGTGTGTGAGGGAAGAGTGCGTTTTCCCGTAGAATTTAACAAAAGGCATTCAGTTCAAAAAGGAGTTCGTTCGAGCGGACGTTCGGACAGACTAACAACCCTTCCCCAGTCTAGAATAATTTGTTCAAAGTTGGGCCGAGTTGGGAAATGGATTTAAAATAGCCATTATGTTTTTAAATACAATATATAGTTATTATATAAAAACAAATATTTTCAATTGAAAAACGCAATGTTTTGGCAAGAAAAGGGGATTATCAAATCGACCGTAAAGTGTAGATAAACCGCTTTAAATACGATTATTACCAAATTAAATGTATCAAATTAAAAATTATTCTGATCAAATAGTTACAATATCAATGCTATCACATTAATGCTGGAAACGGATTCTCGCTACTCGATATATTTTTATTGCTTTCAATTATGGAAGACCCAGATATTTGCGATTATGAGAATTTAATCGAACTGTATTAGACCAGAAGAACATCTGTTAGTTATAAATCAGCGATGGTTTATAGAAGTATGTGGAATGTAAATTGCGTTATATATTTGAGAAAACACGAATGGTTAGTTCATGGCCAGGTTTGCAGCCGTTGCGCGCAACATTCAAGGTCGATGTTCGGAAGTAATGATAAAATGTCTTCTATTTTTCAGCTGAATATCGGTCTTGCATTCTGATATTATCTTGATTGAGAGCTGATTTTTATAGTCTGCAGAACGGAGAAAGTATTTTTCTGCTAGTCTCATGCAGTGGTGAAGTTAGAACACCCGACATGATGTATCAATGGGGTAATTTTTTTACGACGGATATGGCCATGAATCGAAACTCCTATCCTCGAATTGAATCTCAAATCGAATAGGATTCGATGTCGACATTCACATCGATCCCGAACCGAATCAGAAACAGCGAAAACAATTTTCCTGAAATCACTTGTTATGTTACATGTACCTAATTACAGTTCAGCCGCCGTGTACTAGTCGTAATCCACGCGTGGACAGTGTTGTCCAGGTAACCAGGTAATAAAAACCATCATCAGCAAAATTTTAATTAATGAAACACCGAGTTGTACCCAGTGCTTCATTAATTAAATGTTTGATGATACAGTACGTGGGGAGTGTATTATCGCTGAATCATCCGCAGAGTGGAGATTCCACCCAAGCAATAATTGCAAATTTGTTGCAAAGTTTAACCATCACAAGCAAAGTTTCAGCCAATGGACCTCCGGGTTAAACCCGGAGGGCCATTGGCTGAAATTTTGCTTGAGCTTTTTGTCGATATGTACAAAATTTGAAAGTTATAGCTTGGATGATAACTCCACTCCGCGGGTGATTTAGTTACAATCCACTCTCCACGTACTGTAGTTCCTATAATTAGTGTTTGGAATCTATAATTATTGGGTCCGTGGAAATATTGCCCACCCGTGGAAAGTGGCCAGTCCACAGCGACCGAGCTCTACCACATATATTCATGCGGCTTGTCAGTGCCGAATGTAGCATGAGTACTCGTGTCCTTAGGTCACAAGTTAAAATGCTACAACAATATTTATAAAATGTGGGTGGGGGCGTGGTGACTCAGTGGTTACCACATTGGACTTCAAACCAAAAGGTTCAGGGTTCGATGTCCACTTGGAGTAACTGCGTTGTGTACTTTTTGCAAGGTATTTAATCCCGATTGTCAACGTGGCGGCACCGCGGTCCTGTGTGTACTGTGGTGTACTGCAAGTCGATGATGCACTTCTTCAACCAACGCGATTCCTGTATGTGTGGAGCGAATACGTTGGGGAGTCTGACAGTTGCGCACCGCAGCTCGGTGGTTCTCTCATTATACTCCGGTTCTACTACCCGTTAAACTGTGCGACACGAGGTGACCCTGGCTGTCAAAAGTGTCCTGAAATTCCAATAACAATTTGTTTTAACTCTTTACCCAGCGTAACGATCAAAACTGACGAACGCTATTCTCAAAAATCGCAAGTTAATTTTCATTATTTTTTCATCTTTTGTGTCAAAAATATAGGTTTTGACCCCTCATTGGAACGAGCTCGACGAGCTCGTTCCAACGAGGGGTCATAACCTATATTTTTGAGACAAGAAATGAAAATAAATTAGTTGTTCAAGAATTGTTTTTGCCATTTTGCAAGTGTCGTCTGCTTTTCATGTTAGGTAAAGGGTTAATTTATAAAGTGGAGCGCACTATTGTAACAATTTAATTTGTAAAGCAGACAAGCATGCCGATAAACCGATTGAACTGAAAACACCACAGCAACTATTTCTTCATTTCTGCGGTATGTTTCCGCTGACAGAAGGCAATTATTTACCATCGTCCGTTCGTGAAGACAAAATGTGAATTACCCAATTGCAAAATAAATGAAAATAAGTAAGCCGATTCGATGTGTTGATCTCGAATCATTCCTAATCATTATTGGGTGCCTCCCTTCCCACATAAACAGAAATTCGATGTCGTTACTGGACCTACGTCCTGCACGATGTACAGTTGAAATCTACCCGTTAACTTCTGGTGATGAACCAATCATATCCAAGGAAGTGAAAATAATAACATATGACTCTAAAAACTGTAAAGATCAATAATTTTTACTGTTGTAAAAAGTATTCCTAAAATAATTTTTATATTTTTATGCTCCTTGATATGGAGATGGGATGTTTTGATTTTTCAGATTTAATTCGGTTTCGGTTCGGTCTCAGGAAAAAAAATCGGTTTCGGTTCTGTTTCTCTATGTGTTAAAAACACGAGCATACAGAAAAACAAAAATTCAGGCACCTCAGCCTAGAAAAAAAACAATCTCAATAGTTTGCACGAGACCACTCACCACAGAAAACACTGTCTATAAATATCTTTATTAGGTTCATCCTAACTTCCGTTTGATCATTCTCAGGGTTTCTAGGGGTTCAGTTGCTAACCCTACTGAGACAAAAAAAACATATAAATTAGGGTTACAAATGAATAAAGTTTATTTTATGGGTGTTGTGTTAATAGTATTTGCTATAAATTATCATTTCCTATACGGGTAGGTAATCCGCATTTGTGTGCCAGTGTGAGGGTCGTCTTTTGAAATCAGCCAAATTAAGTGCCTTGTATTATAATACATGTAAAAATTCGGCTCTGTTTGCTCTTAAATTCATAACTTAGTTCATTTCTTTTGAAAAATGCACTCTTGGTCGCCACCGTTGTCCTTTTTTATGTCGTCTCGTGGAATTACGATATCCTCTACGCAGTATTCTACCGTTTACGTCACAGCTTAAATTACCATTACATTGTGGCCGTTTCAACAAAATCATGCATATTCGACTTCACAAAATAACGCATTTGGTTGCTTTGTTATAATTTTCTTTCACAAAATTGCCTGTTATCGAGCTCAGTTGATATGACCTCAAATTCGGCTTATATGACGTCGATCTCGGCCAACATGAATCAAGCTACAGTTGATCCCCGTGATGCGCTACTATTGGCGCTGCCATTTTGTATATATCGAAATGTGTTCACCGTTATTCGCCGAAAGCAATCATTCAGTAAAATTGGCGTTACCGTGCAAAAGGGAGTAGTTTTTGTATGGTGAGGAATTAATGGTGGCAATGGATCAGATGGATGAAGAGAAAAGAGAAGAGAGTTTTACACAAAATTGAGTGCAAAATACTATTCTGAATCGTAAGCGGAGATTTATCGAAGTGACAGAAGAGAGAAGAGATAGTTTAGCTATCTGAACGTCGCGGCTTTCCCAGAGGGAAACCCGCCTCGTTCGAATACCTGAACAAGGAGGAGAGAACTCTTCGAACTTTATGAAGAGAATGAAAAACAATAACATCAGAAACTGTAACAGATCTGAAAACATTTTGATATCGATTGATTTGGTTTAATAAATATATAGGGGGCGCGGTGGCGTTGTGGTAATCAGTTCTCGTCAGATCACCGAAGTTAGTCCTTGGATGGTTGACAGTCTGAGCGATCGATTCGGACTCCCGCGTTGTGTCCTTGGGCAAGGCACATAACCCCGATTGTCCACATGAGGGCTCGATGACGCCGCGCAATAAGGTGCACTGCACGTCGGTGGTACGCATGTCTTCAACCAATCTAACCCTGCCTGTGTTGCAGTGCGGAGTTACGATGTTGGGGAGCTGGCAGCTGCTCGTCGTTGCTCGGTGGTTCTCTCTGGGTACTCAGACTTCGTCCACCCATAAAACTGTCAACAACACGATATGACCTTGACTGCTAAAGTGTTGTTAAAACCCTGAATAAACAAATAATAAACAACTAAAGAGGTTATGACTTGGTCTCAGGCTGATATGAAGTTACCTCGGGTTGATATCTCGGCCGATATGAAACTAACCAAGTAATAACTTTTAAATACTGATTTCTTTGGGACTTTTTTTCAATTCACTGTCAAACCACTTTATTCAATTTCTTCATTCTTGCTGGATATTCAAAATACTTCAGTAGTTATAGATGTCCAGGTCTGGAAATGTATTTAACGTAATTATTTGTGTGTGATGTGATCAGATCTTTACATCAGTTCATGTTTGGAATTTCCCTATAACCTATAACATATAACTTTCTGGACAGAAAAAAACTTGCTTGAAGGACTATAGTTGACAAATCCATTTTAAGGATGGCTGGTTATCCCCCGAGAATTGAATTTATGCGACGAACATAGCCTATAAGTTTTATTTTTTTTCACAATTTGTCAGATTCGTTGATCCAATACACCACGGAATCGAGTTATTATGAAACAAAAGGGGGCGTGACAACCGTTACTTATTCCCAATTCCTTATTCGACATTCTCTATCAACCAATAGAATCGGTTAATAACGAATGTCGAATAAGGAACTTGAATAAGTAACGGTTGTCATATCCGTAAACAAAACAGAATATTCGTCTTATTCAATTGTTCTTTCTGTTCATTATTAAGGCGTAGAGATTATTTCCGCGTAGGGTACCTTTAAAACATTGCATTTTGAAATATTTGGTTGGAATATATAGACAGAAAGGCATTCACATTCGAACTGTCATTTTTTATTGCACGAGATCGATTTGGGCGGAGGGATAATATTGAACGAGAAGCCGAAGGCTTCGAGCTCAAAATTATTCCTCCGCCCAAATCGATCGAGTACGGTAAAAATGACAGTTTGAACGCGTTTTCTGTTCTGTATTTATTGCATGCCAACAGTGTACTAAAAAATTATTAATCGATTTTGGCGGAGGGATAATACTGAACTCGGAGCCTTCGGCTTCTTGTTCAATATTATCCTTCCGACGAAAAGGATCTCGTGCAGTAAAAAATGACAGCTCGAACGTGTATGGTGTTCTGTATTTATTGCACGCCTACAGTTTAATAAAAAATATTAAAAACACAAATTATAAGAACGTAAGAAAATAAATAGTTAAATAGTCCGCGCACGTGATCCGTATTGTTCAAGGACAATACAAAAAGTATTATTGTTCGCTTCGGTTTTTGCAGAAAAAGCGTGTATTTTATGAAAATAAAAGCATAGTGTTGCAATAAATACACGATATAAATCTTGACAAAAACGGAAATCGTGTAAAGGACTTGAATATTTGATGCGTCGAAAAATACCGTTTTCGAAATTTGATTGATTATAAAGAAACCAAACACGCAGTTGTTGGTCCTCGAAAAAAGGCACTGATGTGACTTTATAACATCTCGGAAGAAATCGCTTCCGCTGGTCGTAAAACATCCTATAATCACTCTGAACAGCCAAACAAATGATAGCATGATATACACACACGTCTGGAGCACGACAGTTATGTTAAATTACTGAGAGTGGAAAGAAAATTAAAAACGTACAAGAGAAAAGTATATGTTCAGTTGGTGCGTAGCTAGCGCTGTGCCAAGCTCCATAATAAGTTTATGTATGAAGTTAGTTTTAGAAGAGAGGTATCCACGGGCGTCGCGAAGATGGCCGTTTTGAAACGTTGAGGAGAAGTGGGGGGGGGGGGGGGGGGGGTGGGGGGGCTGGTGTACATCAATTTTTTCCCGACTGTTAAAATATTTCCACTACATCATCAAGACATGCTGTGTACCAACCGCTATTGTAATACAACTAGTGTTCAATAGATTACCAAAAATGGCCGCTGACCGATTACTGGTTATTTGAGCTCACAATCGGCAGATTCCGATGCCGATTCCGATTGTAATACCGTGCACTACTAGACAAGTCGAGGCTCGCAAAGAACTACATTAAACTGAACATATTTTACAGTGTTTACAGTCCGTTTACTACCAGATAAGTCGAGACTCGAAATAACTACATTAAATTGATCATATTCCAGTGTTAAACTCCGTTGACTCAGGTCCAGTAAGACTACCAGTCGCGCATATACTTGGGCGGTAAACGCGGCTCTCAGAGCCACGTTTACCACCCAATTATGCGCAATTGGTAATTTGTACTGCGACCTAAGTCAATGGAGTGCAGCCTTCACTTTTCCGGTATGAATTGGCGATTGCCGCAAGTACGCTCAGTTGTAAGCTTTACATGTCGTTTAACTTGTATATCCCGTAAATGGGCGTCTAGAGAGATTAAGAATACAGACTGTGGTGGTTTTCAACTTTATTGAATGGTATTATTGACATCATTTTCTATTAACAATTGAACAATTGCAGAAGATAATAAAATGCGGTTCATGAATCATCACAAAGTGCTTGGCAACAATCGCTTGAACGGATGTTCCAGGAGCCGTTGCCATTGTCATTCGAGTACCCACAATCGGCCGATTGTGGTGGCCGTTTCCGATCATCGGTTGAACACAAAATACAACCGCTATCGTAATAAACTTATTACAATAGTCGAGTGTCAGTTGTAATAAGTTTTTCATTAATTTCAGAATAAGCTAACTACGGATGTCAAAAACAGACAGTTTCATTCTCTTTACACCATGCAAACTTTCAGACCTTCCAACTTACTATTCACGCCGAGGCAGATTTAGCATTAGTAGAAAGCACGTGTAACGTCAACGTGCGATACGCCTTATCCCCCAAGTGAGCAATGGAAATGAAGTGTCTTGCTCAATGAAACAACGCAGATTGCACGAACTAGATTCCAAATCACGGACTTCGAATCACGACTCCATAGCTCTAATCACTGAGCCACCAAGCCTTGCACCCCGCGCAAGGTTTATGACCAACCCATTAATGTAATAAGTTAACCACTTTCATCCTATTGACATGTACACGAAGAGGCGAACAATAAATACTTGAGGACGACTGGTCATAATTCAATCCATCCATTCCATGGGCTCTTGGAATGAATTGGGACAGATTTTCCCTGTGGTATAATTTTGGACTCTATCAAGTGTACAAAACAAACTTGGATTAAACTATTCGGAAGCTTAGCGTTGAAAGGGTTTATACAAAAAAATAAAATTGCGGAAAAACCTCCTATCTGCTGAACAACCCATCTCCAGTGCGCTCACTCCGCCTCTGTCAACCACCTAAGGGTCATACATATTATATTTTACAACTCTTTTTACCATATCTAAAACGAAAACGGTACGAATGTTGATGTATTTGAAAGAACTAAAAGAGCTGATGCCACTGACATCCCTATTCGTATGATTTTATCGAACATTGTCCGGAGCAAGATATTTCATATTTTACTGGTCATTATGATGTTTAGTAGTTGGAATATTAGTGAGTCGGCTTTATTGTTACTTCCGATAATTTTTGGGCAACTTCGTAAAAATCTTCACAGTACCGTGTTTTCTGAAATTTCTGCTGCATGTAATTGCAAATTTTAGTTATTTCACGTTGTCACTAAAGTGTTACACTTTGAACACAATGCGTGGCACATGCTCTTTCATACACCAGCAAAAGCTGAGGGTCAACTCGATATGCTTTTCAAATCAGACGAAGGTCGTTTGGGTGGTGTGTAAACCTGATTTGTCCCGACTTTGGAAGCTGATGTCCAGACTAATCGTGACTAATATTCCAGCTATATCACCAAAGCATGTCAGCATCGAAGGCATACAGTACAGTCGCCATGGTCTGTCTGGTCGTAATCCACGTGTGGGCAGTGATGTCCACGCATACGTTTACCAGGTAGTACAAATCCACATCAGCAAAATTTTAATTACTGAGGCACAGAGTTGTACCCGATGCTTCATTAATTAAATTTCTGATGATTATTCCTATAATTAATGTTTTGAATCTAATATTATTACTTCCGTGTATATATTGCCAAACCGTGGAAAGTGACCAGTACATGGCGGCGTACTGTACCTTGATGGTCTTGTTAACCCTTTACCTGACATGAAAAGCAGACGACACTTGCAAATAAACTTCTTGAATAACTTTTTTTTTTCCTTTTTTTGTCTCAAAAACATAGGTTATGACCCCTCGTTGGAACGAGCTCGACGCGCTCGTTCCAACGAGGGGTCATAACCTATGTTTTTGAAACAAAAAATGAAAAAATAATGAAAATTAATTGGCGATTTATGAGAATAGCGCTGGCCGGTTTTGACGTTACGTTGGGTAAAGGGTTAAACTATTTGTCAGTATAGATTATAGTTGAAATGCTCAAGACTCATTGGAAATTTATTTGTAAGTAAATGGAATATACATGCAGTAGTCTTCACACAACTTCTTATTTAATAAACAAGTTCCGTACAGGAACTCCAAAGGGATCACGTTGGGTCTACAAAATCCTTAAACGGTTAATACAGACCTCCCTTTTGATGACCGGCTTTTGTTTAATAAAAGTTAAAGTATCCAAATTAGCCTTGTAAAAAAGTTTTTGATTACTAGCAAAGGAAATTCTATATCTGCCAATTCAAAAGAAAATGTCCCGTTTGGAAACATTATTAGTGGCGGTGAGTGGGGGCTGTCGGTCCCTTAATCCCCATTCGCTACGCCCCTTGTAGTACCCTCAAGGGGATAAACGATTTCGAACGAGCTCCCAGTTTATTGCGAAATTTAGTTCAGCCCAAACATAATTTACTGAAAGGATTTCGTAAAAATCATCATAAACTGCGGACGAGTTGACGATTTTATACGACAGCTAATTTGAAACCCGATTAAAGATGCATAAATGGGTGGAGAAACGAAGAGTACTTCTTATGAGGGGAGAGTTATGTTGGTTAAACAATACGTGGTTTGGCAGAGCTTCCGCTGTAAAAAGTCGCACCCATTGGCGACAACTCAGGTTATTGGAGTATTACATATTAGGATAGACTATCTGTCTATTCTGTTTTGAGTTCGACGCTGTTATGGGCTATTCGTTTATCCATTTTTCGTGGAGTTTGCGCACACACTACCGTTCATTTAATGTGACAAATCTCACAAAGATATTCTTCTGTGCTCCTGTTATACATATTCAAATAAAACAGTATTTCATCGCCCTGGAACACATCAAGATATTAAACCAATTGGTAGAACTGCGCCGAATAATCACACAATCTTCTTTGATAACTATTTAGTGGAAAAAAATATGTCTGTTTTTCTATTGGTAAAGTCATTAAAGATTCAGTGAAACGAAGTCTCGATTGAGAACTACACACTCGGTTTTATTATCTTCAGCCGCAGTGTCAGAAACTTGGACAAAAAGTCTACAAAAAAAGTGTTTTGATTCTCAGGTAATCCCTCATTGAATTTGAACCCCCCTCATTGGACATTTTTATTGCCTTTCAGTGTCTTCCAATATTAGTACAAACTCAGAGAAACCCAAAACTTGTTACATATTTTGATTGATACATTTTTATTTAGTTGCGTCTCCAATATGTCTGCCTTGTTACAATTTATGGGAGAGTGCCTATAGGCAACCTCCCATAAATTGTAACGAGGCAAATCCCCAAAGATTAAATACGTTTACTTCAAAGATAATATGAAGAGCACCAACAGTATATGAAGAATTTGAATTGCAATACCTACAGTTTGTTTTTGGAGTAATGTTTTATTTTTCAAATATAAAATGAATATAATTGTATAAATATGCACTCTCTATATTTCTGTCTGTAAAAAGAGAGCGGAAATCCTCTCCAGGTTTGAACACTTTTTTCAAAAGAAAAATAAAAATTAAAAAATACCTTTTCCGCACTCACTGATTTGAAAACAAATGCCTGAGAATCAATTAATTTATTTTGTGTAGCCTGTTGGTTTTTGTACTTCAAAATCTAGTGGATCCCGGGAGGCCACTTTTCCGGCCCAGGAATATGATACGTGATAATTTCCTTAAGAAGGATGGCTTCTAAGTGAATATGTGGGAAGACCACTCAATTTTTTAACGTGCATGCCAAAGGCTGCACTCTGAAAATATTAATTGACCTATCCCCAAATAACGAAATGTGTATTCTTCCAACTGACCCATTGGACTTACATGGAAGATACCACCCCAGTCTAACGGGTTAAACTAGGAAAAGCCAATAATCCTAAAAAAAGAATCGACTGTGCGCGTATTATACCTATTGTATCGGCTACTTACAGTGTAAACATACTACTCAAAGTTTGCTAAGCACCACATATTTGACACATCATTGTGAAATTTTCTTGTGACACATTTGCGATATTTTAGTGGATATGATTGAGGAATGTATTGAGAGAGATGGTCCCAGTGTTTACATTAGCTCTCTTGACAGGCAGAATTTTCGTGACAGTCATGAAAAGCATGTACCCCTTGATTTCCATGATGTTTTCGTGTACTGTCTACATGCATGAGATGTGTAGGGTATTCAGTCTTCATTTTAACACAAACCCTTGTGATTTAATGATTGAATATGGCGAGTGCAAATGTAAGAAGACATTTGTCTGAAGCAAAAGCGTGGTGGGCTGTAGGGATGGTGGAACAAGGGGCTACCCATCGTCGGATTGGTGAAGCCCTTGGTGTGCACCATACGGTGATCACCAGAGCCTGGGCAAGATTTCAGCAGTATGGCACACCAGTCAGACGACATGGTGGTGGCAGAGAAAGGGCAACATCTGCAGCTGAAGCCCGGTTTTTGATTCAGGTCCGTAGGAACCGCTTTGACACAGCAACCCAGCTTCGCAGTGACTTTCAGAATGCACCTGGGATAAATGTTTCGACGCAGACTATCCGGGCAAGGTTGCACGAAGATGGTCTCCGATCGAGAAGACCATGTATTCGCATTCAGCTGTCTCAGACCCACCGCCAGGCATGATATGAATGGGCCATGGATCACGTTGGATGGACCAGAGAAGATTGACGACGGGTCCTTTTTACAGATGAGTCAAGGTACTTCCTAAACAACACAGATAGGCGTTCTAGGGTATGGAGAAGACCAGGAGAGCGATTCCATGCAGCCAACATTGCTGAGCATGACCGCTATGGTGGAGGGTCAATAATGTATGTGGCGGCATCAGCTGGGATGGACGTACAGAGCTATGTGTCCTTGACCGTGGTACATTGACTGCACAGCGATATATTGATGAGATCCTGGATGCCCACGTCAGATTGTATGCAGGTGCAGTGGGTGATAGATTCATTCTGATGGACGATAATGCCCGTTCTCATGTTGCCCATGCTGTCCGGGAGTACCGGCAGGGGGGGGGGAGCGTATGGACTGGCCAGCACGATCCCCTGACCTCAATCCAATCGAACATGTCTGGAATGAGTTGCAGCTTGCAATTTCAGTCCGTCCAGTCCAACCAAGAAGTGTCCAGGAGCTTGGTGCCATGCTGCTCCAAGAATGGAACAACATCCCACAAACGGCCATCTGGAACCTGATTGGGAGCATGAGAAGGCATTGTCAAGCTGTAATTAACAATAATGAGTCTCATATTCGACATTGAACCCATATCAGTTCGCTTCATCAACTTTTTTTTGGAAAATTCGAAAAATTTCCTCTTTTACCAATAATATCCATTTTCCATGGTTATCGTATTCAAAAGCTACAAAATAATGTCAAACACAAACAAAATCTCAATTTCTGTGCTTAATTCATTAAAGATATAAAGTATATACACTTTTCATAACAATATTTCAACTAAAAGGTAAAACAGGTAGTTGGATATACTTGGTGCTTAGCAAACTTTGGGTAGTACAATTCAGTTTTTTGCAGCACATTTCTGGTTGTGCAAATTGTTGTTGCGTCATTGACTAATAAAATAAAAGAAGAGGCACGGCTGTTATGTTGCAGCATTAACACTTTGTGATTTCTTCTATGTATCCTTAGTGTGCACATTGTGCACATACTTCTATCGATATCACTCACAAATCAACATCGGATCTATTTTCGATATATCGCTATTCAATAGCGGGGAAATAATTGGTTAAAGTACCCAAGAATATACCAATATCCATTGTCTTACGTCAACGGTCGTTTGACACTCGGTGAGAGACCCCGGATATGATAAGATTCGTTCCTTCCTAATGAGTCTAAAGGGTTCCACTCAGTGTTCCAGAATTATAGTGCTTCCAAAAACCTCCACCAATTGTTGTGTTTAGAACCCCGAAATAGACGAGTGGTGCGTATCATGAAATTTTAAACAAGCAGACCAGAATGATTCAACATGGTGACCCAGAAACACAAATGGCAGCTCACCATATAGTACTGTGATCACAAAGCAGTTACTGTCACGATCACACCGCCATTCGATCGCAAAATATTTATACCAGTGGGTCAACATGTCGTAAATAAAATACTGCAAAATGAAGACCGCACCAAACTAACCAAACGAAAGAATCACCTCAGATTCAACGTGTTTGCATGTCTCTTTCGGTAGATGAGGTTCTACAGCGTTGCGGAAGGAAGGCTCACATAGAAATCGATCGGTCGACCAGGTTTACATTCTCTGTGTCATTTTGTGATCACAGTACCGTGCACCATTATTACACAACCTGTTAAAATCTTATGTTGCAAACCATGAACGATCAATAATAGACACCCAGAAATCTTCAATGGCTTCTGTAATATCATGAAGTGGTATTCGTCAACGGGTCAAAACGTGAACCGCCTTCATGCCACAAAGGAATACAGTTTATACTCCTACGGTCTTTTGAAACCCTGCTAGTTCTGCCTTGCGTCAATTGATATCAACAGATGCCTAAGCAACTTATAAAGACCAATCTACCACCCGAGGTTTTCAAGACCACTTAACCCTTTACCTAAAATGGAAAGCAGACGACATTTGCAAACAAAATTCTTGAATAACTAATTGTTTTCACTTTTTGACTCAAAAACATAGGTTATGACCCCTCTTTGGGACGAGCTCGTCGAGCTCGTTTCAAAGAGGGGTCATAACCTATGTTTTTGAGACAAAAAAATGAAAAAAGTAATGAAATTTAATTGATGACTTTTGTGAATAGCGTTGGCCGGTTTGGGCGGTTACGTTAGGTAAAGGGTTAAAAATTCTCATTAGCTACATCGTATCACCTCGCTCTCCTACATTCAGGTAGAGAGATTCGGGAAGAATATCCAGTTACAGGCAAGGATTAGAGTAACATCTTCAAGTTGACTGGTGGGATGGCAATAGTTACAAATTATGTAATCAATTGATAAGATGAGAATGACTTTATTAAATCTTCGGGCCACTGTCTGGTCTCACACCTCTGTCCCTCCTCTCCTCCTTACACTCAGAGACGAATAGTTTAACACTATACTGTTTGTTAAAGTGCACAACAATATTGTTCCATAAAATATGGGGTTTGTTTTTACTTTTTCTCGCCCAACATTATGTCCCAAAACTATATTAATAATTTAAGATTTAATCTGTTTATGTGACAGAATTGTTAGATAAATGAATTATCATGATAATGTGCAAATCCTGTGATTTGCATCAGATTCTTGGTGGTGTCCAGAATGGGATCACAACTCGCCGGCAAAGCTGACTCGTTGAGATCCCATTCTGGACACCACCTCGAATCTAATACAGATCACAGGACATGCACATTATCATGATAATCTGTATATATATTGAATTCGGCTGAAACAAAACAGGATTAGGGATGGTTTAGGAATCGTACATTCGGAGTTAACTCTTTAATCGCTGAGTTTTTTCAAAATATTTATTAGCAAATCTAATCAAGGCTGCTGTAAAGCATCCATGACTAGATTTGGTGAAAAATTCATCTAAATTTAACTCAGGAAACCTGAGATAAAAACGTATATTCAATTTACAAGGGGGAAATGCACCCAAATCATACTTATTTCAGTGGCAAGAGATGCCATGTCCTGGAATACCGTCAGCGGCATACAAGGCGTTAATCAAGAAATCAATGATAAGATCACAGCACCATGAAACATCAATTGCGCGAATCAGGCACAACGTCAGCACGCACTGGATATTAATTTGTCATCCATATACTTTTTACACGAAACACACTGGCAAAAACGAATATAAACTGTTAGAATTAGTTTAATAATAGTCTGGTGACAGAAAGGGTATCACGCAAGTAGGGAATGAAATTGATTTCCTTGTTACAATATATAAATTGGTGTAGGCACTAACCATGCCAGTAATATCGAAGAAGTATTGTCTTAACTTTGTCAGATGAGAAATTTATACATTTCTTCCAAGAGTAATGCCAGTGTAAATATTAATAACAGTTTGTGATCCATCCCTTTCTGTGTGAAACATTGAACATGGATATGAGTTATGTGTCTCACCCTTGTCATTATCTAGTAGCGAAGTCGGGAATGGGAAGATTGTGATGTTATTTTGTTGCGTAATCAATACATCAAAAGTTGGAGTCTGGTGGTTTCCTTAAGAACTACATGTATTCAAAACCTTTCAGTGCTAAAATGACGGCACAGCTCTGTTTATGCTAGGAAAAATTGTGATAGGTTCTCCATCAGGTGCCATTGAACTAAATATTTGAAAAAGAAATACCCGCCTTGAAATGTTGCACTCGGAAGTGATGCAATCCCTAAAAATAAACTGTCTTGGGAAAATAAATTGTTTCAATAAATGTTTGAAGCATTCTATTGACATCTTGCATTACTGATGAATATTCCAGATAAAAAAGAGGGTGATTTGATGATTTTTAGACTTAAAAAATATAATTTGCATTTGGTGTGTTTTTGTTGGAAACTCCCTGGAAAATATGTGCACGTGACCGGTACTTCCCTTGCTGTCAATTTTTCTCTCTTATTTGTTGCTTGACCCCCTGTTTTGGGATCAGAAAAAGTTGTCTGAAGGGCTATACTTGACAAAGATATTTGAATGCCAAATTAAAGTGATGCAATCATATTTGTTTTGCCTGAACGTTATAATGGTCGCCTATGGGAAAATATTTAGTTCCGTGATACCATCAGAGAGAGTGGGGCGCCAACACAATTAGAGATTCTTGTGAAGAGCGCTGGTCGGCTATGGACGTTAAGATAGGAAGGCAGAAGTTGAAAAGCTAATACCGCGATTATGTGGGGTGGCCAATTGCAGGGCAAAATATACATCTTAGGGGATGCTGCGAGTATCAACTGACACTAATGTACGCACAGGTATGTTTGAATTTGAACATCTGACGGGTATGCTTCATCAAATGTATTTATTAGTTTATTGGGACTTAACGACACTTTTGAAAGCCAGAGACATCTCTTTTTGGGGGGGGAGGAGGAAAGCCAGAGTAACCAGAGAGAACCACCGAGCAGTGGCGAGCAATTGTGAGACTCCCCAACGCACTACTTGCACACAAGTAGGGTTAGAATTGGTTGAAGATAAGTGCACCATCAACGTGCAGTAGTCTTAGTACTTAGCGCCTCTGTGCCCCCACGTAGGAACCTGAGATCAAGTGCCTTGCCCAAAAACACAACGCAGTTACCCCTGGCGGGGATGGGACAGCAGACCTTTCGTTCTGAAGTCTAATACCGTAACCTCTGAGCCACCGAGCTCCAATGCGCCCCCAAATACTTCCTCCAGTAGCAGTCGAAATATGAGCTCGCTACGAACTTGTCTGTTTTTCTTTGACTATTGGGTAGAGTACACAATATCTCATTTTCCAGTTTGCATGTTCTGCGGAACTTGCAAAAAATTGCACAGGGGGATATAGCCATCGGGTGACCGAGTACTAAAATCAATCTGCACATGCTTTATGTTCAAACATTTAATTTCAGTCACATTTTATTTTCTCGAATCATTTTATTTTTCTTTTCTTCTAAACGAAAGAATACTCTCCAATATGGAAACAAACAAATCGTAGTCCAATTCAGGGCCATAAACCATACTATACTGAATGGAGTTCATTTATTTAATGAGGTTTAACGACAGCCAAGGTCATACCGTATTGGACAGCTTTACGGGTGGTGAAAACCAGAGTTCCACGAGAGTACAATGGTGCCCTAGCTGTGATCACAGGGTTAGCGTAAAGAAATGGCATTGGTTGAAGGCATGTGTTCCATCGACGTGTACTACCCCTTAGCGCTGCGCGACCGTACTCCCGTTTGGACAATTGGGATTAAGTTCATTGCTTGTTAAGAGCGAACGTAAAACATTTTGTTCTGACATGCAATGCTTTAATCAGTAAAACACCGATCTCCCAGTATTATATGAATTGATTAATGTGTATAAAAAACCTGTACCAGGGAGGATACCCCCCCCCCCCACCTCCTCCTCATAAGGAGAAGTCGAAACTTTCACGATTCATCCAATGCATTCATCATGCATTTACTTACAGAGGAGTAGACACGGGAAATGGGGAGGGGGGGGCCCTCTAAAATTTTCGCCCCCCCCCCCCAAAAAAATACAACTTGGACATAAATGACATACAACCCTAAAATGGTCTACAATATAGGGCTGCACAGGTTACAAATGCCTCAGATTCGCTCTTAAGAGTACAAAATTTTGCAAAATATTCCCAGGGGGTGGGGATGGGTGACTAATCATAATTTTTAGGAAAGCGGGAGGAGGGAGAAGTGTGAGGAAGGGGTAGAGACAGGAGAGCCTTAGTGAGGACTAGGGGAGTCCTCCCACAGAACAGCTTTCCAAATATCATGTTTGCCTCTCCCTCGCCAAAAAAATCTGGCTGGGGCACCACCTATTATAGTATCGCGCCTGTTTACTTACATGCGGAGTGTTTTCCTATGTATGCTGAATGCCGTGCTAAAGGATACGTTGCCTCTGATATTCGCTCTGTAGAACACAGATGTACAGGTATGGAAATATTTCATATTCTATCATTATATTGGAGATGCATTTATAAATAATAGAGAATTAATTTGTATTCAGTTATTACATGAACAGAGAAGAAATAATTCTGCAGTAGTCACAACCTGGTTGAGAAACTGATCAGGCCCTCTGTAGACATCAGCACTGTAACTTATTAAGCAAACAAAAAGTGCAAACAAATGCGTTTTTTGTGGAGAACAGGGTGCCAATTTTGCCAATTACACTAAAATATTCGATTTGGTACAAAACATCTTCATTGGCTACAGTTCGGGCATCCAAAGAATCCTTTCACTTGTGAAGGAAAGCCATTACAGCTGTGAAGAGCGTAATCTATAACGAAACTGAAACAGGCCATACCCAGGGCAGAAAAACAGAGGTGGCGGAACCAGGGGGGGGGGGGCGCAAGGGACACGTGCCCCTCCACTCTTTTCCACAGACATGTTGCGCGGTTACACAATGACTTACAGTTGACGCACGCAGACTTATCAATATACAGGCATTCCTGTAATATATTATTCGAAAATCCATGCAACATAATTTGGCAAAAGAATCCCACCTTCGGTCGCTTCGGTCCGTTTCTTCCACTTCACCCATCTTCCAACCCGAAGAATGGTTGAAATAGAAAAATGTACAGGACAGCGACGACACCACGGCATTCTCATCTAAACGAGAGACTGTAGAATGTCACTGCACATTTACTGATATACGTTTGTAACTTTTCTCCCATTGGACCGAACTATGGTAGCCTTGAAAAGTTGTGACCCTCCACTTTTATCGAGCGTCTGCTGCCTTTAGCAGCCAACCAATAATGCCCAAACGAACTGTACCACAACTAACTCAGCCAATATGTTAACCATTTTGTGTGTTATATCACAATTATACTAAATTATAATTGTCACGATATCTGAAATTACATAATAATACATAATTATACAACTTGAAGCACAATCGGCACGCTGTTAGCTGTTTAGAGATAAAAACGTTATGATAATATTTAAGATTCATCATAATAGTGAGTATTAAACAATATATCCTTACAATACCAACACTTCAAATCCACTTCACATAACATATTATGTTATAATCACTCAATATGCTCTATTAATATAATATATAATAATATACTGTAAGTCAGTAATATAAGTAATAGTTAGTCAGATATATATGTATTTATTTTACTTAGAGCTGTATACAGTGACCTACCAACAAACCACAAGCAAGGCAAGAACCTGGGTTGACGCCAGATAGAAGACAGTCTTGAAGCTGATTGGAAGTGATTACACACATCAGTTATAACTTTTATTTACCAACAATATACTCTGCATTAACACCTCTCTGTTAAAATGTTCAGTAGACATAGCAGTATATTAAAAACAATAGCTATTTACATATTATCACTTGTCCCTTAAATATTTATAACTTACTTCAGTACAAAACAACTCTTATCAGATTTTGGATCGAATACTCCCTCTCGAAATACCACTACACCATTCCATTCTACTCCATTCATACCATCATCACTTATACCACTATGTAGTGCAGGTTAGCTGTACACATTCCGGATGACACACCAAGTTATATAAAATTATAAAGTATTCGTCTACCATCTCAGAAAAAACAGCCAATCTTGCAATAACCAACGAATCTGCCAATGTTTCTATCACATCACCTTCAAAACCCGCGAAAATACTTAACCATTCAATTCTGAAAAAGAAAACTGCGTTTGTCCATAAGGACAACCTGTAAACACCACTCTTTTCCTAATCATCTCTGTAAGTTGCCACATAACGCACATGGTAATTTAAGAAAAGTAAACTATTGAGACAAATTAAAAAACGATGGCTAAAATCACATCTACTACAAAACAAAAAAGAATATATATTTTATTACTTCTAGAGCAAGGAAATAGTTAGCTGGCAATAAAGGCGGAAACAATTACCGATTTTCACGAAAAAACACTGAAACCCAGTGATTTTGTCAGTAACGTGAAATAGTGTTTGGACTGTAACAGGAGGAGAGATAAGTGCGGGAGACCGGGATCGAACCGTCGACTTCTAGCACACAAAGCGACCGATTTACCACGAGACTAAGAGATCTGGACCAACCAGGCTGGTTGGTAAATGGCCTTTATACCTCGACCGCTACACTACTCTCCCCTTCTTTTGAGATTCACCACATGTGAATCTCACCCAGGTTCCCCCTCAGAGCGGTCGAAACACCCGCAGTGCCACCTGCTACTGAGAATCGGACGAGCCCCCAAAATGTAACAGGAGGAGAGATAAGTGCGGGAGCCGGGGTTCGAACCGTCGACCTCTAGCACACAAAGCGACCGATTTACCACGAGACTAAGAGATCCGGACCAACCAGACTGGTTGGTAAATGGCCTTTATACCTCGACCGCTACAGGACAAACGTTCAACGTTAATTGTCAATGAGTGGTAATGAGGCATTGTTTCATTTTTCTTCAGTAATACATTGCAGGTTATCAACTTTACAAAAGGCAGCATTTAATTAGATAAATACTTCACACCGCCGCGAGTGACTCCCGGCGGTATGAAGTATTGATCTAATTAAATGCCACCATTTGTAACAACTCGCGGCCCGCTAATCCCAGTGGACAAACCGCATTTAAACAATTAATCTGCTATTTTGTCAGTGCAACAGCGAGTATACGTACCGACATCATTCAATCTGATCATTAACTGAATTCGTGGCACAGATATAACTTAGGTGACCTCCCTTTTTGCCTACCGAAGATTTCGTCTGAACTTTCGAGTTCTGTCGGATTGTTTCCGTGACCAATAATTGTCTGTCCGTTCACTCTTGAAATATTTTCCAGTTCATTTTTCAAAACTCGATCAATTTATTTGTATCATCAGCGAAAAAACACACTCTCCACTCCCATTAATAATGTTGGCATCAAAACCATTTGTTTAGCACGAAAATATTCATTTATTTATTTATTGGTGTTTAAGGTCACATATTTCTGCACAATGGCTAATCATGACCACGACAGTTTTACGGGTGAGGGAAGCCGGAGTAATCGGAGAGAACCACCGAGCAACGGCGAGCAACTGTCAGCTCCCCAACATACTAACTCCACACAAGCAGGGTTAGCATTGGTTGAAGACAGGTGCACCATCGACGTGCAGTACGCCTTAGTACACACGTCACCGTGCCCCCACATGGGCAATGGGGGTGAAGTGTCTTGCCCAAGGACACAACGCGATTGCCGCAGGTGGGATTCGAACCGAAGACCTCTCGGCTTGCAGCCTGCACCTCTACCAACTGAGCCACCGCGCCCCACGAAAATATTCAGAATGGCTAAACATTTGATACCAGACAGTTGTGGGCCAGCATGAGCACTTCACTGACTTTGAAAAAGTGTTTGTTTGGTGACTGGTGGGGGGGGGGGGGGGTCGTATAAGCGGGGGTTCTGTGCTCTTCTCCAATGTCGTGTTAACAATTGACCTAAGAGGCAATCTGGGTGAGTTTTGGGGAACAGTGGACTACCGAGACCGTTCCGTAGTCACTACTCCGCCACCGACCCCGACTCGGATAATTGCCGACTCAAAAGTAAGTTCTTTGGTATTAAGGATGTCAGGTAGAATAACAGACAATTAAGCTCATTTTGTTTACTATTTCCAAATATTTTTAGCATTGTTTGCCCAAAGTGCCTTAGCACCCCACCCCCATGCACCCCGCGCCATGATCGTTTGAATTGAATACTGTTTTTGAATTATGTAGGGATTATGTTCTTCCACTTTCTTGTTCAAACGAGAAGCACGGGGTATATGTGACATTCAGAACCTCTCAGTCCACCCTCCTTTCATCTCCACATTTCAGTCATTGCAAATCTGCGACAGGAATATATTATACATGAGAGAGAGAGGTTTTTTCCCCGAGAGTACAATCACAATCAGTTTGGGGTGGGGTGGGGCTGTTTCAGATAATCTTTTGAAATTTCTTAAAAGCAAAAGAAAGTCCCAAGCAAAGTTTACGCGAATGGATGTATAATGTTCATTTGCGTAATCACTGCTGCTAATCTCGGATGTGTTTTCCATTGTTCTAAATTTGGGAATGTGGTTGTGTTTTTTCAATCCCCAATCTAACCCAGCTCGTCGTCTTTTTACCGCCATTTGGGTGATAATTGTAGCACAATACAAAATAATGTGTTTGATTAATTTATTGGATACAAGCGGGCGTTGAAAGTGAAATAACACTTATACTGAAAAACGATTGCAGAAGCGGATTCGTTCTCACATTGTTACAGCTCATTCGGATCGCCCCGGTCTATTCCAATTCTCGTCATTTGACTTCGGGTGCATGAAACGAAGGATATTCCCAGTTGTTCCGACTCAAGGTGACTCTGGCTGTCAAAAGTGTCGTTAAACCTCAATAAATAAATACATAAATTCCCAATTGTTAGCCGAAAAAATCGGACCACTCCGTTTTGTAAATACGGTCCTTAACCCCTTGAACGCTAGTGGTATCTTTCATGTCAGTTCAATGACAGCAATTGGATGAGTCCAAATTTATTATATGGGGGGGTTGACCAATTAATATTTTCAACGTGCAGCCGTGGCGTGTACGCTGGAAATATTAATTGGTTTACCTCACATATTCACTCAGCAGCCATTCTACTTAACTCTTTACCCAACACAGACGATTTCAAAATTTATTATTTTAAATATCATTTTTTAAATTTTTTCAAAATATTTCAACAAAACCATATCATGTGACCCCTCTTTGGAACGAGCTCGACGAGCTCGTTCCAAAGAGGGGTCACATGATATGGTTTTGTTGAAATTTTTCGAAAAATAATTTTTTTTTCAGCTGCTGAATTTGCATATTACGCGGGCGGATGCGGGCGATTCGTTGGGTAAATGGTTAAGGAAATTATGACATGCTTCTGGTCAGAAAAAGCTGACGCTCGCTTTTAAAGGGTTAAAACATAAATACTTTCTTCAAAAGTAAATACAGCCCTAACAAATATACCAATTCGGAAAGAAGTGACTATTTGACATGTTTGTAACAAAAAAATAAAAGAGAAAATTCATTATTTATTTATTTATTTGTTAAAGTTTAACGACACTTTAACAACCAAAGTCATATCGTGTCGTGACAGTTTACCTGTGGAGGAAGCCGGAGTACCCGGGGAGAACCATCGAGTAACGACGAGCAGCTGCCAGCTCCCCAACATCGTAACTCCGCACGTGCAGTGCACCTAAGTACACGGCGTCATCGTGCCCCCATGTGGACAATCGGGGGCCCAAGGACACAACGCGGGAGTCCGAATCGATCGCTCAGACAATCACCCATCCAAGGACTAACCGGGCTGGACATTGCTTAACTTCAGTGATTTGACGAGAACCGGTTACCGCAACGCCACCGCTCCCCCTGACAACTCATTAAAATTGTGTTTTTAAAGGGAGAAATGTATGAATGTAGTGCTTTTTATCTGCATAGTCTAAATTTATATTACAAAACTTCACTCCAGGCCGGTGTCCTTCAACCTTGGTTGGGATGGAATTTGAATCCCAGGTCAGGAAAACTTAACAGAACAAATTAACGCCGTGAAAGGAAGGCTGAGGTTATTTACTGTGTAAACAAGCTCTGTTTTACTAGTAAGACAGAACCAGGTAGCCCAGTGTGGAAACCCTCTGAAATGGGAAAAAGGGTATAAACGATTAGTTGGACTTGACTTAATCACAAATAAATAAATAAATGACAGATCGAATTTCGATTTTGGTTTCCGTGTGATTTTGTACTCACAGTCAATGTAGACGCGACATTAGTGCAGTCTGCAGTTACACAGAATATGAACGCCGAATTTTACAAACTTGCCAGAAAGAGAATGGTGAAGTGAAAAACGCAATCTTGTGCCCCGACTCGAATTTACAAGTCGTCCCCTGAGTTCCAATGCGTTCTATGTGCCAGTAGGCACATAGAACACATTGGGACTCAAGGGACGAAGTGTTAATTTCAGCGTAGTTTGAAGTGGCAGCACATACTTTTAAGCCAAAATGGGGCTGCCAGTTTATTGTGATCCATCAGAGTAGGTAATCTGTGTTCACTCCAGCTACAAATTAGCATATCTACTGTGAAGTTTTGTCAGAAGAGTTTACAGACCTATCTCGTGGGAACACTCCATATCTTTGAATTCTTGTGTGATAAATTTCCAACTGCACAGACACAGTACGCCACTACATTAACTGTAATATGAATTTCCACAATTTCCGCATTGCTGTAATTCTTGAAATACCTCGTACGAACTCCGACTTAAAGATCTCACTCATGCATCTGGAACCAAGATAATAACTAGATGATGCGTTGCATGTTAATATTTTATTAATTGAATTTTTATCTCGTTTTAGTCAATAAATAATCACTCGCGCACAATAATCGCACGCCCATGTATTTGCAGTTGCTATTCTCATAAATAGTATCGTCGGCCCCATCTAAGTCATTTTCTTTAAAGTACTCGATATTAGGAATGTAATCAAATTAACTTGCATTAAACCAATTTAATCTACAATCCCCGGGCATAAGGCAGCGCATTATTCGAACACTAACAATGATCATGTATGTGAAAGGTTCAGAAATGCCTAAAAGATGTGTTGTCCAACAATGCTTTCCTGAAGGATGCGGGGGAATGCCGTTCCCTTATTTTTTCTGAGTGGGTACGCCGTTCCCCTACAATTTCATAACCCGAGATGGCTTGATCTTCACGAATATTCAATACAGCGAGAACTCAATCATCTTGCTAGCCGCACTTAACCCATTTTAACTGTGTATTGCTCACAACCCGGAACAGATAACAATGGCCACTTCTTTTAAAGAGTTGTGAGTACTAAATTTTCAAACTTTTCCAGGAGGTGGACCCCCGAACATCATCTACTGCTACGAAAGGGGACATTTTCTAACAACGTCATATTGGCCATCGTTACGCGTTGAGCGCCCGTTCCAAACGGGCGCTCAATACGCAGTGATGGCCGACGTAGGCCATCCCCCTAATTTTTATTTTCGGAAAGCATTACTGGTATTGTCCTATTACACTTACTGTGCAGTAGTTGCACAAGGGTGTACATTTGTTAACTGTTTGATTGTTGGCTTCATTCTGAGGTACGTGTACTGCAACCTGAGAGATTCATATTCTGTTCATGTGCAATATACTATTTTTAAATATACAGAGGATAATGCAAGTTAATTTTAAAACTTTGAAAGGACGTACCAAACCAAACACTTTATTACCGACTTTCAGGCCATGTTTGGACTAGCGGGTTTCATGCATCAATTCAAGGTGAATACGTGTTGCATTATTGCTGGAAATGATTGGTATCCACTCAAAAATACTAGATTTTATTTTCATTCTACGTTTCTAGAAAACATTGGTCATTTCCAGTGATAATTTGACTCGTATTCACTTTGAAGTGATGCTCTGAAACCCGCCATTTTGATTGATACCGTGAAAGTGAAAATGTCTATATCTTCACAGTGGGGGATACGATTTCTATCTTTCCGCAATTTCTTCGATTATCTATCGTTTAGCGTATAACAAAAATTATTTCGTCTGTATGGATTTGCCTTGCAACAATTTATGGAAAGAGCGCCTGCAATTTTGACCACCAGAAATAACTTAGCACTCTTACCGTTAACAAAATCATAACATAGAATCCAGCTTACAAGGCAGGAAAATACAAACATCTCTGATATTTCAGCATGATTTTCCAATGATGTTCCGGATTTGTGTTCCGTGTCACACAAGTTATTCCTCGTCATGAGATGGTCAAATATATGAAACGGAATCACATAAATAGGGTTATCTGACTAACAGACCCACCGTTCCGGTTAGGACGTCAAATCTTTCATTGGGCATCACTCTAGTAAATATTTGAATTAGAGTTACCCGCCTTGAACAGTTGCACTCGGAAATGATGCAATCTCCAAAACTAAGCAACCTTGAGAAAATAAATTGTTTCAATAAACATTTGAAGCATTCTACTGACATCTTGCATTATTGTTGAATATTCCAGATAGATAAAGAGGATGATTTGATGACTTTTTGGACCGAAAAAATACAATTGACTATTGGTGTGTCTTTTGGGGAGAACTCCCTGAAAAAGATGTGCATGTGACCGGCACTCCCCTTCCTGCCAGTTTGTCTCTCTTATTTGTCGCATGACCCCCTGTTTTCGGGTCAGAAAAAGTTGACTGAATGGCTATTCTTTACAAAGATTCGGTCATATTTTGTTTTGCCTGCAGGTTATAATGGTTGCCTGCTGAAACATATTTAATATTGATACCATTGGCTTTGCACTTTGTGAAATTACAGCGCTACGATTACTAAAAGCGGACAGAAAAGTTTGATCGGATAGCGAGTGGTCTATCGGGAATATATCTGTTATTATTTCCAAATGAAACAAAATACTGCATTTTGATTGGCTGAGAGGTACGGTGTAACTTCTTGCAATCCACAGTGGCTTTTTTTACACCGTGTTTAACCACGGTGTAAAAACAAGAATATACAAGAGCAAGTTATATGGCTAAAAAAGTACCCATTCTTAATTATTAATTCACATCTTCTGCTCGGTTATGTTAGAAGAAAAATAAAAATACAGGAAATTTAATATTTATGCGCAAAGATATATTACAGATATGGATGCCATTGGAACTGGCTCATTGAGCCAGTTCCAATGACATCCATATTTGTCTAGTTTTATTTAAGAAACTTGCAAAGTACAAGTTTTCTGTCAGTTTTTGCTCACAATGTAGGTTAAAGTATTAAGTACACCAAAATTCTTGGAAATTCGCCTCACGGTGTATGAGTTCCCAAACCGGTGTAAATTTCCATACACCCCGGAAAACACAAGGATGACTAATAGTATTGAATTGCTGCCCGACACAACGTGGCGTTCTCCCGCCTGTTCCATATAAATACTAAACAATTAGAAGAATTGATGCATAACCTTTATAAAAGAAACATCGAGATCTTGTCAAGAGGTCTTGTATCGCGAGAGGAAATGGATTCTCATTTATGTAGCCATGGAGGAGATAACCAGGAGTATGTTGTCTTACTGTAAGATAACCGATTACACATCTGTTATACATTCCAGTACAGACATATTTTATTTCTGAATCGTTGCGGAGAAAAGGGGAAAGGTACAACTATCCACCCGAACGTATATCTCTTGGGAAGAACAATATTCGGCAATAATTTTCGAACGGTTGGTAAAATATTGAATAAGCGTAAATGTTTATTTGAGAAACCGGAATAAAGCTCTGATGAATGAATGCCAACGTGTTGCTTTGGAAAAAAAAGCCGAGGTGATGAAATGGCCTGCTTGTCAATAAAAGTCAAGATGTGTGCGCTGCTGAAGACAGTAAACATTTGTTTTCTTTTATTTCTATTTTTATCATCCAACGCCACAGCTACAAAAATACTGGGCAGCGAATAAATATTATGAAAGAGATAAAAACAGTTCTCGTTTTTAAAAAATTAGTTCATCGTATATGGACAAAGCGCACAAATGTTTCAACACAACGGATGAAAAACTTTTTTACAAGAATGTTTCTACCATAAAACTCATAGATTATTCCCCTTTGATGAATGAACAATTTAGAACGTTCGAACCAGCGAACAAACACTCCAGTTAGTGAAGAGTTGGTACTTTATATTAACACCACAAAGATGGATTTTCGTTTAGACAGATCAACGAAGCCGGGGCATCATGCTTAGAGGGGTTTCTGGGGGAGGTGACACCTCCTCGTTCCCAATTATTTTATAAGTCGCAATATTTTCGCGAGGACTGAGATCTGGGATATCAATTCCCTCCTGATAGTAATCCTGTACTTCATTAACCCTTTACCTAACATGAAGAGCAGACGACACTTGCAAACAAAATTCTTGAATAACTAAAAAATTTTCATTTTTTGTCTCAAAAACATAGGTTATGACCCCTCTTTGGAACGAGCTCGAAAACATTGGCTATGACCCATCATTTAAACGAGCTCGACGAGCTCGTTCCAAAGAGGGGTCATAACCTATGTTTTTGAGACAAAAAATGAAAAAAATAATTGGCGATTTTTGTGAATAACGCTGGTCGGTTTTGACGGTTACGTTGGTTAAAGAGTTAAAGGATTAGATTCAAGGGCTTCTGTGTTCAGTTGCAGCTAAATATCTGTTGAAAACCACTCCTACTTTAATTCAGTTCTAATCAACTGTCTTCACTCTTTAAGTTCAAAGAAAATCAGATTAAAAACTGAAAACTTATGATTGCGCAGAATCGATGACTTACAATGTTGGAAACATTATACATAAAAGAGCCTAACTAAACTATCTCAAAGAGTGAATTTCTGATCTTCTCTACAAAGTGAAATATGATTTAGAAGTGCTGACTTGAAATGTGGAAGGTGACAGCTTACATGTAACTTCTAGCACTCTGGTAATATTTCAAATATTTCGTTATTCACTCAATATTGCCCATGCAGCATGAAAAATTTAAGAAATTATATCTTGTTTGACGGAGCTCAATGAGCTCTGTCAAACAAGATACACTTTTTTAAATTATCAGCTGCGTTGTGGGAAAACATTGCAGCTAAAAACTTCGGTATTTCGACATCAGAGTGCAGAGGGTTAATTAAGCCTCCGTTCGTATAATGTCCTGAAGGGATAGCACTTTCTTTATATTTCCATTCGGCTTTCTTCTCACGCATTCACTCATACATGTGGTAGTCGATCAAGAACAGAAATGCAAAAAAAATGAAAAAAAAACATTCAATTCTCATTGGGGACATATGACGTCTAAAAACAATAATAGCACGGCATTGGCAGAAAATGGTTTGCAACCCGATGCTTCATTAATTAAACTTTTGCTGATGATGATTTTATTACCTGGTAAATACATGACTGGATATCACTGTCCACACGTGAATTTCGACTTGTCCACGACTACTGAACTATATATGATTACTAACAGGGGCGAATCGATAACTCCGACTTCCATCTTGACGAAAATGTCACGACTGGAAAAAATATTAGTAAGGGTGCAACCTCGAGTTTCTTTGTTTGTTTTTTTTTTTCCTTCCTTTTTTAAGAAAGTAGATGATTACTAGCAGGAGAGAATCGGTAACTTAGACTTCCATCCTGACGAAAATGTTACGACTGGAAAAATTATTGGGGGTGTAATCCCCCCACCCATACAAACACCTCTTAAATCCAGAACAGGGAATTTGGGAAAATTGTGTGGTTAAATATTTACTATTATTACTTTCCAAAGTGTGATTTACTGGGATTTCCGGGTTTGATTATAAACGATAATTTCACAAGTGAATTATGCAATCAACAAATGTGTCATTTATCCGTGCGCACAAACGAAGACGCTTTGCCGTGGATGTAATGGGGACTTCATTGTTTTGTTTTTTTTTTTTGTTTTTTTTTAACCCTTTACCTAACATGAAAAGAAGACGATACTTGCAAAAGAAATTCTCGAATAATTATTATTTTCATTTTTTGTCTCAAAAACATAGATTATGACCCCTCATTGGAACGAGCTCGACGAGGTCGTTCCAATGAGGGGTCATAACCTATGTTTTAGAGACAAAAATGAAAAAAATAATGGAAATTAACTGGTGATTTTGAGAATAGCGCTGGCCGTTACGTTAGGTAAAGGGTTAAATAATATAATTATCGCTAATAATGAAAAGTAATAAATAGAGTAATCGCTTGACTGGACTGGTTACGTGAAATAATTCATTCGAGGCGAGCGACTATATTGTAAAACATTCGTGTTTGTACAACGTCCCTCGCCTCTCATGAATTATTTCACGTAACAACTCCAGTCAAACGATTGCTCTCCACATCTTCTCTACAATTTTATAGCAGATACTACAGTTAACTGTAAAAAGTTTCTTATATGGCAATGCCACGACGAATGCCTATATAATTAGTGTACACCTGCAAACCGCTCATGTTTTGCCGTTGACGATCAATGAAAACGGTGGCAACGACAAAACAATATGTGTTTGGCTGAAAGTTCGATAATGTTAGTTTCCTGTCTTTTTTGTCAAGAAATGAAAAGAACACTTAGTTGGAGATCTTTTTTGAGAGTACTCATTTCTGGGGGCGCGGTGGCTCAGTTGGCAGAGGTGCAGGCTGCAAGCCGAGAGGTCCTCGGTTCGAATTCCACCTGCGGCAGCCGCGTTGTGTCCTTGGGCAAGACACTTCACCCCGATTGCCTACATGGGGGCACGATGACGCTGTGTACTGAGGCGTACTGCACGTCGATGGTGCGCATGTCTTCAACCAATCTAACCCTGCCTGTGCTGCGGTGCAGAGTTCAGAGTTACGATGTTGGAGAGCTGACAGCTGCTCGTCGTTGCTCGGTGGTTCTCTCCGGGTACTCCGGCTTCCTCCACCCGTAAAACTGTCACGGTCACGATTAGCCATTGTGCATAAGTATGTGACCTTAAACACCAATAAATAAATAAATAAATAGTACTCATTTCTAAACGTTCTTTTATGCTTTTTCAGAGAAATTATTTTATTAATCAATATTTTCAATTTTACCGTTCGAAGTTGTTTCTCTAGAACTAAACTTTTCTAACGAACAGTGTTCACACTGGTCCGAAACTGTCAGGTGCCACATTTTAGCTGGATATTTTAGTGCCAAACGAAGTGTTTGGTGCCAAAACGGTAATGGATGGCTGGAGTGTATTTCGTTGACTAACCAAATAAATTCATCAAGTTTAACAAAAAAATGAAATGGCACTTATTTAGAGACCGAGCGGGCAACTGGGCAGGGAAAAAACCGACAGAATTCGAAAGTTCTGACGAAATCATCTGTGGGCGAAAAGGGTGGTCACCTAAATTAAATCTATATGTCACTGATTTAATTAATGGTCAATCTGATTGATGTTGGTACTTATACCAGTTGTTGACCTTATATAATAACAGATTCATTGACTAATTTCTGTTAATCCACTGGGTCGAGTCGGGTCGCGAGTCTTTATCTCATCACTACCTTTCTATTGAACTTATCTCATCGCTACCTTTCTATTGAACTCAATCTTCATCACATGTCAGAAATCATAGAATAGATTTCTCATATGGCGGAAAGAACCAGCCTAACATATCATTTGCAGTAGGGCTATAAAATGCCCTCTTATTGGAGAACACGCTGTTGTCAGGATTGCCTCGATTCTCATATCTGCTTCTCGTTTTTTCATTTCTCCTCTTTCATTTTTTTTTCTTTTCTTTTCTCTGTTTTGTTCTCTCTCTTTTTCTTGTTAATGTTTTTAACGGGAATTACGGGAAGACAGCCCCTAGTGGCTGCGCCATCTCCCTGTGGTGCAATCATGTAGTTGTGAATAATGTTATCTCTATGTATATATATTTTTTTTTGTATGCATGTTGCACTACTGAATAAAATCAATCAATCAAAAAGGCGGATTTTAATTAGATAAATACTTCATACCGTCGCGAGTCACTCGCGACGGTATGAAGTATTTATTTAATTAAATGTTGTTTTTGTTTTAAGTTCATAATCTACAATATTTTATTGAAGAAAAACAATACCTGATTACCACTCACTGACAATTACAGTTTGACAGTTTGTCTGAACTCTGTTTCTAATAGTTTATTGACAAAAGAAGAAATAACATTTTTTTTGTTTCTTCGTTGATGAGGCTCTTCACTGCAATAATAGTTTTCCTTCACATGTGAAAGAAACTGACTGACGAAACATGTAAGTCTTGTGAAACTTCGTAACAATACGACTGTAGACTGTATTTGTGTGTTGTCTAACAGACATTGTGCTAAAAACCTGTAATCTGATTGTAATGCGCATCATCCTGTCTCTGATATGCGATCATCTTGTAATTTCCGCAAAGATAGAATTCCGCTCATAGACCGGACATGGGAGTTCACGTTTTGTCTTCAATTGACAGATGTTCCCGCAGACACCAAAGTACTGTCAACTAGTCGAGGTATGGTTCTGGTTGTTATCAGCAAAATATCGGCTTAAAATATCGTCTTATACAAAGAACAGACCTTTTCGCAATGATT
Source organism: Pictodentalium vernedei (assembly GCA_031216915.1). Lineage (NCBI taxonomy): Eukaryota > Metazoa > Mollusca > Scaphopoda > Dentaliida > Dentaliidae > Pictodentalium > Pictodentalium vernedei. Next base: position 378,228,344 of record CM062293.1, read on the forward strand.
TATTGATGCCTCTCTCCTTTGCTGTCTTCACCAAATCAAGTCATGGCACCTGTACAGTTGCCACGACCTGATTTCATGAACATGTCGGGCAACACTTAGCAGGTTGGCATTAATAATCTAATTCTTACAGTTGAGAAGTTTTGTAGCGACAATATTGTCGCTTTAAACGTGATAGACAAGGGATGTCGAGAGTACAAACAGGCCTGGGAAGTGCATAACAGACCAAGGCTTGTTTCTAGAAGAAAGGAAGCTCAAAATTGAGCAAACTAATAGAAGGGGCAGTAGTATCACTGCGTGGTAGGGCTGATTGAAATACTGGCTTTGAGATAGAATTCTTGAAATCGGCCAGACACGCCAGCTCCGTCAAACATGTTGTGTTAGCGTCACCGTTGTTGTCATGGTATGATTGTCCTGCCCGCTCTTCTCTTCAGGGCAAAGGGTAGGAACAACTCTCAAAGGTGCCCTTTCTGCCTTCTAAGAGACGCTTCCAATATATATTTCGTACATTTTGAAGTATTTTAGTTCCAAGTGGAATCGGACTGTAAATGAGAACAAATGAACCATGTATCGTCCTCCTTTCAGTGTTGCAAGGCGCCATCTGTGTGCTAAGCATAGCAGATGACGCGCCATTACACCCAAAGTACGATATTTTAATTTAGTATTACGTTGCTCTTTTTAGTACTTTAGTTGCAAACAATCCCCCACAAATGATAAATATACTGATGATAAAAAAACTAAATAAATATTTTTTTAAATGAATAAATAAAGTAAAAGAAGAAAATTAACGTTTATAAAATTATTTCATTATTATAATTTACTCAGTTTTTTACGGAAATGAACAAAGAGAAAATAATTTGTGATCTTTCAGAAGGCTTATAAAAAATTAAGAAAGATAAAATAAGTAATCAAGTAGGTAATCAAGAAATGTTTTGATACGAATTAGTTTAAGTGGATACACTGTTAATTCAATTAACAAAGAGCCATGACTGCACTCGTTACCGGCAGATTACTTGATAGGCGTGAATTCTGTCTCCTAAATGTGTTCCGGCAGCAATTTTATCGCAAACGATGGGAGCGTAGTGGCTCGGTGGTAGACTGTTGGACTTCTATGCTAGAGGTCCCGAGTTCGATCCCCGTCCGGGACGACCCGTGTTGTCTCATTGGGCAAGGCATTTTATCCCGGTTGCCTACAGGGGGTACGATGACGCCGTGCACTAAGGAGTAATGCACGTCGATGGTGACATGTCTTCAACCGCTGTAACCCTGCTTGAGCGGAGCTTGAACAGAGTTAGAATGTTGAGGAGCTGACAGTTGCTCGTCGATGCTCTATGGTTCTCTCCGGGTACTCTGGCTTCCTCCACCCGTAAAACTGTCGCGGTCACGATTAGCCATTATGCATAAGTATGTGACCTTAAACACCAATAAATAAATAAATATCGAGAACGACGCAGTGAAATAATACGCCACAAAGCCTTTAAGACTCGAGACCGCATATGTTTAGTGTCAACATGTGGGGGCCAAATCACGCTGTATTTTGGTGTCAAAGGAATTTTGTCAGTGCAATTGGCACCATTGGCACCCGACAGCGTGAATACTCCTTTCGAGGAGCCGTCATTGTTGGACTCTATGCGCTGATATTCGTGTTGGTTTTATGGAATTTTCATGGAAAATATGGGCTGAGTCAGTAGGAAAACAGTTTACAAGGCTGCATCGTTAGCATCTGGTTGTATTTGATTAGGTGAAAGGAAACTTGTTCCACTTTTATCGGCACGCAGAGAACACAGATATTATTCAACCCTAGGAGTGATGACCATCTGAATACGCATGCAATGTTTCGCCCCCCTGAGTTCCAATGTGTTCTATGTGCCAACTGGCACATATAACACACTGGAACTCAGGGGACGATTTGTTAGCGGCTTTGGATTCTGGGGATGTTCTTTTGGGATAGAACTGTAGTAACAGTTCAATACCACCGGATTATCTTGTAATGATAAATGCTTTTATAGTTAGGTCATTTTCACGTACTTTGGCTGAACTATAAATACACGTTTTAAATTAGTGTTAAGAGAGAATATGATGTGTAAGGTGTCTAAATGACTGTGATTGAACGGAAACCGGAAGTCCAACACGTCAGGCGCGCGCACGTGCGGGGCTTTTTTTGGGGGGGGGGGGGGGGGGGCTGGTGACGGCTTACAACACTATAAGATTTTGTTGAAATTTAGAGTTCTTTCTTAATTGGTTTTGATTACAAGACAGTAAGATTTATTTTGTCGGAAACCCCGTCACATGAATAATCTTTATTGTCCGTTCAAAATTCTCAAAGTTGACAGGGGGCCATCTTCTCTTCAAATGAAGTTTGTACGTATGTGGCGAGTGGGGCAAAATCACAACTGTCTGAAATTAATTTATGAAGCAGAACATTTTTGCACACGGCATTGAATTGCACTGCTAATTTCTATCGGGAATGTTATGGTCCCCTACCTTCACAAAATAAATAAGTCGAAGCCACGACGAGATAGCGGAACGTGGTCTCCTGCTCCGTTTAACAGAATATGACGGAGAGTGCGAAATAGCAGTCTTGTTAGGACGATAAGAATGACAGGGGGGTCGAGTTCGAACGTATTTGGGACATGGGTGAATAAGCGCAACAAAGGAAGTAATCCACACAGTATTAAAGTAGATGGCAGAGATACAGACGATCAAGATCAAATCGCATCAGAACTAGTCAAGCACTGGGAAGAGGTAAACGATAAGCTAACCCACCGAAGTGTTCGATCCAGGTCGAGAAAAATCTATCGAACTTCGTGTGTACCGAAATCAAAACCGAGGAGGTGCGAAAGGTGATCTCAAAATTAAAGAATGGAAAAGCGGAAGGGGTGTACGAAATTCCGAACGAGTTTATCAAAAAAAGGGGAGAGGAACTCTGTGAAAGTCTAACTGCCCTATTCAATTTAGCCATAGAAAAACAAGAGGTCCCAAATGAGTGGAGAGAAAGCAAAGTGACATTTATTCACAAAAAAGGGTAAAATGACGTTTTGGATAATTATCAAGGAATCTCTGTCAGTAGTAACATTGGAAAAGTTTTTAACGTCCTTGTATGGGAGATTAGAGGAGGTGATTGAGGAGAAGGGTTTTTTGGTTGAGATTCAAAATGGCTTCGGGAAGGGAAGGAGAGTCACTGACCATCTTTTTACGCTATCCCAAATGATAGAATCCGCGAAAGCAAAAAAGAAAAAGATGTTTATGGCCTTTTTGGATGTTGAAAAGGCATACGATACAGTATGGAGGGATGATATGTGGCTAAAGCTTGAGCCTCTGCGCTTGGGAGGCGAGTTTGTTGGGATTCTGAAAGTATTATATACAGATGTACATAGTGAACTAAGCCTGGGTAACATAACAACAAAACATGTGCCTATGGAGATAGGCCTAAAACAGGGGTGTATCCTTTCGCCAATTCTTTTTGCATTGTACATCAAAGGGTTAGGAGATCAACTCCTGCGTAGCGATGAAGGGATAGCAGCTGGGGACTTGAAGATCCCGGGGCTATTTTTTGCAGTGTTGTGCTAGTGTCAAAAAGCGAGGAGGGACTATCGAAAAAGCTGGGTACTGTTGGGAAATATGGGAACAAATGGAGACTCTAGTTATACCTGTGGGCCGCAAAGTGGACCCCACTCGAAGGTGGAGAGTGGGGGAGTTCTGTATTCCGGAAGGGAGCAGCAAACTTCTTAGTGTAGGAGAGACAGGTGACTACGAGTATCTGGGGGTAAATACAAACATCACAGGAAGAGGCATCTACCGAAACCACACAAATAAATTGTTTCTGAGGGGGAGGCGAATCCTTAACCAAACGAAACTTATAGGGAGAAACAGTTTCAATAAGGTTTTCGTGGGGAAAACCATTTGGGAATGGTGGGTATGCCAAGTATAACATACGGTATGGAAGTGGTACCCCTAAACCAAATGGCTGTAAAGAGCCTGAAAATCCTGCAGAACGATGCAGGCCGATGGATAACGGGGTCGAGTAATGCCACACCACTAGAAGCAATCAGGGGTGAGCTTAGGTGGATGAGGATCAAGGACAAGATAGACTTAGAGGAACTCGGTTATCTTAATTATTTGGTAAATCTCCCCGACAGCCGATGGTGTAAAGTAACGTTCCTGAGAATTTTCAACTCAAATATCAAGACAGGGTGGTTGGTCCAAGTGAGGGAGCTAATAGAGAACTACTGATTGGAGATCTCTGACCTAGACGTTGGGGCAAAACAGGATAAAAATCGTCAGAGAAAGGGTCATGGAGTATGGTAACCTTAATTGGCGAGAGGGGGTCAAATCAAGGTGGTCTTTGGGTGGCCTGCGTGATAAAGAGAAGCCTGGTTTTGAAGAGTACCTTGATGGCACCTTTGGGGGGTCACTGTTGTTCAAGCTGAGGTCGCGGTCCCTGGAGATGAGGGGAAAAACAGTGAACAGGAGTGCCAGATGTGTAATGTGGGCGTGGTGGAGACCCTGGAACACTTTCTTCTAGAATGCTCAAAATACCAGTCTAAAAGAATAAGATTCACCGGGAGTATAATGGGGAAGTAGGATGGGAGAATGAAGGACATGTGTTTAGTGGGAGACTCAAAGGAGAGGGTTAATATGCTAATCGGTGAGGTTGGGAAGAATGGGGCAAGGGATGTCATCAAGCAGTTCCTCTCCGAGTGTTGGGAGGAGAGAAGAAGCGTGGGGATAGGGAGGCAATTGGGAGTACAGAGGTAACCAAGGCCTTCTCATCCGAGAACCGCGACAAATCAGCGCCCGATCAAAGTGTTATTATTATAATTATGACGGCATTGGGAGTATGATGTGATAAATGCAGTTTGGTGGATTTATACCACAAATCTCCATACAATTGGATTGTTGGAAAACGCCGAAATTCAGTCACCATCACCCGCACTCCGTAATCCATCACCCACACTCCTTTAAGGTGCGTACAAAGTCAGTTAAGGTTTGTATCCCTCAGATCGCTGCAGTGACAGCTTAAAACTTATCATCGAATGTCATGGTGTTTACCGGCACGGAAACTACTAACACCACATCAACTTACCAATACCAGCACATGCTTTCTAATAATACAGTAGGGTCGCCGTGTACTGCCCACTTCCACGGATGGCCAATATGTCCACGGACACAACGGGTACAACCTGGTGCTTCATTACATAAAATTTTGCTTATGATGATTTTTATTATATTTTTTTCAATTCAGTTCAATTCATTATTTTATTTAGCAATAAATGTATCATATCATAAGAGTGTACAATAAATTGGATAGCATGTATGAATTACAAATAATGATATAAATAATAAACAATATGTATTGATTCTGTGGTACAAAAATTACAAGGAGAGGGCACAGACAGATTGGCTGTCTACCTGCCATCTCCTTTATGTAAAGTCGGATTCATCGCTTAGAGACCTGCAAACCACAAAAATAATTTGTCTCATTTTAGTTAAATATTACTATTTGCCATATTAAACTATAAAATATTCAATCTACATTGTCATGAAATGAATGTACATACCAAGATATTCATTTTTCGTAGAGATCAAACTGCATTCTTTTAAAAGCAATGGACTGTTGACAGGCGTCGGAAAATTGAACACTATCTGGAAGCTGTTTTTCTTCTTCTTGTGCTTGGTGCATATAAAGGAACAAATCCCCCACCACCGATAGAGACACACGCTGTCAAGGCAACGGACGATGTGATAGTTTTCTGTTTATAACAATTGTTTGCTCCAGCAATCCCATTCTTCAGAGATCAGAGATGTATACTTTACCCTTTTACTCAACGTAACGGACAGAACCGGCAAGCGCTTTTCAAAAAATTCACCATTCAATTTTCATTATAATTTGTTTTTTTTGTCTCAGAAACAAAGCTTATGCCTCATCATTGAAAAGATCTCATTCAGCTCGTTCTAGTGGGGGAGCATAAGCTACGTTTTCGAAGCAAGAAAATGAAAATGAAAATAGTTATTCAAGAATTTTCTTTTCAAGTGTCGCCTCCCTGCGTGTTAACCCTTTACCTAGTGTAAAAATAAAAACCGGCCAGCGCTATTCTCAAATATCGCCAAATAATTTACATTAATTTTTCATTTTTTGTCTATAAAACATAGGTTATGACCCCTCATTGGAACGAGCTCGTCGAGCTCGTTCCAATGAGGGGTCATAACCTATGTTTTTGAGACAAAAAATGAAAATAATAGTTATTCAAGAATTCTTTTTGCAAGTGTCGTCTGCTTTTCATGTAAGGTAAATGGTTAAGTAAAGAGTTAATCGGGCTAGCATTGAAAATTTATTTTAATGGTAATCATCTACAGATTCGTGATATTGCTGCGAAATACAAGTTATGTAACAAGAATGATCTATCGAGACAGGCTATGATTAATCGGCCTTCATTAATTTCACTTCAGCATTGGCTCTTCAATCGCAAAATTCAAACAAATTGAGATTTAATATTTCCCTGACATCCTGACTTCAATAGCTTATTAGAATCGATCAGCTTTGAAATGCAAATATCAAGAGAAACACTCAGAGTGTTTTCTGTTTGTATGTTAAATATTATAATTAAATTCATCTGAATTAAAACTTCGTTTGTGTTAGATTCAAGTAGAAGTATTTAACAACCATGAATAAATAATGTATTTCTTTTATTAACATTGCTTGTTTTTGTAACGTTAATATTGTTTGGATCGTTCCAGTAGGAGAGAGGTGTTGATTTCCACAAGTAAAATAGGAATGGTGATAAAGTGATAATGATAATTCATTCCCGTCAGGCATTCAATGTTAATTAAATAAACCTGTACCGGTAGGTGATTCTGAACAAAATAGGGTGTTCGCTAGAGGCAACCATCGTTACTTTATACGGACCTCAGTAAACAGAATCTGAATGGCCTAATGGCAGTATTTGGTGGCCAAATTAGCTTGCCGGTAATTTTCGTCATTGGGAGATATTTACGGGAAAGTTAGCCCCCCTTAATTTTCTAAAGTTGTCAGTAAATTTAACAGTGGCATTGTTTTTATTCAATTAAACATTGAAGATTAACCTCTTCACAAAAGAAAGTATTTAATTTGATAAATTCTTCTTACCGTCGCGAGTCACCCGCGATCGTATGAAGTATATATCTAATTAAATACTGCCTTTTTTATTAATTTGCAAAGACTTGCGACCCGCTAAGCCCAGTGGATTAACTGCAATTAGTTGATTAATCTATTATTATCTAAGTACACCAACAGGTGCACGTACCAACTTCTTATTTGAATCAGAGGCTAAGATATAACTTTGGGTACAGCCATTTTCGCCTTCGGAGAAATTCGTAAGAACTTTCGTGCTCTGTCGGATTGTTTTTCGTGATCAATTGTTCCTCCACTCTTGAAATAACTCAGTTCATTTTGCGAAACCTGATTAATTTGTTTGGATCGGGCAGCGAAAAATATCGCTCCCTCCCTTTTTGGCGCAACAACCTTTGCTTGGCGACAACATATCCCGAATGGCTAAACATTTGGCACCAGACAGTTTCGGACCAGCCTGAACACTGCCTGCAACAGTGTACAACTCTGTAGAAAGTCAGCTGTAGAAAAAGAAATACCGAAACTATGTTTCTCATATGATATTTCGTTTGTTTTTCCTGTGCCAGTCATGGATCCTGTTCTGCAAGTGTTAATGTTTAAAATGATGTACTTTGAAATCTTTGTAAGTTTATTCCATATTGAACCTTGTTATTGACCTGTGATGATAGCATTTAGTGGTACTTCGGTACTTCCTTTTGGTCGTTAGCAATGGCTCGTATTCGGACTCGAGACAATACGTTAACATTACTGTACATTGTGCTCGCACGTGTTCAGAACTAGAACATTGTATTGACGTGGGGCTGCTCAATTGATAAGTGCCGCTTCCGCAGTTTCGAGTAACAAATCCAGCTTCCATTGTCTGAAGCCATGGGACGCCTATGGCAATTGAATAGCAGTTACTCATTAAAAATCCCAAATATCCACTTCGTGTCCTTTAAAAAAATGTCTCGACATATACTGAAATAACTTCTTAAGATCTCTCTTGTCATTAGATTAATAATGAAGTGAAAGTCTATGCCCTTAACCCTTTTAAGTTGATGTCCTAAATGTTATCGTTTGACACACAGCGTAGTGGGCGCGTCTATGTTATAGTTATAGGGGAGGGTTCAGTGCTAATCTTTTCCTACAACCCGAGGGCTGTAGTATTCAATTATCACGGATCCTCCAGTCCGATAAGGTGTAGTTTGTGTTGTCTACCATGGCTGACAATTTTCGTCGCTGGAAGTGATTTCAGAGAAAAAGAAATCGCTCCCCTTTATTTCCCAAATTTGCCAGTTAATTTAACAACAAGGATACGAAAATTGCATATAACAATGTAAGTTATTGTGATGAATTGACGGTAACATGGTAGGAGGTTTGCGGCTCGGTGCTTATGTTCAACCGAGACGCGAAGCGTCAAGGTTGAACATACGCTTCGAGCCGCAAACCTCAAATCATGTTACCGTCAGCTCATCACAAAAACGTATATGTTCCAATAAGACACTACTCATAGCCCAAAACCTACATCGTAAAACACAAGAGGCTTATTTACTAAACGACGACGGTTTTGTTCTTGAAAGCGGAACAGATGAGACGTACCAGACCGATCTCATTGCAGATGACGCATTGTTCCACTGAAGCACGATATATTGTGCAAACTAGGCGTAAACTGATCTCCGTTGTCGGCTTCAAATGACATTTTCCAACTAAATTTTGGTTATTTAGTAAGGCTGGACGCAGTCAATGTTTTTTTCTCAGAAAATTACCCGATGAGTTGCCATCTTCAGAAAGTCGATAATAAAGATAGGTATGAAATCCCAAATTCCCATAATAATAATAATAATAATAATAATAATAATAATAATAATAATAATAATAATAATAATAATAATTGATTTTCTAGAGTGTAAAACCACAAAATAGTGCTCTAAAACGCTTGACAGAAATAAATACACTTTTCTGAAATAAAGAGTCACACCTGTTTTGGTTGCCTCTTAGATATGTTTAGGAGAATGCTTCAGTAAATAGGAAAGTTTTAAGATTTCTTTTGAAGGCATCGAGAGTTTCTGAAGTTCTGACACTAATTGGCAGGGAATTCCACAATCTGGGACCCACGATGGAGAACATACGATCATGAGCCTGATTAGATCTGCTAAAAGGTACAACTAGTTGAATTTGTTTTTTAGATCGGAGCATGCGCGTTGGTTTATATATAGTGAGGAGCTCTTGCAGGTAAACTGGAGCCAGTTTGTGGATACATTTGAATACTAAGATCAATATTTTGAAATCAATTCTCCGTTTAACTGGAAGCCAATGTAATTGCCTTAAAACAGGCGTTATGTGTTCAGAGCGTTTGGTACCAGTAATTATCCTAGCAGCAGTATTCTGAACTTTTTGATGCTTCTGAATCAGGCACTGGGACAGCCCCACTAACACTGAATTACAATAGTTTAGTTGTGAGGTGATGAAGGAGTGCACAAGTTTTTCCAGTGCTGACTGGTTAAGATAAGGTCGCAGTCTTCCAATAGTACGAAGCTGCCAGTAGCATTTTTGACATATTTTATTGATATGGATGTCTAGTTTTAAATTTGAGTCCATAATCAGTCCAATATTCCTGGCCGATTCACTTTTCATAGTGATGTTGTTTCCAACCCGAATTGATGTAACAGAGGGTGTAGGCATGCGAACCCCGGATATCACTAAGAATTCAGTTTTAGAGTCATTCATTTTCAGTTTAAAGTCTATCATCCATTCCCGCACAAGATTTATGCAAGTTTCCATGTTATTGACTGCGGTGAAGGAGTCACTTGGAAACAGATGGGTTGAGTGTGATGTACAGTTGGGTGTCGTCTGCGTACAGGTGATATGACATGCCATGCTTTTTAAGAAGGCGACCGAGAGAAGAAGTGTACAGAGTAAACAAGAGTGGTCCAAGAACTGAGCCCGAGGAACACCACACTTTAATGTCCTGCTTTCTGAACCTATCTTATTGATATATATTTGTTGACTGCGACCTTCTAGATATGATGCAAACCATGATAAGACAGTTCCACATATGCCATGCTGTGTCACTTATAGCGATGTGGATAATAGATATCGAAAACTATATGCTTAACATTTTATAGAGAGTAATCGTTTGACTGGACTTGTTACGTGAAATATTTCATCAGAGGAGATGGACGTTGTACAAACACGAGTGCGCGAATGCGCACGACTCCCACGCCTCGAATAAATTATTTCACGCAACCAGTCCAGTGAAGCAATTACTCTGTTTATTACTTTCCATCATTAACGATAATTATATTATTTAACCCTGTACCTAACGTAACGGCCAAAATGGGCCAGTGCTATTCTCAAAACTCGCCAAATAATTTTCATTATTTTTTTTTCATTTTTTTGTCTCTAAAACATAGGTTCTGTCCCCTCATTGGAATGAGCTCGTGGAGCTCGTTCCAAAGAGGGGGAATAACCAATGTTTGTGAGACAAAAAGTGAAAATAATAGTTATTCAAGAATTTTTTGGCAAGTGTCGTCTGCTTTTCATGTTAGGTAAGGGGTTAAAAAACAACAACAAAAACCCAATGAAGTCCCCATTACACCCACAGCAAAACGTCTTCGTTTGCGTGCACGGATACATTACACAATTGTTGATTGCATAGTTCATTTGTGAAGTTATCGTTTTTTATCAAACCCGGAAATCCCTGTAAATCACACTTTGGAAAGTAATAATCTTAAATAAACCATTCTTGGGCATTTGATCTATAAGTTAGAGTTTTTATTGACGATGGTATTTTGCTGTTCCACATGGTTCGTCAACACGTTCAATCCTGGAGCCTTTCTGTCCTATCTTGCATTAAGAATTAGAACGTTTTTTTTAAGTTTTCTTCTTTTTCGCAGCATTGAAGATGCTAACTTCTTTTTTTGGTGGAGGACCTAACATTTTGGTACGACTGCACCCACTGGTACTTTCATAGTTATTTCCTGCATATAATTAGCTGTGTTTCAGATCGAGTTCATTCAAGGACACGGCACGTTCCTCTCGGATCAGAACTATTAGTTTTCAATTAACCCTTTCTACAAGGCACGCTTTTTATTTTTGTGTGTATATAAATGTGCCTTTCGAAATATGATGTCCCTTGAATGACACAGGATGTCATCTACAGTGCTTTAGCACTGCGGATATCACCTTGTTCCACTCAAGGAATGATATTTCAATCACATGCTATCATATGATAATATCAAATGAATTAAAACAGACAAACATTAGATTCTAGAACTCAACATATCAGCACTTAAACTGTTTTATTGCAGTTTTCTGGGTTCACAAGTACAGTCTCAAATGCTTCGAATACTTGAACATTCTTCATTTCATCATCTTTTCAAGATGCTCTGTAGACTGAAGCTGTGTACTTTGCAATTACTCACTTCGTTTGTTTATCTAATTTTACCACCGAAATCAATGGAAGTACTCGAGAAATGTCAACATAAATGAAGAACATGTATTTGCTAAGTAGTGGAGTGTGTTTGTGGTTATAACAGCCAGATTGTTTTCCCCTGCCAACAGTACAGTATTTTTTTCTGTCTCCTCATCTCGAACGTCACATTTGGGAGAAATAACCCAAATTGTTTTCCCCTGCCAACAGTACAGTATTTTTTTCTGTCTCCTCATCTCGAACGTCACATTTGGGACAAAATAACCCAATATCCACTTAGTTCAATTAACCCTTTACCTAACATGAAAAGCAGACGACACTTGCAAAACAAATTCTTGAATAACTATTTTTTTTTCATTATTTGTCTCAAAAACATAGGTTATGACCCCTCGTTGGAACGAGCTCGTTCCAACGAGGGGTCATAACCTATGTTTTTGAGACAAAAATGAAAAAATAATGAAAATTAATTGGCGATTTTTGATAATAGCGCTGGCCGGTTTTTCCCGTTACGTTGGTTAAAGGGGTACTAAAAATAATCCAACTTGAAATTATACCTGTGGATTTTGGCACCAAATTTTCGGTTGTCCCAAATGTCTTCAGGTTTTTGTCTGCATAAAAAATATGCATTTCTACTTGATCCGAATTTTAATTTTGAAGTGACATAAATTACCAGTATGTTGGAATTTTTGCAAAACGTACATTTTATTTCCATATCCCCTATTTATTGCACTAATCAGTTAATCGGTAACATTAAATATTGATCGTGAATCCTAAGGGAACGTTTGTTTTCCTATATATAGGCCATTGTAACGTTGTGGGGGATGACAACAGTGAGACTGTAGTAGTTCTGCGACACAATAAGTTATTGTAAATATTAAAGGAATGCCTTGACCTAGATGTTAGGATGAAATATTTACCAACACACCCTTCGTGTTTTTAACTATCACCTCACCGCGCCCGTGTTTACGTGCACAGCAGCAGCCAAATGACGAATTTCGTAGGTTCAACAAATTTCGTTGACTACCATTTTAAGAACTTTTACCACAATGAAATTGTAGGTCGGCAAAACTTAACACCTCTTGAATTAGGTGAGTAGAATTTAAGAATTGAATTATGATTCTTTAAAATTTAGGAGGTGGTGAACGTGATTCATCGAACGTTTGCGCGTTTTCAGACTTTTTCGTTACCTGGTGAGATTGGAACAATTCAAATGCAGTCCTTATATCCACTAACTTCATAAATACGGAAACTTAGTTGGCTCATGTAATTTTAATTTGTGGGGGTACTCCGAGTAAATTGTGGCATTGATGGTCAAAATAACAGCAGCGTTGTTTCATGCAGACGATTCGATTTTGTGTGGTGACTAGTGGGATACTACTGATCTGCTCTCAACAACACGACGAATACAAAACACCTTATCAGTTATACTAAACTTGCTATTTCATACAGGACGGCCGCCGCGGACTGGTCACTTTCCACGGGTGAGCAATATTCCCACGGACGCACGAATATTAGATTCGAAACAATGATAATAGCAATAGTCATCACAAATTTAATTAATGAAGCACCGGGTACAACCCGGAACTTCATTAATTAAAATTTTGCTGCTGATGATTCGTTTACCTGGTAAACAAATGCGTGGACATCACTGCCCACTCGTGGATTATGACCATTTCACTGCGACTGAACTGACCCTACAGCCTGGTAAAACTCATGAAACATAATCGGGATAGGCCTACATCCTGTGGTGGGAACCCTGTAAGTAAAGCGGTGCTTGGTTACTTTGGTAAAAAAGCACTGTTTTACTGGAAAAATAGGACCCAGTCACCACCGCTTGTGGTGGGCGTCCTCTAAAATGGGCAATATAGGTAAAAAGGATTGACTAAACTTGACTTTATCTCCACATTGCGGTCACGATTAGCCATTATGCAGAAAAATGTGACCTTAAACACCAATAATTATTTAGTTTTCCAGCCGTTTAAACAATTGGCTATTTATGGAACATTACCCTTACTCCCCTGAACCCCAGCCGGAGTGGAGTGTAATCACAACGTAGACGTAATACTTCGATAGCCTCATTTGAGAGGGTAGGAATGGGTTTGGAAAACCACACTCTCGTTTTCCGTCCGATCCGGGAGCAATAGTATAAAACCTTTACAATTATATTTTCCAGATTGTATTTTCTGTTTATGACTTTAAATGAGTTGAAATGAATCATTAGCATTTTCAAAGATGTGGCAATTTGCCATTTCGCAAATTGCTGAATCGTTTAAAATGCAAATGATTCATTTTAGTCAATTATATTAATAGGTAGAAAATAGAATTCAAGAAAATACAATTGTAAAACTTTTATAGTGTTGGCTCCCGACTGAAGGAGTTCAAAATAGTGGTGACGATTCGATTTCCATGTTAGGTGTATATTAAACATAGTTATTATGAATTGTCTCCCAAACGGGTTCTGACATAACATTTCACGATTTCACCAGATCATCAAGACAGATGCCCGAGAAAGCAAGTTTCAAATATACTTTTACCTGGTATAGTGCTAAATTATTTTTGGCTATAAGAAATTGTTCATAGGTTTTTGCATTGTGACAATTAATGAGAGAGTGCCTATAGGTACTCTCTCATTAATTGTAATAATGCAAAACTAGGCTGACTGAATAATTACACTTAATGATTATATGAAGCACATCCACAGAATAAAAAGCCTTTAAGTGGTGGTACCTGTACTTCAGGAAAAGCCCACAAATGGGCTTCGGGCACTCTACCAACTTAAGAGACAATAAGCTGCGAATTTGAAAAAATGAGTTCACCAAAACCACAATGTTCGTTATCAAAAGTACCCTTTTTGTTTCATATATCATTCATTCGCAAGAAAGCGTTCGTGTCGATTAAATAGATTAACCCGACTGTGGGAATTTATTGTTTTTCTCCAAGGCAAATATTTTTTTCATCCCGAAAAAATACGTAATAATGCCCGTTTTTTTGCTAATATAATACACAGTTGTTGTTCGTGGCGGCCATTCGTTTGGGCAGAAGCGAAGGTAAAAAATAAAAAAAACGTGTTTTCAGAAATTATATCATGGTGTTGTGTTTACTTCGATATATAGAGAGATAATTTTTATTTAGCTGTATACAAACTCACATATTACATTACATTAATTTATAAGAGTTTCAATGAGATAACATAAAATCTACACAACAGTCTACCTGCCATCTTCCGGAGAAAGAGAGTTCGAAAACACTGGGTACAGACTGTAGTTAGCCTGGAGGTAGAGTAGAAACTGAAGAATAGGGGTTGGGTTGGGGGTTAGGCGAGGCGACCTAGAAAAGTGTAACTTATCCTTCGTGCCTTGACCAGCCTAATACAGATACTAATACAGATTTTGAGTTGCTTCTGATGTCATAAACTTTGGATACAGTGGTTTCTTTACACGTTCTTTCACTGACAAGCAGAACCGATATTTTTTTTCGAATTAGCTGCTTATACTCTCCTTAACCCTTTACCCAACGCAGACGATATCAAAATTTATTATTTTAAATATCATTTTTTCAATTTTATCAAAACATTTCAACAAAACCATATCATGTGACCCCTCGTTGGAACGAGCTCGACGAGCTCGTTTCAACGAGAGGTCACATGATATGGTTTTGTTGAAATGTTTTGAAAAATAATATTTTTACAACTACAGAATTTGCATATTACACGGGCGGATGCGACCGATATCGTTGGGTACAGGGTTAAGACAAAAACAAGTATTTGAAATATATCCACTGAGAAGGTGACAAGTAAACAAAAGTGGATGTTATAATTCCACATAGTTAACCTTTCACTCATCCTAACAACTATGTTCATTATCCAACGTTGCTGAAAGTACTTCTTTTATTTAATGTTATTTCGTCTGATTCTATGGTATGATACATATCATAATTAACTCTCTGCGCGTGTATTGAATATTTGAAACGCTATTAAATATTAAGCGATGTGTTAGTATTAGGTAGAATTAAGAAATAACATGAAACAATACACAGTGGATCGATGATTCTGCTTCAGATACTAAATCAATACAGACATTTAACCTCCCCTGCATAATTCTGTCAATAGTGTTTTGACTAAAGTACGGACGCACCTGCTTGTTCGAAACATATCGGTAATCTATTTTATTAATTAACCCCTTGAACACTAATAATATCTACTATGTCTGTTTAATTACCTCAATTTGAAGATTCCGTATGCTTTATTTTCAGGTGGGACAATTAATATTTTCAACGTGCAGCCCCTGAGAATATTCATTGACCGGCCCCACAATTTCACCGAAGAGTTATTCACTTTATACCACCTATCAAGTTCGCGTAAATATTTTCAGCAAGAATTACGCGGGGGATTTCGCTATTGCCTGAAGGCATAACCGAACCCGTGAAGTGTTCTTCCGTAGCTACTCCAATATGGACCAAGACAAGTAGTAACATCGTTCATCTGGAGAGAAACCGGGTTGTGGTTTAATGACGCCGTGGCCCATATGAACGTTTATCTAAAGTAAGTTTTTAAATGATTTAAATGAACCTTATCGTCTCCGTTCAACGCGGAAACCAGTGAAAATAAACCCAACAAATCAATGAAAAGCATTGCACCACGAATGAACTGATGTATTCCAAACATATTTCCGAAATTGTAAGTTACGTGGCGTGTAGCTGGCTGATACATTTCCATACAAGGCGACGAGAGTTCATATCAGGTGAGGCGAAGCCTCACGGCATGTAGCATATTTGTTATGTCGAAAGTCCATGTACATCAAGGGATTAATAAATTTTCATGAGAAACAAAGAACGACCGGACTTTTATTTTTTAGAAACGGCTATTGACAGCACCGCTCATAATCATCAACAGTAACTGGCATTGGTATGTATCCATGGTGACAGTAAACAATCTTCGCTCATCGAAGCGCGATATTTGTTTACATTACAAAATAAAACGTATCTCTGTAAGCATATCTGAAATACCCTTACATGCATTTGCTGTCATTACCACCTGAAAAGGGTTAACAAAGCAATTTTAAATGTTCAAAAAATCACTTTTAATTAAACTGTTGAGTAAACTGTCAAGAAAATGAAATGTTCGCTTCAGCATAAAACAAATCGATAGACTATAGTCGGTATAGAGTCGTAAAAAACAACAAAGTACTTTTGGGACTACAAACAGTATTCGTTACACAGTTTGTTGGTGGCCTAATATGGTGTCAGTTAATTTCATATTGGACGAGGGCGTAGCGTAGAATATATCTTACCGACTGCTGCATCGATGCACAGAACTAATAAAACGATCAAAATTAACTGAGAGAATTCTCACAATGTGTTCACGTATCTTTGCCTTGTTACAATTTATGGGAGAGTGCCTACAGGCACTCTCCTATAAACTGTAACAAGGCAAATTCATACATACCAAACAGTTTCTTTTCGAAGGTAACATGACACACACCCACAGAATATGAAGCCTTTTAATTCGCATAACCTGCCCTTCAGACCAAATATGGGCTTCCAACACTCAATCTTTCAACTTGAAGCGTTCATCGGCTGCCGCCATTTTGAATAATCACTGAACAAAGGGGAGATTACCCATAGCTGTCTGCGTATATTGATGTTCACAGGCAGTATATGGTCTGCATGTGACGTCTTTGAACCAATGCAATTCCCAGATACTTGTATGAGGTAAGATATTATTTTATGTCCATTTTCTAAATATTTAATGTTTTAAATCATTAAATACGATACCTTGAAAATACTTTTGGTACTTAAATTATCTTATTTTGTCTTAATTTGAATTTTGAAGATTCGAAGCGAGTGGAAATGCATTAATTTGATCAAAATAGTAATGGCTGCTACTCACCTGATATCAAATAATATACGGTGAGTTACATGATACGGTGTAACCATTAGATGATATTTCAGCATTCTGATTGGACAAACTAACTTTGAGGCATAATAATGCTATGCATATGCATGAGTAGAAGTAAATGTTTAAATCACTCAACAATGAAGATACGATTTAACTCTTACTGACAGAACACCCAAGTGTACAGTAGGAAAATCATATTATAAAAATATCCTCTATTTTTTAGATAATCATGTCCTTGCTTTTAGGCGTTACGGATATTGGGTGTATATGCCATGATTCATAAGAGCTACAGTACACAGATGAGATGTAAAGATTCCTAGCGGACACTTTTACATCTCACAATGAATTTTTACAACAACAGCAGCAAGAAACGTGGAAGCAGAGACAAGATTTCCACGCACGTTGTGCATCTCATGGCGGCGCAGCCATTTGATTGTCTGACGTTCTAGCAAGAATAGCAACACGGCAAGTCCTTGGGCAAGGCACTTAATTCCGATTGCCCAGGCAGGGACACGATGGCGCTGTGTACTAAGGCGTACTGCACGTCGATGGTGCACTTGTTTTCAACCATTGCTAACCTTGCTTGTCTGGAGTTTGGGAGTCTGACAGTTGATCGGTGATTCTCTCCGGGTACTCTGGCTTCCTCCACTCGTAAAACTGTCCGACACGAGGTGAACCTGGCTGTCGAAAGTGTCGTTAAACCTTAATAAATAAATAAGTAAATAAATACATTATCACAAGGCAAAGATCATAGTGCGCAAGGGTCGTACAAAACTGTTATAAAATCTAATTGTAAGACGTCTTCTATGAATATTTAAAAATAGTTATAACTTAATGTTATATTCATTTCTGTTGTAAATAGTATTATATAAAACAAGTAAATATGAAACGAGTCCCCACTTTATGACAGTTTTTAAACAGATTCGGTTTGAACCAAACAGATGGTTGGTTTAAACCATGCTCCTAACGAGTTTCGTAAAATTGTTCAGCTTTTTGACATTGTCGTATCCCATTTAAATACATGAAAGCCCAGAGTTACGCTCTAAATGTAGGTCACGCGTCATATTTATATTTTTCGGAATATGAACTATAGATTATTACAAGAGTCTATTTATCCAGGTTGTGATTTAAGAATTGAATCATGACTGCTCGAAATCCATGAGGTGATGAAACTAATTGATCGCGTGCAAAATGTGTTAATTAAAAGGTTGGAGTGGAAAGTTTTCATTAAAAGTAGTAAGTTATCATTGGTATTTCATGCATTGTTAAACATTCAGAGCTTGTGATGAAACTGTTAATGGTTGGTCTGATTTGCATACATATTAGACAGAGAGTATTACTTTTATTGTCCTGCTGTGTATTATCTCTCGCATTTATTGACAAGGATTGATACATCCTGGTCTAGACATATTAGCATTGGTGTTTGTCATATCGACCTGTACTGCTATTGGAATAACAGTTTTCATTTACGTCGATTAAATGCTTCCGATCTTCCATGGTACTGCAGACAGTTATTCTTCTGAAAAAGAATTGGGTGATTAGGTTATACGTAGCGATTGATTACGCTATCGTGCAAAACTTTTTCTTCGTGAGTTATAAGAAAAAAAACATATCATTTCGACAATCTCAGTAGGAATCCTAAATATCACACACTGGGTTAATTTCTTAATAGTATTCCAATTAATACATTACTAAAACAGGGAACTGAATTGAATCTTCACTCGTACTGTATTTGCAATTTAGCAGAAAAAAAAGAATAAGATGCATCTATCAAATCTTGGCTGAACGGTCACCGAGTTGCTTTTCATTCAACTATTAACCCTTTACCTAACGAATTGCCTGCATCCGCCCGCGTGATATGCAAATTGAGCAGTAGAAAAAATTAAATGTTTCAAAATATTTCAACAAAACTATATCATGTGACCCCTCATTGGAACGAGCTCATTGAGCTCGTTCCAATGAGGGGTCACATGATATGGTTTTGTTGAAATTTTTTGAAAAATTTTAAAAAATTATATTTAAAATAATAAATTTTGATATCGTCTGCGTTGGGTGAAGGGTTAATTACTTATTGCCATCATTAATGCCTCATCATCAAAAAACTCAACTTCAAACTACTCCACGATGCCCGATAACGCCAACTCTCAAGATTGCGTTCGACAAATAACTGTGAACATGTCGATGTAAAACATTGGTTTCGCCAAGTAACGCATCATGGGGACAACTCTAGCTTTGTTCATATCGGCCTAGATTGGCGTCATATCAGATGAGTTTGAAGTCTTATCGACAATTCTGGGGATGAAACTCACATATAATGAATCACAACAACGAAATGATTCATAATAATGATGCCTGCAACCTCGATAAGTGACCTCTGCAAAAATAACCGGTTTAACAGCATTTTTGTCATCGGAACATGCATGGCTTGTTGCAGCCTCCTAAAAAGAGAAACCGTGTAGTGCTAGGTGTAGTATTCCTGCAACCCCCCCCCCCCCCCCCCCACACACACACACACCCATTGAACTACACGAAACAGTTGTAGTTCTCAGCTAATCAGGAAGATAGAAAGTCACGAGATACAGTATTGTTAAATGGGAGTACAAGGTCTTTTTTTAATATTGTACAATATAATAGCGAACCATGCACTTAACAAACTCAAAGAATAAGCTGTAAAGGTCTGAACCGCTTTCGCAACAACAGCTAGAACATTATAAGTTATTGTAATGATTTGACGGTAATATCATCTCAGGTTTGCGGCTCGGAACTTCTGTTCAACCGATACGCGAAGCGTCGAAGTTGAACATAAGCTCTGAGCCGCAAACCTCAGACCACGTCATCGCCACTTCATCACAATAACGCATATGTTCCAATACGACCCTACCCATATTCCAAAACCCACATCGTGAAATAAACGAGGCAACTTGAATAAACAAGGCAACTTTAACGATACCAAATTTAGTAAATAAACCTTCAGTGTACCCCACGGCGTCACTGGACAATAGAGAATCAATTACTCAGACGAAGGTACTCCCTCTCAGTTCAAATCATGAACTTATAAGTGGGCTGTGAATATACATTCATGGAATAACCGAAAATACTATTTTATAGGCAGTATGCACTTTGAATCACCTTCCATTGTTATCGACTTTTCAAATATTTTGCATAGTGACGTCAGATGGTAAAATAGCCGTAAACACAGAAGAAAAAAATAAACGAGCTCTCATCCAATCAGAGGGCGAGGATTTTAGTCTTATTGGAATACACCTTTTGTGTTCCTTTTATAATTCGAGTTTAGTGATGATGGTCTGGCCATACAGTTTTCACGATAGCCTTCAAACCTGTTGGCGAAATGTTTTAGATTTTTGCGGCTACATTTCACAAACAGGGAAGATGATACAAGGAAATACTATCTTTCATTATTAGATACACAATCGGCGTATCAGTAGTTTATTAAATGTTGGCAAAGTAATGAGTGTTATAGTCATAAGATCGTATTAACGCCCACCGTTACGTATTACGGACAGAGGCTGTGAAGAAATGAGATTCCGAAGAAAATTACATTGCATAGAATATTACTCATCCGTAGAGCCATTGGCACATCTTTGGAATCACGCGGCACTCCAGATATTCATACATACATGTAGGATTAGTGATTGATAGAAAGAAGGTAATGATCCCACCCAACCTAGGTATAGAAACCGCCAGTGTCCGGATTTGTTGAAAAGTGGGAGGCACCAAATTGCCTGTTATACGAGGATGGGGTTGCTAATTGGGGTTTATTGGATATGCAGTCCCTTTTTGGGAGGGGAAGTAGCAAAAAGAGGATAGGATATAGGTTAGATTTATTACTTGTTGTCTAAGGAAAATTGTTTCTAAGGTTGCGGAGCATCTTTTCAACATTACATTGCGGCGTTCTCTGTTTGGCAGGAGGGACACTCTGGCTTATTCGGGAGGGCTAGAAGAGAACGGAACTTTGTAGGGCCCGCCAATTGGGGAAACGTGGTGGTGCGTTACTGGTGGTGCGTTTCTGGTGGTGGTGCGTTCACTGTTTGGCAGGAGGGGCTCTCTGGCTTATTCGGGAGGGCTAGAAGTGAACGGAATTTTGTAGGGTCCGCCAATTGGGTAAAATGGCCAAGCATTAGCGCCTTAATGTATTGATACAACGGGTCTGTATTGGTTTGTGCTAATTTTCCAGGGATAGGACTTCGTTCTTAAGTGTGCGAGCCCGATGTTACTTCATATCAGCTGAGGCGAAAAGGTCGAAGGATTATGCGAAGTTGCTGAGTGCTGATATCGCGGCCGATATGAAACTAGCCAAGTAATAACCTCTTTATTTATTAAACCAAAACAAATAATTACAGAATGTTCTCAGGTCTGTTACAGTTTTTTGATAGTGTTATTATTTCTCATTCTTCCCCTAAAGTCCGAAGTTTCCTCTTCTCCTATTTCAGCTATCAGAACGTCTCGTCTTCCCCAGTGGGGAAGCCGCGACGCTCGGATTGCTGAACTGTTACTTCTCTCACTAATCTCCGCGTACGACTTATAATCATAGTTTGTGTTGATTATTTTTCTCTTCATCTGCTTAATCCTTACTTATTTGTCACCACCAATTACCCACCATACAAAAACTATTCCCTTTGGACTGACTGGTTACGTCAATTTTCCCGACTGCGTTCGAAGAATAACGATGGGCGATTTCGCCGTAAACAAATTGGTTGCGCCTAGTAACGCGTCAAGGGGGGTAACTCTCGCTTGGTTCATGTCAGCCGATGTCGGCGTCATATCAGCCGAGCCTGAAGTCATATCAACCAATCGTCGTAATGGGCAGTTCTGGGAAAGAAAGTCATATCTAATAAACAATTAAATCCTTTACCCAACGTAACGGCCAAAACCGGCCAGCGCTATTCTCAAAAATCGCCAATTAATTTTCATTATTTTTTAATTTTTTGTCTCAAAAACATAGGTTATGACCCTCGTTGGAACGAGCTCAACGAGCTCGTTCCAATGAGGGGTCATAACCTATGTTTTTGAGACAAAAATGAAAAAAAAATAGTTATTCAAGAATTTTTTTAGCAAGTGTCGTCTGCTTTTTGTGTTAGGCAAAGGGTTAATCATACAACTGGGAGAGCAGTGGCTCAATGATTACGGCATTGGACTTCAAACCGAAAGGTCCACGGTTCGATCCCCGTCAGGAGTAACTGCGTTGTGTCCTCGGGCAAGGCACTTCATCCTGATTGCCCATGTGAGAGCACGGAGGCGCTGTGTACTAAGGCGTAGTGCACGTCGATGGTGTACTTGTTTTCAACGAATGCTAACCCTGCTTGGATGGAGTTAGCAGGTTGGGGAGTCTGGCAGTTGCTCACCGTTGCTCGGTGGTTTTTCCGGGTACTCCGGCTTCCCCACCTGTAAAACTGTACGAAACGAGGTGACCCTGGCTGTCGAAAGTGTCGTTAAATCCCAATAAATAAATAAATAATAATAATACTCAACATAGGCCATAGAGTTCATTATTACTCGTTTTAATCACTAGTACTGTGTTTATTATGGCGGGTACCCAGCGAGAGATAACATTTCATGTACGCAAAAATGTAAGGGCCAATTTCAAATTGCACGATCATAACGAATTGAATACAAACGAAAACTGTAAACACTGAATACCTGATTTGTAAACGAGGTTAAAAATGAATAAACACACCTTGTTTGAAATTTAATTCATTAGCCAAAATATTTTGCAAGAAAGAGAAATTATTTGCAAGAACCGAGTACAAGATGATAAGAATTGTGTTTGTTTATATGTTACCACACCCGAATAAGGTTCAACTACACAAACAAGGCGATAACGTAAATTCCTTAGACTTCAGAAGAAATAGTATATATCTTTCATTACATATACAAAAGTCGATTTTGCAGCTTTCATAGCAAATTGTCCAACGCCAAAACTCAGCAACGGATGCAAAAGAACCTCTCTGTGTGAATTCAATATTATTTCATCAGTGTACCACACACGAATTCCACTCAATGATATCAACAGTACTCGCTCAACGGACTCTAAAATTGCCGTTCTCGAAACCCATCGCTCGTCAACACTCATTGGAACGAACTCGCTGAGTTCGTTCCAATGAGTGGTGAAGAGCTACGGATTGGAAAAAAAATGATTTCGGAATTTTTACCTGACTGATACCACTGGGCGAATGACGGTTAACAGTGAGAGGGTAAATACGTTTTTTTTTCTGAATGTATACCAGAATTGATTCACAACTGAGTAGGGTGAACTAAACATTTGTCACTGGCGGCTTCGTCGTAAACGCAAATGTGAGTTTACCGCAATCACAAGCAGGAACGAGAACGTATATGTGAGGTGCCGTTACGTCAGCTGCAAGATATACCTTGATATCCCAACAGTTGCTGATTATCGAGACATAGTTCTTTAGCGTCTTCGCATTATCGAATACCAGAGGATTTGATGTGAATATTGTACTGATACAAAGCCCATTGAAAACTAATCAAAGAACTTAACAAAATACTTTAAAGTTGACGAGAATATTTCATGTATCGGGAAACGATTTTATGAAAATGGACCGAATTCGTAACTTTGCAGATAATAATGCAGGGACGCAAATGTTTTCAAAGACAAGCGTTTAGCACAGAACACTTGTAAAATGCACCTTCAGGCAAAAGATTGAGTTGTTGCGTGTGAAGAATGGAAACCGTTATTCAGATCTGTTCCGTAATTTAAGTATCAACTACAGGAAGGCGATGTCATTAAAAGTTACATATGGCTGGTGCATCCGCATGTCCCCGGGAAGCTAAATCGTTCGACGAGAGAGTCTATGTCAGTCAGCAAAAGCATGGTTAGTTGCAGTTGTCGCGTCCACGTCCTTGCCAATGTTGTTGTTGGAATAATTCAAAAACATTCCCGAAAAATGTGATGAGGCCGTTTGTAGCAAACGTTTTGGGGACGCACGTTTTGAACAAGGAGATATCACATACACATATCGTTAGGGTCGATACCTGGTGCTTGAATTAATTTTCTACGCCACCAGTTTCTCAGGTCACCTGTCTATTTCGGTAAGGAATTTGACGCTATTAAGGCCTGAGACTTGTCCAGCCCATCGCCAATGTTCAGATTCTCTCGTCTGGAATATTTCAGTTGGTCGGAAAAGCGAACCAATGGTTCGCTTTTCCGACCAACGGATATATTCCAGGTGATTGAATCTAAAAGAAAATGAACATTCATTTTCTTCGATTCATCTCAAGGAATGTTGCTCAATCTAGTTTTCAGTCGTTGTTCACTGACAGAGACATGAAGTAAATATGTTCAGTCCCTTGTTGATCGAGGTTTATCTTTTTTTCTTGTCGCTTTCTCTTGAAACCAAGGGACATGAATAACATTATTCAGCTGTAATATGTTTATATTTCTTTCAAGTCGACGTGTTCATGTTCTTTTCGCCAAAAAGGAAACTACTATTTATCCCTTTACTAATGAATCGACGGCACCCTCCCGCGTAATAAAATTGAGCAGTTGAAAAATATTATTTAAAAAAAAAATTAACAAAGCCATATTTTTGACCTCTGAGTGGAACGAGATCGTCGAGCTTTCCATTGAAGGATCAGATGATATGGCTTTGCTTATTTTTTTAAAAATTAGAAAAATTAATATTTAAAATAATAAATTTAGATATCGTCTGAGTTTGCAAAGGGTTAAAAAATGCGTGTTTGTGAAGCCGTTTACCTTGCACGCGTGTCAATTAATTCTCTACATTTTCTACTATTGACAATATGTTTATCAGTCACGGGGCAGCGATTGTGACACTGTCCCACTTGTCTCAGCCAAGGAGGCAATTTGGGCGGGAATAGGTGCCGTTTTGGGTTTCACATGAAGCAAGGAGCGAAGGGGCTACTATTACAGTAACGGGGACAGACCGTGCTCTAAGGAATAGACATCCATTCACAAGTTCAGCAACATGGCACGTCTTCCCAAAAGGTCTTACATGTATTTCCTATTTTCAAATCCTCATGCAAATAATGGTTCACAACAGTTTCTCATCTTCATCCCTCTTCAACCCCATTAACTGATACACCTTTGGGACAAATATATAAGTAAACAATGTTAGCCAACGATTTTCATTTTTCGTCCCAAACACAGCTTATGACCTCCCATTTTAATGAGCTCGTCGAGATAGGCCTATTGAAGGGATAAAAGCTATCATTCAAAAATGACTAACTTTCAAGGTGACTCTTGTGCGGTGGTGTTTGAACTGTACCTGCAAACCAGACAGTAACTTAAAATCCTTTGCGTTCTTACCTAGGGACAAGATTTCAGCGAAACAGAGAGAAACGGGGCAAAATATTACCAGACAGAAAAGTTAGGTTCCAAAATTATCATAACATCACACGTACATCAAAATAGTCACAGTTTTGTATGGAAATGCCACATAATGGAACATGTGCTGCCATACATGGGTCTGGACACACTGTCGAGTAGTCAGTGATTGAAGATGTATGGATGGGGACGCGGCACAGTTTAACGACACAGTTACTGTAGCTTTCTTAACCCTTTACCTAGCATGAAAAGCAGACGACAGACGACACTTGCAAACATTATTCATTAATAATTAATGTTTTTCATTTGAGACACAAAATGAAAAAATAATGAAAATTAATTGGAGATTTTTGAGAATAGCGCTAGCCGGTTTTGGCCGCTACGTTCGGAAAAGGGTTAAAGGACTATGTACTCTCTCGAATACAAAAAGGTGTTTTTTCACATTGCTAAGATACCGAGTTACTCGTATTTTAAATTCAAAAACGACGCAACGTACTTGTGGGATGGTCACTCTCCTCCATCCCCCAACCCCCCCCCCCCCCCACACACACACATGCATAAAGATTGTTTGTCTCGTTGGGGAGCAGTTGGAGAGCTAAGGACAGAGACCACGCCTCGGCATGCTCATCTAAACGTGAGACTGCAGTGTGCCATGGTTTGTTTACCGATGGAAGATTGTAACCTTTCTCCCACTGGGCCAAAACCATGGTAGTCTTGAAACTTTGTGCCCCTCCACTTTTATCGAACTTCTGCTGCTTCCGTCGACAATGTCCTGATAGAAACGGTCGCTGCTGCCACCGCTTTTATCACAACTTCAACAATTATTCATGGCTAATTTCGGTTATTATAGAATCCTTGTCTGAATAAATTACTGAGAAAAATAGGTATGTATTCATAAGAACTGTCAAGCAAATTCATGTCATGAATTCGGTATTAAAATGTCATTCGTTTAACTCTTTACCCAACGAATCGGCCGCATCCACCCGCGTAACTGCAAATTCAGTAGTTGAAAAAATATTATTTTTCAAAAAATTTCAACAAAGCCATATCAAGTGATCCCTCGTTGGAACGAGCTCGTTCCCGCGAGAGGACACATGATATGGTTTCGTTGAAATTTTTTGAAAAATTTGAAAAAATGATATTTAAAATAATAAATTTTGATATCGTTTGCTTTGGGGAAAGTTAAGAAAAGATAAACAAACTTTGATTATCTCCCTTGATATGCAATGCAACTGCAAATTTTGCTTCGTACGAACGACGTTCTGGGGGCGGGTCGGCCAACTAGTTCATTCCTAAAGTGAAATATTTCCGTAAGAGTAACCCTCTGCACAGTGAGGTCACACTGCAGCTAGGAATTTAACCAAGTCATTCGTGTTTGATAGAGCTCAGTGAACTCTGTCAAACACAAATGAATTGGTGAAATTTCCGGTTGCATTATTTCGAGATCTTTTTTATTATTGTTCTGCATCGATGTGCAGAACGAGGGGAAAATAAAATTTAATTGACGGTTTTTTAATGGTATTACAGTATCTGTTAAACATAACTATATCAATACAGAACAAAGCAGCCCAACAGAAATTTAAAAAAAACAGCCATCACGCGTGATTGTGATAGATTTTGAAACTCCAATAGATATTATATAGTACATTAAATACCAACATTCACGGGGTATGTGTACCCCTGTAAAGAATTTAATGGAATGATGACTCTTTAAATGAATGAATGCTTGCGAAATCATTCCAACGCTACCCATAATACGCAACATTTGTTGTAGATGCCATTAGCTTTTCGTAACCCTTTTTCGCAACTGCCAAAACCGGCCAGCGCTTTTCACAAAAATCGCCAATTAAATATCATTATTTTTTTTCATTTTTTGTCTCAAAAACGTAGGTTATGACCTCTCTTAGGAACGAGCTCGTTCCAAAGAGGGGTCATATCCTATGTTTTTGAGACAAAGAATGAAAAAAATTAGTGTTTCAAGAATTTTGTTTGCATGTGTCGTCTGCTTTTCATGTTAGGTAAAGGGTTAAATGATTCCACTTAGCCAATTCGACTACATTATATCGATAGTCATGGACGGGTCCAGACAAGGCCCCTCGATCTTGTAACTCAGTTTGTTTCACACGAACCAAGGGACATTCTATTATTCGCGGCAACATAAACTGATAGCGGAAAATAACATACCCCATCTATAAAGCTATGGCTGCTTCGCGAGTGCCTTGTGTGAGCTGTGATAAATTTCGGACTCCCTTTCCCAGAGTTGGAATGAGTCTATGTAAAACTGCTGGAATATTATTTTGACTGGAAACTATTGTTATCATGTGCAAACACAACATCGGAGGGGCAAAATGACCTGCGTTTTTGCAAAACTTTCCAATTGATGCCCCGGATGCTGTCGATGAGAGAGGAATGCCTCCTCGCGCTCGCCCTCAACTCGACACTAGCTGCGTTGGATGATTCTTCGCATCGTGTCACATAACTTAAATGCGGCGTACCACACCCCACAAAACCCCGAATACTGTATCCGCCACTGATAGTAGGCTATAAATAGTGATGACAGCTGACGTGTGTTACACCGACGACAGTCAGTAAGGTAGAGAGATATATTCGGATGTTTAATGCACGGCAGTGAGGATATGCACGATAAATAAAGATTATTACAGCAGTCAGTTGATATGGGGCGCCGAGTTGACGAGATCAGATCAAACACGACACCGTGAGAGTCTTGTTCGATCTTGCAGATATGATCTCGTCAACGCGAAGGAATATGACAATTCAGAATAACTGACTGTTGTAATAATTTGTTTATTATATGACAGTGAATCATGGTGGGATGATTAATGCACGGCAACGGGGATATGCACGACAAATACGTATATTACAGCTGCCGTTAATATGGGGCGTCGTACTCCGCCGAGTTGACGAGACTAGGTCAGGTAGATCAAACAGGACGCCATGGGCGCCGTGTTCGATGTTGCCGATATGGTCTCGTCAAGTGGACGGAATATGACGAGCAAGAATAACTGACTGTTGTAATAATTTGTTTATATATGACAGCGTATCATTAAAAATTGAATTCAACACCTGAATGTAAACACAAAAATATGGATGCATGTGGGCAGTGTTCAGAGCCAAGGCATTCGAATCTTTATTTCGCGTTTGTAAAATTATCGCTTCGAAAATCTCCAAACGTCAGCGACGTAATGAGAGGCTCGTTTGATACTGGCATGATACGCATTTGGAAAAGTTGAGAGTCTCGGTTTCTGGCAAGCCAGAACTGATGGGCAAAATACTATGGTATTGACGGGATATTCGTGTTAACCATGTGACAACTTAATAGACGCAAATGTTTCTTTGATGAGGCTCTTGTGTGGCAATATTGGTATTTTTCCTTTACATGAAAATGGCACTCTACTGCCCAGCAAACTTGGAATAGATTGGATGACGCCTCTCCGTAGGATTGTGTTCCATCGCATAAAATGATTGGAGACTACTTGTTTAAGTAACATGCCCAGAAGCATGACCGGTGTAAATTTGATTTGTCCAGATTGTTAGGGCTCAAGTCCCGACTGACTAATATTCCAGACACATCATCAAAGCACGACTTTGTTGAAGGTCTGCCTTGATGACGCAGTGGCGTAGTTGGAATATTAGTCAATGGGGATAACATTTAAAAAGAAAACTCAATACTTTTTGAAAATTTATTAGAGAATAAATAAACAATGGTCATGCTGAGCCCTAAACATTCCGAATCGGGTACAATAGACCACCATTTGTATAACCGACTGCGCGTGTGACACAAGTTTCGGCATGAAATCTAGTCCTTTAACCCTTTACCTAACATGAAAAGCAGACGACACTTGCAAAAACAAATTCTTGAATAACTCATTTTTTTCATTTTTTGTCTCAAAAACATAGGTTATGACCCCTCGTTGGAACGAGCTCGACGAGCTCGTTCCAACGAGGGGTCATAACCTATGTTTTTGAGACAACAAATGAAAGTATTTTGAAAATTAATTGGCGATTTTTGAGAATAGCGCTGGCCGGTTTTTACCGTTACGTTGGGTAAAGGGTTAATAATGTGCGCAATTACCATCTATGGCAAGAGCAAAAGATAATTGATAGCTTGCACTCCAATCCTCGCGAAAATTATTGGAGGGATGACACACACACACCCCACCGCCACCCCATCAATAAATATACAGTACAGTCGTCGTGGACTGGTCATAATCCACGCGTGGACAGTGATGCCCACGCATGCGTTTACAAGGTAATAAAATCATCATCAGCAAAATCTTAATTAATGAAGCGTTAGGTTGTACCCGGTGCTTCATTAATTAAATTTGTGATGGTTATTCCAATAATTAGTGTTTGGAGTCAAATATTATTGCGTCCGTGGAAATATTGCACACCCGTGGAAAGTGATCTGTCCACTGCAGCCGTACTGTAGGATAGTTACGGGCCTGTCACCGGGTATAACACCTTCACACCAACCTGACACCAAAAGAAGTTAATACATAACTTAAACTTTTTAACTTTATTGGAACAAGCCCAGGTAACCTGTTCTATAAGAATATTATAAGCTGATGTTTGAAAGTACGATAAGATAAAGTTAGATAATATGAATTATTTACAACAAACGTATTGATTGTGTATTTTCAATCCTGTGGTGTGTCACGTGACACATTCCAGATTTTTTCAAAAGACATGAGAGTGAATATGACAGTTCGATTGCTGTGTTTTCGCTTGAGAGATCAACAAACAGAGGAAAAGACAACCTCTTCTGAAAGTCTCTATATTATTATGTATATCAACCTTATTCTTGTATTGATAAATGCAATCCTACTCTATAATTTTCATTTTATTGCACAACTCGTATCAGTAATGTCCACTTTTTTATATCAGACAATAATACTGGCTAGACATCTCATGTGCGTGATGCATCTAATGATAACAGAAACTATAAGAATGTATATGCTGAGATCGATACATCTCCTGATTAGTCATGATCCAAGTACAGGGGCGAACATATTAAATGGTGTCAGGGAACGCACGAAAGCATGACAGACGCAAAATCTACAGAAACTGAAACTCGTTAATATTATTTAATTACACGATCTTTTTACGACAGTTGCAGTTCGTCCACACCAGGAGTCGAGGGAAGGCGTCCAAACATGTTTCCCTTCCTGTTTCGCCGCATATGAAACCAACTGCCCCCCCCCCCCCCCCCCCCCGCCCATTCTCATTTATAGAATAAATATTTGGAAGCAGTGTTCATAGCTCGAATTTGTTTTGGTGCCAAGTGGAATTTATGTTCCGTGTCAAAAGAATTTTTTGGTGCCAAATGACAAATTTTAGAACAAATGGAATCTAACTGTAAGTGAGAACAAATTAACCATGTATCTTCTTGTGAGTGCAACAAGGCGCTACCTGCAGATGGCGCCCTATTGCACTCAAAGAACTATATTTTTTAATTAGCATTACCCCTTTTAAATATTAACTTTTTAAAATATTTTATTTGCAAAATTCCCCAAAATTATAAAAATGTTAATAAAAAGAACTAAAATACATCAATAAAGTAGAAGGCTATTATTAACGTTTATAAAATCATTTCATGGTTATTGTTTACTCACTGGTTATTCACTCCAAATAAACTTGTAGCAAATGGTTTATTGTTTCACAGAAGGATAATTAAAAAGATTACCCCTTTGATACTTTTGTACATCTTATGACGTACGAAATCAAACAGCGCGTTGATACTTTTATACATCTTATGACGTACGAAATCAAACAGCGCATTGATACTTTGTGGTCATTTGTTTTGTTATTATTTTTCGATTTTTAAAGTTTTAACCTCAATTCCTATTTTCTCCCGAATAGCGCTCAGTGACAACCGTTGAGCCAAATGTTATCGCAGCTTAAAATACTAATATAATCCTGCTTTCAAGACTTCTTAACGGGTTGAGTGCAAGACGCCACTATCAGAGATTCAAAAAATGAGGATACCAGAGCAAAAGCCAACACTTCCGTTATTTATATTTCATATTCAGTCGAACATAAATAATATTTTGTTTATTTAAATTTGTTTTATTACAAATTATTGGAGAGTGCCTGTTGGCACTCTCCAATAATTTGTAATAAAACAAGTTTTAAATAACAAATTCAGACCACCAAAAATAATCTAGCCCTCAACCAGATAATCACTATGTGAAAAATATCTTGTTATTTGTACTTTCCGACGTTTGACGTCGCATTTTGAAAAACGTTGAAGAAACTGAATTCCCAGTGACGTTTGAACGTCAGGATAATTAAAGTCTCAAAGTGTTAAGCAAAAGATAAGAAAGATTAAGTATAAAAGAAATGTTTTGATATAAGAATCAGATTAAATGAATGAACTGTTAAATACGATTACACATAACACATAACATAACAGTTGCCTTTACATTTCTTGGCACATGTGAATTCTGTGCCGTCAGCCAGAGATTTTTTCGAAAAAGCCATCGGGAGTGCGATGTATCGGAGTAAGTGAGGTCGCCCCATTTCATCAAAGAATTACAACTCACAAATTGGAGATAGACCCTTAAGTGGAACTCAAACTTTGTGAGGACGTGTGTTCGCACCCGTCGCACCTCTCCTAGCTACACGCCTGCATTTCTAAACACTCTTTCAATCCGAAGGCTAGAACAAAACTGAAGACGAAAAAATAGACCAAACTGGCTGAAGGTATTGGGCAAATACAGTTAAATTGCATTTATTGCCTAAATACAGCTGAGTTTGTCAACATGTAAAAACAGTATATTGACACCATTGCATACTCTCAAATGTACTGAGTAACTGTGTATCACGTCTTCCGACTTATGTATGTGCAGCGGCCCCACTCCCAGGCTCCACCGGCTGTGGGTACCCTTCTTTCAGCACGGTAAATGGGATGTCAAGTACTAAGATTGAATTCTATGCTGGCTTTTGACTCTTTTGAAAATTGGATTGCTATCATATTTAGAATGCTATTCCTCATCCATAGCTTCACTTCAGTACTTGCGACATACAGCGTACGTTAAAACTTCAGCAGAATATGGATGCCATTAATATATTTTACAATTTAGTTCCAAGTGAATACTTGGAGAACAATTACTGCAAGGCAGGTGTTTTACGATCAGGGTCGAGTACAAAAAAACTCTTAAGATTGTATTTTCTAGAATTGTATATAGTTACGACTTTAAATGGGTTGAAATGAACCATCAACATTTTCAATGATGTGGCAATTTGCCAGTTGGCAAATTGCCATATATTTTAAAATGCTTACGATTCATTTTAATCAGTTAAATTAATAAGTAGAAAATACAATTCTAGAAAATGCAATTGCTAACGTTTTATAGCATGGGTCCCAGATCATGATCTGATTCCAACGGGAGTTACAGTAGTGGATGGAATTTCATTAAACAAATGTTGCGTAACAAACACTGAATCATGAAATCCAAACGATAATACCATTTGTAATGCAGCGTTTTCGCATTTCTGTTTCAATCAGTGAAGTGCTGCAGTGGTGCGAGTAGGAACGCGAACGGAGTATTTTGATCAGATTTCGACTCTGTCGCGATCCAGTCGAAATACTCGATCCGTTTATATAATGAAGATATTGATTGTTGCCGATTTTCGAGCAGCGATGGGTTTTAAAGTATAGGGGAGGGGATTGATTTATGTGAAAGTTCGGCCTGACATCAAGATATATGGATGGCTGTTGCCTTTGTCCTTGGGAGGTTTGAATGTGTAACGTGAGCTGCTTACGTTTGTATTTTTACCTCGTTTTATGATATCTTAAAATGGGGTGGCGGAAATAAAGACGATGGTAAAAAGGACAACGGTAAATATGAAAAGGTAAAAAAGACAATGGTAAAAAGAAAATGATAAAAAATACAAAGAAAATTACACAACTAGGAACAAAAGACAAACCAAAATCTCCTTGCTCGACTGTTTGAACGTGTTCACAGACTCTGTTGCCAATGTATCTAATAACAAAATTAGCTTAACAGTGAAAACACGAATCCATAGAATTCGGGTATTTTCTGTGCCAATTATATCTGTCTTGTCACTCTGTCATTCAACTTTCAGTTAAATAAGTTTGTGACGATCGATTTTCCTGCACGGCCTCTACGCGTCGTTCCTGTTACTTGGATGTCTCTTGGCTGTTACTTGGCTGTCACTCTGAAGCTGGAAGAGAATGGGCATGCCCATCAGTACGTCCCCTGAGTTCCAATGTGTCCTATGTGCCAGTAGGCACACAGAACACATTGGAACTCAGGGGACGAATTGTAGTCTGTTTTGATGTTTGGAATAGGGTTTGCAATTTTGTCGGGTTTTGTTCGCCGCGATATCGTCCCTTAAGTGGAACAAGAATTGCAGATGGCACCTGTTATACTCAACTGGCGACAAAATGTGTTATATTCCTAACAGTGGAACACTGACAAATCGTCCCCATGAGTTCCAATGTGTTCGATGTGCCTACTGACACATAGAACACATTGGGACTCAGAGGACGAAATGACTGATGAGTCTGACATTTATCAGTACAGTGACAAACGGGAGAGGAAACATCAATCCAATAAAAACATCAATCCAATCATAGCATAAGTAATGTTGCCCACATCATAGTCGCTTATATTTTTCCAAAATTACTTTTTCCGATTACGGTTGGGAGAAATTCATTAATACTCATCTAACTACCGCGAGAGAAAACTGATTTGGCACCATAATTGAGAAAATCGTAGATTAATTATGGAAACGTTTTGTACTTTATGAACACACTATCAAGGGAATTTGTATGGGCCAGACACGCCGTTTTACGCAACCTGGCAAAATTGACTGTCTTTTTTGCATAGGTTTCCTGCATATGTGATGAAACATATCTTTAGGCATTCTCGCTGGTAACAGCATTCCTATATACTTACATTCCCATGAACTTGAACACAAGGAATTAAAAATGCAAATATCACTCTTTGTACATGTTACAACTCTCTCGGTGTTTTACATATGAACTAACTTTTGCGTCATTTGCAAACGCAAAAGCGGTTTATCTTTCGACCTTATTGTTACATTGCCGCGACACATTTAGACCAGTAGACGTTGAGTTCGTAAAAAAGATATTACAAAGTCAAGGTCAAGAAAACCAAATGGAAATAGCAAGGTCTGAGAAGTTAGCTTGACGTTAGGCGTTAAACGTTAGATTGACATTCCACGTTATTTTGACGTTCGGCGTTTGACATTCGCCTGTATTTAGTTTGATGTTGGACGTTTGGCATTCGTCTGTGGTCAATTTCTCGTTCCGCGTTTGACATTTGTTTGGCATTCACCTGTAGACACTTTCACATTCGGTGTTTGACATTGGATTGTAGTTAGTTTTAGGTTTACGTTTGACATTAGTCTGAAGTCAGTTTCGCGTTTTGTGCTTGACATTTGTTTGCCATTCGCCTGTAGTCAGTTCAACGTTCGGTGTTTGACATTCGTTTGGCATTCGCTTGTAGTCAGTTCAACGTTCGGTGTTTGACATTCGTTTGACATTCGCCTGTCGTCAGTTTCACATCGTGAAACTGATTACAGGCGAATATCAAAAACCGAACGTCAAGCTAACGTTAGTCGAATGTCAAAGGAATGCCCAACGTTCAACGTCAAAGTGACTACAAATGTCAAACAAACGAATGTTCAACGCCCAACCTCCAACTAACTTCATGGACCCGAAATAACTCCTTGTATGCAATGTTTTCGCATTACTTTTTCGACTGCTGAGATTTCGGGGGATGCGAACAGAAACTGTAGACCAAATTATGACTCAGGTGCGATCTAGTCGACATTCTTAGTTCGCTTTTGTAATGACGGTACTGCGACTTTCTTCAGTAAACATATAAAAACTGTTATTTCCTTCGGTACACCCATGTAATACATTCCGTCTATTGCGAAGATACAGTTGCCCTTTTGGTAGAGTCACACAAT
This sequence comes from Pictodentalium vernedei, assembly GCA_031216915.1. Classification (NCBI taxonomy): domain Eukaryota; kingdom Metazoa; phylum Mollusca; class Scaphopoda; order Dentaliida; family Dentaliidae; genus Pictodentalium; species Pictodentalium vernedei. The sequence goes on from CM062293.1 coordinate 378,264,063, forward strand.
CCGAATAATTTAGCATGGTCAGATCTGAAAAAATTGGGTGAACGATAATTTATTTCACCTGCAAAAAAAGATGAACAGGGCGAACTATTTTCCGTTCACCCACATTACAAGGCCTTAGACAAATAATGGAAATGTTTACACGAATTACCGGTGGTATTCATTTATCATTCACATGATCATCATTTATCGTATTATGAAATAAATCTTAGTGTTCTTTGGCTTTCACAATATGTCACTGTTATACAAGAAGCCTGGAGTGCGGTGGCTCAGTGGGGTAGACTGTTGGACTTCTATGTTAGAGGTCCCGAGTTTGATCCCCGTCCGGGCCGACCCGCGTTGTGTCCTTGGGCAAGGCACCTTATCCTGGTTGCCTACATGGGGGGGGGGGGCACGATGACGCCATGTACTAAGACGTACTGCACGTCGATAGTGCACATGTCTTCAACCGATGTAACCCTGCTTGGGCTGAGCTTGAACAGAGTTAGAATGTTGAGGGGCTGAAGGTTGCTCGTCGATGCTCGGTGGTTCGCTCTGGGTACTCCGGCTTCCTCCACCCGTAAAACTGTCACGGTCACGATTAGCAATTGTGTATAAATATGTGGCCTTAAACAACAATAAATAAATAATATACAAGAAGCCGATGGAAAATGGCGCGCCCCCTATGCCCTTTTCATCAGGATATTGCATCACAGCTTTGCGTCCCGCACGTTTTTAAAAGAAAAATGGTAACGCAAGGTTTTCTGTCTCAAATTGCATCAATTTCTATACTACTCAGTTTGCTAGGCACCAAGTACATCCAACTACCTGCTTTACGTTTTAGTTGAAATATTGTAATGGAAAGTGTATATATTTTTTATTTAATTATATCTTTAATGATTTAAGTACAGAAATTAAGATTTTATTTGTGTTTGACATTATTTTTTAGCTTTTGAATACGATAACCATGGAAAATGGATATTATTGGTAAAAGAGGAATTTTTTTAATCTGCCAAAAGGTCGACGGAGCGAACTGGTATGGCTTAAATATCGAGTATGAGACCCATTACTGTTAATTACAGCTTGACAACGCCTTCTCATGCTCCCTGCTCCCAATCAGGTTCCTGATGATTTGTGGCATGTTGTTCCATTCTTGGACCAGCATGGCACCAAGCTCCTGGACACTTCTTGGCTGGACTGGACGGGCTGAAATTGCAAACTGCAACTCATTCTAGACATGTTCGATTGGATTGGGGTCAGGGGATCTTGCTGACCAGTCCATAAGCTCAATCCCCTCGCTCTGTCGGTACTCCCCGACAGCATGGGCAACATGAAGACGGGCATTATCGTCCATCAGAATGAATCTATCACCCACTGCACCTGCACACAATCTGACGTGGATATCCAGGATCTCATCAATATACCGTTGTGCAGTCAATGTACCACGTTCTAGGACACAGAGCTCTGTACGTCCATCCCAGCTGATGCCGCCCAGACCATGATTGACCATCCACCATAGCGGTCATGCTCAGCAATGTTGGCTGCATGGAATCGCTCTCCTGGTCTTCTCCATACCCTAGAACGCCTATCTGTGTGGTCTAGGCAGTACCTTGACACATCTGTAAAAAGGACAGGTCGCCAATCTTCTCTGGTCCATCCAACGTGTTCCATAGCCCATTCATATCGTGCCTGGCTGTGGTTCTGGCACAGCCGAATGCGAATACATGGTCTTCTCGATCGGAGACCACCTTCGTGCAGCCTTGCCCAGAGGTTAGTCATTTAATTAATCACAAGGGTTTGTGTTGAAATGAAGGTTGAATACCCTACAAATGTCATGTACATGTAAGCAGTACACGAAAACATCATGAAAATCAAGGGGTACATGCTTTCCATGACTGTCACGAAACGTCTACCTGTCAAGAGAGCTAATGTAAACACTTGGGACCATCTCAATACATTCCTTAATCATATCCACCAAAAATATCGCAAATATGTCACAAGCAAATTTCACAACGATGTGTCAAATATTCGGTGCTTAGCAAACTTTGAGTAGTATACTTTGTCCTTGACCTCAAACAAGATCATGCCTGCATCTCATTTACGCAGCAATCGTAACTATTGGTAATGGACGAATTTGTGTGTCAGTGACGTCGAGGGTGTTGAAAGGAATTATAAATACAATCAATTATTTCCATTTGGCAGCGCTTGCAGAGATCTGTCAAACAAGGTATAATAGGATATATTTCTATTTCATATATATTCAGGCTAAAATGGCTGCTGGGATTTCAAAAAGTGCATATGTTTATGTTAAATAGGAATATTGATGGGATACAGAAATCTCCTTCTAGAGTGAAGGGATTAAGGCAGTGGAATTTATTTATTTATTTATTTATTTATTTATTTATTTATTTATTTATTTATTTATTTATTTATTTATTTATTTAACGACAGTTTCGACAGCCAGGGTCACCTCTCGTGTAGGACATTTTTATGGGTGGAAGTCGCTTATCTAGGAAAGAAACACAGAGCTGCGGCGAGAATTATCAGGCTCCACAGAGTACTAACTCCGCAGAAATAGGGTTAGTATTGGCTGAAGGCAAGTGCCCCATCGACGTTCGGTACGCCTTAGTACTCAGTGCCACCGTGCCCCCACGTGGGCAATCAGGATAATTGACTTGCTCATGGACATAAAGCTCTTACCGCTGGTCAGGATCGAATCGTATATTAAAGTTCAGTGATATATCCACTGAGCCATCGTGATCCCTTTAGTAGCAATTAACCCTTTACCTAACATGAAAAGCAGACGATACTTGCAAAACAAATTCTTGAATAACTATTTTCATTTTTCGTCTCAAAAACATAGGTTATGAACCCTCATTGGAACGAGCTCGTTCCAATGAGGGGTCATAACCTATGTTTTAGAGACAAAAAATGAAAAAAATAATGAAAATTAATTGGCGTTTTTTTTAGAATAGCGCTGGCCGGTTTTGGTCGTTACGTTAGGTAAAGGGTTAAGTATGCTGTATGTGGAGCTTCCACTCGGATAAATTATGCGATAAAGCAGATGCACAAATAGAGTTTCAGACAATATCCCTTTGTGTACAAACGGAGGATTGAATAATGCTCATTGTTCTTACGTTTTTCATGAATTCTCGCTTGTATGGAAAGAACAAACAACATTCTGTGGATGATTATGATTTTGGTGATTATCCTCCCTCCACATAAGACGCTGGACAGAGGACTGAACTTTACTTCCTGTGCTTCTTGAGCTTCACTGTGGGGCAATATTACTCCGAGTTTCCCATAGGGTATAAATTACCGCTTGTGTGGAAATCCCATTCCTTGGACGATTCAGATGATTATCCTCCTTCTGCCACGGACGTAGCACACGTAGGGCACGTTCCCCAACTTCTTCCAGAAAGAGTTCAGAGAGAGAGAGAGAGAGAGAGAGAGAGAGAGAGAGAGAGAGAGAGGTGAAGGAGGGAGAGGGAGCAGGGGAGAGGGAAAGAAAGAGGGAGATTAGGCCACAATTATCTACCAATGTACACCATAATACCACTACACGACTCAAATGTAGCCAACTGAAACTTATATTTGTCTGTTGGTTTTCCTTCATTGCTGCCTTTTTATTGGGGCTTAACGGCACTTTCGACAGCCAAGGTCATTTAGGGCAGTTTTACGGGTGGACGAAGCTTGAGAGCCCGGAGAGACCCACCGAGCAGCAGTGAGCAAGTTTCAAACTCCCTAACGTACTAAATCCCATTCATTGCAATCTAATTGGGAACTAGAAGGAAGTGTATGCGCAGCCCTTTCACTCATAAAATTTGGCCGAAAATTCTTTCGTATAATTTGTTTCTTCAACGCCCTTCAAAGACGAGAAAAGTGCATATGTTTGCCTCTATATTTAACAAATTTCTCCATCGAACCGAAACATTGTGCATTATTCTCAATATACAGTTGAAGCTAGAAGTCCGGTCGCAATTAGCTCAGAAAATGGTCTTTATTATTATTATTATTACTTATTGGTGTTTAAGGTCATATACTTAAGCACAATGGCTAATCATGACCGTGACAGTTTTACGGATGGAGGAAGCCGGAGTACCCGGAGAGAACCACCGAGCAACGGCGAGCAGCTGCCATCTCCCCAGCATCGTAACTTCACACTGCAGCACAATCAGGGTTAGATTGGTGGAAGACATGTGTACCCTCGACGTGCAGTACGCCTTAGTACACGGCGTCATCGTGCCCCCATGTGGACAATCGGGGTTAAGTGCCTTGCCCAAGGACACAACGCGGGAGTCCGAATTGATCGCTCAGACGGTCAGCCATCCTATGATTAACCGGGCTCGACGTTGCTTGACTTCGGTGATGTGACGAGAACCGGTTAAACAACGCCACCGCGCCCCCGCTCGTTAGTTAATGCGCTCCTTATCCCAGAAGAATGATATAATCTGAAATGCACAAGAACCTTTGCTGTGCAAAACAAAATCTAATGCGCGGTTAGCGAAGTCGGTAGTGAAATTACGAACTGAACAGAAAGAAAATATTGAGACCACAGTATGTGGAGGGTGGATTACTAATACACCCCGTGGGGTAGATTCTTCGCTCAGTAATTATTTACAATTTCTGAGGACAACCCGATGATCCACGTGATGAAAGTTTGCTAGTGTTTCTGATGCTGTTATGAACAATTATAAATACTTTTCGATTGGAGATTATATGGCGCTGCGATTAACCCCTTACCTAACGAATCGCCCGCATCCGCCCGCGTAATATGCAAATTGAACAGTTGAAAAAAATACATTTTTCAAAATATTTCAACAAAACAATATCACGTGACCCCTCATTGGAACGAGCTCATTGAGCTCGTTCCAATGAGGGGTCACATGATATGGTTTTGTTGAATTTTTTAGAAAAAATTAAAAAAATGGTATTTAAGATAATAAACTTTGATATCCTCTGCTTTGGGTAAAGGGCTAAGTAGTAATCCACTCTCTTCATTCTGTAAATGTAGTCGAATTTTAATATCTATTTACATCATTACGTATATATGTATCTCAGTAGAGGTTAGGAATGATGTTAATGATCTCTTACAAGTACAGAATTGTCGGGTACATTATTTTCTTCAGGAAATGGGTTACGATAATGGGGCAGTTTGGGCTTGATGGGAACAAAACGTGCATTTACTCATCACGCTATTACTTCAGAATAGTATACAATACAGTGTCAGGACTTCTAGTTCCAACTGTAGTGGCGCAAAGTTCCGGTATATGTTTTGTTATTGTATTCTTACCATACGACTATATCACCTAGTTGTGGGTTCCCTTCTATGCACCCCAACCCCATCCCAGTTCGAAATGCTTAATATGTTTCATACGCCCTTGCCATCCCGAATTGCATACAGTGTTTCTTATTTCAGATAAATATTAGAATGGTTCTCAGATTTGTATAAATTACACGTTTCCGTTGTCTTTACTTGCAGGTTTTACTGGGACTTATTTATGCTGGTACTCCTCATAGCCAATTTGATAATCCTGCCTGTAGCAATATCCTTCTTCAACGATGATCTCAGCACTCATTGGATAGTGTTCAATTGCATATCTGATACAGTATTCTTTCTAGATATCATTATAAATTTTAGAACCGGTGAGTAGCAATACTTAATTACTTTCAAACCTAGCAGCTGTCACGAATAGGGAATAATAATATTCGTCAATATCTTACCTCCTACAAGTATCTGGGAATTTCATTGGTTCAAAGACGTCACATGCAGACTGCATATAAAACCATATACTGCCTGTCAACATCAATATACGCTGACAGCTATGGGTAATCTCCCCTTTGTTCACTGATTATTCAAAATGGCGGCAGCCGATAAACCCTTCAAGTTGAAAGATTGAGTGCTGGAAGCCCATATTTGGTCTGAAGAGCAGGTTAGGCAACTTAAAAGGCTTCATATTCTGTGGATGTGTGTCATGTTAACTTCGAAATGAAACTGTTTGGTATGTATGAATTTGCCTTGTTACAATTTATGGGAGAGTGCCTGTAGGCACTCTCCCATAAATTGTAACAAGGCAAAGACACGTGAACACATTGTGAGAATTCTCTCATTTAATTTTGATCGCTGTTGTCATTAGTTCTGTGCATCGATGCAGCAGTCGGTAAGATATATTCGTTACACAGTTTGTTGGTGGCCTAATATGGTATATATGGTGTCAGTCAATTCCATATTGAACTTGAGCTTCACTCTCGTCCAATATGAAATTAACTGACACCATATATACCATATTAAGCCACCAACAAACTGTGTAACTAATATTATTTAATATAACACGGTTATCATCAAGACGGAATGCCGGACAAAACCACATATACACAACATACGGGTAAGAGTAGCAATGCGTTGATACAACCACTAGAGCACAGCCGTCCAAAAAAGATAATTGTAGGCCTAGTAAGAAGTTATCAAACCAGATATGGAATTTTGTCCACGTCCGCTTTTGGTAAGTCTGTATGGTGTTTGTTCCAAGTTGAAATTATGCGATTTTGACCGTTCTTGTATAAAGGGGTATGGGTTTTGTCCGCGTGGTGTTTTGCCGACGTAATAATCATGACGTTTTGTCCATATGTTTTTCGTCGAATTGTTCATAGTCTTTCAAAATTAGATTTGGCGAGGGTTTTCACACTAACTAGTCGTCAGTCGAATTGGCACATTGAACAGCACAATATTAAAATCTTATCTTCCGTTTTGGCCTTATACAAAAAGTAAAGTAATATTGTAAAACGTCACGTTCAACGCATGCGAAAAGATGCCCGGATTAATCTGTTTCTCAACATGACAACAACGATCGATACGTTTTTCTGTCTTGTTAAAATATCTTGACCTATTGAGTTTGAGCATATTTAGGGGATTATCTGATGTGTTTTGATAGCGGAATCTTTCAGACTACTCGGGTGGTCACAGTATACACTCGGACAACAAGAGTGTAAGTGAATTTTTGATGTGGTTCGTCCTTTAATTCACAGCCTTACAGCCCAAGTTCAGGCCAGAACAATCCTTGATTTTACAGAGTAGATTCTTTCTAACCCTTTACCCAACGTAACAGCCAAATCGGCCCAGCGCTATTCTCAAAAATCGCCAATTAATTTTCATCATATGTGCTCTTTCCAATGAAGGGTCATAACCTAAGTTTTTGAGACAAAAAATTAAAAAAATTAGCTATTCAAGAACTTTGTTTGCAGATGTCGCCTGCTTTTCACGTATAGGTAGAGAGTTAATAAACATGTCTTAGTACTTGTTATTTTCAAGAGATTGATGGCCGAGTGGAAAAACGCGTTCGGCTCTCATTCCAGAGGTCTCGAGAGCGATTCGCAGTTGAGAAAGAAATCGAAGTGCCCGAACGCACTTTGGCAACATCAATGGTTGGTTGATGCTTCCACTGCGTGTCGCCCTATTGATTTGGGACGTGAAGCTGATATGTCATGTGCAGCGAGAGAATATTCCATGCAGTCTAAACGTCCTTTATAGAATAACGAGGCCACGAGATTTCCCTTACAAGGTGGTCTTCCAACAGACTCTTGTCGCTGGGTCAAAGGGTGGTGTTAATATATGTTGTATAACTTGTTCACGAATCTGTGTTGGATATTATAAGCTAAAGAAAATGAGTATCGAACAAGTGATAAGTTTTTATTCGACGAGTGTTTTTGGAGTTTAAAGATTATTTTTAATGCATTCGTCTGCGATATTCTGAAGATAACTATAAAATACGCCACGGCATTTTAGGGGTCTCCAAACATCTGCACTCCCTTCAACTTTTCATGCTAGCGAAATGTTCAATTATTCTATTACTTTTCCATTACCGAATTCCGAACAAATAACAACCGAGCGTGTCAGACCATTGCTATCAGATCAATAATTGTATCTTAAAAAAATATTGTTGCAGGATGCATTTCAAAATTACTCCCTCAAACACAATTATGTCCATCAAAGATGATTACACATTTCAATTATTTTCCGTTTTGCAGTTCACGAAATCGTGTGATTTAACGTACCCCCATATATTTATATTCTGTTTCCATCTGCAGGATGAGATCATGTTGATTTACATGCACGCAGGCGTATTGATTATCCAACCCTCTCACGGTGATTTGGGGTACGGAAGAGGTGTTTGTTCAAAAGCAGTGGTGTTTAAACCACTGGCGCTGCAGTTCTTGGGCGGTTATTTGCATCAACACCATTTTCTTCGTACCAGTGTTCCGTTCGTCCATGTGTTCCCAATTACCCACGTGGGGCACGGTGGCGCTACGTACTAATGCGTACTGTACATCGATGGTTCACTTGTTTTCAACCAATGATGATCCTGCTTCTGCGGAGTTAGTACGGTGGGGGGTCTGGCAGTTGCTCGCCGTTGCTCGGTTGTTCTCTCCGGGCACTCCGGGTATCCCGGGTTCCTCCACCCGTAAAACTTCCTGACACGAGGTTACCTTTGTAGTAGAAAGTGTCGTTAAACCCCAATAAATAAATGAATCAGGGTGTTATTCGGGAAGAGATTTTGCGAATGTCGTCTTTTTGTGATGTTGTGATTTGTCCGAGCTTTTTACTCCACAATATGTGTAGAATACACCCGCAAGTGGAGATTTCCTCGCGCACATTTGAGACCCAAATTCTTTGAAGAAGGACTGAACCACAAGCAATGTGCCAGCTGGTTTTGAAAATAATTTTATTTGTTTTGCTGGATACAGTCTTTGGGTGGTTCAGTAATTAACTGTATTCGTTTTATAAAAATAGTGATTAACAGAAAAACAGTACAGTCACTAGTAGACACCTACAGTATGAGTACTAGTGGATGGACTCATGGTGCGCATGATTCTCCGATAGGTGGCATTTTGAGTTACCTCCCCTATACCATAGAACGCTCCGAATCATAAAGTGGTTTACCATCACCTATCTTGAGACACAATTGCCAATTCTCGTTAATAGTGCAAAATATTGCCCCCAAACATGCTCACTGAGTTATATTTGATAGAAATACACACGCCTGCAGAGTTTGAGGTCAATTGGGTACGTAAATGCGGGGAGATGGTCACGTCACGACAAACAGAAACGACAAACGGAAATGATAAACAGATCAACTCAAGTTATAATAAGATGACAAAGCTGGAATCTGGTGGTTCTGGCATCATATGGACCATGTCCCCGGAGATATGTTTTTTGTGGACCTTCGAGTGGAACAAGGCTCCATCCGCAATGCTTTAGCATTGCAGATGGAGCCTTGTTTTACTCAAGGAACGTTTCAAGGAATGTTTCCCTGCTGTGTACTCCATTTTTGGCACTAATTTGAAAATAAAATCACTTGGCATGTTGATGAAGACATTTTAGATAACGTTTCTTTTAAACGTTCTTATGAAGAAGCAACTCCACGTGTTTCCTCAATAAAACAAAGGTTCTGCATTTAATTGTTTCATTGCAGAGACAGATTAGGGCAATTCAGAAGAGGTCAGTCTATATAGGCAGTTTTCTTTTCTGATTATTTACCATCGTGTGACATAACATGGGGAAGGACTCGTAGAGTACGTTCCAACAGCTCAAAGATCACAACATGCCGTTGACATAACCTGCTTTACGAAACAGATTATTCATCGAAAAAAACAACAGATGAATAACAGAGCGTCTTCGGTAAAACATTTGGTTCAAAGGAAAAGACATCTGTTACATTTCGTTCTATGCAAACACAGCAAAATGACACATTAATTCTCTTTGTGGAGATTCCCATTACGTATGACAATTTATGATACAATAAGATCATATTTGTGGTGCTTGTAAACATAATTTAGGGACATTATCAAGTATCATGGCGTGTTTCAGAAAAGGGCGGGGTTTAGAAACAAACATTTAACCCTTTACCTACCATGAACAGCAGACAACACTTCGTCCTCGGGGTTCCAGTGTGTTCTATGTGCCTTCTGGCACGTAGAACACAATGAAACTCAGGGGACGACTTGCAAACAAAATTCTTGAATAACTAATTTTTTTTCACTTTTTGTCTCAAAAACATAGGTTATGACCCCTCATTGGAACGAGCTCGACGAGCTCGTTCCAAAGGGGGGTCATAACATATGTTTTTGAGACAAAAAATTAAAATATAATGAAAATTAATTGGCGATTTTTGAGAATAGCGCTGGCCGGTTTTGGCCGGTACGTTGTGTAAAGGGTTAAACCTCTCGTGCAGCGGAAGTTTGGGTCCCAAAAGGTACTGAAACTCCAAACACACTCATCCAGAATAAAAAAAATGTAAGTTTGGTTTACACACATGACGGTCTCAAATGTAATGACATTGTTTATTATTTCACTCTGGCTGTTTTCGGTTGTAGTAACTGAACTGAAATACCTAACAGAACAATGTACCGAATGTTCAAGTGACGCCACTTGAATACCTCTTGTCTGCCCGAGTCCGTGAGTTTTATTGGTTGAACACAAGGCAGGGTATATATAGAATATACCCATAGTAGCTTGGTGTACCAAATGTTCACCACAAGTGGTGAAGTGGTGTTAACTGCGAGCATTTGACGCGCGGTTAACACCACTTCACCACGAGTGGTGAACATCTGGTATACAAGCTACCTTGGGTGTATTTTATGTATACCATGATCGTCAGATTAATAAGAGTTTAAATGTTAAATAATTCAATATTCACACGTGCGAATCTGTTTTTGTTTACACGAGCGCCGGTGGGCGGTACTTCCGCTGGCAATTTTATCGCCGAAACGAAATAGAAAACGAAACGCGTAACTTACGGGGGCCTTTTTCATTTTAATAACACAATAACATACTATTTCGAGTTATGGATGCTTTATTAACATGAGGCAACGTATGTTTGTTAATTTTGGAATCTGATGAGGTAAACCTATTGAAAAACGTACTAAATAATTGCCGGTTTCATTTCACTCTTCATGAGGCGAAGAGTGATAAATGGGGAGAAGTTTGCATTCAAGGCGAGGTCACCAAAGGTCAACTTGGATGTAGTTCCACTGTAGGTGTAAATTTTAACGACTGAAATCCCATTGCTGGCGTGTTCACCACGGTTGAGGTATAAAGCTAAACTTTTTGTCCTAGGCTTTTTGCATATAGTAGAATAGATACTCATGGTATAAAAGTCAGTTACCAAGCCACTTTTCGGTATTAACCGATTCTCATGAATTTAACAGTCTGCCACACGACTCGGTGTCACACGGCGCACGCTGGCAGGTTTTGCTCAATACTTACACCCTGGTTCCTTTTGCATTTCGGGGTTATTTATTTATTTATTTATTGGTGTTTTAAGGTCACATATTTCTGCACAATGGCTAATCATGACCGTGACAGTTTTACGGGTGGAGGAAGCCGGAGTACCCGGAGAGAACCATCGAGCAACGGCGAGCAGCTGCCAGCTCCCCAACATCGTAAGTCCACATTGCAGCACAGGCAGGGTTAGTTGGTTGAAGACATGCGTATCATCGACGTGCAGTACGCCTTAGTACACGGCGTCATCGTGCCCTCACGCGGGCAATGGAGATTTCGGGGTTAGTAACCAACTTGAAATACCTGATAGAACAATTGACCAAGTGTTCAAGTGACGTCACTTGAATACCCCTCGTGTAGTATGTCCGAGTTCGTGCGTTCCATTGATTGAACAAACGACAACAGTAAGTTAGTTACCAACCTAGCTGTCGGTATTCATGAATTTGAACAACCCTCTGTACAACATCGTCTCTTTGCGGCTCGATGTCACTCGCCGCACGCTGTCAGATGGTTCAAATCTTTGAATACCTTCGGCTCGGTTGCTAACTATTACATGAATACCTCCAGGTAGATTAGTAACTATTACTTATTATCAAATAAACTAAGAATGCGTCAGGCTCTTGGCGTGGATCACACCAGTCTAAACATGGACGGGGAAATAGTACGTTAAACTTTTACAAAGCACGACTGGAGTAAGACACTTTCAAAGTATTTTTTTGAATAACTACTATTTTTTCAACTTTTGCCCCCAAAACATAGCTTATGGCACTTCGCTGTAACGACCACAACGAGCTTGTTCCAATTGGGTAAGAAGGGATGTTTTTAGCTATGTTTTTAGGCAAAACTTTAAAAAAATAGTAGAATTGAATGGCGAGTTTTTCATTAGGGTTTAATATATAGTAACGGGAACGGGAATGGAATTAAACTCAGAACCGGAAACCCGGAAATGTTCCGGATTACATCAAATGAATTTACGAGAGTAACAAGACGCATTTGTTTTCGTGAAAAATGAACATATTTTATTGGCGATCTACCATCTCCATACGGAAAAGTTATTTTCATACGAGAAGTGTGAAAACTTAACCCGGCTAAGAACTCTTCTTCCTTTATTTTCTGATTCGCTAGTTTTATCACCACTACATCCTGGCATCAACACCCTCGATGTTGAAGGAGGTAGTGAGCAGTAAGTGATACTAGTGATTCTGAAAATGAAGACGTAAAGGGTTAAGGTTTGATGTGGTGCGTACTCCGGGACGTACCTCAAGGAAGGACGTACATCACACATCAAAACTTAATATATAGTGTTTCCGTCCAAGACTGGAAATGGGACCAATAGATGCGTTTGACTGACACCGCATTCAAAACAAATCATTCCTGTTACAGTCAATACTTCATGAGTGAGCATGTTGAGTAAAGCTTCATTTGTATATTTAAGCATTAACACTTACGCCGCCGAAAGAGACTATTGTCACCTATTTTATGATGATTATCTGTACGTTCTGGTATGCGCAGATCAAACCTACCACCATCTGATTATTTGTTGGAAAGGGCTCAGAGAGCCCTTTCCAACAATTAATCAGATGATAGAGTTTCAAGTATGTCATAAATTTGATTAAATTTCATCGCATACATAGAGGTCCTCCATATATGGGCGTGGCAGTAAAAGAGTTAATGCTGAACGTGATATTTTGAGAATATAGACTTATTGATTTTCAAAAAAAAAGACTAAAACAAAATATAACAAGATGTCAGCTTATTGCTGTTCAAGAATTTTTTTTTTTCATTTAATGGATAAGAAAATGGATTTTTAACAGGCAGCATTGTCCATATTAATACATGTTCTTAGAACTCTGTATTATAGTGCAAAAACTAGCAGAGCAACCATACTTCCCCAATTTGGAAGGGTTCAGAATGTATCTCCTTGACTCTCGTTATTGACATTACACTAATGGTTTCAATCTTCTCTTCCACTGCCCTTTTGTCAATCTTGCAATCATATTCCAACAATGGAGCTTAACTGATCTTCTTAGGTCCGACGCAGTGATTCCAGGCGTGCTGCTTTTCTGTAGTCGTTTAGGTCCGGCCGCCAAATGCCAACTTTCTACCCAACCTAAAAGTTGCGTCCAAAGTCTTTTTCTCAGTGGTTTCTGATAGAGGGATATATCTCCTGATTCAGAAAAGAAAAAAAGTTTACTGAACGTCTGTCTGACAGCATTGAGCAATTTGAGATATTCATGGCAGAAAAGGGGTACCCAATTTCAGTTCGCATGGTTAGCCTAGGTTCTGAATTCTCATATATAATCGGAATTTACTGGAAAGAATCTTGAACTTTTACTCGTGTAGACACAAATGACATTATTCAATGCATAAGTAAGTGCATGTTCGCCAAAAACTGACTTAATACGCAGTGGATTAAATTCCGGGCAAGTACCGATGGGATTCGTGTCAGACAAATTATATACCCAAGCAGATATTAGCCTTTTTATCACAAGCTTGAAGCGCAAAGAGCTGACAAGGGACAAAATGCATTGCTCAGCTGCTTTCAGTTCAACGACCATATTCCTTTAGTGTCGACAGTTAAGTTTACTTAAACAATGGTCTCAGTCTAATGATTAGAATGAGCATACCTTCAAAACTTCAGTACGCACAAACCGATAAGTTTTTAATATGGTCCTCATTCATATTACATGCCAGAAACTGATACGATCTTGCACGTTAAACATTCTACCGACCTAATAATAGGACTGCATCCACTTACTGAAACTCCTAATAGCCACGACGTCATTTGATTCAAATCAATCAGTAAAGCACATGTATTCAACAATGTTGCATGAATTCACAGATGAGTTTTAGCGCGAGGGCTAGGGTTGGATGATGAAAACGGGTAGCTAAGCCATTCACTCTTGGTTTTCCATCAGTGTCATCGACTATTACGTATGCCAAATACTGATACGATGTCAGAAACCAAATATATTACACATCGTATAATATGGACTGCATCCACTAAGTGATAAACATTCACACCCATGCGGTAGTTACTTGAAATCCACAAACCACACATCGTACCAAACGAGTAACATGAGCTAATCTCATTCACTGTAAAGCACAGGCGCATGTAATGCCTAGATCACAGTTAATCGACCATCCATTTTATCAAGGTCGCCAATATGTTCCAACTCAACTATCATATCCTCAACGCCAATCTGATTTACCTACCTAACTGTCTTCAGACCATTTTACTCTAATGTCAACAGTGACTTACCCAGATTATAGGCTGAATCTTTGAGCGATATTTAACTAACATGTTTTAACGAACCATGAGTTGACAGACTGTGCAAAACTGTACTTGGCAAAGGGTTAAAATAAATACCTACACTCATCGATCCAAGAACGAGTCATTTCAATGTACTGAGCAAGGGATTAAAATTTATACCTATACCCGCTAAGCCTTTCACTGGGCACTTTAGCCACTTTGGCCGCACCTGTGAGCGTGCCTAACCTTCATAAAGGGTATAAAGAACCCTCGAGGGCATTTGCTGACGCTGTATCAAACTCGCGTAACATTAATGATAGCTCATGGACGTCAACGTGCGTAAGCCTAAAACTTCCATTCCTGGCGCCAAAATAAGCAGCACTGTAGGGAGAAGCGGTATGTTTAACCCTGCCTCCCTCACCCAACGTGTGGAGAACAAGTGACATTCTACTTTATCCATAACAACACCAATTAATCCTACACTAGGACGGCCACATATACTACACTCGTCACCCACTAATATTATACAAACTTGTATCTTTTAGGACAGCACATAGCACGTAAACATGGATGATACCAAACCATGTGCTATCGTTTCCGAACGAGTCATTGAACCAACAATGACCAATAAACAATGCAAAACTGTTCTTGTGTGTGTCGGTCTTATTGAGAAACTTTCACGTGGTTGAACACATTTATGCATCGATTCCAAAGTCAGATAATACTGAACTAATCCTGTACTGAGCACACTCACTATAGTGTTCGACTGCAAAGGTCAAGTATAAGGAAACTTCAATTAATTTAAATGTGCTCTTTCCTCAAACTTCTATGTCTGAGCAACTCGGTGGTGTCTGCCCTCCCCTATTTAATCATGATGAAATATTGAAGTTAATAAAATGGTCTTGCTCAAGCCGGGCGCCATCTAGTACAAACTTGTGCAAATGTAATGCTGCTAAAATGGCGTGCACATTTTTCTGCTCTTCCAACGCCAAACTAGAGCGTTGCAATGAGCAAGCAAAGTTAGCAGATAATTCAACTATGAATAGCACTGATGAATAGAATCACCAAACACCCAACACATCCCTTAAAAATGTATCAAGACTCGGATGCAACCTCTAGTATGTGCCCGGAAAGTTGTATTAGCGACAGTCAAACAATTCAGTCCACGTAATGACGATGTCACCTTAAGCTAGGATATTTCAAATTGCTCAAGGCTCTCAGACATCCAGTCAACTTTTTCGTAATCAGGGGATGTTACTCTTACACATTCCATCGAAAAAACACTTCGGATGCCACTTTGAGGTTCAGTGCTCTGGCACGCGGACTCATTCCTATCGAGAGTTCCCTCATGCTCTGAAGCTCAGAGCCATGCCACTGAGGTGGCTTGGTAGCAGCATCAGACTAAAAGAGAAAGATATACCTCACACAAATGTGCCTTCAGATGCAACCAGGAGCCAATACTATAAAACTTTTACAATTGTATGTTCTAGCATTGTATTTTCTACCTATTAATATAACTGACTAAAATGAATCATTAGCATTTTAAAAGATATGGCAATTTGCCTAATGGCAAATGACCAGTTCTTTGAAAATGCTAATGGTTCATTTTAACCCATTTAAAGTTATAACTAAAAAATACAATTCTCGAAAATATGATTGTAAAAGTTTTAAAGTTTTGGCCCCAGGTTGCGGCACTGGGATTCTGAAAGCAAAACGTATATTTTTCGAGGAAATATGCCCCAGATGCCCAGTGCTTTAGATACTTTCCTTTATACCCAAACAATCGAAATATACCTCAGTTTTGTATCCTCGGGAATGTTTAGTAATACTTTACAAATTTAGTTCTCAGAACAATGCAGTGCTATGATACAAAATCAGAGAATTTCGATCGGATAGCATCGTTAGCGCGATCCGATCGAAATTCGTTTCCCGCTTACTTCCCTCAGAGCATACTTCTCACTTACTTCCCTAACGACAGAATACCATCTGTCGAAAAAATACGAGAATATTGAATTTCAGATTTCGCAGTATTTTATTTTCGAAACCTCGACCCAGTGGTGTGTGTCGCCAACGAATCGCGATCGGATCTCTTAAGTGAAGGCTTTTATTATTACAGTATCGTATGCATACCGCGCTGAAATGGTTAGAAACCTTAATCCATGTGCAATTAGAGTTCAGTGAATGTCGCATGCCTCATTCTTGTAAATTAGTCTGCTACGAAATTCTACACTCTAACTAATTCCAGGAGGAAAAACTGTCGTCTTGTCTGCATAGTTTGAAATTCCTCTTCCCATTAATTAACCTTAAACGTGACGGGACTTTCCATCTCTCGATTTTGTGGAAAATTAAAAAGCATGCGCCAATCTGCCTGCTGATAAAGAGTCGAAAATGAATGTTCTGTGATGTATTTAGTTGATTTTCTTTCTGATTACACAATGATCAATCAGTGAGTAATTCCTAGCCAAGAAAGAAAGCTTTCCCACGACGGAAACAAGCTTGTGAAGAGGGGAAGATGTGTGTAGTTTTCTCGAACAAAAATCAAAATTGAAATGTCTGAAAGGCAATTCCCGTCAGTCTGTGTCGAAAATAAATTTAAATTCCAAAATCCGATACGACTTTTTTAAGTAAAAGCATCAGAGCTTATACGTAAAACAAAAGATCTGTTTCTCATCGTAATCTGTTTAGACAAAGGTTGGATGGTGTTGTCAGCATCTGTTAACTAAGATCTGAAAATTCGTGCACCTCATATATGGCTATGATAATTCAAAAATTTATAATGATGTCGGTTATCTTCTAGATCTTTAGTATGGGTGGTGCCATAGAAAGGCCTTGTGGGTGGAAGGGGAATGGCCTCTTTTGTTTATCTTTGATACATATGTTTGTAAACTCACCATTGATTGGCAAGCTTTGGGACAAAGTTGTATAGCACGCGTGTTCATTGTCATTATCGCTGAGATATCGTGTGGAAATACAAATATAGAAAGAGGCATATGGGCAGACATACAGGCAGATAAATGCAGATCACTATATTGCTATGCAACTCAAGGTCTATTGGTTCACAGTGCCTTGATTGGAAAGATAGACCATTGTTAGATCAGATCGCGATCAGATCGAGAAGCACTTACACCAGTGGGTCGCGATTTTATAACAGAATAAGACAGAATACAACATGGGTATGGTAGGGAACTGGAATCAACGACCAAAGGTGGAGTTTTTCCCGTATTTCTCGTGCGCCAAAGTCGCACGTGAAATACAGGAAACCTCCACCAAGTGTAGTTGATTTCGTCCCCCGTACTCTACCCGAGTTGTGTTTTATATTTATACCACGATTAAACTTGAAATGAGTGAACGAAGCAGATATTCTTTATCTCTTTACCCAACGCAGACGATATCAAAATTTATTATTTTAAATATAATTTTTTTAAATTTTTCAAAAAATTTCAACAAAACCATATTATGTGACCCCTCATTGGAACGAGCTCATTGAGCTCGTTCCAGTGAGGGGTCACATGATATGGTTTTGTTGAAATATTTTGAAAAATTCAATTTTTTCAACTGCTCAATTTGCATATTACGCGGGCGGATGCGGGCGATTCGTTAGGTAAAGGGTTAAGAAAAATATCACCTTCGGCAGCCTGATATGATAACTTTCTTGCTTGACATTGTTTTGTGTTGAAGCATTTCATTCACGCCATACGTCACTCAGACGCGTAACGCCCAATCAGATGCGTTCTAAGTTACATGCCGTTCTTACGCGTAATCCATATTCCACGTGTGGTGTATCTAAACATTTTCCATTGTCTGTATTGTACGGCATAACGTTGAATACGCATGACAATCATGGTATGAATGCTGTAAAATCACGAATGAATCAAGAGAACCCGAAAACATCAAATGTACGTGAAACACCACAGTGTTGTGTACAATCGCAATCCAGTCGAAACATGTCCGCTTTTGTATTCCTAGTACTTTAACTAGGGCAAATTCATCTTTGACATTCTTTGGTCGCAAAAACGGAAAAGAAATTTAGACCTGATAGCGAGCCAGTCACGATCCGGTTGAGTCTATTTTCCACCTCGCAACAGTATAGAATCTCACCAGTCGAAAAATGTATTCAAAAAAATTCAATTTCTTCATTCGGTTTTGATTTCGAAGTATATTATTTTGAAAATCTCGATCCGTACACGTATGCCATGATAGAAAGGCTTTTGGATATTTTTTAACACCTGTGCAATTGACATGATGGTAAAAAAAAAACGTATAGTTATTGACGCCGTTACTTTCCACTACAACCAAAAAAAAATAATAGCCTGTTCCAAATTGATCCGAATACTCCACATCCAACTCTTTCTGTTAGACCACCGCTGCTTCGAGGGTTTTTAGATATTATGCAGACACGAAACAACATACCATATAGGCGACCCTGACAGTAATATTTCCATCAAAAAATCACATCGGCTTAGAAATTGTGATGCGGTCTAGACTCATTAGTCACACATCCACTTGCCATAAACCCGATTGTCATACAGTAAATTTGATCTCATCCGAACTTACCTGTCCTCTGCGTTGAGGGGCATCGAGCCGCGTAGCGGCGATGTGTTACAGCCCGAGACAGGTTGTTCAAATGTAATTTAACCGCTAAATGTCACTTCTGTTTCGCGATCTACTCTTGGTCCCTTAAAAATAAAGATGTTATTACTTGATTATTTTAATATAGGCAGAGATAAAAGTCCTCGGTAACATAACATCAGCCTTCGACATTCGGTTTCAGGCTGATGTGAAGTTACAGTGCACTCACCGTGGACTGGTCGTATTCCACGCGTGGGCATTGATGTTCACGCATGCATTTACCAGGTAATAAAAATCATCAGCACAATTTTAATCAGTGAAGCACCGGGTACTAGCCGGTGCTTCATTAACTGGTAGAGTGCTGGAAGCCCATATTTGGGCTTTATTCTGAAGTGCAGGCACCACAGCTTGAAGTCTCATATTCAGTTCATATGCTTTGTATTATCTTTGAAGTGATATTATTTAGTCTATAAAGGTTTGCCTTACTACAATTTATGAGAGAGTGCCCATAGGCACTCTCTCATAAATTGTAACAAGGCAAAGACATGTGTACAAGATTTGATGGCCAAAAATAATTTAGCACTCTACCAGTTAATTAAATTTTTGATGATTATTTCTATAATTACTGTTTAGAATCTAACATTATTGCATCCGTGGAAATATGCCCACCCGTGGAAAGTGGCCAGTCCACGGCGGCCGTACTGTACCTCGGGTTGATATCTCGTTAGAAAAAATATTAAGCACGTAATAACCTCTAATTGTTACGACAGAAAGGTCAGGTTAAAGCTAACAGACAGTGACATGATATCGTGACATCAGATGAGAATTCTTCACAATCAGTCGTCAAAGAATACGACGCCCTCGTTATCATTTCTGACAATTCTTGTAATTAGTTTGTCCGGATAACATGCAACAACTGTGCACTCGAAGGTGTGTTTTGAATTTTATCGCAGTAAAAATAGTTTGACATATTGGGACGGATCAATAGAGAACATGGATGTCGAGAAGTGATATTTCTTCAATTCCCTTACATTCTTTGACCTTTGAATGAAAGCATCTTGGAAAAAAAGATTCTATTGTTCTTCTCATTTTGGAAATGCTGAAAATTCTGCAAAGCAAAGTAAAGTACACTTTATTACAACTCTGCCGCTAAACCCTCAGAATGGCCAAAACACATCACATAGTAATGGTGTTCTGTATTATAAGACTACCTCTAATACTAACTCAATACCACTTGGTGGCTCATTTATTCCAGCATTGTACTTCCAGGGATGTGGCGACAGGGGATTGTGGGAGGGGGGGGGGGTCTCAACCCCACCCCCAGCTAGGAATATTTTTTTTCAATAGTTGGAAATTCCGAGGTCAAAAATCAAATAGTTGGAAATTCAATAAATTAACATTGTTCATTACAAATATTAAAATTCCAACAAATGATGAGAAATTTTGATCTTTTATTTCCAACTGGAAAGTTGAGTTTCAAATTTCCTACTCTAAAATTTCGACTCTGACATCAATCCGGTAAATTTTCTGACCCAGACATTTTATAAATGATGCTTTTTTCCGTTTCAGGACTAGTGAAAATTTTCAGAAGGATTCATAACCCTTTACCCAACGCAGACGATTTCAAAATTCATTATTTTTTAAATTTTTTTTTTAAAAATTTCAACAAAACCATATCATGTGACCCCTCTTTGGAACGAGCTCGACGAGCTCGTTCCAAAGAGGGGTCACATGATATGGTTTTGTTGAAATTTTTCGAAAAATAATATTTTTTCAGCAGCTGTATTTGTATATTACGCGTGCGGATGCGGGCGATTCGTTGGGTAAAGGGTTAAAAGATATCACCCAGCGCTGCAGTGCAACCACCTATCGAAACCACTCACAGTTGGAATTTACACCGGTGGCACCCCCCAGCTGAAACCCTCTAGCCACATCCCTGTGTACTTCTAACCGAAAGGCCCACTATTCGATCCCCGCAGGGTTAAATGCGTTGTGTCCTTGAGCAAGGCACTCAATCCCAATTGCCTAAGGGGGACACCGTGGCGTAGGTACTCGGGGGGTATTACAGGTCTACAGTGCACTTGTATTCAATCAATGCTACCCTTGCTTGTGAGGAGTTAGTACGTTCGGGAGTCTGACAGTTGTTCGACGTTGCTCGGTGGTTCTTACCGTATACTCCGGCTTCCTCTACCCGTAAATCTGTCCGACACGAGGTGGCCCTGGCTGTCGAAAATGTCGTTAAACCTCAATAAATAAATAACAATACCACCATCGTAGCCGGTCAGTCCTGCCAGAAAGAGAAGTTTCAACTTTTTCAAACCCATAGTAATGTCTGTCTCAAACGGGATTCACGTGACATAGTAATAATAATTTTAACCCTTTACCCAACGCCGACGATATCAAATTTATTATTTTAAATATCATTTTTTTTAAATTTTTCAAACAATTTCAACAAAACCATATCATGTGACCCTTCATTGGAACACAATGAGCTCGTTCCAATGAGGGGTCACATCATATGGTTTTGTTGAAATATTTTGAAAAATTTAATTTTTCAACTGCTCAGTTTGCATATTACGCGAGCGGATACAGGCGATTCGTTAGGTAAAGGGTTAAAGTTTAGAATCCACACACGGTGTTCAATAGCTGTACAATAATTGCATACATACATACATATACACACATACACGTACATTCTCTCACAGATTCATTGATACGTGGATCACTATTATCATGTATTGGTACCAAACGCCACGTCAGCAACCAAGGCTATATCGTGGCGATAAAAGCGACAGAACCTAAAAGAAAAAGGGTATTGAATTAAAACAAAATAAAAACAAACTACAACTTTACCAAAACAAGTATGTGAGTGTGACTTGACGAGTAACGAGGCAATCCTCACTGACTTAGTCACATTCACACACCTGGTAATGTCAGTTTATGACCAAAATTAAAAGACAACTGAAGGAAATGCCTTACGAAAAAAGTAAGTTTTAGTACTAGACTTGAATGATTCAAGTGATTTACTATTTTTTATGTCGATTGGAGAAAATTCCAAAGCCTTGGGTCAGCAACTGCAAAGGCCCTATCACAGCCCTAGTAAATTTAGATGCGGGCTGAACCAGATTGAGTTGACCTGATGACCTAAGAGACCTCGGTGGTTTGTGAAGGTAAGCAGATCGGACAGGTAGAATGGTGCAGATCCCGATGTACACTTAAACACCAAAAGGACAATTTTAAATTGAATTCTTTGCTTAACGGGTAGTCAGTGTAACTCAGAGAGTAGTGGTGTTATATGGCAGTACTTTTGAGTTCTGGTTATGACCCGTGCAGCACAATTTTGGATGTGCTGTAGCTTTTCAATAATAGATGTTTTAGAGCCAATCAGAAGAGAGTTGCAGTAGTCGAGGCGACTTGTAACAAAGGCGTGAACAAGCTGTTGTGACGTCTGTGTATCAATGAAGGGTCACATTTTCCTAATATTTCTAAGATGGAAAATGCACTGCGAGAGAGATGTTTGATATGTTCATCAGCGGCCAAAATTTCATCCATGATATAACCGAAGTTTCGAACACAGCTACTGGGTTTTATCGTAGAACCTCCAATATTGAGGGACAGTTTGGATATTTTTGAAAGTTGATAGGTAGACCTATATATATTACTTCTGTCTTGTCATCGTTCAATTTAAGAAAGTTTTTCGTCACCCATACCTTGATATCTGAAATACAAAGTTCAATCTTACTGCATGCTTCAGTCTCAAAGGCGTGAGTAAAACTAATATTCAGCTGTGAGTCATCTGCGTAAAAATGAAAATCAAGGCCATGGCTTCGGATAATGTCACCGAGAGGTGAGACATAGACAGTGTACAGTAGGTGACCCAACACTGATCCTTGAGGGACGCCAGAACGTAGTGTGACCTTGTTTGACGACTCACTGCAATAAGAACACTCTGTGTGCGACCATCAAGGTACGACGAAAACCGATTAAGTGCTTGGTCAGTAAGACCTATTCTCACTTCCAGTCTTTTAATAAGTATTTTATGGTCTATGGTGTCAAAAGCGGCGCTTAAATCCAACAACACAAGACATGTTAGGTTGTGCCTGTCCGTGGATAGGACGATAACATTTTGAACCTTTAGAAGCGCCCGTTTCTGTACTGCAATTAGATCTGTATGCAGATTAGTTAACTTCGGCTAGGCCATGGGCTGCCAAATGAGTATTCAGCTGTGAAGCCACCGCACGCTCAATAATCTTTGATAGGAATGAAAGATTAGAGACCGGTCGGTAGTTTTTCAGAACCTCTGGGTCAAGTGTTGGCTTTTTGAGAAGAGGTTTTACTAAAGCATGTTTCATGCTTGTCGGCGAGACGCCAGACTGGAGGGAGGCATTGACCAGTTTCAAGATCGGTGTAGTTAACTCCGAAAGGGATGCTTTTAACAACCAAATTGGAATGATATCTAGCATGCATTGCTTAGATGGTGCCTTTGATATTAACCTCTGCATATCTGTTGTAACCAAAGGTTTGAATTGGGACAACTGTGCAACAACTTTAACACAGGTGCATGACATGTCGACCATCTGTCGAAGATCGGATTGTGAGCTTGTATCAAGCGAAGCTCTGATAGTCTCAATTTTTTCAGAAAAGAAAGAAGAAAATATTCGCCAGGTCTTTGGATGACGAATGCTCTGGGAGTACGGGCCTGTCTTTTGACGATACAGAAGCTTCTCAAGAACGACAGACAACGCATTAGGGGAATTAACATCAGCTGACAATAAGTCCGAAAGTATTTCTGTTTCGCGGATTTGACCAGTTTGTTAACAACATTTCGCTGTTTGACAAACATCTGTGAACACACAGTTTCGTTTGCCGCCAATGACGCTCTAGTTTTGCGTCGTAAATCTTTTGCACGCCTAATCTCATCACTGAACCACTCTGAGCAAGGGCGTAAAAGTGCGTGTTTGCTTAGGCGCAAACTTGTCAATAACTTGCTGAAGTGGGCCAGTGAGGATGTATTCAATGCTGTCAACAGTTTGCATCTCGTCGAGCGCAAATTTTCGAGACGACAGTTTCACAGTCGAGCACAAATTTTCGAGACGACAGTTTTACAAACGCGAGAAACTATCATGCCTTTGCACTGAACGCTCCAGAGGAACATTCAGTACTTGTTTGTTTGTTTGTTTGATGTATTGGGGTTTAACGATACTTTCAACAGTCATGTCACGTATCGGACAGCTGAACGAATGGGCAAAGTCCGAGTACCCGGAGAGAACCACAGAGTAGCGGCGAGAAACTGTTAAACTCCTCAATGTTCTAATTCCGCTTAAACAACGTAGTCACCACTGGCCAACATGAAACCGTGGACCGTTCGATTTGATGATCTTTGCTTTAACCACTGAGCCGCCGAGCTCCCTCTTCAGTACTTGCGTTTTGTGTACATTTCAGGTAGGGTATGCAAACGAATGTTTCAACAGTCAATTAATTTGGGTTATTATACGCCATTTCGTGACGTGATCCGATCAGCTAAATCAAACAAAATTGGGTCGGACTGGTTTGGAATGCACTAAAATTTGAAACTGAGATATAAAAAACGTGACAAGTTCGAAACAAAACAACAACCCGTTAGAGTGCCAGAGCACCACTCAGGACGCGTAAAACAATTGTGCCCGCCCCCCCCCCCCCCCCACACCCCATTTGTTACCGGGGCAGCATACCAGGTTCGGTCTGAAGAGGTGTCCCTAAGTGTCAAATGAGAGAGCGGGTTTTTTCTTTATGACTTGAAACTCTTACCTGGATTATTGTTCGATGCTATCGCCCTCTGTGTACAAGTCTTGGATAAAATACCAACATATGAAAATACATTGCTGGAACACTCAACAGATTGCTCAGTATCTCTGTCGTCTCTGTCTGTGTGTGTCTGTCTCTCTCTGTCTCTGTCTATCTATCTATCTCTCTCTCTCTCTATCTCTCTGTCTCCCTCCCTCTCTCTCTCTCTCTCTCTCTCTCTCTCTCTCTCTCTCTCTCTCTCTCTCTCTCTCTCTCTCTCTCTCTCTCTCTCTCTCTCTCTCTCTCTCTCTTCTTTCTTTTTTCTTGTCTATGTGTGTGCGTCCGTTTGAGAGAAAACTGAGGTCAATTTTTTAGGTTCGTTTTTTCTTGTAACATATGCGTTGTAAAATGCGTTTCCCAGACGAAGGGCTATTATATAATGTTTGTACTAAAATAAGGGTCCATATCATGTGCAGAAGAGTAATTGTGCACTTGGTGATCGCAGTATTTAATTTAACGTATTGGAAACTATAAGTTGGAGCAGAAAAAACTTTCAGAAGGATCGAATAAATTCTCGAAGGTAATGAGAAGTCAGACCCTTGCAGTATTTTCATGTGAAGAAGTTGAACTGTATCGAACGATTTTGGACAAACGAAACCTTAATTAGTCAGCAATTAAAATAAATAAATTGAATCCATATCCGATCTTGCTTAGAAACGAAT
Source organism: Pictodentalium vernedei (assembly GCA_031216915.1). Taxonomy (NCBI): domain Eukaryota; kingdom Metazoa; phylum Mollusca; class Scaphopoda; order Dentaliida; family Dentaliidae; genus Pictodentalium; species Pictodentalium vernedei. The sequence goes on from CM062293.1 coordinate 378,289,624, forward strand.
GCAGTTAAGCTTATTATCACCACAAGCAATAATTTGCTGACAGCGGATTTTATTTCAGTTGTCGGGGCTTTCATTCTGACTCTCACCCAGCTCGGTATAACAATATGAGCAAGGTTACTGATGCAGAGGCTTGGGTGCATTCGTGAAAAGTGAAGTCCCTCCAAACAGCGCGAATAGTTGTTTCCGTGAAGACAACAATTCTCAATTCTTTGGAAATATTATAACAAGCACAAGCCATGCTTCAGCTAATGGACCCAGGATTGAAATCGGAGGGTTGTTGGCTGAATGTTTATTTGTGATCCGAAACTGTCTGATCCTCGTGCATGTTCCTTGCCAGCATATGTTGACAGATGGGTACACTGTTTGATACTGTACAGATTTCAACTCCCTGTATGTTGCTGGTGAATATTCCTGCCAAGGACACACACATCTTTTACAACTGAACTGTGTAAGATTTGTGCACATTTAACCAATTTTTTGACCAATGATTTATTCAGTTAAATTTTAATAATTGTTTCATCAAATCCAGTCATGGCTGCTTCACAGCAGTCATAACTAGATTGGATGAAAATATTTTTAAAATACTCGCGGGTTAAGAGTTAACGATGTGAGGTGCTTGTATAAAAATGTCAGGCCTCTTCAAGACCTATTTTATAACAACACGAACCAGCTTACGAAACTGCCGTGCTTCTAAAATAAGTTTTAAATTTGTTTTTACACTTCCAAAGTAGGTTTCGTCTTCAAGTCTATTCAATCAACATGTTGTTTTTAAGGGGGGGGGGGGGGTGTTAAGGGCACTTTCGACAACCAGGGTCACCATGCGTCGGGTAGTTGTACGGGTGGAGGAAGCCGGAGTACCCGGAGAGTGCCACCGAGCAACGAGGAGAGTAACTGCCTGACTCCCCAACGTACAAACTCCACAGAAACAGGGTGGTATTGGTTGACAACAAGTGCCCCCATCGACATGCTGTACGCCTTAATGCACAGTACCACCGTGCGTTCACGTTGGAATCGGAATTGTGTGACATGCTCAAGAACGTTTTAACTGTATTCACTGAACTGCTTGTATCATCGCTCATTTCTGTCATAGCTATTCTTTTATTTGGCATTTTTATGTAATTATTTCCTGTTTTTGATCAATCACATCATAACTCATAGCAGACTAACTTTACGCTGCTACCGTTTTATCGTCTCGATGTACAGTACGTGGAGAGTGTATTGTAACTAAATCACTCGAGGAGTGGAATTATCACCCAAACTATAACTTTCAAATTTTGTAGATATGAACAAAAAAAACACAAGCAATGTTTGAGCCAATGGACCTCCGGGTTCATCGGCTAAAACGTTGCTTGTGCTTGTTATGCTTTGCAACAAATTTGCAATTATTGCACGGGTGGAATCTCCTCTCTGCGGGTGATTTAGTTATAATACACTCTCCACGTACTGTAGCTTTAGATGTTGATTTGACGTGACGTTAAATAAATAAATAAAATGAATAAATAAATAAATAAATAAATAAATAATTAAGATTACAGTGCTCTATTTAGTAACCTAACACCTCCATTCAGAAGGCACTAGCCTCTTGCAGACATTCCTGACTTTTATCGTTTTGGAAATCGACTTCCGATAAAGTTATCTACCTTGAAATCATTAGACGCACAAAGAAGGTCCATTCAAGTAATTGTTGTGGAAAAGGTTTCTTTTGTTACTTTTAATAACGAAAACAAATCTTACAGGAGTTATGTCCCTTATTTACTTTTTCCGTCCGTCCGTACGAACATTCGGTATTATAACTCGAACATCAGTTGTCGGATTTTAATGTTCTTTGGTATGGTGATAGGGTAGCTTGGGGGGAACGGATGCCCTTGTCCTAGGTTTTCGTCCGAAAAATCTTACAGGAGTTATGTCCCTTATTTACTTTGAAAATTGATGATTTTTTGGTTTCCTACCAATTAAAATTGTTTGGGCTGAACCGATGAGTTTCAAATTTTATATGCTGATTACTCATGTCAAAATACAGGTCGGTTTCAATTTGACGTTTGACTCGGCAATTTTTGATGCAGTTATGCCCCCCCTTTTCACTTGGAAAAGATGCAAGACCAGTTCTACTTTTCACTGGTTTGAGAATTTTTTAACAAAGGTATGTACTATTCCTATTTTTGCCTCTTTCAGTTATTATTCAATATGGCACCATTCAAGTCATCTGCAATTATTTTTATAACTTTTTCTCCATTACTGACTCCTTAGTGCTGTTCTGCAATGTAGCAGCAGTGAGGCTGTTGTCTGTTGTTACAAAACATATTAACAAAATATAAGTAATAATAATTTTATTGGCACTTTGCCATTCTTTACTGTTGTTCTGCAATGTAGTGTTGTTCTGCAATGTAGCAGCAGTGAAGCTGTTGTCTGATTATCCACATGTGAGTACGACTTGGCTACCTTCGGGGGCATTAGCACACGCGTTAGCGTTGCTCTTGTTCTCTTTGTTTATGTAATGTTTCTTCACAGTAATCTACAAGTCTTTATTCTTCCCTATTCTTCCCTGGACAAAAATACCAGACCTCCCTTCCTAATCGCATATAAATTACTGCCATAGTTATTATTAATCGCCTATGGTTGTAGTGCCACCTCTGTTTCTCGACCTCCACTATACTAGCCTCTAATTCTGTTATAAAAAGCTCGTAAATATCGGCAGAAAGTACTATCATTCCCTTCGATTTCGCTACGGTATCGCTTCTAATCCAGTTATGATTCCCGTTCCGATATAGAACACGCATAATCACTGCTATGTTTGTAGCGAGAGGCCAGACCGATCTAGATCCGTCGTTTTCCGGGTCCCGATTCAAACAACTCTTTCATGATTCAGTTTTGCAGACTGTTTGCGTCATTTTTTCAGTTTTATTTTACGAAATATTATATGATAATTTTGTTATGTTTTTAAGGGGGTGTCAGGTAGACAACCAAATTGGCTATGGCATCTCCCAGTGGTAGACATTTTGTTCAAATCTTTAGAACATCTGATCTGATAATTCATTGAAATGTGTTTGTAATCTTTATCGCAAATTGTAATTCATCGGTTAAATTTGATCTCGTTGTTCTTTCTGAACTCGTAATTTGATTGGCTGAGAGCCCATCGCTTCTGTGTCCTAATCTCAGATAAATTCACTCTTACCGTGCTCTAACTGCCAGAAGTGGGGCAATTAGAACATGTCTGTATCCACGATGCGATGCGTGAGCGAAATAGCACCGAACCGTTCGGAGCACTGATTGAACACACCCGGCATTGTTTTCTGTCGTAACGGTTGTTTCATGAATATTGATCATCTACCTTTTCGATTCCGTTCTACGTATTCTGCTCTCATAATTTTAGAGATTGGAATGTTCCTTCCTAATATATGTTACTTTCCAGATTTATTGTCTTTCTAGAATATAACAAACACAATAGTAAACACTTTGAGTCGTCTTTTGAAGTAAACCTTCACACTGTAGTCAGGGACAGCGGAGCCGGGGGGGGGGGGCACAGGGGGCACGTGCCTCCCGCCCCCCACACACACTTTTTTTCACCAATTATGGGTACCCTAACAGGACATATTCTGACATAACGTATACAACCCCTATGGCCATATTGACTGTGGGAGATAGTAATATAGTTCTATCAAAATTAGCAACATAATACTATCGGTGTCACTGTCCATTTTATATGTTGAGATATTGCACATTGCAAGTTCGCAACTAGCCATAAGCACAGACTACATGTATAGTAATAGTAAAACTAGTCCAAACTTGGACCTAAAGTCCGTAATGTAATTTTTTGGTTTGGTACGTCCTTTGGACGTACCAAACCAAAAAAATTACATTACGAACTTTGGGTCCAAGTTTGGACTATGGTAAAATGTGCACATGTGTACACCCCTGCAGTTACCCAGAAAAAAAATTGTGCCCCCCCCCCCCCCCCCCCACACACACACACACACTTTTTTGGAACTTCCGCCGCCCCTGACTGTAGCCAGTGTAGGTCGATTACCTAAGTTCGAGTGTTTTAGATTGCAGTATTGGCCTCGAGTATGATGCAATAACATTTATTATTACACATCCATTAAACTTTAAACCCTTGTATTCAACGAAATCGCCGCTGTGATATAAATGATTCTGTATTCAACGGGTGGGGAGCGCGGTGGCTCAGTAGGTAGAGGTGCAGACTGCAAGCTGAGAGGTCCTCGGTTCGAATCCCACCTGCGTCAACCGCGTTGTGTCCTTGGGCAAGACACTTCATCTCCATTGCCCGCGTGGGGGCACGATGACGCCGTGTACTAAGGCGTACTGCACGTCGATGGTACGCATGTCTTCAACCAATCTAACCCTGCCTGTGCTGCAGTGCGGAGTTACGATGTTGGGGAGCTGGCAGCTGCTCGTCGTTGCTCGGTGGTTCTCTCCGGGTACTCCGGCTTCCTCCACCCGTAAAACTGTCACGGTCATGATTAGCCATTGTGCATAAATATGTGACCTTAAACATAAATAAATAAATAAATAAGTGCTCCAACAACTGAGTCACCGAGCTCCCACTTTTCACAAAATTCTTCCCATTTCAGTGTATCCACCCGTAAAAACTGTCACGGTCATGGTTAGCCTTTGTGCATAAATATGTGCCCTTAAACATCAATAAATAAATAAATAAATAAATAAATAAATAAATAAATAAATAGTATTCAACGGGTGATATACAAGCCGGAACCTTTTTTACAGCACCGTTTAGTTACGCTTCGAAAAGTTTCCAAATTTTGTTATACAATTATCGACCGTCTGTCGCACAGTGTGAAAATGAAAACGTCAAAAGCAAAATAAAGTCGGTTTACAAACAATTAGCCAAAAATGAGATAATATTTTTAAAAAACCCAACAAGAACATTAACCCAGTCCCGTTGCCGCCTCGTTTTGTGGATCCCATTATATCTAAATTGGTCAACTTTATTTCGGTAAATCTTCGTACATGTTGAGAGACTTCGAACTTCTTTTAAAAACGTTTCTCCCAGCTGTTTTGCAAATCTGCACATATTTGTACTTATATCTTTACTAACAGCAACAGCCACCAGATGGTTAGGCGTGAACCAGCCCATTCACGCCTAACCATTTGGTGGCTATTACTGTTAGCAAACAGCGATAGGAATTTCAACAAACACTGGTTTCGAAAATGTCGTTTTGATTTTTTATCGATCCATATGCTCAGTACAGCTTCAGTCAAAACAAACTCTTCACCTTTGGGCGTAATTATCGGAATTAGAATTTGTTTATTTAAATACATTTTAATGCATGGGTTGTGTAATAAACACAGAACGCGATGTGTGTTTGAATCGGTGTGTGTTTTACATAACTCGTTGGAATGGCGTAATCATATTTCGCCCACGGCTCTCGCGAAATATGACTACGCCATTCCAATTCGTTATGTAAAACACCCACCGATTTAAACACACGTCGCGTTCTGTCTATGTATATCACGTGTAGAAACACAATCGGTGAAAGATTCACTCAATTTGACAGCAGAAACTTCGATTTACTGATCAACAAATGGAAAAGATTTTCAATTTTAAAAATATTTCTTTCTTCTATCACTTAAGGTCAATAGGAACTGGTGAATTTCCCCAAATGGACAAAACCAAAAGATTTCCAAAACAAGAAAATTAAACGATTTTCGTACAAATGGTGACAAGCAATGATACTGCTTTGATCTGAAGAATATTTTGGGTGCTAAAGTTTTAAACTAAAAAGTAATTTTATTGTTGAAAATCAACTTTTAAAATGCAGATCGCACTAACAACAGAACGGAAAATTCACAAACGGAACAACATATATCTATAGCACTTTACCGAGAAATGAACTCTGGGGTGCTTTTAAAATTAATTAAAACATGTTTTTAATGTCCATTCCAAAATATTTTTCCAGTAATGACACCAAGACGTGATACCATAAGAGAAATATGGCACATGCAAGATGTGCATAACACCTTGGCTGATGTATTTGGTACAGAATGTTTGTTGATATTGATTGCTAAATCCAAACATCTAACACTGACAGCGTTGTGCAATGTTGGACCTAAAGCCTGGGACACACTAGGCGATTTTTTATCGCTGTCGACAAAGATTTTTTACGCCGTCGATTTTTGTCCGGCAGTGAGTTCAACGATTGAGTGGACACACTTGCCGGATAACAGTACGACAGCGACGTCTCCTCTTGTCATGTGACACCTTTTTACTCTTGTCATGTGATCATAAAATGGCGGCCAGCAAGTCGAAGTACAGGAAGAAAATTGCAGCAGTAGCAGCAATTTACTTGCTTTTAGCTAGAAGGAGACGGAGGCGAATTAGGTGGGAAAGGCGTAGGTGGTGGTGCCGCGACTGGATACTGCATCGGGAAAAATGTGGGGTATATACAACACTTCTTCGTGAATTGTCAATATACGCATCCGATCTGCTGTCGCCGAGGTGGGCACACTGGCCGATCTCTACGCCACCGATAAAAATCCGGCCGAAATTGATCGCCAATATTCAGCATGTTGAATACGGACGATTGGTCGGGCGTACGTGTTCGCTTGCAAAGTTCGGCGTCGCACAATCAGACACACTGCACGATTACGCAAGCGAAAATGGACCGGGCGTACAAAATCGCCTAGTGTGTCCCCGGCTTTATGAAATGGCAATGCACGATACATCTGACTGGTCAATGATAAATACACTGATTATTTTGTGTCTAACATTAGATGGACAAGAATGCTCCAGTGAATCCTAAGCATGCATTCTTAAGGTTACACATCTTAATATTGATACTAAAAATAATCTTTCAGCGTGGAGATTAAAAAATGTGTTTTAAATAATAAAAAAGCACCTCAAAGTTCATTTGTCAGTAAAGCGCTGCAGATACATGGTTCTGATTAATTTTGATTTCAGTAATTTAAGTGTTCCAAATGTGAATTTTTAGTTCTGCTGTTAGTGCAATTTGCAATTTAAAAGTTGATTTTCAACAACAAAATAACTTTTTAGTTTGAAACTTCAGCACTCAAAATATTCTTTAGATCAAAACAGTACCATTGCCTGTCATTGCTTGTATGGGAATTGTTTAATTATCGTGTTTTGCAACCATTTGTTTTTGTCTATTTGGTGCAATTTGCCAGTTCCTACAGACCTTAATTGCGTCACTTCGCTGAAAAAAACTGAATGACCTCCATTCTCTCTTTTGAACTCTTACGTCACCCGAGTCACGAATCGAACACACTCTATAAATTCGATCATAGCAAATAGACCGGGGATCGTTAACAAATGGTTTTCTATAGTCAAATTCCCAAATGTCTAACGAAACAAGAGACGTTTATCTCTAAAAAAAGAATATATCTATCTATCCTAGAATTTTATATTAACCCTTTGAGCCCGAGAGACCTCTTTTCCGGCCCAGGAACAGGCAGAACCTAATTCCATTAAGTAAGATGGCTGTTAAGTAAATGTGTGGGGTAGACCATTAAATATTTTCAACGTGCAGCCCCAAGGCTGCACGTTGACAATTTTAATTGGTCTACCCCAAATAATGTGGACTCTTCCAACTGCTGCCATTGAACCGACACGGAAGATACAATCGCGGTTCAAAAGGTTAATGGAAATGCCAATGTCTGTATAATATGTCACGTCACGATACGCATACCGTTACTGTCAGGGATGTGGCGACATGGGGGGGGGGGGGGGGGGGGGGCTCGCTATTTTTTTCAATAGTTGGAAATTCCTAGGTCAAAAATCAAATAGTTGGACATTCAATAACAGTTACAAATTTCCTACTCTAAAATTTCGACTCTGACATCAATCCGGTAAATTTTCTGACCCAGACACGTTATAAATGATGCTTTTTCCGTTTCAGGACTAGCGAAAATTTTCAGAAGGGTTCATAACCCTTTACCCAACGCAGACGATTTCAAAATTCATTATTTGAAATATCATTTTTTAAATTTTTTTTTAAAAACAATTTCAACAAAACCATATCATGTGACCCCTCTTTGGAACGAGCTCGACGAGATCGTTCCAAAGAGGGGTCACATGATATGTTTTTGTTGAAATTTTTCGAAAAATAATATTTTTTTCGGCAGCTGCATTTGCATATTATGCGGGCGAATGCGGCCGATTCGTTTGGGAAAAGGGTTAAAAGATGTCACCCAGCGCTACAGTGCAACCACCTATCGAAACCACTCGCAGTTGGAATTTACACCGGTGACACCCCCCTCCTCCCCCCCCCCCCCCCCCCCCCCAGCTGAAACCCTCCAACCACATCCCTGCTTACTGTTGATATAATGAACAGGAAAAGGGTTACATAACATCAAGATCTTGAAAAGGCCGTTTTCTTGTTTTTGAAAGGTGTTTCAACAAAACATAATAGTCAAACGATCAAACTGATTGAGGAAAATTGTAAAAAGCCAGCTTCTGAATTTTTATACTACAATAGGAAAATGCTTGTAGTTTGTGAAAGGATGCGCGCATCGATGATTCAATTTGCTAACATTTCGAAATTTCAATGTTTAAATGAAATTCCCTTAACCTTAGTGTTAAATTTGCCGACAGCTTTAGGAAATTAATGGGAGCTAACTTTCCTGTAAATCTCTTCCAATGACGAAAATTGCCAGACATGGTTTTATCCCAGCCTGTGTGAGTTCAGTTCGGTTGGATCGCTTTCTTTGAAAAGTCGGCCGCAGCAACACGGTCACCGTCAAACAAATACTCAAAAGCTCATAAACTCAATCTTGACATTCTTTCTCACTGATATATGCTAGGCGTCTTATCCTTGATCACATTAACGACCTAGACGAACTCCTCCGCAGTATACCAATTGAATTATCGACGATCTGTAATGTATAAATGGCATTCAAATTGGAAAGACGTCAAATTCGTGACGGGAATTATGGACTTCAATCACAACCCCAGGGTGATGATCACGACATTGGATAAACCACCGAGAAGCTACTTGTATAATAATATCAATAAAACCTTTAATTTCAAGGTGCGTGGGTCGTCAGGCAGCGGAAGGCTTCTTCATTTAACCCTTTACTCAACGTAACGTCCAGCGCTATTCACAACAATCGCCTATTAATATTTATTTTTTCTTCATTTTTTGTCTCAAAAACATAGGTTATGACCCCTCTTTGGAACGAGCTCGTCGAGCTCGTTCCAATGAGGGGTCATAACCTATGTTTTTGAGATAAAAAATGAAAAAAGTCAGTTATTCAAGAATTTTGTTTGCAAGTGTCGTCTGCTTTTCATGTGAGGTAAAGGGTTAACCACTCTTCATCGTGTTCTGTTTTCTTTATTGCCGCGCCTGTAGATGCGGTAATAATTATCTTCTCTCTCCAATATTTTCGTGTCATTGGAAGAGATTTAGGGTAAAGTTAACTCCCCTTAGTTTTCTAAAGCTGTCTTTAAATTTAACACTAAGGGTATGGGTATTTAATATAAAAATTAAAATTTCGAAATGTTAGCGAAGTTTTATTAACGATATGCGCATCATTTCTAAACATCCGATAGTTTCCTGTGGAGTATTCTAAAAATACAGAAGGTGTCTTTTTACAATTTCTTGCCCAATCAGTAACATTTTTTCAGTTCTTTATATCAACAGTGCGCGCATTGTGATATATAATACAGACACTATATGGACAGAATAAAAACTTGCAAATTACTGTAAAAAACATTCACCAAACAAAGCGTCAAAGTGGACACCAGCTTAGTGTTGGTGTGTGTGATACATTTCTATTACTATTCTACTATTCGTAATGACGGATTATCTGTGAAGTAGTTTCTTCTGATTAGCTTGAGTTTCCTTTTGTAACTTTCAATAAACGAAAACAACAGACAGCTCCGAGAGCCACCTGTGGTTTTAGTCTATTAACCCTTTACCCAACGTAACGGCCAAAACCGGCCAGCGCTATTCTCAAAAATCGCCAATTAATTTTCACTATTTTTTTCATTTTTTGTCTCAAAAACATAGGTTATGACCCCTCGTTGGAACGAGCTCGTCGAGCTCGTTCCAATGAGGGGTCATAACCTATGTTTTTGAGACAAAAAATGAAAAAAATTAGTTATTCAAGAATTTTGTTTGCAAGTGTCGTCTGCTTTTCACGTTAGGTAAAGGGTTAAATGTTACAAAAGGAAAAAAAAAATGCTTTATTTTTTATTGATGTCAAATGTAGTTTTCGCAACAATTACCTGCTTGTTAATTTGACATTCCTCGACCGTACGATAATTTTAAGGGAGAAAACTTTATCGAAAGTCGATCTCCATGGCGATGTAAGTCACGGCTGGCCTCTTTGGAGTAGTGACCCTCTCTTTACGGACCATCGTTTAGATAGGCATATCTTTCATTTTAAACGACAAATCAAAAACATTGAAGCGAAGACAGGTAAACCCTTTGTCGATGGTAAGGCAAAAACCCGCCAGCGCTATTTATAAAGTTGCCATTGAAAATTTCCTTTTCAATTGTATTCTCAAAAACACTTATGCAACTTCTTAGAACTCGCACGTTGCGCTCATTATAGTGGTGTGTTATAAGCTATGTTTCTGAAACAAAGAATGAAAAGACTTACATCCCTCACTTACATCGTCATAAAAATTGACTTTCGATAAAGTTATCTCCCTTAAAATTATTAAATTCGCGAGGAAGATCCAATTAACAAGCAAGTAATTGCTAAGAAAACACACATGTCCTGTGTTATCCGTAGAAAATAAGGCGAAGTGCCCTTTGCCAATTTTAATAAACGAAAACAACAGGCGGCGCTCGGAGATGTCTGTTGTTTTCGTTTATTAAAATTGATAAAAGAAAACTTGGCTTTTCATGTGAAGCTATTAGCTAATTTGGCTCTTTGTTTAGCGCATGTGTTTTTCACCGTAATTTTCAAGTTTTTATTCTTCCCAAGAAAAACGGAAGTCTCACCTTCTAGATGTTTATGTTAATGGAGAGATGCGATGCGAACATAATTGATATAATGGATGCGGAAAAAGTCGCAGGACATCAAAAATGGCGAAAATGCCGTTTTCTTATTTTTGAAAGGGGTTTCGACAGTTTAATAGTTAAACGGGTCAAATTCCTTGGAACAAAATTCTAAAAAGCCATCTTCTGTATTTTTATACTACTCTGCGGAAAAATGTTTGAAGTTTGTAAAATGATGCGCACATCGATGATACGAATACGCTAATATTTCGAACAATCAATCTTTATATGGAATTCCCATACTCTTACTGTTAAATTTACTGATGGCTTTAGGGAATTAATGGGAGCTAACTTTTCAGTAAATCTCTCCGAATGACGACAATTGTCTGCCATTTTGATTCAATAATATTGTGGCATTTGTAGTCTGATTTTTCGAGTTAGGCAAACGTTAGAATCCTGCGATATTTCGGAATCCAATCAAATTCGTCATCGTCTGTGAATTGATTGGAGTCGCGCTGATCGGAAATTTTCGATTCGCTGACGCGTTCTCACATCTCACTCAATGTCTCCTCTGCAAGGTGTCTTCTATCACCAGGTGTCCTGTACAATAGACCTGATGATATGTGAAGAGTACAAAGATGTTCGCTTCGGAAACTTCCTTGATTCTATTTTGTAATAATCCGTATTTTTTATTGATTTGCCCAAATAAATGGGTCACCCTTTGTACACGATACTTGAGTGAAGACGGACAATACTTTCGGGTATAAAAGATTCAATATCTACACCCTGAAGAGCCATGAGATTCGGCTTGACATTTGATTCGATATATTTCGCCAGATTCGATTCGCGATTCCATTCTACCCGAAAGCTGATTCATAGGGCCATTCAAAGGAATAATATTAATTTCAACCAATCTGATAATACAGTACAGTCGCCGTGGACTAGTCATAATCCACGCGTGGCCAGTGATGTTCACGCATTCATTTATCAGGTAAATCAAACTCATCATCATCAGCAAAATTTTAATTGATGATGCACCGGGTTTTACCCGGTGCTTCATTAATTAAATTTTTGATGATTATTCCTATAAATAGTGTTTGGAATCTTATAATATTGTGTCCGTGGAAATATTCTCCACTCGTGGAAGTGACCTGTCCACGGCGGTGGTACCGTATATTAAATACAAAATTGTATATTGATACGCTTTATGCTTGGAATTAGTGAATGCCATCAAAGAAAAATAAACATTTTTCTCATATTTCCCTGTGTAGCGGTCGAGGTATAAAGGCCGTTTACCAACCAGCTTGGTTGGTCCGGATCTCTTAGTCTCATGGTAAATCGGTCGCTTTGTGTGCTAGAGGTCGACGGTTCGAAACCCGGCTACCGCACTTATCTCTCCTCCTGTTACATTTGGGTCTAGTCCGATTCTCAGCAGTAGGTGGCACTGTGGGTGTTTCGACCGCTCTGAGGGAGGAACCTGAGTGAGAGTCACATGTGATGAATCTCAAAAGAAAGGGAGAGTGGTGTAGCGGTCGAGGTATAAAGGCCATTTACCAAACAGCCTGGTTGGTCCGGATCTCTTAGTCTCGTGGTAAATCGGTCGCTTTGTGTGCAGGAGGTCGACGGTTCGAACCCCGGCTCCCGCACTTATCTCTCCTCCTGTTACACCTGCATTCCATCCTCAATGATGTCATGATATCTTGTGTTTCTTATTTATGTATACTATACAATGTTCTTGAGCTCCTCCTTCATAGTCACTATGGTCTTCGAAAATAATTGTACACTAGAGTAACGTAATCCTAATAAATATCATATCTTGTACTCTTCTTCTATAATCACGTCCCCTGCACAGAAAACCTGGGGAAAGACAATGAGTTCATTGAAGGTCCGATTCCGAAACAAAGTTGAATCCGTCCCTGGAATTTTCTGCGTTTTGATCCACTTGACAAAACAGGCAAGTTACCATTGAATACAGTACGTCAGTGAAAACTGGCGATGTTTACTATATCCCACGGTTGCAAGAAGGTTTAATATTTCCAACTTGAAGAGCGATGGATTTCCATCCGAGAATCGATTCAATTTGAAATCCTCTGCCCAGTTCGATTCCACCCGAAATTTGGGATTCGCGGGGCCTCATGGTACAATCTTTGCCTTTCTTTATTTAGTCATTGGATGTGTCAAGGTACTTATGTAATATTCAATGCTCTGTAATTGCTCCATTTGGCTGAATTAGATTGTAAGTCCCTCGGCCTTGCAGGATATTCAGAGACGAACTGGCCATATGACCCACTGGGAAATTCCTCGGCGGGCCCCACTGTTGGGGACTCCTGAGGTCCCCAAAATTGGTGCAGTCCAACACCAGTCCAATTGGTGCAATGAATTTTGTGAAAAGGACTAAACGGCGAAATGGATCTGATTACACGGACCACCGGTATATGGAAATGCCTTCTATGTGGACTGCCATTGGCAGTCCATATTGAGGGTATTTCGATAAACCAGCACGGTACTTTTACCTATAGTGTTATTATTATTATGAGTAAAAGTATAGTAATAGTATAGTACCGCTGAACCAATAAGAGGAATAAAAAGTCACGCGAGACAGAATATATATGGATAACTAATCACTTCAGCACGGAACTGTATCAATTATCAGTGTGTTTTCTTGAGGTAACGAAAATTTACTCCAGTTTCAAAACTAATACAAGCACTATTTAACCATAATGTGAAGGGTGAGGAGGGGTGACTTTCCATCAACGTTTACACTCATTGTCTGCTAAAGGACACAAGCAACGGTGACCAGATCCCACTTTGTGGACCATTTTTAAACCACTTTGACAAGCTTCCAGGTAACATTCAAATTACATATGGAATTCAACGCTGTTATAGTCTATTTGTTTACTCACTTTTTTGTGGGGTGTGCGCCCAGACTACCGTTGATTTTATATGATCCCCTTTACTAACAATGTTATACAGATATTCTTTCGTGCTCAGTTACAGATATTCCAGTCAATAAGTATTTAGTCTGTCATGCACTATTATGCTATTCTATTTTATTGAATCACTTTATCGGACCCAAAACACAAAACTATTGTATGGGCAATTCCTAGGTAACTGTAACAAATGTCTATCGGTTCTGATCGTGTTATTTATCCCTATTCCCTCCATCTACACATCCAACTTTCATGAACCAGTACCGATATTTATCTTCCAACAAGATCGTTTTCCCACAATACAAGTACAAACGTCTGGACAAAATACGAATCTGTATAGAGGGTAGCAACCGCACATTTAATCATTCGATTCAGAAATAGAACGTTTTTACTTGCACCCAATTGGCATCGAGTTTTTACACATGCGGACGTCACTGTTTTTGATAACATTAACTAAATGATAAATAAATCAACAGTACGATGAAATAAATTGAACTGCATCATTTTTTGTCATGATGATATTTTTATGTAGGCCTACCATGCGTTAACTAGGAAATATAAAACAAAGCAAACCGCAGCCGAGACACTACTATAGACTACAGCGGTTATAGTATAAGTAGAACAGTGAATGAGGATTGCGTTATGCACAGTGTACGAATGCAATACCATGATGTTATGATCTTCATTCATTTCATAAAAAATCAATTCCTAGACGCTGAATGAATGTTATAACATGCGTTGTTAAAAACTGTACCCAAGCCCTCCATTATGCGAACAGGTAAAAAAAGTGGGGAATATTGTAAGATAAATTGGCCATAACCATCAAGTGGGTTTCCGGGATAGTGTGTTGAAGTCTCGACCTCATCTCTGTGTCATATATTGACGAGTCCTACCGGACTCGTCGATATATGCCCAGAGACGAGGTCTCGACTTCAATATATAATCTCAGAACCACACATGGTGGAAATAATCTATATATAGCTTACTGAATAATAGTACATGACATGTAATAAATCAAATGAGAAGATCCATTAAACTCTTCAACCCATAATGCATATTTTTAGGGTGCTGAAAAAGGTAACCGCTCATGAGCAGGAAACAAATTAAATACTAAATGAATACTAACTTGGGAAGGAGGATGATTAATAATTTAATCTGTTTTATTGTAGGATTAAATTGTTACTGAAACGCCTCACAAATAAAAAAATCGACCATTTCCCTGTCAACAATTGTTGATACGACGATACTTTTTACGACGTTGGGATTGAAAAGGATAATGTTGCCAATACATCCGATGCATGATGTTAAATTGACATGGAATACACTAACCTGTTATAAGAGGAGTGGGTGTGTTACGCTGGACGTCTTAACAATAGTTTTACTTTAGAAAGGAAATATCATGATATGTTCTTACTGAATCACCATCTGTTCCACAATTAATCAAAACTGAGAGACTGTAACTGACTGTTCAATTTTGCGTAGGAATATGAAAATAGAGACAGCGTTTTTTTTTAAAGTTTTGTACCTTTTTTCTAATAAACAAATCTTCTTGGAAATATTTCAAGATGGAGTGCAATGATTTTTTTCCTATTTAAAAATTCACACTGCGTTTGTTTATATTTCCACTTCGAGTGTGATCATTTAATCATTTAACTCATCCTGCGTTCAATAAACTTTAGTTGGTCGCGTTTTTTAGGAATGAGATTTGAATCGTTTTGCAGATATAGAGTACTGTGGATTTTTTCTCGATCAGAACACGATTGTGTGGCGATAAACTAAAATACACACAAGTGGATCAAATTTCATAAATAACAAAGTGCGATATCATTACCGTATCACGACAAATGAATGATAATATCATTTCAGATTCTCGGTTCCTGCTCTTCTTCTGGGACGGGAGAATTTTTTGGCAGGGTTTATATTTCATATAAATTTGGGAGAATCCATGTTAAACCTTTACCCAACACAGATGTTTCATTTTTAAAACATCAACTAAATTTGATATTTTTTAAAAAAAACTAAACAGTACTGACCAATAAAACCTGACAAATATGGATGCCATTGGAACCGGGAGCTGGCTCCAATGACAGATATATTCGTACAATTTTATTGACCAAAGTCCCGGGATATTTCAGGTCATCTTAGCCTTGTATGGGTTAATTTGCAGCCGCTATGTTAGGAAAGTGTTAAATTGACTCAATTCTTTTCACGCGAATCCTAGCAGAGGAAGAGCAAGAATCAACATGGATTCTCGCTGGTTTTATTGCGCGTAACTATGCGTGAATCGATTCTCAGATTCTCGTCGAAATATAAGCCCTGTTCTATCTATCACAGTACTGTATTTTGCATTTGGTGTAAACAGTATTTATTTCAAATCAAAGCATAACAGTTTTACAAAAAATAGCTGTGGTTCGAGAGTAAGCCATCAGGCTTAGCCTTGCGTCGGTTCCATGGACAAAAATATGAAAGCCTGTGTGCGACGTTGCTTTTTCGCCATTTTAATACTTCCATTTGGCGCGGCTTCATATTTTGCAATTTATACAATGTCCAGAGGCCTGGACAGACCAGTTAATGTGGAAGATTGAAAATATGTGTCTGTTTGGTTCCATGCAATCAAATTTGCTTTCCCGACTTGGACAAACTGAAGAACTAGTTTGAGTTCCTGGAGGAACCAGAATTTCTTTGTGCGTGCTCCACTTTCCTGGACTTCCATTCGTGAGGAATATTACTTTCGTGTGACAATCTTGTTTTGGGATAGTTGGGCCCATTTAACTACAATAATCAAATGACTTCGTTACAAGACGTTATCGAACATCCCCAACTTACTGTATTTTCTACACAAGTGAACCTTTTTTCATCAGTAAGTGGGTGCAAGGTAAATGCTATTGATATCAAAACAAAAGTAAAATGGACGAAACAAAAAACAAACTTTATTGCAAGAAATCGAGAAATCACAAACTTGAAACGTCGATGGTACTGATACTGCCTTAGACGGGATATGTTAAACTAGGGGAGGTAATCGTAATATAAGATGAGATATGGAAAAGGGTTAATCTTGAAGAAGTTTGGTAATCTACACGTCATTGGCTGATCACAGATAACTTCTTCGAAGGAAGCGTTACCCCAAACAACAATTCCTGATTCCATGTTGGTTTGGAAATACGGACGTTCGCTTTTTTCTGTTTCCAATTCCTAGGTTTCCACGGCGATACGGAATTTTGTTTTTGCATGAATCAAATACTTATGGAACAGCAAATTTGGTTCAAATCGAGCCATAGGTTCTGAAAATAGAATTCTCCCATTTTCGTTATAGCGGCAGCTATAGCTCTTCAAACTTCGTTTGAACAAACTTCAATCTACACCTCGAAAGGAAACTGAACACATCCTCCGTTGAGTGCAACAATGTGCCATCTGCAATGCTCTGGCGTCATGTCGCCTTGGTGCATTCAAAGGACGGTAGCAAGTCGCTACAGATATCCGTTCCTGAGACGTTTTGTTAATATTGGGATGTTTTTTCTTCCGCCCTCTGTCCAATTGGAGGAGGGAAGGGGTAGCATAATGATTTTAACAAAAACTAAATGCTCCACCCAAATCATCACTCACATGAAATTTTATTGTATTCCGGCCAGTAGTTCGGGAGGAGAAGACATAAACACCACTTTCACGACGGACGACGGTCAGTGATCACTGTAGCTCACCCTGAGGTGCAGTTAGGTTCAGTCAGGTGAGCTAGTAGGAAATTGCTTGCTTAAATTTCAAACTAGCCCCCGTTTAGTAGTGTAGTAAATATCTTTATTTTCCAGCTCACCATCCCATCTCTCACTTCCAGGTAACCCATCAGTGAACCAAAATTTGTTTTTGTAGCAGAATACGTTCTTTGCAGAATAAATGACAGTCAGGATAGATGCGGTGAAAGATGGAAAGCCATGGAATGAGCCGCATCTCCCGGGTTTGAATCGAATCGATCTCCTGCGGCGATATCGAATCGACTCTCTAAACTTCATCAGGTCCTGCGCAAATACAACATCTCCTACGTTGATGAATCACTATTGAAAACTGCAAAAATGATTGAAATGTCACAAATAATTTAGCATAATACGTTTTTGATTGAAATCTTTCTCACTTTCTTTCAGTTTCAGCCTATAATAAATTGAAATTGTTCATGGATTTCAGGCTCACGGATTTTTTCTGTGCAAAAATCCTCAAAGGGGCTATGTCCATCACACCGATAATATTGATCAATGCATTTTATTTATATACACTTATTCTTTTTGCTTTCAGGTATAATAATCAACGACTTTGCAGATGAAATTATACTAGACCCAAAACTTATAGCCAAACATTATCTAAAGACTTGGTTCTTTCTCGACCTCATAAGTTCCATTCCAATGGATTATATATTCCTCATGTGGGATTCTGAGGCGGATTTCGGTCAGTTGTTCCGCACAGGTACGAATGCGCGAATGGATGCGTCTCCATACTGGCAAGGTGATCATTCTCGATACTCTCTCGCTATTGTGTTAAGTTTTTTTTATTATCACAGGCAATGCATACTTTTATTTATAAGCTACCTGGCACATGGCATAGCACTAAAAATGCAACGCACGTTCCCGTTACATTAATGCACGATCGCCGCAATATAAATGTATAGCATATTGTTGTCTATATTGTATCTGTGAATGGAGCCTGTAATCGTTGACTTGTTCTGTTCTGTTGCTTTTTAAACAGAGGCTTCCGTTTTTTTTAAATACATAAACCCAAATCGAGGAAACATTCAAAATGTGGATATTTTCACGAATTTTCTCAAATAATCATAAAAATGTAATGGAAAGTCCATGTAAACAAGGTAACATTACTTATATTTCCCTTTATCGCTGGCTGATGTGATTTTTGTTTTTTCGAATAAAAGATTATAATGATTTGTTTAATCTCTCGTCTTCATATTAACTTTTTGAACTGGTAAGATCGCTTTTCCGGGCTCGGTTCATAAGGTTGTAGTTTACGAAGTAAATGGCTGTTCATTGAATTTGTATGTATAGACCAATCAATATTTTCAAAGTGCAGCCAAACGGCTGCACTTTGAAAATATTAATTGGTCCACCCTCAAAAATGAATATGGACTCTTCCAATTGATGAACTTAAACTGACATGGAAATTGTCACCAGCGTTTAAAGGGTTAATGTTTATTTGAAAATGAGAAAGAAAAAACACTCGGAATTGTTTTCTGCAAAAAAGAGAGATTTTATTACAGCCAACCTCAAATATAAGTATTCACATGTTACTTTATAATCACTTTTCATAACGTTATTAACATTCGTTCATTCTTCTAAATATTGTAGTCGTTGGCAGCGTGATTCCTGGCTCTCGATGTGACCTATTAAGATAGATATTTAAAAGCTCCACCCATGCTGGCCATTTAAATGTAGAGGTGAAACCAAATTAGACTTACATCTCCTCCTGGTACTTGTCATGATTTTAATTTTGCTTAGTTGTTGAAAATAAGTTATAATATCAAATAGCAATAATGCGTTGTTCTGTGAATTTGTACATCTGCACGTAACATATTTTTTTTTTCGGAAACCCGTCCCTCACTTAACTAATCATCAACAACTTTGACCAATCGTTTTTGTTCGTTACGACTGACACTCGAACGAGTTCCAGTGCAGCCATATGTTATGATTTTTCGGGAAAGAAAATAATGTTGGGCGGATCAGACTCATTGGACAGATAACAGATCATTATGTTCAGTAAACCACAATTTCTCAAAGAAAATCCCTTCAAAAGTAAAAGTTGCCTATGCTAGTCCCAAGCAATATACATGCTCTGACATTTTGACGCAGCTTGACAGATTAAATCGAAAGCATTTCCTATAAACTGCAGCAAGTTTGAATGCCTGCCTGGGTTTTTCAAGGGAGTAGCTTTGTCAGTAACTTCTCTATCCGGCGTGTGCCTTCCACGCGGAATGAAGACGAGAATCAGTTTTCGGATAATGTGTGCTTGCTGAGCAAACTTCTTTCGTGTCAAAACGATATTGTCAACTCATTATGCCACAGCTTAATGCACACTACTGTGACAACAACAGTGGGACTTGTCTCGATCAGATTCTAATAGGGTTGCACCACACTAACACTAGACACGAGTGGGTCGATATTTCTTTAGTAAAATACTGAGAAACCAAAATCACATAAAAAATCAAACGAAAGTAACAGCCCCTGATTCGATATTCTAATTCTCTTTCGCCAGCCGGGATTCTACAGCATAACGAGGAGGAATGGTGACTGAGAATTTCGTTCGGATCACGATCCGGCCGAAATTCTCTGCCGGATTTTGTGGGCACTGCATTTGCACGTCGAATAATATGATGCAGTACGGCCGCCGTGGACTGGCCACTCTCCACGAGTGGGAAATATTTCCACGGACGCAATAATATTAGATTCCAAACACGAATTATAGGAATAATCATCAAAAATTTAATTAATGAAGCACCCGGGTACACCCGGTGCTTCATTAATTAAAATTTTACTGATGACGATTTTTATAACTTGGTGAACTCATGCGTGGATATCACAGCCACGCGTGGATTATGACCTGTCCACGGCGATTGTACTATACTGTTGCGCGCGACACGGACACAAATAATAACGGACAATTTTCTACATGCTGCGATGCCTTCAATATCAGCCTTGTTTTTTTAACAAAGACAACAAAACATGAGCTGAGGCTAAAGTTGTAAGGAAAACGTAGCGGCACTGAATATACTTTTGGTGTTACGATTGGTTGCTATAGAATTATGATCAATGATTCATTTATGTTCAAATTGCACCTTGGTCTCAATGCAGAAATAGTGTTTTTGTTTTACTAGAGCTCTCAATTCCAGGCATCGCGCTGTGGTGATATAGCGAAATGAATTATAAGATGGTAACTGTCCCCTTATCGTATCACACATAACCCTTTCATCGTATGCGACTTAATTACCCTCGGACAGTACACCAAACTATTTTCCTTTGGTAAGCATAAGCTCCAGCAAAACGGCCCCAGTAGGATAGGACCGGGGATCTGTCGAGGTTAAGCCGTAATACACTGATAATCACAGTATCGCATAACACATAAACACTTGCGTCGCATGCGGCTATACACGAAGGCAGCCCTACAATACAGGTTTTTGTCATCTTTCAGATAAAATATAACTTACTCGAAGAGTGAACCATTTCATATTTATTTCTCGTAGAGACACGTCCTCCTCCAATATATATATTCATTATCTAAAGTGACTTATAGTTCCGAGATGTAATCACATAAACATCCAATTTGTCATAAGAAAAGTTAAAAAATATTTTCCCTTTGGTTATCGTAAGCTCCACCAGAATGGCCGAAATATGACAGGACAGGAGGCTCGCCTTCGATATTGAACCCTAGCACACCGGTAATCACCTCATCACACACAACCCTTTTATCGCATGCATCTGTTCTTACACGGCGTTTCGATCACCAAGCCTGGAGAGGTAAAATAACAGCATACCATACACGAATGCAGCCAAAGAATACAGATTTCTGTCCACTTTCAGACAAAAATACAATTTGCAGAAAGAGAAAACCATTTTGTGTTTTTCTTACACTGATTCGTATCCCTCCAATAAATATATGGACAAAAGTTCACTGCTAGAATTCGAGTACGATTTTTATCCTCGAGTGTGGAGCGCGGACGATTATTTCACTAAGGGTTAGTCGAGGGAAATAATCCTCGCGGCCCACGAGAGGATAAAATCGAACTCGAATCCGAGCAGTGAACTTTTGTATTTATTTTATGTTCTCCTTATTTCTTTTCCCAAAGCAACCCTTTATAATTGATTTAACTCAATCGATTTGTAAACAATAAAAAATAGTCCATCATGGCTGTGGTGGAATACGACGCTGGGAGTGGAATACCACTACCAACTGCACTGTTCAATGAAGCTGGTGATTTGCGTATACCCAAATCGAAATCAGACCTAAAAACACTAACTGCGTATACAATATCAGTCAGGAAACCCACACCGACAGGCATAGATGTTTGCACGATAATTGATGTATGTGCCCAACTCCGGATTCCTCACTGGCCCGCACCGAATAAACTTCGCAGTCCTATAGTGTTGGATTTCATTGAAAAATTGCAAGAATCTGTGAAACAGAAGTTGTTGTTGGGCGACGTTTATCTTATTTCCGACAGGTACAACGAGTTCAGCACGAAAAAGCTACACAAGGGCTTACAGTTGTTGCCAAGAATTCTGGTTGAGTGCAACATCAGTATTGCCGTCTCAGAAACTTATGCTGACCGTCACGGAGAATAAAAGGCAGCACATCAGTATAATTTGTCAATATTTCAAGTCAAATAAGAGTTTTGGTGGTAAAAGTACTAAGGAGCACAAACTTGTCGTTACTGCCAAGACAACGTTCCAGCTGAAATTAACAAAAGTGTCCTCATAGAAAGGCGTGACATGAAAACCACTCATGAAGAAGCTTATAATATCATAGTTCAACAGATAGTGAGACTTGCTATGGATGACAAAAAGCAGGTTGTCGTTCTTGCAGACGACACGGATGTTTACACCCTACCCTTGGACCACTATCTGGATAAGAATATAACATGTCCTATGTTTATGGAGTCACCAATTAGGGATAGGTCTGATAGATATTGGTGCCACTGTTGAGAAGCATCCTGACATTATCCGAAGTATCCTTGTCGCACATGCTATCTCTGGATGTGATACCGTCGCCGGGTGCTTTGGAATAGCTAAATATCATGTCCTTAAAGTTTTGTGACAGGGTTGTATATCGCCGCTGGAGTCAGTTGGAAAAGTTGGTGCTCCTTGAGATGACGTCATGCGTGAAGCTACACAGTTCATGACTGCCTGTTATGGGTGTCCTACGTCAAAATCAATGTCTGATGCAAGAGTCAGTAGTTGGACATCCAAAGTAGGACGACCAGGAGCAACAAAAGTCCCTAAACTATGTACCCTCCCTCCAAGTACCGAGTCGTTGGCAGAGAACGTCAAAGGAGGCCAGATGCATGTGAGCATGTTGAAACATGCACTGCATTCGGACCCACTCAAAACTGAACCTACAAATTATGGGTTTGTTAGAGATAAGAAGGCGAAGTCACTGCTCCCATTGACTCTGCCTCACAATGTATCGCTAGCACCTGACAATATCTTAAAACTGATTCGATGCTCGTGTTATAGCAAATAACCATGCAAGACATCAAGCTGCAGCTGGGTTGCCTCAAGTTAGCATGTACTGTTTTCTGTACTTGCCAAGCAACAATTGAGTATTGTAACAAACAGACGAGTGGGGCTACCGGCGAGTCTGCTGTAAAATGAAGACAAATCATTGCCTACACTTTTAGGAAATACAGTACTGGACTTTGCATTTGGTCGCCTTTTTGTTACATTATTGGATACTTACCAATTTTTGAAACTCCCTAGTGGTCTACATGATCTTTCTTGTCATACCATATACCAGGACTCTCTGTTTCTAATAATTTTAATATCAATGCTATCATTGATAATTTACGGGCGATATATTAGTACCAATTCCGAATTTCATACTTGAACAGATAGAGCTTGTGCAATTGTACGAAAATGCCTAAACATTACTGCCATGTGTTTGTCCATCACAAACACTCGTCACTACGACCAGCATTGCACTAGTAATCTGGAACCAATTGGTGAAATCAGTGAGAAAAAAAATCGATTTTTCTGTTTTTGTCGCCACTTTGTCCGCCATAATGGATTTAGACAGTCTTATTTTTGTACACAATTAAAAGGGTGTATCAGCTGGATAAGAAAGGTGTGTGGTAGATGCTTGTTTGTTTCAATTAGCACCCCAAATTGGTTAAAATCCTACTGTTTGTAAAAATGACCGCCATTTTTAAAAATCGAAATATCACAAATTCCTCAAGGCTGACAAAAGGCCGGTGTGACAGGAATGATAGTCCGTAGGAACGTTAGTCCCTCTGGACTATTATTCCGCGAAATTATAGTCCTAGGTCTAACATTCCTAGGAATAGTAGTCTGCCGGACTTCTATTCCTAGGAATGTTAGACCTAGGACTATAATTCCGCGGAATAATAGTCCAGAGGGACTAATTTTCTCACGGACTATCATTCCTGTCACACCAGCGGATTGATTCTTCAAATGGGTGTTGTGGACAACCACCATTCGCTGAGAAAAAACTTTAAACGCTAAAACACGCAACGGCGTCTTGACTGCCGGACCATATGACATGTACAAGTTTTCAACGTGGAGTCATCCATCACAAAAATAAACAAAAATGCGATTGATAACTCAAAAACTAATTTCATTTTTTTTTTATTCTGCGCAAATTCCGCTGTCTTGAACGAATTACACGCCCTTCATTCCGATTTCGGACTTCAAGTCCGCAGAGTGAGGCTTCAATTGTAGTGTGACCGGCCGATCGATCGCCATGTAAAACGTGATATGATGAACTGTATATACCAAGGGGTGCCGAGAGCAAACGCGGGTCCTTGTTCATAACAAAACGCGCCATAAATATTTACGCATTTTTTAGGTGTAGCGTATGTACCGCACAGAGAGTAAACACTAGCTGGCGCCCTTTCCCTCCGATGTTACAACCGTTTTCATTCGTACAAGTAAACAGAGCAATTATTCTCGGATCTCTGTCCAACATTATCTTTATTTGATAGTGTTCTCATCGCGTTCTTACCGCTCGGATGTTCAAAAGGAGAAACAAATTGTAGTGTTGTGTCGCCATGTGGATCTTTAACACTTTACCAAACATGAAAAGCTACGACACTTGTAAAAGAAATTGTTGAATAACTAATTTTTTTCATTTTTTTTGTCTCAAAAACATAGGTTATGACCCCTCATTGGAACGAGCTCGACGAGCTCGTTCCAACGAGGAGTCATAACTTTGTTTTTGAGACAAAAAATGAAAAAATAATGAAAATTAATTGGCGATTTTTGAGAATAGCGCAGGCCGGTTTTGGCAGTTACGTTGGGTAAAGGGTTAAAAGATTGTGTTCCCTGCTTTGAGTTTAGTGGATATCTATTTGAGGTATTAGTGTCACGATACAGCAATATCTGAATGAAATGGCTTTAAGCACCAACCAATCTGCTCTTCAGCAATCAATTGATGCCTTGAGAAAGCTTCAACACAATCCGGCCGCAGCGAATGCCTAAAAATGGATTTGTAATTGGTCCACTTTAGGCAAATTCCCAGTGATATTAAGGAATATCAATTGTTTTGGGGGGGTTTTTTTGTTTCATTTTGTATTTTTAAATTATTTTTTTTTTCTGTCTTTAGACGGTCCAGTGGGCACCAACGGAACCAGTATCATAGCAGCGGCTGCACCCACATCTCCTCGTATAAGTGTTACGTGAATTATAGTTTTTGCCTAGACATTGTTGTCAAATCTCTAGAAAGAAAAAAAAAACAA
Source organism: Pictodentalium vernedei (assembly GCA_031216915.1). Lineage (NCBI taxonomy): Eukaryota > Metazoa > Mollusca > Scaphopoda > Dentaliida > Dentaliidae > Pictodentalium > Pictodentalium vernedei. The sequence continues at coordinate 378,314,952 of CM062293.1, forward strand.
GAAAAGAAGCTAAACCGCAACTTCGAATAATGATCTTTACGCAATAGGGAACACAACCGAAGATCTACTTCTTGATTCAATCCGGGGGGTCGATAAGCTGAAACTCTGTTTGAAATATGAAGTTTTATTGGGCGGAAAATTTCCACGCTAATGTTTCTGTATTGGTACGTCAGTCTTCACGTATTATGCTTAGGAATTTTTAAGTGTAGAAGCCTTTCATTCAAGAAACACAAAGTAAATAACAAGAAAGTCCAGAACACACAACATGGCAATTTCTATCAACCACCTAACCTCGGGGATACCGTATACCAGAGGAAATGATATATACCTGTTGTGTAGAACATGAGTTTGGTTTTGAATGTACAAGCGAAAACTGGGTAGAATGCAGATGTTCATATCAATAGGCTTTGTCATCCATTATGTCTGTCTGTGAGTGTCTTTTGATGTCTGTGTTTATATTTATAAAACCCCGTGTTATTCATGTTTTTCAAAGTTTCTTCAGATCATCTCCACCAAAACTTTATTATGAAAGAATATGTGGACAATGCGAGTACAGTGATCAAGAAAGCAGTTAGAGAATTCCGATTGAATCTGTTCGTTTACCTCCCTCTAGCATTATAGAATCTCGCCTGTCGAAAAATGAAATACTGGAACACAGATTATGTTTTTTGTGCAGTTTTGATCTCTCAGTATTTCATTTAGGAAACCGCGAGTCAATCGTGTAAGGGCATCGTCATCGGATCGAGATCTGATAACCAAAAAGATCGCGTTTGTGATCACAATACTGTATGTTAAACACGCTGTTTAAAATGAATTTTCAGTTGGGTCTGGTTGGGTAAGAAGGTTCACGCTAGTGTCAGAAACTAAAACATTCACATGGAAAACATAACTTTCCAATTTCCAATAAAAGTGATTAAATCAAATGCCAGGGGCTGGTATGGATTAGCAAAACGTCTGAATATATCAAAGGTTTATCGGATTGAGGAAAGGCTATTTAAGCTATTTTAAACGCCAGATTCTTTTTGTGGAAAACATCGATAAATCAACTTTCTAAAACATTCTGGACAAGTGTAAAATATCTGAAAATAGTCATTCAGCCGGTTTACAGTAAATCATACAGGTTTATTAAATGGAAATTCAACGCACTGAATGCATACTAATATATTGCAATAATACATAATAATAGGTCGGGAGCGCGGTGGCTCAGTAGGTAGAGATGCAGGCTGCAAGCCGAGAGGTCCTCAGTTCGAATCCCACCTGCGTTGTGTCCTTGGACAAGACACTTAATCCCAACTGCCCATGTCGGGGCACGGTGAAGTTGTGTACTAAGGCGTGCTGCACGTCGATGGTGTTCTTGTCTTCCACCAATACTAACCCTGCTTGTGTGTATCTAGTACGTTGGTGAGTCTGACAGTTGCTCGGTGGCTCTCTCCGAGTACTCCGGCTCCCTCCACCCCGTAAAACTGTCCGACACGAGGTGATACTGGCTGTCGAAAGTGTCGTTAAACCCAATAAATAAATAAATAAATATATGATAGGTTAATATATGAACCGACCGTCGGCAAACTTTCAATGTGTCGTGTAGTCATTGCAGGCTGTAATTAAAGAGTAAGAAAAATCACAAAACTAATGAAATTAACATTCATAACTTTAACCCTTTACCCAACGTAACGGCCAAAACCGGCCAGCGCTATTCTCAAATATCGCCGATTAAGTTTCATTATTTTTTTCATTTTTTGTCTCAAAAACATAGGTTATGACCCCTCGTTGGAACGAGCTCGTCGAGCTCGTTCCAACGAGGGGTCATAACCTATGTTTTTGAGACAAAAAATGAAAAAAATTAGTTATTCAAGAATTTTTTTTGCAAGTGTCGTCTGCTTTCCATGTTAGGTAAAGGGTTAAGTGGAAGACGAACATCTTTTGCGAAAATGTAACTTGACAGAAGACAAAGGGTGAAAGAAAGTCTTTTGGGAAAGCATGTGAAGATGTAACCACATACAATATTAATTGTTTGTGTTGGGGGTTAGTTTGACATTCGCGAAAACAAGGCGCGATGGTGAACAGATCGGTGGGTTGAACCAATAATAGTGTGGGGGCAAGTTACTTTGATATCTGTTAATTGAATAACTATGTTAGTTTAACATAATTTCCAAACACAAAACAATTTACCATACCTTCAGTTCACATCTGTCTGTTTATTGCATATAGATTATGGAGAGCCCCCATGTTAATTGAATAAAACAAAAATGTGATATGTTAAGCACATGCTATGATAATCATCGAATTCCCCTTATCTGTAGACCCATTTGGACCCACTATACCCAATACAGGCATTTATTCTATAATATCTTGTTTGACAGAGCTATATCAGCTCTGTCAGACAATATATAATAGAATAAATGCTCAAACTATATCTACAATACAAATGGGAAGAATTTTGTGAAAAGTGGGAGCTCGGTGACTCAGTTGTTGGAGCACTGGACTTTAAACTGAAAAGTCAAGATTCGATCCTGACTGCGGTAACTGCGCCGCGTCCTTTGGCAATATACTTACTCCCGATGACCCACGTGGTGCACGTCTGTGTACAAATGCGTACTACACGTCGATAGCACACTTGCCTTCAAACGCAGCTAACTCTGCTTGTTGGGGAGTATGACAGTTGCTTGCCGCTGCTCGGTGGATTCCTCCGGCTTCCTTCACCCATAATACTGTCAGACATGATGCAACACTGGTTGCTGAAAGTGTCGTTAAACCCCAACATACAACAAAAAAAGCAATCTGGAATTCAGGAAGGTGACTGTCCATGTTAATTGAATGTTCGTGTAAAGTGAATAGTTCTCACTGACAATGTGGCTATTCAATTAACAGAGTTCCAATGTAATTTAATCCTGCAAGTCTGGAGGATTTCATTATCATGGAACCCCCATCCACGTGCTCAGTGGGTTCTCCAACTTTATGAATACAACGTTCTAAATCCTTTCAACGCCGATATGTATAAACCTCCTTATGGACGAATATGCACAAACTAATAAAAATACGATACCTAAACAACAAATTAGTAATGCCAATGAGGACTGTTTGAACTCTTCCGCTAACACTTGCAGAACATTATTTATTTATTTATTTATTTATTTATTTATTTATTTATTTATTTATTTATTTATTTATTTATTTATTTATTTATTAGGGTTTAACGACACATTAACACATTAACAGCCAAGGTCATATAGTGAGTTTTATGGGTGGAGGAAGCCGGAGTACCCGGAGAGAACCACCGAACAACAAAGAGCAGCTGCCAGTTCCCCAACATCGTAACTCCGCATTGCAGCACAGGAAAGGGTAGGTTGGTTGAAAACATGCGCACCATTGACGTGCAGTACGCCTTAGTACACGGCGTCTTCGTGCCCCCATTTGGACAATCTGGGTGAAGTGCCTTGCCCAACTAGCAGAACAAAACATTTGCGAAAACATTTTTATATAACTAATAAATTTTCATATTATGGCTGAAAAAACATAGCTCTTGACCCACCGGTGGAACGAGCTCGCTATGTTTTGGAAGGAAAAGCAGAAAAATAGTTCAATTTGAATAACAATCCTTTGTTAATTGCTAGCGTGCTGAATTATATCTGGTGGTCAATATTTGCTCACTTGTCTTTTCCTTGTTACAATTTATGAGAGAGTGCCCCATAAATTGTGACAAGGCAAACCACACAGACTTTAAAATTGAACTTCGAAGGTAAGTTTCGGCACTCGCACTTCAGAACAAAGCCCAAATATGGGCTTCCTGCACACTATACCAGTTAATATGGTTTGTTACGATAGGAAGTATGATTAATCCGACAAATGAAGACGACCGTAGTATCAAATTATTAACCCGTTAAATATCGAATCGACCAAATTCGCCCAGAGCGATGCGCAAATATCGACATCCAAGACATTTGCTATTTTTTATTTCTAATTTCTGTTTCTAGAACATAGCTAATGACTTCTCGTTGGAACGAGCTTGTTCCACTGAGATTTAATAGTGTTCGATTCAAACGATAAAAAATTAGTTACTTATAAAAGCAAAATATTCATTTTGTCGTCTCCTTAGCATCTTAGTCTGGGGTAAATAATCACCCCGTAGATCCAAAATGGAATCGTCCATTTGTTATCCATAATAGTGTATAGAACGACGCCATTCTGGAACATATGGTTAAAACGTTTAACCCTTTACCTAACATGAAAAGCAGACGACACTTGCAAAAATAATTCTTGAATAACTATTTTTTTCATTTTTTGTCTCAAAAACATAGGTTATGACCCCTCGTTGGAACGAGCTCGACGAGCTCGTTCCAACGAGGGGTCATAACCTATGTTTTTGAGACGAAAAAGGAAAAAAATAATGAAAATTAATTGGCGAGTTTTGAGAATAGCGCTGGCCGGTTTTGGCCGTTACGTTGGGTAAAGGGTTAACACTCTCTTGTTTTTCGTAAAGTTTTGTGCCAGTAGTCATCAATAACTCCATTTATTCTTGCTGTAAATTATACGTTAACTGAATTTTTACAAAACTGGAGATGGTTGGTTAAGACGATATCTCGACTTCTCATAACTTGTTCCCTGCCCACTTCATAAAAAAAACAAACGAATGTCGACGTTTAGAAGATAAAAAGGCAAATGCAACTCCAAAATAAAACATGCACATGGAAAGCTCAGCTAAAGCATGGGAGTTTACAGATATGAAAGCATGACCCAAGTAAACACATGGTATATTCCTTGAAGCTCATTTGCTTGAATTTATTTCTGTTATCATTGCTACAAATTGTTGCCTTGGCATGACTGACGTTCACACTCTATCTTTATATTATGCACTTTTGTATTTACACTGCATTGTGGTACTATTACGTTGGAAATTAATCTCTTTGTCCCCAAGGTTCCAAATGGCATTCTAAGAAGTGATGTTCATACATCATGGAGCATCGTTTCTATGTATCTTCAGTCCCGTGATTCTATATCAAGTAGTTGTCGCCAAATAGTGCCCTGAAATCACCATTTTTAGCATTAAACGTCAATAGTTTCAAGTTAATATTCCGGTCGGTCTCAGATTGACTTTCATATCCCTGTCTTTGTAAGTTACTCTCCAAATGGAATATCCGCAACTGTTTTGTGATTAGTCTCTGGAATACTATAAATACATTACAGAGAGAACAAATGGTTTACCATAAATCTGTTTCTGATCCATTTGTGTTCGCTGCTGTTTCCAGGGCCCTTCAACCCTTTTACCTGGAAGGTATCGTCTAATACAATAATGTGCCAATAAGACTAAAATCCTGATTGGACGAGAGCTCCCGTAATCTTTTCTATGTTTACGGCTCGAGTAGAATATTTTACCGCTTGAGGTAAATTTATTTGTTGAATGGTTCAGCAATAATTTAACCCTTTACCTAACATGAAAAGCAGACAACACTTGTAAAGAAATTACTGAAGAACTCATTTTTTCATTTTTTTGTCTCAAAAACACAGGTTTTGAACAAGCTCGTTCCAATAAGGTGTCATAACCTTTGTTTTTGTGACAAAAACTGAAAATTAATTGGCGATTTTTGAGAATAGCGCTGGCCGGTTTTGGCCGTTGCGTTGGGTAATGGGTTAACCAGTAGATGGGCAGAGCTGTTGGGATACATTATTACCGATACTCACAATCAATATGCTGTTGTTGTGTAGCCAACTCGTCCATTGTTAAATTTCTCTTCACGCTAAAATTGTACACACACCGCGATGAGAATGGTAAATCAACTATAACCCTTTCTACTATGGTGGTATCAATTCAATGACATCAGTTGTAAGAGTCCATGGTAATTATTTGGGTAGAGACAACTGATCTTTGTACAACTGGATTGCTGGAACGTCAGCGAAAAAAATACCACCACTCAAACTGCCCCCTCCCCGAAAATGGTGCCAAGTCAATCAACATAATAACTCCCCCAATCCATGGCGGATGGTGGCGTGGAAGCTGTTACGCCCCAGCGTAAGAGCTTTCACTTCACCAAACGCCATGGGAGCGCGGTGGCTTGGTGGTTACGGCATTGGACTTCAAACCGAAAGGTTCACGGTTCGCTTCCCGGAGAGGTAAGTGCTTTGTGTCCTTGGGCAAGGCACTTCATCCCAACTGCCCATGTGGGGGCACGGCGGCGCTGTGTACTAAGGCGTACTGCACGCCGATGGTGCACTTGTTTTCAACCACTGCTAATCCTGCCTGTACGGAGTTAGAACGTTGGTGAGTCTGACAGTTGCTCGCCGTTGCTCTGTGGTTCTCTCCGGGTACTCCGGCTCCCTCCACCCGTAACACTGCCCGACACGGTGGCCCTGACAGTCGGAAGTGTCGTTAAAACGAATAAATAAATAAATAAATAAATAAATAAATAAATAAATAAATAAATAAATAAATAAATAAAAATAAATAAATAAATAAATAAAACTCCATAGAGTTTACCTTCCACGAAATAACTGCAATGTATTGTGCCACCTCCTCTCAAACTTTTGGCCTTCGAGACGTGCATGGATCGGCATGCTAGTGCGAGTAAATTCTCTTTTCCTGGGGTCTGACTCCCCACCCCCACCCATCCCCACCCTGAAGTGCTTCCGGCGCCCCTTATAATAGCTATGCATGCCGCGGCAGACTGATGAAACATAGCAAACACAAGCGGACGTTAGATGCATCGCAGTCTGTGATGACAAAGTTATTGCAAATGGTGCAGGTCATGGCGGCGCAGTACATTTGATTGATTCAGCTTTGTCTGATCTTGTTCTACAAATGCAGTCCACGACCGTGTTTTACAACTACGTGAATGTTGTTAAGACGTTGGCTTTCCGGTTTCTTAGATTACGTCCCGTGCGTAACTGATAACAAGGAATCGTTTTCATTTAGCAGTCCACAGACGCAGTGAACCTGCCAAATGTATTTCTTTCATTCAGTTATTCAATAGATGCGACATCATTAGCAACAACTGCACAGGAACTGTTCTAGAAATAGATAAATACCTGCTTAATCTTGTGGCAATTCAATAATTCTAGCTTAAGTAATGCTTTGTTCGGCGTTCGCCGACATGGTTGTGATAAAGTACTCTTGTGTGCCTAATAATCATACATGTATGAATATTCTTTTTCGAACAAAATTCACGCCTGTATGATCCTTATTTGGTCCTGTATGATCATTAATTTTCAGCAGTGGAATGTGCAGAGCAGCCGCTTATCTCGAGAAGTTCACCAAAACAAACTAGTGAGGTACATGTACAAGCAAACACAGGATGCAATGGAAATGTTAACTGGTAGAGATCTGGAAGCATATATTTGGGCTTTATTTTGAAGTCCTGTTGCTATAAGTTTAAGACCTAGTACTCAGTGGATGTACTTCATGCCATCGCTGAAACAGAATTAATTAGTCTATAAGGTTTTGCCTTGGTGCAATTTATGGGGGAGTGCCTGTTGCACTCTCCCATAAACTGCAACAAGTCAAATCCATGTGAAAATTATGATAACTGAAAGTAATTTAGCCCTTCACCACTTCAAGAGCATCAGACATCTGTGTTATAAAAACGTCTCTGAGCATAGCGGCTGGCTCAATTCTTGGAATTTTCTACCCTATGCTATTATTCGACCCTATATTATTATTAATTTTCAGAAATTTTCCACCCTGTACTATTATTTCTCCCTGTACTATCATTAGGCACTCGAGTGTACTGTGATCATAAAAGCGGACAGATAATGTCGATCGGGACTCAGTCGTGATCCGGTCGAAAGTATCTTTCCCTTTTACTCCCTACTGCACTGTGGAATCTCTCCCGTCGGCAAAAAGTGAATAAATTGGGAAAACGTGAGTAAATTATTTATGAGATGGAATTATCGCTTGTGTTTCTTGATTTCGCACTTTTTTTTTATTTTCCATATCTCGACCCACTGGTGCGCACAGTACAGCCGCCGCGGACTGTTCAGTTTCCACGAGTGGGCAATATTTCCACGGACGCAATAATATTAGACTCCGAACACGAATTATAGGAATAATCATCAACAAATTTAATTAATGAAGCACCGGGTACAACCCGGTGCTTCATTAATTTTAATTTTGCTGAGAATGATTTTTTTATTACCTGTTAAACACAAGCGTGGACATCACTGCCCACGTGTGGATTACGAACAATCCACTGCGACTGTGCTGTATATGTTTCGCGATCCGATCATGATCTGATCGTAAGAAATACCACTTTTCTGATCACAGCACTGTAGTTTTGCTGCCAACTGTATATCAAAGAGACGCGGATCATCTCTGTAATTTAAAACACCCATAGAAAGCACGGTTTAGGTGACGTGAAATACGAACGGTTTAAAATTATCAAGCAGCATCAACGGACCGGGAATAACATGGCAACGTTATTTTTGTGCATTGCATACATTACAGTCGCCGTCGACTGGTCGTAATCCACGCGTGGGCGGTGATGTAATAAAATCATCATCAGCAAAATGCGTTTACCAGGAAATAAAAATCATCATCATCATCAGAATTTTTTTTTATTAATGAACCATCCGGTTGTACGCGGTGCTTCATTCATTAATTATTTGCTGATTATTCCTATAATTCGAGTTTGGAATTTAATATTTTATTTTTGTGCATTCCATACATTACAGACAATTGCGTTGTGAGTAAATCACGCTTATACTCAAGGTCTTCGTCTGAATGGAACTGGATATTCACATGTAATACAAAATACGACAATTCCGCACAACACAAAGCGTTTTTCTGTTTCAGTTCCTCAATCAAGGGGAGTCAATCGACCTCCCCCGCAACACCTCCACTACAATTCTCATCGGACAGTAGTAGCTCACACTGATATTTTATTTCCCAGTAAATGGAATGTTCAAAGACCTCTACAAAAGCTTAACCCTTTACCTAACATGGAAAGCAGACGACACTTGCGAAAAAAATTTTTGAACAACTAATGTTTTTCATTTTTTGTCTCAAAAACATAGGTTATGACCCCTCGGCAAGCTCGTTCCAACGAGGGGTCATTACCTATGTTTTTGAGACAAAAAATGAAAAAATAATGAAAATTAATTAGCGATTTTTGAAAATAGCGCTGGCCGTTTGTGTCCGTTACGTTGAGTAAAGGGTTAAATCTATCATGGCTGCTTGCTAGTTTTGTGATAAATATGTATGACATTCCTAGAAACAATCCTAGAAATTACCCACCGCAATCACCAATGTCGTAATAAAGGCTATGACAATCTGCCTTGGCTTTCACCGTGACATTAGCGATTGTCGCGGTTAATTACCGAACTCGTAGAACTGTTGTATGACTAGCTTACTGAGAATAGGAGATGGGGGCGATTACAAGAGGGACATCTTCTCTCGCTCGGGGGGGGGGGGGGGGGGGTCCCCGGGAAAACAATTTAAAAATCGAGACATAAAAAACGCAATTTCCTAGTCTCGGAGTCCGTTTGTGTCCATAATTTATAAGTTGTGAAAGGCATCAATAATTAGGCCACATCATCGGCTACATGGCTACGCCACTGATTCCTGTAAACCAGAAATTTGAAAGAAGCCATTACATTTCTTTGTCTTCTCAGTCTCACATGAGAAAGAACAACCCCATCCCTTAACGAGAGACGCAGGTTCGAAAGCAATAGATCTTACCCACCAGAGGCACGAAAATTCTTTCCTTCAAGGATCGCAGGACTTACTAAATCAACACACTGGGAGTATCATCGCTTGTCTCTACCAGGAGGCTCATAGCTGACGTGCCAGCAAACATATTTCTTACCAGAAACAACATAGCTCTTTCACACTTTAACCGATATACCTGACATAAACCTAATATGTGACTGGAGGTCTTTCCAATCATAGCAATGCTATCTATTTCCTACAAGGATCAAAATTCAGGCCGAGACTCCAAATATTTGTCCATCAGAGACAGCATAGCCCTTTCGATCCATGAGTTATATACCTGAGTTATTTGCCAGCAAATATCTTTCCTACCAGAGGTAACATAAGTATTTCCTACTATAAACAATGTTTCTGCTATGCCAACTGATATGTTCCTGACCAGAAGCGCTGGGGCTCTTTTCTGCGAGGTGTAACTTACCTGCCGTGTCACCATAAAACCTTTTTGTGACAGAAGCAATTTCCTCTCCAAACACACATGGAAGTTAAAAGTGAATTATCCGCCAATAAATACCCTATCCCCTACTCTACCGGACAAGAAGTGTTAACGTTTCACTCACCTTATCACAGTCACAGTTCTGTGTCTAATCCACTCTCATAATGCGGGTCGTACCGTCGGTCTCTGCCTTAACAATTTACAGAACGGTACAGAATGTACCTTAATTCCTCTTAATCTTCTGTCGGTTATAACATGCTATACAGTAACGACTAGTATGACCAACGGTCCGCCTGCAAAGTGGAACCACGCGTTACTTCCACTGGGGAATCACTCACTCAGGTGTCTACACAGGTGTTAGCACTTTCTGATAAATAGAAATTACCGTCCCCTGGAACGCCGCCGTGGCAACGTCTCGGAGAGAGTGAATATTTATTTGCCAGAGGGCGCTTGTCAACGGAGGGCCAAGGCTGGGGTTGATCAACTTTGCCGGGGACCTAAGATACTCTTTTACCGGGGACAGGGGATTTTCACTAGCTCACTTTTGTAAATCGCAATTGCTTATTCACAAACCACAGAGTAGCGCCGCGCTTTAGTCAATTGCTTTCAACGGTAATGAACTAGCATGGTCTAATTTCTTGGCGGGGCTGAGGTTCCATCAATTCCTAGGGTACTCAGGGCTTCTTCATTAATAAGATAAAGACTATTAACAAACCAACAATTTTTATATATAAATCTTCTATACTCTTATTTACAAATAGCCAACAAATCCTAAATAAATAATCTCAACACTACTGAAGTGAGTTTTGTGACTAGTCACTGAATCCCACCGAAAACAAGTACTAAAATATCATCTAAATTAAATTGTTTCCCAAATTTATATTCGTAGAGAAAGGTCGAAGCTGCGACTACTGGTAAGAAATCACGAGATCTTTCACTCAACCGCTCATGCGCGCATTTATCCTGTTGCGCCTACCACATTATGGGGAATTACCTTTAATACTAAATTTCACCCTTTAGAATATCTTATCACCTACAATTCCTGCTAATAGTGCTTCTAACTCGCAATAATAACAACTGATCATCTAATAACACAGATTCACTAATACACTTAAAACTGTTAACTAATAACTATGTAACTACGACGTGTTATCACAACTAAATATTATAAACTAAATACTACATATACTCATCGATTCTTCTTCGGCGTCTCCCTTCGATGCAAATCATCAGATCGGGAATCCTGTCGTCCTGTCGTCCAAATGACGGCTTACCGGAACCACACAAATACATTAACTCTTTACTACACCGCGTGAACTAACGATATTCCATCCTAGCGAGTCTGTCCTGAGGTAAACTCGAGGGGTCTTATATAGACGCGCGCATCACCTATCAAAGACTTGATTTGGGCAAAGGTGCTAATTTACAAAAGACGGCTTTGATGACTTGCAGTAACATGAACTGACTTTTCAATAAGTTCTAATTTGGAATGCATTGTTTACACAGTCCCTGTATGACAGCGACTGAACAAAGAACACTTTCCGAATACGAACTTAATTAAATTAATGACCTTACCCAGTTTACTCACACTGATTATTAAAAAGTTCCTTTCTTTCATTCATTCTAAATAACTCGAATTGTTTACTTATTTTAAAAATTTAGAATAAACTTAAAATAACAACCCTGTGATACTACACTCAGATCTTTAAAGTCTACAAAACTCACACTGATAATGTTCCCAAATTCAGGACATAACACAGTACGGTTTGTCTTTTTATGCTGACTTTTCTATTTTCGTTGAAATGATTCAATCTGGAATGACCTGGAGATTTGTATACATTTTGTTACTTTTACTCAGTGGTATTCCACATTCTCTGGCTTTGCAGTTGTTTCAAAACAGGTCTTGGTCGCCTACATTGACATGCAAGACTTGCCTAGAAACAACTGCAAATATTCTTATTATTTAACTTAACGAGTCCACCTAGAAATAACAAGCGACTGCATGTTAGGGCACCTGTTCTGTTGCACTAAAAAGTAATCAGAGTTGGAATGAGGCTCCATTTGGTTACCGGTGGTAACCAATACAGGCGCCAATACATCCCGAAGAAACCAGGGAATGACATTTTATACAATCAGTATTGCAAAAAAATGTTTTTCAATGGGAATTAACCGCAGCTGACTTTGTAAGTCTGCGATGTCCCCAAATCAGACCATTCTAAAAGCTTGACTGCGCCCCATTAGGACCTCAGGATTGGCCGCTCTTCACACCCGGAGCATTTTATTAATTTCCCCTTTCCACAAGCTATACCAGACTAAGACAAACAGCGTACAAGTTAACAGTTCCAGAGGTGAGGCCGGTTATTTGGTGATTGATCATGAACCCATCTGATATCATATTCCTACCAAAGTGTCAATGTTCTTCCCAAGAATGATAAGCATACGATTAGTGTAGCTCTTCCATATCAGAAACAACCCACCTGAACTGGTTTCCCGATCTCTCGTATTATAAGCAAATTCGTTCAGTTTAGCTACTGATCAACCACGCCTTGATAAACTAAGTCACAGACTTGACCCGCTGACAGGCACACATTTTACCACCAGCGCATTCACTGTTGACAAACCTCTTCAAGTATTACTGCTTGACCACAGCCAGACACACACCAGAGTAAAATACCGCAAAGGACATTAACATTTTATATCTTATCATGATCCTACTCGTGGTGGTCATGTTATTTTAGTATTATCTCCACAGCCATTGGGTGTTCAACTTTTCTACCGGGACACGAGAGTTCTCCTGCAAGTGAGTCTGGAGTATATCACGACGTTTTGTCCATCCTGTACATCACTACTTTCTATCTTTCGCTGCTGTATAATCACCTGCTACCTACCATGCCTACGTTTTTCTTCATGGGTATGAAACCACTCTCCTCTCCCGGGACCATGAAACATGCTCACGAACAGCCCGTTGGGTAGTCAGTACACCTTACGTTTCAGCTGCTTCAGACAAATGCTGCTTCCTTTGGGCTAAGCTACGTAGGTAAAATCCCCAACCAGCCCACAACCAACCTAGAGTATGGCCGCCTTAGACTGGACACTTTCCACGGCTGGGCAATATTTCCACGGACGCAATATTATTAGATTCCAAACACTAATTACAGGAATTATCATGAAAGATTTAATTATTGACGCACCGGGTTGTATCCGGTGCTTCGTTAATTAAAATTTTGCTGCTGATGATGACGACCACGCCACGGCGACTGTACTGTACCAGTATGACATTTTGGCAACGAACATTTTGAAACAATGATTTTATGAATATTTGTTTCTGATGCAATATTATAAAATAGTCCAATTTTCACATTGTATTAGTTTGCAGAATAGGGCCCCGCGAATAGCCAATTCGTGTCGAATCGAATCGGGATCATGATGGCAGTTTCTTGTAACCGTAAAAATGGCCAATCTCCACCACTGATCTCGGTACAACTGGATTGCTGGAACGTTCATTGATCACGTATAGAAAAGTGTCGTAACCGCCGAATGTTCGGGAAGGGCGAAAGTTGCTATAAATAAACAATACTCAACAAAAAAAATTCTAAAATATATCACCGCCTCGCATCTCCGATCGCTATCTAACTCCTCGCATGCTGCTAGAGGATATTCCTGGCCAGGATACAAAATCCGTAGCAACTGAAATAAATGCATTTTGAGCACATTAACGAAAGTTTTCTCCTGTAATTTGAAAAAACGTTTCTACCAATGATAAATTTTGATAAATTTACATGAATTTTTCACCAAATCTAGTCATGACTGCTTCTCAGCAGGAGTGTATTGGAAAATACTCAGCGGGTTAAAGAATACACAATGATGTCTGCGAAAAATAAATATATTTATATCTTGTAATTTTCTAGCATTTTACGATCGGGTGCTTTGATCACACAAAATTGATGTTATAGCGTGTGAACTGGGAGTGTTCATTCTAATAGATCAGACAAATATTGTATGGTGATTTTAATTTATAGCCACGCCTGCTGATTGGTGTTATGGTGGTACTTTGGTACATTTTACTTCAGATTAAAATGTCTAAGGTCTGATCCTGACCCGCGTCACGCGTCATCTCAATAGCGTCATTAGGAAAGACACCTGACGCCAGTCGCCCAAGTGAAAGCACGGTGGGGCAGTGTTTTGTTCTTTTTTATTGGGGTTTAACGACACTTTCGGTATCCAGGTGTCATCTCGTGTCGGAAGGAGGGACAGTATGCTAAGGCGTACATTATGTTAACTAGTGCTAACCCTTCATGCGTCGGCTCATTAAGAAGGGGAGTGAGACAGTTATTCTGCGGCCTTCACGCTTGTTCTCTTCGTGCACCCGCAAAACTAGCCTACACCATATTGTGGACGTTACTGTATGCATGACTGGCATCATTACGCTTTAATTCAGACAGCAAAGTTAAACTGGTTTGCTAGATGATTAACACTGCATGAGTGTTTTGTTGTAACGGAATAACATGTGAACAATTTACTTGGTTTGAGAAAGAGGTTTCCACCCATCTCCTATATGTAAAGATCCGTGTGTCCCGGTTGAGGCGTCTGGATTAGACAAGCGTATCTCCACCAACTTATGCGACACGATGTCAGGCCATGGTAAACTTCACCATCAAGAATTACTCTAGTGATGCACCTCGGCATATTCTCATTTCTTCGGCGCATTGTCATTGTGCAGAATGCTGTCCGTTTCACAAGTATATATAGTGGGTATATAATGAACCTGTCTGTGTGCTTTAGAATAGCTGATTCGTTTTGTCAACGACTACAGCTCAGTAGACTGGATGACACCTCACCCGTCTTTAAAACCAAACAACGATGCGTTATCATCTGAGTTTGGACAAAAGCTATCCACGATAGGTTTAGGGTATAAGATGGATCTAACATTTGGACCAAGAGATTTGCACTTGACAAACCTCGCTTATGACTAAATGATGCTGTGTCTAGGTGTGATTTCCCTGCCCCACACTCACACCAATCGAGGATACTTATAGTCTCCACGTACAGCGTGTTATGAACCAACGTCTCTCTATCACAAAACGCTCAATGAAGATAGATCTACTTGATTGGTTTAACATCATGCAGTCTGATATAAACGAGTATAGATTTGAGCATCGCAATGAACTCTGTCTCAAAATATAACAGGATAAATACTTAACCCTTTACCTAACCTGAAAAGCAGACGACACTTGCAAAAATAATTCTTGAATAACTAATTTTTTTCATTTTTTGTCTCAAAAACATAGGTTATGACCCCTCGTTGGAACGAGCTCGACGAGCTCGTTCCAACGAGGGGTCATAACCTATGTTTTTGAGACAAAAAATGAAAAATATAATGAAAATTAATTGGCGATTTTTGAGAATAGCGCTGGCCTGTTTTGGCCGTTACGTTAGGTAAAAGGTTAATCTCAAGTAATTGAACCTTTACCGAGCACTGCAAAAGATTTTCCCTTGAAAAAAGCTCGTTTCAATATGGGACTATGTTTGAGTAAAAACATTGAATAGGCTTTTTGTGAATAACGCTGGTTGGGTATACCCGTTCTGTTAGATAAAATGTTTACACTTTGCCTAAGACGAGAATGCTAAATGCTGCCAAGGTGCTAGGAGACGATATAACTGAAATATCAATCCAATACATTCCACAGGTTTTTGCAGTTATGTTAAGCTGTGATAGAATATTCTATGTAAAATACACATCCTGCGTATGCCCTTCCGAGTTGGTTCTTTATTTGGCATACTAAGATGTGTACCGGTATAATCAGTCGTAAAAGTAACACCAGTCACACAGTCAACCATGCCAAACACTGTCAAAATCAGTGACACACTTAAAATATGAAGTGCATTGGACTGTGACCAAATCAAAATACGAACAAACCATTATCAGGTCATACAATAATCATGATGTTAGCACAGTTTTACTATTCACGGCATTAGTATGTGCTAAACGACAGTAACCCGATATACTGCCATATAAGCATCAAGTGAGAGATTCGGTGCTTGCAGTTCAACGGAGTCAAACAATGCAAACATTATTAAACACATGTTCCAACCATGTGTGTTATTAAAGTAGACCCGACATTCTGTTATAGCCTGCATCCTTGACCTCATTGTTAACCTCGTGCACACCGATGCCAAAGTATTGAAATGCCGCGGCTCGGTGTCACTCAAGGCACGGGACACGGTACTCTAAGAATATCTATCCTAATTTTCGAAAAATAGTGCAATATACTTTTTGTGGATTTTCGTGTACTGACTGTGTGTATCTGTGTTTTTATGCCTGTTTAAGAGTGTGTATGTGTGTGTGTCCATATGTGTTGGTGTGTGTATTTATTTATTGGTGTTTAAGGTCACATACTTATGCACAATGGCTAATCATGACCGTGACAGTTTTACGGGTGGAGGAAGCCGGAGTACCCGGAGAGGACCACCGAGGAACGACGAGCAGCTGCCAGCTCCCCAACATCGTAACTCCGCACTGCAGCACAGGCAGGGTTAGACTGGTTGAAGACATGCGCACCATCGACGTGCAGTACGCCTTAATACACGGCATCATCGTGCCCCCATGTGGACAATCGGGGTGAAGTGCCTTGCCCAGAACACAACGCAGGAGCGCGAATCAGTCGCTGAAATGGTCACCCATCCAACTATTAACCGTGCTCGACGTTGCTTGACTTCGGTGATCTGACGAGAACCGGTTACCGAAATGTCACCGCGCCCCCACAAGTGTGTGTGTGTGTGTGTGTGTGTGTGTGTGTGTGTGTGTGTGTGTGTGTGTGTGTGTGTGTGTGTGTGTGTGTGTGTGTGTGTGTGTGTGTGTGTGTGCACGCGTTTGTTATTTACATAATTATGTACATACTACAACATGGTAAATCAAAACTGACCTTACTCTGAAACATGCTCTTCCTCGCGACGGAATGAAGTATTTATCTAACTGAATGATGCTTTTTGTAAAGCTGATAATCTACAAAGTTTTACTGAAGAACAAACAAAGCCTCGATGCCACTAACTTATAATTAATGTTGAAAGTTTGTCTAAACACAATTTCTAACACCGTACTGAAAAATCGCTGGATTTGTGTGTGTTTCGTGAAAATTGGTTATCATTTCCACATTTATTGCCAGATCACGATTTCCTTGCACGAGAGGTAATACAATAGTTGTTTGTGTATGTTCAGTCATCGATTGCTCTCTTCGTTGCAGCAATGGCTTTCCTTCACAAGTGAACGGAAATTGTCAAAGTGTTAACCAATGTAAATTTGTTAGTGGTAAGTCAAAAGTTCACTAATTAACATTTTGCTGATGGCAATTTTTATTACCTGGCAAACGCATGCGTTGACATCACTACCCACGCATGGATTACGACTAGTCCCCGGCGACTGTACTGTTTAATTATTGAGTTATAAGTAGAAACACCCCTCAGAAGAGTTGTTTTGGAAGGGATCTCGCAATATTTGGCTCCTCTATGAATTCAATAAACTCAATGATTGATTCATCTGCCTTTGATTTCATAAAAGGATGCCCCAATGCATCTAATATTGTTTTATGAATATTACTTTAATGATAGATATTTGCTTAACTACGCTGCTTCGAAATATAACGAAACACAAAACGAGGCGTCAAAAATTTGTTTGCAAAGAGAATTCACATGCGCTGTGGCGGTGCAAGGCAAATGAAGAATCACACTCAATTACTGTACGAGTAACTTATATCAGCCGAGTTCAAAACTGTATCAGCAGATTTCGGGGTATATCAGCCGAGGGCGCCTTATCCACCAAGGGAGGCAAATAATTTGAGACTCAAGACAAATACTTGGTATCGAAATAATGTTGATTAAATTGTAAATTGGACAATGGGAACCCATCACTTCTGATATCCGAAAACTGATGGATACATAAATAGGATGCCTTTTACTGTTCGGTTACCGTTCGTTAATTCAAACACACAAATGTATTCTAATGTATAGGATAATAACATGAATTGTATACTAATATGTTTAGTTAACCCCCTGCATACTGATGTCAAAATACCAAAAGTTCAAGTAGCCATTATTCCCATAATGCAACTAGAAATTTAATCAATTCAGTCTTGTTTGACAGAGCTCAATGAGCTCTGTCAAACAAGACTGAATTGATTAAATTTCTAGTTGCATCATGGGAAAAATTAGCAGCATGAAATTTTGAGATTTTTACATCAGTGTGCAGGGGGTTAATCACCACACAACTACATATGCCTACTATATCGTGGGGGATAAAATAAACCGAAACCCCTTTTCCATTGTTTTAGTTTGTTTTGCTTGATGATTGACTGAAATTATCGTTTTCTCAGTATTGGTTTGGAAGAAAGTGTTAGCGATCTAAAGGACAAGTTATCTAAATATTTTCCTTTAAACCTGCATGTGTCTTGCACAGCATAAACTACCCGCCTTGCTCACACCTAATTCCATTTTGTTTGTTTCCTCTGTGGGTTTGGAAAATATCAGAACTGCTGTTTTAGTATGCATATTATAGCCCCACCCATTGTGGCACTTGCGTATCACGCGGAAATATGCCAGAATTCTTGAAATTGATTTAAACGTTATTTTTGAGTTTTGTTCGCAATAGAAGATACATTACCTGAGAGAGAAGCGTAGGGCACAACGGGAATGGTCACCTTGCTAATATAAAGCCAGCATTCTTCAATGATTAATTTCCATATGCAGTAAGTAGACATTTATTTTACTATCTTTATTTAGATGCGCTTAGAATTGTATTGGTAGTATTTAGTGGCTGCCATAGCTTTGCATGTGGCAAAAAATAAAGCAATTACTGAATTGATGAGAAAATGTCTGAAATTAACAATATCCATTCTAATCCACCTTTTACAGTAACTAGCTGTGAGCAGAGCTACACCAAAGACGCGTACAGGCGTAACAATGGAACGTATTTACCAACAATGCGTGGAGAATAATCCTGGTGGGAACAAGTACGCTTTAACCCTTTTAGACATGAAAGGAAAAGGAAACTTGGAAATAAAATTTGTGGATAAGTAACAATTTTCATTTTTTTACCTCACAACATCGCTGGCGGCCCCTCATTGGAACGAGCGGAAGCTCGTTCCAATGGAGGATCATAATTTATGTTTGAGAGGGAAAACTTGAAAATTAATCAAATTTGAACATGAAGTTTTGTGAATAGCGTTACTCTAAGACGGAGTTAAATTTTCAAGAAACGAATTCGTAATCTATCACCTAGATCACTCAGATGTAAACGCTAGTAATTGCAGGTGCTAGACAAAACAGGAGAAATCCATAAAGTAATGTTAATAACATTGTGAATCACTGTACAGAATCAAATAAAAATGTTATTGAACATCATTTTTAACCCTTTACCTAACATGAAAAGCAGACGACACTTGCCAAAAAAATTCTTGAATAACTATTTTTTTTCATTTTTTGTCTCAAAAACATAGGTTATGACCCCTCGTTGGAACGAGCTCGTTCCAACGAGGGGTCATAACCTATGTTTTTGAGACAAAAAATGAAAATATTTTGAAAATTAATTGGCGATTTTTGAGAACAGCGCTGGCCGGTTTTGGCCGTTACGTTGGGTAAAGGGTTAACTTCCCAGCTGCTACGGAGCATATGTGGTAAAAACATCTGAAATGAAATAAACTTACCCAGCAGCAACTGGTGAATTATCCTTTGAAACTTTTACAATATACTTTTCAATTTTTTTCAGTTGCACGAATAGGAATTATCAACAAAATATTTAGGGAGAATACCACCAAAACCCAAATCCCATGTGCAGTTTTCTTTAAAATTGCTTCTTGACCTAGACATATGCGCATGATGTCCACAACTAATGATATATTCACAGAATACTAACATATCAAACTATATGGTTTTATATTTGGAAAGATTAGCTTTTATGAAGTATCAAAATAACTCTGTTACTAGATAATAACAAATTGTTGCAATTCGGTTCACTTGTCGACTTTTCTTTCTTTCTTTTTTGATGTGGAAGGGTGTGATCCACGCAGAATCGGTTTAGATAACGCCTGGATAACACCGAAATCATTGTGATCATAAAATCCCTGATAACAGTTCCATCAAGTAACACCCCATGAGAAGCAACCCCAAAAATGGCGCCGTGGGTTCAGGTTTCCACAAAACGAAAAGATGGAAGAACGTGTCTTATTATTATCCCACAATATAATTAACCCTTTACCTAACATGAAAAGCAGACGACACTTGCAAAAAAATTCTTGAATAACTATTTTTTTTCATTTTTTGTCTCAAAAACATAGGTTATGACCCCTCGTTGGAACGAGCTCGACGAGCTCGTTCCAACGAAGGGTCATAACCTATGTTTTTGAGACAAAAAATGAAAATATTTTGAAAATTAATTGGCGATATTTGGGAATAGCGCTGGCCGGTTTTGGCCGTTACGTTAGGTAAAGGGTTAAGAGACACATGTGGTTTTGAACACCGAACATTCGATGTATTAGTTTTTGTGACCAGCCGATGATGTATTCTAGAAGAATCAATTATGGAATCGAATGGAAGGCGATGCACAATAATTATTTTTTACAGCGACATGCTGTTGAAGAGGTTATCTACTGTTATCACACGCCTGTTCTATGTAAACCCCATCTACAGCAACACTAAACCATGCGGAAAATGAAAATCTGTTCCGCACATATGTGCGGAACGGAAATCGTTGACGGACTATTTTTAAATAGAAGCGAAATGTCACTGCAATTTTCTACAAATCGTCAAACGCAATTGCAATTTGAATCGCTAGTTAGAGCTGAAAATCGTCCCCTGAGTTCCAATGTGTTCTGTGTGCCATTGGAACTCAGGGGACGAAATAGTAATAGGGGTTCCCCTCGCAAATTTGGATGGCGATAAAATGTGTTCTTTTTATTGATAGTTGTCAAATGAATTGCTGAGTGTCCTTCTAATAACTGTGTTTATGGACGTGATGGCGTGTAATAAACACAACGACAGACTCGTGTGAATGGGTTATGCGGCCTCTCGCTTTGTTCTTCCGCGCTGGCACTCGTGCCATTTCGATTAACCCATTCACACGCGTGTGTCGTTCTGTGTATTTACTGTCCACATACCTACTACAATATTTGTAATGTCACAGGTAGTCGAATCAGCCAGGGTTCAATGCGATATATCCACCGATCACCAGGTCCAAAGGTTATGTATCAATTCGCGTGTTGGTATTTTTGGTTGAATTATGACAAAGGTCGAATCCTTCCAACTTGACACGCGAAAGTTGGCAGCTAACATGCAGTCACAATTGAATACAAATTCGTGTGAAAAATCAGTAACAATTTACTCTTACAGTCGTATAAGGCTATAGGATAAGTTTATCACTCAGTGGATGTCGTTTGGTGTAGATGATTTTGCAAGTGGCCATCTTATTCACACAACGGGGATGTTTGGCTTAATATACACGATTGTCGTAATAACATTGGTGACTAAATAACAACGAGTCCGAAGATTGACTGATCACATCCTTCGTGACAAGAGCGAGATTTTTACAGAAGTATAAATGAAACAGTGATAAAAATAAACGTATCTCACAGAGGCAGAAAAATGAACAAGGTTTTACGGAAAACTTCTAGCCTGTTTTAAACGTCATTCAGTGCGTGCTTGCCTCTCTGCTTGAGGTTAATATATCCGATCACGTCGTGTAATTATGGCCTCAATAACAGTAATTGTCAGATTAACGGCGTGTGTCAGAGTTATTATTAAGGAATTGCATATGTGGATGAATTTACCAAATAGTTTACATTCGCTGTCATTGTGTTTAAATGGGGGGAATATTGTAGGAAAAAATCGCCATTACTATCAGCCTTATCCCAAAGTCTTTTCAGATGATTTAAATTAGTTCTGAAATGGTGGGCCCATTTTCATAAACGTCTAACAGCGCGATATACCATGAAAATAACGCGGTTATTCTGACATCAGCTATCAGACAGAAACTGTTGGGATTTAGAAGTAGTGTTTCAAGAAACATTTATGCAGGGCATAAACAAACGAACGTTGTCGATACGTCGGAATAGTTTTTTGGCGAATACTCAGCACTGACACCACACGGGAAGTCAAAGCAATAAAGGGCGTCAAAACTATTGCACATAAAGTCGGAAAAGTGGTCATGCTTTAAACGGCCGCGAATTCGGCTTGTACACTTCATATGTCATTGAGTATACTTCGGAATTCGACACAATTTATGTACAGGCTTGTGTGCTGTGTTGAAGAGTGAAAACATCGTGGGGCCAGTAGCATGGAAGTAATATATTATCGCATCGTCCATCGAGTGCAATAAGGCGCTATCTGAAATACTTTAGCATTCTAGATTGCGTCTTATTGCACTCAACGGCCAATATTTGCAATGGCGATCGTTATGGGCAGTGTGCGTAACCGGTTAACATTTTTTCTACCCGGTTAGATGTGTTTTAATTAATCATTTCAGCACCAATTTAAACTGATGATGAATCTATATAATTTGTGGCATGACAGGTTGGGAGCCTCTCGCGAAAGCCAATGTTATATTGCATCGACCCGTTTGCAGAAAGATCACCCAGCTAAGATACTTGTTATTTCCATGAACTTGTTCAATGCTTCTATGTGAGATCCAACAAAAGTGAAGCGTAGAAGCGGAAGTCTATATTCGAGCAGTACAAGAAAGGTACCCCCGTGATGTGTGAATGACCAAACGAGCATTCCGTATTGTATACTCCGTTTTACCTTCCTTCCAAGCTGTGTTTCATCCGGCGTCCAGTGTGCAAGGATCCCGAGTGCTGAAGCACACCAAAGATAAAAAATCGCGTTTTGTGGAGCAATAACACTATTTTCAAGGACACTTAACTTCATACTCAGATTGGAATCATTGATTATCAGCCCTGCAGTTGTCAGTGGTCCCGGGCTCACTGGAGACCCGCTAGTGAATGTTGATCAGCATATCACTGATAATGGTCTGGAATGTGATAACTCAAAAAATCAAGTAGAGTATCACTATTATCTCGTCCCAAGTACAATAGTGCTAGATTGTTGTACAACAGTGCTAAGTTGTTGGCTACTACAATGGTGCTAGGTTGTTGTACAATAGTGCTAGTTTGTTGTACAATAGTGCAAGGTCGTTGGCTACTATAATAGCGCTAGGGTGTTGTGCTAGGTTGTTGTTTATGATCTACATATATTCTGTATGTAGATCGTTGTTTTCTTTGTCGTTGTAGTCGCCCGGGTCGCGTCAGATTTTTTTTCCTAATTCATCATCGCTGTTTTGGGGAAACGGCTACTTCTTTCATTCGTTTCCGTTTTACTAAAATATGTATGTAAACTTGCAGGTGACTTTACAATCAGCCGCGCCTGACCCAGGATCGATAATGGCCATTAGAAATACTATTATATAACAGAGATTATATTTGAGAGATCTCGCAGAGGACCACTCTCATCAGTAGGTTACTTGACATCATTTATCACGTGATTGCCGTGTATACATTGACGTTATGCTACAGAATATACGACGCGTGTAATATTGCCGCTTGTTATGCCTTCGTGGGGTTATTTGTTTGATTCGATATCGTCGCAATAAAATATCGATTATTTCGTTGAAATGTGCTTTGTTTACATGTTGGTTATGGGACCATGTGATAAAAAAGGATCTCAACAACTCTGTCTTATTTTATTCGGGTTTTACAAACCGCTATCACTAAATTCCATTTGAGCCTTTTCCTCATTTATACAGAAGTTATAAACTCCGATCACTCAAGTTTATTTGTTTGTTTGTTATTGGGGTTCAATGGCACTTTCAACAGCCAGAGTCACACCGTGCCGGATAGATTTACGTGTAGAGGAAACCGGAGTAACTAGAGAGAACCACTGAGCAGCAGCGAGTAACGGCCCTACTCTCCAACTTACTACCTCTACGTAAGAAAAGTTAGCAGCGGTTGAATGCAAGTAAAACATTGACGTGTAGTACATCTTAGTATACAGCGATACCGTCTCTCAATCGGTACCAAGTATCAGAACAGAACCGTCGACTTTTCATTTTAAGGTCCAACGATCGAAAGAAAGAGTCACCATAACCCCACTCAAATCTATTTGTGAACCGGTAAACCTCGCAACAAAACGAATTTAGTAAACTCAATACAATACAGCGATTACAAAGGCGGACTGCGTCGCGATCTGGTCGACATTGTCAGTTCTCTTGTCTCCCCGTAATACTATAGATCCTTGTCCCTATATCCCGATACATTCTGTCTTTTGATTGGTCAGAATGACTTGAACAAATAGCCATGTCAAAGGATGCACCACAATCCAAGGTATATGAGAGCGTGCAATATCCACATCCATGGTATGGGCACGCGAAACATCGGGGGTATATGGTTTAAATGAAAGCTTTTCGCATTTACTCGTCTCGGTATAAGAATCGAACCAAACAACCTGAAAATAGTCACAAATATTATCAGATATACAATTCGATCATATTTTGCCGTCATAAATCAAACAGTCGAGTAATTAAATGAAGCAACTTGAGAAAATAAAATATGTGCAAATATCGTCCCCTGAGTTCCAATGTGTTCTATGTGCCAGTAGGCACATAGAACACATAGGAACTCTGGGGATGATATGTCAACAAAATACTGTTTACTGGTTTCCTTAACGACCCAAAGGATGTAACTCTATCTGTTGTCTTCTGCGTTTATGAAAAAAACAAAAAATATTCACGAATTTGGTCAAAGTGATTGCGAAGCGTGAGAAAAGCGTCCACAAATTTATTTCCACTATGTTTGTATTGTGTTTCAAACGGGACAAAAACGTTATGTTCACCAACATGTATGGTATATAGAGATTTAATACCTGGATGTCTCATTTAGACACCTCGCCTGCAGCTCGATGTTTAAAAACCGACATCCAGGTATTAAATTTCCATTTACAATACATGTTGGCGGAGATAACTTATATTATCTGTCGAAAAAGAAATACGAGAACATTGAATATTAGATGCTATTTTTGTTTTTTGTTTTTTTATCTCTCTATTTTTGCTATACGGAATCTCGACTTACTGGTCCTGGTGTTCCGCGATCTTATCGCTAAAGGGACTGCTTTTCCCCATCACAGCACTGTGTATAATAGTATAAATCCAGTATAAATTCAGTATAAAATAGGAACTAATTTGGGATCTTCCGTCTCATCGACAAATCAAAGTATACCTTAGATGTGGTCTTTCGCAGTCTGGGCCGATAAGGAGGGGGGGGGGGGGCAGAAACTACACTGCACCGATAGTTCGGTACGTCACGGTCCTGACGACAAAACATTTACCCACACCAAGGATGACGTGCCCGTGGGTTTCTGTTATCCTCAACTGTTCATTTTATTCATAATTTGTTCTTCATTCAAACGGTAGTGTTGCTTTGATGAGTTATTTTAAACTGAAATGTAATATGTATCATTTTTTGTGATATATGTATTGACGCAACTAGTTTGCACAGTAAGTTTCTTTGCAGACTATCCTATAGGGGAGCACGATTTTTTTGGCTATTGCACAATACACTTATTTAGTTAGATTTTGAGCCACCATATCATCACACTGTGCCATAACACTTGTGTAGTTAGATTTTGAGCCACCTTATTATCACACTGTGCCATAGCACAATTAATTGAAATGTAAATATGTGGATTTTAATGAAACATTTCAGCACCGAATACGCTTAGACTTCACACAGAAAGTATTCCCATTTGGATTTGTTACATGATTGTTTTAATTAAATATACGTTGGGATATGGTACCATTCGATACGAAAGTAGATTCACGTGGAAAAGGTGAAGTCTTCTACCCAGATAAAAACAACCTGCTTTATCGAAAAATACGATTCTTCACGTCACGGCTGATGTTCAAGTCGCAGAAGTAACATCACTAACTTCATATTTGCTGAAAAGAAATACTGCTTTTTTACATCCCTTTACATTGTATAAACCAGTACACTGCCAGTAATGGGGAAAATACGCCCTCGTTCTTTCTTCCCTGAAGGCGCGCTCTGAGGGAACGGGATTATCCATCGAAAATGACTATTCTCGGTAAATGTTCGCTGACCACTGTCATGTTTCTCCGTGACGTGTTAAACCTAGAGCTGAAACGGTTAAGGGGTTTTCTTCATCGATTAATCACGTGGATTAACCTTGGTTAGCCGATTAATCACTTGTCCTAATAAATATTTGAATAACTGCTATACCGTTGAAAACATAGCTTATGACCTTCATTGGAACGAGCTCGTTCCAATGAGAGGTCATAAGCTATGTTTTTGAGACAAAAATTGAAAATTTTTAGTAATTTATTAATTTATTTTGCAAGTATCGTCTGCTACCCGCAATGGGTAAAGCGTTAAGAATGACCATTTCCAGTCACTAATACAGTATGATGACCATGCAAGTAAACAAGTATGTCAGCAAGTAACTTGCATGCTTTACTCTGCCTCATATAATTGATGTGAGTCAGTGTGACAATGTTTGCCTGTTTTGGAACAAGTTTGTTCCTTTGTTAACCCATATCATACAGTAGTTCAAAATTAAAGGTTAATTGATCAATTACTTTTTGGATCGATCATGATGTTGATTATTGATTAATCGTTTAATCGGTTAACCGTTTCAGCTCTAGTTTAACCGCCCAGTGAAATGTTCTGTTCACAACAGATCTAACTCCGAAAGCTCATTTTCGACCTCAGACTACCGTACTTTAACCCTTTGAACCCTAGCGGCGTTTTTTTCGGCCAGTAACATGATACATAATGACGTCATTAAATAGGATGGTTGTTCAGCAAATGTGTGGGGTAGGCCAATCAATATTTTCAACGTGCAGCCCCAGGCTACACATTGAAAATATTGATTGGTCTACCCCAATTAATGAATATGGACTCTTCTAATTGCTGCCATTGAACTGGCATGGAATATACCACTACAGTTCAAAAGGTTAATCACAACGCTGTCTTTTTCGCGATCAGATCACAACTGGATCGCAACACACATACACCAGATTGTCTGAATAAAATACTACGAAACGAAGACCATATGAAGAAAAACAAATACAAATGGCATCTCAGAGTCAATGTTTTCGCATTTTTTTTCAACTGGTAAGATTCTGCAATGTTGTGGTGAGAAGAGTGGACTGCAAATTTCCACCGGATTGGAGCCTTGTAGCGATCCGCTTGAAATAACCGACTTTCTGCTATTATTGTTATGTGTTTCCTTCTGTTTATGTATTTTTGTTTATATTTCCACAGCCACACTCGTATTGTGTGTGTGTGTGTGCTGATGATATCATAGTGTGATGAATGATAGTGGTTGAGAAGATGGTTCTTGTTTTGGCTCGATGATAATTGTCCAATTTATGCGGAATGGCCATTTTGCGCGTTTTTTTTAACTGTCTAACACTTTAATTCGAATCCAGTTACGTTCCACCAAGGTGTATTTCATCCAGCGTCCAATGCGCAAGGGTCCCGAAGGGTGAAGTACACTAAAGGCACAAAATCAGATTTTGTGGAGCAATGAGACTATTTTCGAGGGCGCTTTACTTCATTATCGGATTGCAATCATTGATTATATGTATTACTCATGATTTGTTAAAGACCACGCCCACTCATCGACATGCTTGTACCTGAATGGTACATGTATGCTTCTAATCACTTACTATAGAACAAGTAAACTATTCTCTGACCTTTTATTTTGGTGTTGGATTGTGCAATCGTTCTTGGTAAATCTTAGGCAGTAAAAGCGGACCATCCCTCTTTTTAAGCTCTGCCAAACAGGAATGGATCTGTTAAATTCCTAGTTCTACGACTGGAAGAATATGCAGCCTGGAATTTGATATTTTGACATAAGCAGAGCGTTAACCCTTTACCTAACGTAACGGGTCAAAAATGGCCAGCGCTATTCTCAAAAATCGACAATTAATTTTCATTATTTTTTCATTTTTTGTCTCTAAAACAGAGGTTATGACCCCTCATTGGAACGAGCTCGTCGAGCTCGTTCCAATGAGGGATCATAACCTATGTTTTTGAGACAAAAATGAAAATAATAAATTATTCAAGAATTTGTTTTGCAAGTGTCGTCTGCTTTTCTTGTTAGGTAAAGGGTTAAAGAGAACAAAAAAGAGGGTTTTTTTTAATTCATATGTAGAAAATACCCATAGCAGCTTGGTGTACCAAAATGTTCACCACGAGGGGTGAAGTGGTGTGGGTATATGTTATTTATACCATGACCGTCAGATTATCAAGAGTCGCTATTATTTTTTCTCGATTTTACTGAACAGCAGACGTACATACGTGCGAATCCGTTTTTGTTTACATCACCATCGGTGTGCGGTATTTCCGATGTCAATTTTTATTAACATGAGACAATGCATGTTTGTTAATTTTTGGCATATTATAAGGTAAACCCATTTAAAAACGTAATAAATAACTGCCGGTTTCATTTCACTCTTCGCGACGCGATGTGTGGTAAATTTAGACAAGTTTGCATTCAGGTCGACGTCACCAAAGGTCAACTTGGATGTAGTTCCACTGTAAGTGTAAATTTTAACTACTGAAATCCCATTGCTGGCGTGTTCACCACGGTTGGTGTGTAAAGCTAGAATTTTTGTCATAGGCTTTTCGTATAGTACAATGGGTAATCATGGTATAAAATATTGATACCGTATTGTAGTGAATTTACCATAACAAATCGCCCTGTCAGACGACGATCGTAGATCTTGGATTCTTAGACTTTTCGTAGACTCGGGAATGAAGAAACACGACTTAATCTGACGATGGGTCCAAGGCAAAGTGCGCCAAGTGACGTCACACTTCATAAAACGAGAGACAGGTTGAAGAAAGTCTAGTAAGCTCCATCCACTAGCTTGATTTCCCACTGTTGAACTGAATATTATCTTGATTTTTAATATGCTTTTTGAATTGCCAATGAGTAATTGAACCCCGATATGAAATGTGCTTCTGTATACACACATAAATATAGAAGCCCAATAAAGGTGGTATATTTATATAATCACTAGCTACGAATTTCCGTCCTCAACCAAAGTTGTTTTCATTTACATTACTATATATACCCACATACAGTGGAATGCAATATATTTTTTGCCTATACGTTTTTCCCAAAACAGGCATTTCCGTTGGTCGAGGAGAGCAGAGAAGAAAATGGAATTTTCTTAAGTTTTTTTATGTTTCTTGCAATACAACCAATTACCCATGGTATATTGACAGAGCGATGGTCAAATAGTAATATATATGGGCAGTCTATTTAGGATATGAACGTCTCTTGTTGGGTTAGACATTCGAGAATTTGACTGTGGAAAATCATTTGTTAACAAGCCCCGAACTCCATTGTAATTCCTGCTGTCGTCGTTAGAAGTGAAAAAGTTCTCCAAACCCGTTTTATTTGAACAAAAACAATAAAAAAAATGGCATTTTCGATCTCGGTCTATTTGCCAAGATCGAATTTACAGGGTGTGTTCGATTTGTGATAGGGGCGGTTTAGCGCCGGTGTTCGCGCGTAGCTTGGATACACACATGCTCTAATTGACCCGCTTCTGACAATTAGAGCACGGTAAGAGTGGATTTACCTGAGACTAGAGCACGGAGCCGACCGGCTCTCAGCCAATCAAATTACGAGTTCAGAAAGAACAATGAGATCAAATTTAACTTAACTGATGAATTACAATTTCACAAGAAAGTTTACTGTTGTCAATCATGAGAGTGCTTCGACACACCATCACCGTTGTGAAAATTGATAGCAAATCCAAATAACACGATGTCGGTAAATGAGAAAATGGGTCAATCTGAAAAGAAGAAAGATGTTCAACAGGTTTGCTGAGTATTCACTTCTACAACTGCCCGTACAATGGACAGTCAGCTCTTAGCATAGGTTTCTGTCAGATGAAGAATGCAGAGCAATCATTTCTCCATAGCCATAGTCCTTTGTAACAAGACAATTGTCTTTTTACTTACAGGTCTACAATTGCAAGACGTTTTTAGACCTATTCGTTCTTCCCTAAGTGCAATGCGATGTGGAAGTTGAAGTAGTTTTTCCGAATTCTGTTGAAATAGTTATAGTTAATAAGGGTGATAAAATGTGGATGTTCATCAAGGAGTACAAAACAGTCTCTTAAGTCTCTTAGTCTCAGTCAACGGCAATTTGCTTCTCCCCTTGTTCCCAGTGAAAAAGACATAATTTGGAATTCCAGATGCCAAAATTAAAACATTCACATAAAACGCTGGTATTCTTTAGATCTTTAAAACAAATAATTTTCTCAATCTTCACTATTTGATCTTGATAAAAATGATATCTAAACAGATGTGAGTTTCAGTTGATCCGAAGAGGAAATATCAATATCAACTTGTAAAACATAAAACATCATAGAAACTTCATGGGAATGCATACTGACAATTCAATTTTTGACATCAATTTCCTCGTGTAAACTCATTAAATACAATATTCTCCTGCGAATCAAAGATATAATAGAATTTGGTTTAGAAACTGTCAATTTTTCTGGCAACAACTGATTATTAAATTTGAATGTGGCAGTTTAATTGACATTTCCTCACCTGTGAAGGAGAGATCATTTTGATTAGCTCAAAAAAGATCATTATCAACAACAAACTCTCATTGACGTGGTAGATCTCGTGAACTGAACGTAGCTTTTAAGACGTGCGACAGACTATTCATTACCCTTTAACTCTCACCCTGCTGAGTATTTTCAAGATATTTTTCAACAAATCTAGTCATGGCTGCTTCAGAGCAGCCATGACTAGATTTAATGGAAAATTCATCTCAGTTTAAATCAAGAAATCATTGGTGAAAAAATCCATCCAATTTACGTGGGGAAAATTTGATTAAATGTGCAAAAATTATTCTAAATTCAGTGGCAAGAGAAATCCTGTGTTCTGGAATATCCACCAGCAGCATGTGAGTAGTTAAAGGCTAAGATTAATGTTTACAATAATTACCACCTTATATACATGTACAGTTGCTGGAGCTGAGCAGTTCTGTTTTATCAGATTCGGTTCGGTTTCGTATCTGTTCAGGAAAAGACCTTCGGTTTCGGTTCAGTTTTTTTTCTATGTGTTAAGAACATTGTCAAAAAGTAAGCAACATTTCAGGCTCGTTAATTTGGAAAAAACGCAAGAGTTTGCACGCAATACTCACCACAGAAATCCCTGTATGTAAATATCTCTACTCAGTTCAACCTGACTTCCCTTTCATCATTTTTATGGGTTTTAGAGGATCAGTTGCTAAGCCTATTGAGACAAAACGAGAAAATACAGCAGTGCTGTGCAAAAAAGGACGATGATAATATGCCAGTGCAGTTTTACTGAAAAGACCATCTTTAAAATAATAAGACTGAGTATCACAAATGTAGTTTCACGTAAAACATTACGTTGAGGGACAATCTGGGGAATAAAGACATGACGTCAACATTGACCTGCCTGTTTTTATTTCCAATGCATTTTGGGTTCTATACCGAATTTGGTCAAAATCGACCCAGTAGTTAGCCCGTTGCTAAGGGGCACTCTGGTTGTTAGGGAAGTCACGTGACGTCAACATTGATCTGTCTGTTTTCATTTGCAATGCATTTTGGGTCCGTATACCGAATATGGTCAAAATCGGCCCAGTAGTTAGCCCGTTGCTAAGGGGCGCTCTCGTTGCTAGGGAAGTCACGAGACGTAAACTTTGATCTGTCTGTTTTCATTTGCAATGTATTTTGGGACCGTATACCGAATTTGGTCAAAATTGGCCAAAATTGGCCCAGTAGTTAGCCCGTTGCTAAGGGGCACTCTGGTTGTTAGGGAAGTCACGTGACGTCAACATTGATCTGTCTGTTTTTATTTGCAATGCATTTTGGGTCCGTATACCGAATATGGTCAAAATCGACCCAGTAGTTAGCCCGTTGCTAAGGGGGTGCTCTGGTTGCTAGGGAAGTCACGTGACGTCATCATTTATCTGTCTGTTTTCATTTGCAATGCATTTTGGGGTCCGTATACCGAATTTGGTCCAAATCGGCCCAGTAGTTACCCCGTTGCTAAGGGGACGCTCTGGTTGGTAGGGAAGTCACGTGACGTCAACACTGATCTGTCTGTTTTCATTTGCAATGCATTTTGGGTCCGCATACCGAATTTGGTCAAAATCGGCCTGGTAGTTAGTCCGTTGCTAAGGGGCGCTCTGGTTGCTAGGATAGTCACGTGGCGTCATCATTGATCTGACTGTTTTCATTTGCAATGCTTTTGGGTCCGTATACCGAATTTGGTCCAAATCGGCCCAGTAGTTAGCCCGTTGCTAAGGGACGCTCTGGTTGCTAGGGAAGTCACGTCACGACACCAGTGACCTGTCTGTTTTCGTTTGCAATGCATGTTGGGTCCATGCATTTATCAAAATTGGTCAAAATTGGCCCAGCAGTTTGCCCGTTGCTAGCGGCGTGCTTTATTTGCTATGGACGTCACGTGACATAATCAGTGACCCATTAACCCCCACCTCCCCCCCCCCCCCCCCCACCCAATATATTAAGGGTCCCTTGACCCAATGAGGGTGAAAGCAATGGTGGAGAGCCATCACTTGTTCTCGCGTCCGAGTATCCTTGAAAAAAATGTAACCTCATTTGCCCCCGGTTCCTTTGGGAAAATCCATAAAAGTTTAATCAGCCAGAGTCATTCTCGTGAAGTCTCATCTCGTTAACTACTTCCTACGATAAAAAAATAGTGAAAACAATATAAAGGACGATGTCGCTCGGCGTTGGCTATCGTCGACGTCTCACTCGGGAGCCTTCGGCTCCATCGCCCTTTAAAAAAACCCACATCTATCAGGGTAATAAATGAATAAAAGTTTATGTAATCGATGTTGTGTTCTCATTGTCACATTCTTACCCTCAGTGACTCGTCCGGTAGTTTTGTCAATTTATGCACAGACATAGTAAAACCGTTTGGCGGGTTTTTGCTGGGTCTTGTGGTTCGTTTTTCTGGTGCCGTAAAAAGGAAAACTGAAAATCGCCCAGCTCTAACATTTACAGATGTTTCTACCTGTACCTATGTGGCCATGCTAGATATCACTGCCAAGCAACTGGACATGTACAGGTTGTAGTCTAGTGGGAATTCTGTACAGTTGCCCAGTCCATCCCAGTTCATTGAGGGTTAACAAAACTAAAAAGAAAATCAGTCACTTTTTCCTTGAAAATGAACCTTACTCTGTTATTAAGCCTCGACAGGGACTTATAAATAGTGACGGGGCAATTTGAAATTTCAGACAGTTGCGGTATTCAACGATTGGTTCGTTTC
This sequence comes from Pictodentalium vernedei, assembly GCA_031216915.1. Classification (NCBI taxonomy): domain Eukaryota; kingdom Metazoa; phylum Mollusca; class Scaphopoda; order Dentaliida; family Dentaliidae; genus Pictodentalium; species Pictodentalium vernedei. The sequence continues at coordinate 378,348,430 of CM062293.1, forward strand.
GGTTTTTCGGTATCCCTTGATATCGGTATCGGTTCTGGGTTTTTTTAAAGGGCGATGAAGTCGAAGGTTCCCGAGCGAGACTTCGGCGATAGCCGACGCCGAGCGACATCGTCCTTTATATTGTTTTAACTATTTTTTATCGTAGGAAGTAGTTAACGAGATGAGACTTCACGAGAATGACTCTGGCTGATTAAACTTTTAGGGATTTTTCCCAAAGGAACCGGGGATAAATGAGGTTACATTTTTTCAAGGATACTCGGACGAGAGAACAATTGATGGCTCTCCACCATTGCTTTCACCCTCATTGGGTCAAGGGACCCTTAATATATTGGGTGAAGGGGGGGGGGGGGTTGGGGATAATGGGTCACTGATTATGTCACGTGACGTCCATATCAAGTAACGCACGCCTCAAGCAACGGGCAAACTACTGGGCCAATTTTGACCAATTTTGATAATTGCATGGACCCAACATGCATTGCAAACGAAAACAGACAGGTCACTGGTGTCGTCACGTGACTTCCCTAGCAACCAGAGCGACCCCTTAGCAACGGGATATCTACTGGGCCGATTTGGACCAAATTCGGTATACGGACCCAAAATGCATTGCAAATGAAAACAGTCAGATCAATGATGACGTCACGTGACTTCCCTAGCAACCAGTGCGCCCCCCTTAGCAACGGGCTAACTACTGGGCCGATTTGGACCAAATTCGGTATAAGGACCCAAAATGCACTGCAAATGAAAACAGACAGATAAATGATGATGTCACGTGACTTCCCTAGCAACCAGAGCGCCCTTATCAACGGGCTAACTACTGGGCCGATTTGGACCAAATTCGGTATATGGACCCAAAATGCATTGCAAATAAAAACAGACAGATAAATGATGACGTCACGTGACTTCCATAACAACCAGAGCGCCCACTTAGCAACGGGCTAACTACTGGGCCGATTTTGACCAAATTCGGTATACGGACCCAAAATGCATTGCTAATGAAAACAGACAGATCAATGTTTACGCCTTGTGACTTCCCTAGCAACGAGAGCGCCCCTTAGCAACGGGCTAACTACTGGGCCGATTTTGACCAAATTCGGAATACGGACCCAAAATGCACTGCAAATAAAAACAGGCAGGTCAATGTTGACGTCACGTCTTTATTCCCCAGATTTTTCCTCAACGTAATGTTTTATATGAAACTACATTTGTGATACTCAGTCTTATTATTTTAAAGATGGTCTTTTCAGTAAAACTGCACTGGCATATTATCATCGTCCTTTTTTGCACAGCACTGCTGTATTTTCTTGTTTCGGTATATTGCCCATCTCTACAGCGAACTATGATGTAAAACAATACCATGGCAAATGCTATCTATCAGTAGAGTTCTCGAGGGAGAAACAGACGGGGATAACTTTTTCAAAACAAGATAAAAGTGGCAGATTGTGGTTGTGTAGGGACCCAAGGCTTTTTTTATAAACAATATTTTATTCGTCATGAAATGGTTTGGTAAACAGGCATATTCCTATGTATATACCTCACCGATACATAAAATATACATTCTTATTTTACCAACAATGGTGCGTAAACAAGTGCAAAGTTCTGACGTTCCTTCTAGACACAATTTCTTATCAATCAAAGTTTCTGTCAAACTAACTTGAGGCATGAATCTTGATAGGGATAGGGCTCTTCAGCAAGATATTGGGGTGTAACCCGGTGGTTAATGAAAACCAGTATATTAAATTAGTCTCGTTGAAGTTCGCTCTATTTGGGGGCTTGAGCTGGGGTTATGATGTCCATAACAAAACAATGTGAACTCTTCCGATAAAAACCAAGGCTAGTGTTGAGAAATAGTATGACGTTTTATGTGTTTTATGTGTCAATAAAGCGTCCCACACAAAGGACCCCTGGGACCAGTAACATGACTTTTGGTCCTTTATCCTTGAAAATCTCTTGTACTGTGGCCGCAAATACCAGTCTGGTGGCTGCAACCGCGTTGCTTTTATATGTATCTTCTATCCCAGTTTGGTGTCTGCAACAGAGTTGCTTTTATATGTAGCTTCTGTCTGAGTGGGAGAGTCAGTCCCAGACTCGTCTATTAGAACAAACTGATCGGAGGATGTCGTGAATGAAATTGATGGCTATGTTGTGTTGCATCCAGGTTTTCCAGACAAGTCCCATCGTCAAAGATGAGACCAGCTTCACGAAACTCATTCATCTGAGATATATTTACAGGTGGGTCAGTAACGTGAATATTTAGATATGTACACCTGCACAATTCCAAGTTAGTTGGTGCTTTGTACATTACTATTAACCCTTTACCCAACGTAACGGCCAAAACCGGCCACCGCTATTCTCAAAAATCGCCAATTAATTTTCATTATTTTTTCATTTTTTGTCTCAAAAACATAGGTTATGACCCCTCATTGGAACGAGCTCGTTCCAATGAGGGGTCATAACCTATGTTTTTGAGACAAAAAATGAAAAAAATTAGTTATTCGAGATTTTTTTTTGCATGTGTCGTCTGCTTTTCATGTTAGGTAAAGGGTTAAACTGAACAGTCCCAACAAATTGATTTTCTGTAAGGAAGTAGAAACAAATCATTAAATTAAGAGGCCGATTTTAAACAGCCTCGACAAGTTACCCTCTTCAAAATTAAATTGATTGTTGGTAGAAATAGTAGCCTTTTCATCCTCTTCAAATACATCTTGAAGTAAACGGTACCTTCGTCTTTCAAGCCATATGGGAAGGATTGAGAGCATCATGGTGAAGGACCTACATGTCTTTGGCTGGAACTTACTGGTTTTCAACACCTCTTGAACAACATCTCGCTGATGACAGGAAAGAAGTCGTCCAGCCCCAACATTACGGTAAATGATCGTTGAAAGGGCTGCCACAAGCATCTAAATTGGGCATTTTGGAACCTATCGTAACTGGTATATCGTTGTAACGTTCATTTTCAACCAAAGATATTTTGTGACCCCCGGCTTCTGGATAAATGGCCATCAAATAACGGCTGTTCACCTTACGTTACCATGGATACTGCTGAACAGGGGATGATCTTCTCGTTGATGGGAAACTGAGCCCATCAACTTGCTTTTTAATATCAACACTTTCAATTATTTCATACTGTTCTGGTCTGGTAAAATTACCAACAGTATCTACAAAAGTTGACCTACTCACCTTGACGTTTTGGCCTCGTTTCTCCTGGACCAAGTGTCTTCCTCTCATTCATGCCTTGAAATGTCCCTATTAATGTGAATCGGATTAGCACTGAATTTAGTGTAACCAGTGTTATGCGCTGTTCGTTATGATTAACTGCGTTGCCATAAGTAGCATTATGTTCAGCGGCGTAGCCAGGGTTGGAACATGCAGTACGGCTGCCGTGGACTGGTCACTTTTCACGGGTGGGCAATATTTCTACGGATGCAGTTATATTAGATTCCAAACATTAATTATAGGAACAATCATTAAAAATTTAACTAATGACGCACTGGGTACAACCCAATTCTGTTTAATTAACACATAACCTACATGTAACACAGCTTTTTTAAAAAAATTAATTAGATTTCACATTTTTCGAAAAAAATTCTCAATTGTTTTTAATAAAGCCATGCATATATGAATATCATTAGAACCGACTCGTTGAGCCGGTTCTAATGATATCCATATTTGTATAGTTTTGTCGAGACATTGGCAAGATATTTTAGGTTGTGGTAGGCTTATTTTGGTAGCCCCGAGGCTGCACGTTGAAAATATTGATTGGTCTACCCCACACATTTACTGAACAGCCATCCTATAATGACGTTATGACGTACCATGTTCCTGGCCGGAAAAACGGCCGCTAGGGCTCAAAGGGTTAAGTCGGAAGTTTCCTCATCTCCTTGAGCTATCCTAACGTCGCGGCTTTCCCGCGGCTTTCGGATAGCCGAACTATCTCTTCTCTCACTTCGACGAATTCTCTCACTACGACTCTGAATCTTAGCTCTTGGAAATTGTTAGACATGCGGTGATTTTTCTAAAATTTAGTGTATTGTAGAGCTAAACAAATTAGGAGATAGCTGTGGTTTTCGTTATCTATTTAACGCCATTTTGACATTTTTACGCCACTTTGAAGTTCAGCGTATTTCTTCATTCTTAATTTACTGCCCTGTTCTTGAGTCCAATTGCGCCCTATTAATACACGAAACACTAATGAAACTTACCACACACCCATTTGTGATCACATTAACTTGTTAACCATATTTTTGTCATTTCAATTTGACACACCCGACGCCAGCAATTCCAATATTACGGAATTTTTTTTATATTTCATTTTTATATTCATGATCATATTAACTTGTTAACAATATTTTTTTCATTTAAATTTCACACACCTGGCTCCAGAAATGTCAGTTCTACGGGTTTTTTTTTATATTTCAACCTCCCTTTGTGCCTTAGCCTTTTGAATTTTCGGAAATATAATCTCCACAAAAACCCATATCTAAAAATGTCGTGCCGTTCCAGGAAATTCTCAGCCGCTGTACCCGAACGCTCAGGTGAAGTCACAGGTCAAAAATTAAAATGCGTCAGATTTTTTCAGAAAGTTTTGTATATTGTAGGTAGAGCTGAACAAAAATTAAGAGATAGCTGGGGGGGGGGGGGGGTTGGTTTGTCGATTTAACGCCATTTTGACGTTATTTTGAAGTTTAGCCTATTTTTTCTATTCTTTATTAAAAGCCCTACGTTCTTGAGTTCAATTGCGCTCTACAGTACAGTCGCCGTGGATTGGTCGCAATCCACGCGTGCGCAGTGATGTCCACGCATGCGTCTACCAGGTAATAAAAAATCATCAGGATCAAAATTTTAATTAATGAAGCACCGGGTTGTACCCGGTGCTTCATTAATTGAATTTTTGATGATCAATCCTATAATTAGTGTTTGGAATCTAATATTAGTGCGTCCGTGGAAATATTGCCCACCAGTGGAAAATGACCAGTCCACGTCGGCGGACCTGTATTAATACACTATACACTTACGAAACTTACCACACCTATTTGCGATCATATTAACCTGTTAACCATAGTTTTTTTACATTTTAATTTGACTCACCCGATGCCAGCTATGCCAATTTTAAATTTGTTTCTATACCTTTTATTTTCAACCTCATTTCGAGCCTTAGCCTTTCTAAAAAGGAAATTTAGTGTTAGCAATATAACAATGAAATACTATGAATATTACTGATTCATATAAAGTTAGATGAGTTTATGTGAAAAATATGTGGCGCCACGGTTCACAAAAAGTGACTTTTAATGCAGTGATTGATGAACACTTACTTTTTTCATACAAGGTTGTTGATGTTTTTGTATTGGGGTTAAACGTCACTTTCATACGCGTAGAGTAGTTTATGGGTGGAGAAAGCCGGACTACCAGGAGAGAACCATCGAGCAGGGAGTGGGCAACTGTCAGACTCTCCAGCTTACGAACTCGGAGTTAGCAGCAGTGGACGGCAAGTGCACCATCGAGGTGCGATACGCCTTAGTAGTCAGTACACAGTCCCACTTTGCTCCCATGTGGGCCATCGGGATTAAATGTCTTGCCCAATGAATCAGTTGGTCAGGATCTAACCTGCGACCTTTCGGTTTAAAGTTCAGTGCTCTAACCATTGAGTCACCGCGATTCTTTCATTCAAGATAAAGTAAATTATAAATTGTATCCAATCAGAAACAACAGTATTTTTTTTTTAATTGACTGACATTATAAGTTTGTATTCAAATTAATTGAAAATAATTCTTTCTAAACATTTGATTAATTTTTAAAAACAATATTCTGAGAAAAATTAAAAAAAACTGTTAGCACTGTAGTGTGATCGTTTGGTGGTTCCACCTGGAGGAGATTCCTAAAAGGGTAGCTCTGGTGTCATGTTGTGTAGAAAAGAATATTGTACATCATATGTAAAATCCGATACAATCCGCTTTGCGAAAAATTTAGAATCCAAGATGGCCTTTATCAGAATCCAAGATGGCCTTTAACATTTCGAAATTTCGGATATCTACACATATACACATATAAGAGAAATGAAGAGAACCATTAGCTGATAAAACATAAACACGGACATGGTAAATTGAAAACACAAAAATACGACTAAACTCGAAACCAAATTTTTTATCAGACCACATTCAGGACATATTCAAGCATTTTTCTCCCGAAATTCTCATCAGAGAGCTAGGAAGCTGTGTGGACAAATCCTGTAACATACGGACTGTACATATCTGTGTCCCAGATTGTACAAAATGGCCCCTAAAAAATTATAAATATTTCTCAACTAGGTCCTTTGCAGTCGAGAACTACGTTTTCTGAATTCGTATACCCTACTCCGTGGCAGTTCCCACAGATTACCACCCTCTTTGGGCCGTTTTTTGCTGCAACACAAATTCGTCCCACAAGTATTCTTGTCCGAAAGCTTGGACTTGCACCATACAAACTTAAGCAGACTTTCTCTGTAGCAGGGGGACAAGTCATAATCGGAGCAAAATGAGTTCCTCGAACTTACTATTCCTAGAGACAAGGATCAATGTAATTATTTTCGAGTAGTTTCCAAATTATGATTTGTAGATGCACCCTCAAACTGTGGTAAAACGCTGGCCGTTCAGTAGGTGGAAGTTTCTGCGGATTAAATGAAGGCCTGCACGAGGACACCACGAAGTTGGCATACTTCAAGTTGCTGGTTGAGTCCCCGCACTTGCCATTATACAATAGAATGAAGAATCATCTGCCACTGCCTTCGTCATTTTGTTCATGTGTAGACAACGTCGGACATGGTACAGGATACCTGGCGCAACTCTTCGGAGGATTCTATCTTGTTCGGGAGACTAACTGTCCTCTGGTTGTATGTGGTAGAAGTTGTATCACCCCTACCCTGTGCATGAGTGAATAGAATGTGCTGCTTTTTGCCGTCCAGATGTGCTGTACGAGATCGGGAATTTTCCAGAGAGCATGTGCACACGTAGACATTCTGGTTTCTGATTTGAAGTAAACACCAGCCATGTGTAGGTCCCAATGACACCAGAGACGGATAAGAACATATTTGTTGCCTGCGACAACGATCGCGGTGGAGATACTTTTCAATACGTGACCAATCTGCGTTCCATCAATCCAGTTGCATAGAGATCAGTACTGCTCTTGGCCAAATAACCACATGCAGTGTGAAGTGAAGTAAAAGGAGACATCTGTTTTTCAGTCGCGAAGTCAGTGGCTTGGGATACTATCACAGTATCAGCATCTCCCGTATTATTATGAACAGCTCCTACTTTGCTCTCAGCAAGCGGCTTACCAGTTCAATGAACTGACTCTTGGTTTTCTCTTTTGATAGAAAAGGTTTCTGGTTATTGTGGCCTTCTATGTAATCATTCAGGTGGATGTCGACGCATGTTTTTCCTCTTCGCCTACGATGTTCGTGATTCGTGATTTTAAATTCTAGGGCTTTATTACTTTCCAAAGTGTGATTTACTGGGATTTCCGGGATTGATTATAAACGATAACTTCACAAGTGAATTATGCAATCAACAATTGGGTCATGTATCCGTGCGCGCAAACGAAGACGCTTTGCCGTGGGTGTAATGGGGACTTCATTGTTTTTTAAACCTTTACCTTACATGAAAAGCAGACGACACTTGCAAAAAAAGTTTTGAATAACTATTATTTTCCTTTTTGGCTCAAAAACATAGGTTATGACTCCTCATTGGAACGAGCGCGACGAGCTCGTTCCAATGAGGGGTCATAATCTATGTTTTAGAGACAAAAATGAAAAAAACAATTTTTAGAATAGCGCTGGACGGTTTTGGCCGTTTCGTTAGGTAAAGAGTTAAATAATATAATTATCGTTAATAATGAAAAGTAATAAACAGAGTAATCGCTTGACTGGACTGGTTACGCGAAATAATTCATTCGAGGCGAGGGACTATATTGTAAAACACTCGTACGCATTCGAGCACTCGTGTTTGTACAACGTCCCTCACCTCTCATGAATTATTTCACGTAACCAGTCCAGTCAAGCGATTACTCGCTATTTATTCATAACCATTCAATATGGTGCAGACATGTCCATACTTACATCTAACACACTTGACATATTGTTCACCTATTCCAGTATACTTGGACTTGTTCGACTGTTTCACTCTGTGTAGACGAGTTCCTTTAGCGATGACATGAACACGTTGTTTCGGATTTTCAGCAAGCTGGATGGAACATGAGAGAGCTTTTGCCAAGTGTGCTTTTTATTGGCTTTCCTATTGCACCGTCTTTGAATAGGGATGTAGGCATTGTGGTCGTCTTATATTTGAAATGATTCGTCCTATCGTCTTAGCGTTTTGTGATTGCGACCAGTCGAGAGAACAATGTCTTTGGGTTAATGTGCACTCGCTGGTTGTCAACTGTTACGTCGGGGTACAGATGAGCTATTGGTTTTATTTTGTCACCCCGTCTGATAGAGGTCCACCAACTTTTACTTCATACAACTGCTTCTGTATCTTTGCCCCTGATTTTAAAAATCATATTTTCGGTCCAGAATTGGTCAATTTTCAATCGGATCTAAAACGTTTCCTCGGAGGAGAAATTTGATATACATCTTGTTCTATGAAATCTTCCTGTTCTTTTGATACTTCTTCCCGGTAGACTAACATTTTGCATTTAACGGCCAAACTACTGGCTTTTCTTTTAATTGAATTTCCAAGCATACATCAATACATCACAATACTATAAAGTTTGATCAAATGTTGATCAATTGAGCTGAAAACAACTTGTCAAAGAATATTTATTTTTAAATGTTAAAAATTACTATTTTTGACATCTCAGGTACGTTTTCCAATGTTTTGCAACTTACATCAAAATTCAACACATTTTGTGCTTTCCCCTTCGCTTATTATTCGGCGGCTCTATTTCTGTAGTGCTTTTGTCACAGAAAATATCGGTTGGCACTGTCAGACTACTATCGTAGAATATCTTAGATTCTTAGGTTTTCCTTAGACTTTGGATTGAAGGTAAACTGTATCAGGTGATAAGTTATAAGGTGCGTGCGCCAAATGATATCACATTTCAAAATCCGAGGGACAGGTTGAAGGAAGTCTAGGCAGCTTACGGTTCTCTATTCAACAGCTAGATTACCCACGGGACGTATTAAATGGTAGATTCTCCGTAGTATCAAGGGCCTCTAAAGTGTGTGTTTAAAACGCATGGATGTGTTTGTGATGACGTTCAAACGCCCATCGGTTCCTTTGCCCAGCATCAGTTTTAATACTTTTGATAACCACAAATTCCAACTGCAGATTACAAATCAATATTTGGTTTCAGCCAAGCTTGGGGTACTTTAACTACTTTTCAGTCTAGAAACTCAAATTCTAGACATTTTTGGAAAAATTCTATTAGAGCCCTGTCTGAAATTTACAACTTTTTTCCAATTTAGGTCTTCGAATTGCCAACTATTGTAAATGTGAAGAATGATATTGAGTGGTACTCCCCCTCTCCACATCCATACTGTCGAAACGTTTCTGATTTTGTTGGATTGTTAATTGTTGTACTAACAACACTATTGTATTGTGTGGAATGGAATCAATAACACACAATTCGAAGTCCTCCGCCTGTAACTAGCAGGATTATTGCTTGAAAAGTATCGTCATTTCAATATCGTCGAACATGGTAATTTCATTTGGATAGCGACATGGACTGGATTCTCGGTCCTCTATCCAGCACTGTAGAATCTCACCTGATGTAAACATTGCATCTCAAATACTAGTCTCCTTAGGCGCTACTGGTTCAGTTTTGATTTTGCATTTTCATTGAAACCAAGATCTATCTAAGGCGAATGCGAGACGCTATCTTGTGTAGAAACGGCCCTTATTGCGGTCATAACTCTATGCCACTGATCTATGTACAGATCGTCGGAACGTCAGCAAAAGAAGGCGCCACTCAAACTGTCCCCTCCTTGAGATGACGTCAAGTCAATCAACATAATTACTCCTGCCAAGCCATGGTGTTTGTTGAAGTGAAAGCTGTTACGCTGTATCGTAAGAGCTTTCACTTCATCAATCGCCATGGAGTTTACCTTATTTATACCATGCTCGCCCATCTTACTACCCGTGAAAAGCCTGTGTGTTAAATTCTAGCTTTTAACCCCACTACCGGTGTAAAGCTTCTACATGGTTAAAATAATTTACACCAATAGTTGGAAGTTCATCCAAGTGGACTTTGACATGACGCAATTTGCTATCTTCGATACATTCACACTTCGCGATGCTTCTTTCAAACATATGACGTTTGCGGTACTATCTACTACGTACAATGACTTATTAAGTTTAAAATACCTACAATTAGATATCTAAAATAAACTTTAAGGATTGTTAATAATAATTTGGCTGAAAGAGCAAGGTAAATCCAATCAACTTTGACGATGTGTCTTGCTATCAATCAAGCATTCACGTGCAGCCGGTTGTACTATCCACCGGTGTAGATGTAAACAAAACAAGCCCGTGTGTTTGCGATAGAAAGTCCCCCTTTCTCTCCATTTTAAGTGACAAAGTCAATTATTTATTAAGAGTATGGTATAAATAAAACAAATAGGTACTAGGGTCGGTAATCAGATTTAAACCACTCTTAGAATAAGGGTTTTAACCACTCGGCAAGCCGAGTGGTTAAAACCCTTATCCTACTCGTGGTTTAAATCTGATTACAGGCCCTAGTATCCACTTATTCTATATATGAAAACTAATAACACTATATCAGGTTTTCAATCTCGGGAATTGCTATTTGTCAATAATGACTAAAAGATGTTGTAAATCCTCAATTTGCTTCTCCGCAAAATATCTTCACATCATCAACATATTCATTTTCGTCTTCATATTCTTTAAAAAGTGATAGGAGACTGCGAGGGATCGGTATACTAAAAACCTTCGAGATTTCATTTTTCTTTTTCGACTGAGCATGGTTCATTTATAGAACACTTGCGCCCCACCCATCCCAAGATGGCGGTAGTGGAGACAATTTTGAGTATGTTGCCAATAGGCGTCTAGCAATCCTGTGCAAACAAACCATGTAAAGTGAAGTAAAAGGGGTCACTTTCTCAGCATTTAGTTGGTGGGTTAACTGGAGTATTGAAACAATGTGTATCATGTGTGTTGAAACTTGAAAGCATGCCCAAGCTATTTATTTCCTTGTTGTTTGGCTTTGCGGGTTACCTGTATCAACAACGCATGGGAACTCTGCAATAACGTGAAAGCATTAATACGCCTCTTATCTTTCTCAATATTTTGTTAGTAGGGTGAAAGCCGGTATTAACAAACCACACAAAGTTGATCTGACGTGACAGATAGTTAGCACAAACAAACAGCGTGAGCTGTGAAAATACGTTATACGTCTACTGGAACATTCCGGTTAATTGTTAATTGTTCGTAACCCTCGGCAACACGCCACATACCTTCTTCAACACCCATGTTAATTCTTGGTATAGAGAAATCCTAAAATGTGTGATGCGCCGTGAAATCTGAAAGTAAGTAAATTGTTATTCAAAAGAATACAACGGTTTAAACTGGGATTTTTTTTACAACAATTGTTTACAGAAACAATGGTATTATGTCTGGTACAGCATAGCCAGATTTGTCGTCTTCCTGATGTCATGAGTAATATGTACGTAAACGTGAGGCTGTGTTTGTCAGAAGTCTTGCGATCAACGCTTATTTCTCAGGCAAAAATATGACATGAGACTTATGTGGATGTTTGTCTTCACTCTTTTAACTTTGTCCGTTACATGTCGTTAACCACTCTTACCATGTCACATTCAGAAGTTACGTCAGTTTTAACAAACTACGTGTGCCCTGGGGTTAGTTTTGGGCGGTTTTTCGGTTTTAGGTTCGGTTCAGGTATTTTAGGCAAGCCGAAAAACCGAACCATAAGACTCAGCAAAACCCACTCAAATGGTTTTACTGTGTTTGTGCATAAAATGATCAAACTACCTTACTGGACGAGAACTGGGCTAGTGGTCCCAATGAACCCTTGTCACTTAGTCTATACGGCCAACGGGCAAATACGTAGTGTGTCCATTGTCACGTTTTCGCCCTTATTGTCCACCAGCCGAGTCAATAAGGGGGGAAATTTGACAATGAGAACACAACATCGATTGGATGAACTGTTTTTATCCCATAAATGGCCGTTTTTTTTTAACAATAAAGGCCTTGGGTAAATTTTTGCTTTATTCACCTAGTAGGGTGATAATTTATTCCCGTAGGTTTAACACTGAAAGAATTTATTCCCCTAGTAGCGACGGACTTGTTGACCTCTGGCCTCTACCACATTTGTCTAGCATAATTAATAGTTCGATTGTTGATTTCTTTAAATCGTTTTGAAAGTATTACACAATGCCAGTAGAAAACACAACACACTTCTCATATAATAAAGTATTTTTGCAAGTTTAGCTCAAGTTTGTAGAGGAATTATTTTTAGACAGGAATGTATTACTGCGCCTTGTTTATTTTTGCCAATTTTGCTGGTCGATCGAATTGGACCAACGTGCTCATCACTTCTCGCTGTGGTTTGTAGCGAATTATAGCACGATTTTGCCGCGACTGCCCTGTAGAAGATTTATGGGATAAACAAAATAAAAGTATAGTGTTTTCAAGTAAAGAAATTATTCTACGAGTAGGATTAAGAATGAAACCGACGAGCAGAGGCTCGTCGGTTTCATTCTTAATCCTACTCGTAGAATAAATGTTTTACATAAAAACACTATACGTTTATTCTATGTTTATTTGTTACTGTAATTTATGTGTTTGTATTTGTTACTCTAATTTATGTATGTTGCCGAAGGTTACGTCTCCATAGGCTTAGCAACTGATTCCTTGGAATCGCTAAGACTGATCAAAGGGAGGTAAGCTTGGACCCAATGGAGATATTTACATACAGGGCTTTTCTGGTGAGTGATGTCGAACAAACTATTGTGATTTTTTTTTAAGTTAAGGAGCCTGAAGTGTTGTTTTCGATATGTTCATGTTTTTAACACATAGAAAAATTGAACCGAAAGGAGGATTTTTCCTGAAACTAAACAGAATTTGAATACTCAAAACCTCCCAGCTAGTATGGCAAAATGTAATAACTGGTCGTTTCATTTCCGCAACGTCTTGTAAGTCTGTCGATTGTTGGTATAAAATAACTATGTAATGTAGATTTATCCCGGTAGAACACTCACTTAATTTATCCGGATACAGATTAAATTGACACTGAGGGATACAGTTGTTCATAGCTTAGTCATCGGACTCCAGGTACTGAGTTTAGCTTTTGTCGGAGTGGCATGTGGTGTTTTCTGGACCAAAACATGGCTTCTGTAAGTGCAAATCGATCTCAAACTATGCTTGTGATTGACAAATTGAAATGTCTTACAGTTACGTGCTGTTACTTGAGAGTTCTCACTGGTATTACTATTTCCGGGAACTGTAAATCCTTCCACAACGATACAATTCCGACTTATAAGCGTGTCGTTAACAGTTTCAACCTGTATATGTGCAGTTTTGTGCAAGTAAAAGTAGGCAGCGCGTATGTACACAACCCAACAGGGCTCTATGAACAAATGTAAGACAAAATCGCAGATTTGGCTGTATACAGTAGATACCATTCGGGTCATCGGGGTTAAAAGGGATGCAACCTATTAATAAACGAAGGGTGAAAGGTGTCCGAAAAATGTGATTGTTGCAGAATAAGATTCACTGGGAGTATAACGAGGAAGTAGAATGAGAGAATGGAGGATATTGGGTGGCACAAAGGATGGTGTTAGACTGTTTATCGGAGAGACTGAAGAGACTGGGGAGAATGGGTTACGGGATGTCCTCGAAACATTTGTTTCCGGGTATTGGGAGGAGAGGTGAGGCGAGGCCTGAGTGGAGGGGGGTTATTATTATTATTATTATTATTAAATACTATTTTAGATGTTTTTGTCATTTTATGTCACTGTCTTGAATCGAGACGATGGGCACTTGTGGAACACACACCTCTGTAAATTTAAAAGAGGTTATAAACACTGGCACAGTTACATAGTACTGGACCCCAGCTGTTGTGTCAATAACTTGATTAACTAGCCTTTCAGTTTAAGACTTTATTTCCACTAAAAAACGCATATCAGTTCGCTGGAAATTGTACAATTCGGCTGCCATGAACTTTCCCGATTCACAAATAAACTAAATCAGTATATTTGTTTAACGAAAAGCACGTGCTTGTAAACGTCGTGTTGTTTCAAATCAAATGCTTCCAATGATTAAGATACCGAAACATAAAATTAGTGTCGTTTAATAATTTAATAATTGTGCTTTTGAGATTAATTTTTCCTCTTCCTATATAGAAACGTACACCGCCTCACCCAAATGCCCTTCGAAAGCGTGTTCAACAAATAGTAATATAAACAAATCGTAACTAAGCACGTGCTTGTATTTTTCAGTTGCAAGGTGCAGATTTTGTATCCGTGGCCCCTGATACACGATAAATTCAGGTAATCAGGTATACTTATTGTAAGATAAGAACTTGTATACTAATCGAAGTAAAAAAAAATACGCCATAATCCAGGTCAACGTGCATTCTGATCTCGAGTAAGCAATACATGGAAGTTGAAATTAATGAATGGGGACAAAATGGTTCATCCAGTATCACGGTACCATGAGTTATGTGTGTATTTTACTAGTTGTCTCTGTAATACTACGCCCAACTTTTTGTCTTCCTGTTTTCGCGCTACAAAATGGCAGTAGTATAATATATCTAATAATTTCTACGCTATATCTAAGACCTAACTGGACCCTATGCCCAGTTTGGACTTGGGTGGTGTAGCAATTACTTAATATACTACTCAAAGTTTGCTAAGCACCAAATATTTGACACATCATTGTGAAATTTTCTTGTGACATATTTGCGATATTTTTGGTGGATATGATTGAGGAATGTATTGAGATGGTCCCCATTGTTTACATTAGCTCTCTTGACAGGCAGACTTTTCGTGACGGTCATGGAAAGCATGTGCCCCTTGATTTTCATGATGTTTTCGTGTACTGTCTACATGTACATGGCGTGTGTAGGGTATTCAATCTTCATTTCAACACAAACCCCTAAGAAGACATTTGTCTGAAGCAGAAATGTGGCGGGCTATAGGGATGGTGGAGCAAGGGGCTACCCATCGTCAGGTTCGTGAAGCCCTTGGTGTGCACCATAAGGTGATCACCAGAGCCTGGGCAAGATTTCGGCAGTATGGCTCACTAGTAAGACGACATGGTGGTGACAGAGACAGGGCAACATCTGCAGCTGAAGATCGGTTTTGGATCATTCAGGCCCTTGGGAACCGCTTTGCCACAACAACCCAGCTTCGCAATGACCTTCAGAATGTATCCGGGGTAAATGTTTCCACGCAGACTATCCGGGAAAGGTTGCACGACGGTGATCTCCGATCGAGAAGACCATGTATTCGCATTCCGCAGTCCCAGAACCACCACCAGGCACGATACGAATGGGCCATGGGCCACATTGGATGGACCAGAGAAGATTGGCGACCTGACCTTTTTACAGATTAGTCCAGGTACTGCCTATGGCACACAGATAGACGTTCTAGGGTATGGAGAAGAGCAGGAGAGCGATTCCATGCAGCCAACATTGCTGAGCATGACCGCAAAGGTGGACGGTCAATCATGGTCTGGGGCGGTATCAGCTGGGATGGATGTACAGAGCTCTGTGTCCTTGAACGTTGTACATTGACTGCACAACCGTATATTGGAGAGATCCTGGATGCCCACGTCAGATTGTTAGCAGGTGCAGAGGGTGACAGATTCATTCTGATGGACGATAATGCCCGTCCTCGTGTGTTGCCCATGCTGTCGGGGAGTATCGACAGAGGGAGGGGATTCAGTGTATGGACTGGCCAGCAAGATCCCCTGACCTCAATCCAATCGAACATGTCTGGAATGAGTTGCAGCTTACAATTTCAACCCGTCCAGTCCAGCCAAGAAGTGTCCAGGAGCCCGGTGCCATGCTGGTCCAAGAATGGAAAAACATCCCACAAAGGACCACCAGGAACCTGGTTGGGAGCATTAGAAGGCGTTGTCAAGCTATAATTAACAGTAATGGGTCTCATACTCGATATTGAAGCCATACCAGTTCGCTCTGTTAACTTTCTGGCATATTGAAAAATTACCTCTTTTACCAAACATATACATTTTCCATGGTTATCGTATTCAAAATCTAAAAACTAATGTCAAACACAAATAAAATCTTAATTTATGTGCTTAAATAATTAAGATATAATTTAATAAAAAGTATATACACTTTTGATAACAATATTTCAACTAAAACGTAAAACAGGTAGTTGGATGTACTTGGTGCTTAGCAAACTTTGAGTAGTATATATCCTTCTGCTTATAATTTAGAAGCGCAAGAAATGGTGTACCTCAATTGTAAATATGGTGCGTCTAATGTGGGCGAGCGGGATAAAGCACCCCAGAAATTAAACATTGTTGCTAGCTTAATAAACGAAATGGTTTTAGCGCGCCGACGGCGCGCGGGGACGCTGTGGGGCAAGCCCCTTTCGACCCTACTAGGGTTGCTAGCTTATTTTTATTGGAGCTTTTTAAAAACAATATCTTGAGCACGTGCAAACTAGAAATCAGCTAACAGCTTTCAAAACTCAGGGGGAGAAATTCTACAAATGCAGCGCGTCGAGAAGGTTAATAAACGTTTCTTTTTCCACCAAATACTAAATTCATCCGCACGCGCTGTGTTGACTTCATGTGCTATAGATCTGTAGCATTTGGTGTGAAAAATGTTTTAGAGAACACCAAAAGCAATTATTCTACAAGAATTCCAATTTTAAGGGACAGACTTTTTTGCTTTATTTAAAACGGAGACATACTGATTCGAATAAGAAGAAAACCCATCAATGTTCCAAAGATAATACACTGAATGATAAATCTCTAAATCACGTCTAGAATGAAATAATCACATTTGCCATTACTATATGTTCAACTGAGAATACATATCTTTTGTTTATCTTTGACCTCTAATCGACGAATTTTCTCCTCATACTATACCATCACCAGGATATAGAGTGAATGGCAAGCTGAGAAATGTTATAAACGAGACAACAGTACAATGTGATGCATATAGGCTGAGTATGAAAATAAGGGGGTGGGCTGTAGACAATGACAAGGGAATAGAATAAAACATGCATGAGGAATAGTAAATACGCTTAAAGATATAAGTGGTAGGAGTGGAATTTCTGTCTCGTTTGGTCCATGCAGAAATCCACGGGCGGGCGTCGAGCTCAAATGTATTTTGGAAAATGGATGCAAAAACGAAATAACAGAAACATTGTATAGAATATTAATCCTTCGAGCCTGAAAGGCCGCTTTCCCGGCTCGCGGTGACGAAAAGAACTGAATTCATAAAGTAGATAGTTGCTCAGTAAATTTGCGTCGTAAACCAATCAAGGTTTTCAATGTGCAGCTCTAAATATTGATTGGTCTTCCCCCAAGTAACGAGTATTGACTTTCAATTGATGACACTGAACTGGCGTTGAAGATACCATCAGAGTCCAATGTGTTAAAGTGGAAAGTGGAAGTACAGACGATTCACACGATCAGTTTCTTGTTAGATCTAACTTAATCAAGAATTGGGACATGTGAATGAGGCGAATGAGTACGATAAGTGATCTTCAAATTACAGAACGGAAAAAGCGGAACGGACCGATGAATTTACGAACGATTTTCGGAAGGGTTGGGGGACCACTATACAAACGCCTAACGACATTATTGAGCTTGTGTAGACACAAAAACGAAAAACAAAAACAAGAGATTACCTTGGACTGCAGAGGAAGCAATGTACTATTCTGGGAGATACCCAAGAGATAATTAAAGACGAACTTCAGTCAGTGGTAATATTAGAAAAGTATGCTGTAAAGTCCTATATGGGAGACTAGTTGAGGTGATCGCAGAGAACAGGTTTAGGGGGAAATGCAGAATGATTTTAGGAAAGAGTGGAATGTCATACCGGCCAGCGCTATTCATAAAAATCGCCAGTTAATTTTCATTATTTTTTTCATTTTTTGTCTTTAAAACATAGGTTATGACCCCTCTTTGTTTTTGAGACAGAAAATGAAAAAAATTAGTTATTCAATAATTTTATTTGCAAGTGTCGTCTGCTTTTCGTGTCAGGTAAAGTGTTAAAATAATGCTCCGTTAGTTATTTAATAGTCTATTTGGCTAACACATCTTACAGTACGTGGAGAGGGTATTATCATTAAATCACCTGAAGAGTGGAGATTCCACCCAAGCAATAACTGCAAATTTGTTGCAAAGCATAAGCAGCACAAGCAAAGTTTCTGCCAATGGACCTCCGAGTTAAACCTTGAGGTCCGTTGGCTGAAACATTTTTGTGTTTTTTTCGATATGTACACAATTTGAAAGTTATAGCTTGGTGATAACTCCACCCCGCGGGTGATTTAGTTACAATCCACTCTCCACGTAGTGTAGTTACAATCCACTCTCCACGTACTCTATGCCTTTGAGACAGAAAATGAAAAAAATGAGTTATTCAAGAATTTTGTTTGCAAGTGTCGTCTGCTTTTCATGTTGGGTAAAGTGTTAATCGTTCTTAAAAACTGACTTCTAAAACAATGTAACTTTCGAAACGGATGATGCCAATTTGCAAAAGAAGGAATTAAAAAGTTGAATGCGTTCGTTGCAAAAACAACTTTCCAGCATTGTACATCAACACTTGATCTGCGAGGTTTTGATTTTTCAGATTCGGTTTCGTTTCGGTTTCAGAAAAAAAATCGGTCTCGATACGGCTTTTCTTTGTGTTAAGAACACGAATAAAAGTAAGACAACAATAATAGTAACGTGGAAAAATTACAATAGTTTTTATTTCACGTCTGTTCTATGTAATCCCATCTGCAATACCAAACCGTGTGGAAAATAAAAAAACTGTTCAGCACACATGTGCGGAACGGAAATCGTTGACGGACTATTTTTAATAAAGACGCGAAATTTCATTGGAATTTTCTGCAAATCGTGCACCGTAATTACAGTTTGAATCCCTATCGACAGCTAAATATCGTCCCCTGAGTTCCAATGTGTTCTGTGTGCCAGTAGGCACATAGAACACATTGGAACTCAGGGGACGAAATAGTAGCACTGGTTCCCCTCGTAAATTTGGTCGGTGATGGAAATGTGTTCTTTTTGTTGATAGTTGTCAAATGAATTGCTGAGTGTCCTTGTGATAATTGCTTTTGAAGACGTGAAGGCGTGTAATAAATGTGGCCTCTCGTTCTAGCCTTCCGCGCTGGCACTCGTGCCATATCGATTAGCCCATTCACACGCGTGTGTCGTTCTGTGTATGTCCGAAATCACTCATCACAAAAACACCGTCCGCAATCATCTCCATTGGGTTCAGCCCAACCTCCCTTTGATCATTCTTAGGGGCTCTTGGGTATCATTTTCTAAGTCCATTGAAACAGCAAAAAATCCTAAATTAGGGTAATATTGAATAACGTTTATCCAATTGATGTTATGTCCTCAATGTCATATTTTGAGAGACGATTTTGAATAGACGAGTATTTGTCGAGTCAATAAGGGAGAAAAAAATGACAATGAGAACGACGTATTTGCACCATGTCGGAGAGAATAAGTGACGAGTCGAGAGGTCCATAGGTGCCACTAATCCAGTTCCCTCCCAGTAAAGTACATATATTTTGATCAGTTTATGCACAAACACAGTAAAACCGATCGGCCGGTCTCTGCTGGGTCTTCTGTTTCTGCTTTCCTGTTTGCTACAAAAAAACGGGAACCGAAGAAAAAGCTCATCTCTAATGAACACCTCTATAAGTTTTCACCTGATGAAACATTTAACAGTAACAGTCATTTCCGTTATTTTATGATAGAAGTTACTTCAATTGGTTTCCAGTTCTTCCACTGCACCTTTAACTGGTAAAGTGCTGGAAGCCCATATTTGAGCTTTATTCTGAAGTACCGGTAGCGCTATTTAAAGGCTTCATATTCTGTGGATGTGCTTCAGATTATTTTCGAAGTGATATTATTTTATCTGCTACGATTTGCTTTGTTGCAGTTTATGGGAGAGTGCCATTAGGCACTCTCCCATAAATTGAAACAAGGCAAAGATACACAAAGAAATTCTAAGGACCAAAAATAATTTAGCACCCTACCAGTTAATGGTAACTTTTTAATTGTTCTATAATATTTTGTCGAACGATCCCACAAGTCATATCCATATTCAAACATCACCAGCGTAATATATTATATATTACATACCTATTTATTTATTTATTGGTGTTTAAGGTCAATTATTTCTGCCCAATGGCTAATCATGACCACATATTACATACCTATGCAAAAACTGTTATGTTAGGAAGCTATATATGTTTTATTTTTATTTTTTGTTTGTATTTGGGCCTAAATGGAAAGAAGGGTAACATTGATAAAATAAATGCATAACACATCAGTTGAACAAAACTGAACAAAAAAGGTTGAAGATCATATTTTTAAAGTCAACAAAATAATTCGATCGTTTGTAAGATACATTGTTCAAGTTTCATTACCAAACAACTAATCATACATGGCATGTTCATAAATTTGACTTATTCATGCAGGCCCCAAATTTCACCTGTGTTTGTAGTCATGCACTGCTTTATTGAATGTAATTGGCAGAAAAAACGAATGAAAATAGCATCTCAGTTACAAGGCTTTTGCATTTTATTTCGAAATGTGAGATTGTACAGTGTAGTAGGCAAGAAAATGGAGAGTGATTTTTTACCAGATCGCCACCCATTCATGATCTGGTCGCAATCCCCAGGCAGCTTCGGTAACGACAGTACAGCACCAATTACTGTCTGCAAGACGTGAGGATGAATCACTAACAACAGACTACCCCACACATTATGTTTAATGCACTCTTTAACTTTAGTAAAAGAAACATAATACAGGATTACCTAATGAATCTAGAATGAACTTTCGTTGTATTGCAGCGGGGAACTAACAAATGATTACACCAAGTAGTGGGAACTTATGCACTGCTTCACTATAGGAAGAGTTTCTCCATTGTTATAAAATCGACCAATTCCATGTGAACAAAAAACTTGCTTCAATAGATTCATTGAATAATTAAGTCTTACAGTCTTTTATCTTATAAGAAAGTCAGCTATTGTTGACCTTCAAGAAAAGATAGTTTACTTTGGTACTATTGTGTGGTTTTAATGTATCTTCCGTATCACAGTGCTGCGCTTTCTTGTAATTACAATGCTTCAACAACTCCATTATATTTAAAGTTAATTGTCAGTGTGCTAAAATTGATTTGGGTGCTTCCAAATGTCCTGAAATTATTGTTTAGGGTCTTTCCATGAACTTCAATTTCTTCCGTATGTTATACACTGCTGTAAAAGGCTCTAAAAGCCTATTTCTCAGTTGCGTCTTATACAGTATTCAGAATTAGCGCCATGATTATACGACTAGACGGCTTGTGATCCACGACAGGGAAGCCAGGGATTTCTCCGACAAACTTATAATAATGGAGGCAGTTAACCCTACAGAAGGGGACTAGACCTCCTCATCAGTGGATGGAGATTTCATAAACAAGATATTCAAATCTAGGCCAAAAACATTCTGTATCAATATGCAATGTTATCTCACGTCTCTTTCGACAATGTGGGATATTACAGTGTCGTGTGCAGTCGAGAAGACGAATTTCGACTATGTCGCGACAAAGTCACAATTGTCTGCCTCCCCCCCCCCCCCCCCCCCACACACACACACACTCACACACTTCAACGAAGGTACAGAAACAATTTTTCTAAAGCAAAGAGTCATATATTTACATACACCCTTTTTGTAGGTTTCCTAACAGTGAAATATTGACGGAAATTGGCATGACATGAACCGCCGCGCATTACTCTACACCGCAAATATCTGTTTCATATTTCATGGTGCCGCCCCTCATATTACGATTGTGTGTCCCCACCATTCAATCGGACAATTATTTAAATCTGAATGACATAATCTTCTTAAATCTGAGTATCGTAAAGGACTTCATACGTAAATGGTCCTCCCAGAAATCCGACACAACTATGCATTTTTGACAAAAACCCGTCCGTTAAAGTCCAGGAGGTTAGTATTCCTTTACCAGTAAGATGGGCGAGGGTGTGTAGAGCGAAATGCGCGAATAAATTGGCGCTCAGTGTGAAGCAGAAGAAAAGAATAGATGAGTGTTTGACAAAGACAGATTCTACTTTCTCTGTAGTGGGGCTGTTTCTGTATTGCCGTATTCTCAACAGGCAAGCGCAATAAACATTACGTTGTTCAGCTGGCATGATCGTGTGTTACCCCATTACACGACGAAAGGCGTTCTAGTCACATGTATTTCATAATTTAACCAATTCAATTTTGTTTGACAGAGCGCATTGATCTCTGCAAACAAAGTTGATTTGGTTAAATTTCTAGTTGCCCTATGAGGAAAACGAGTTGCTTGAATTTTTTATATTTCGACATCAGTGTGCAGAATGTTAATTGGACTTGGTCAGAAGTAGAAATCGATACAGCAGTACAACCTACTGTGAGAGGCTGTGGAAGCTCAGTGAAAGTATTTATGTTCAACATGGTCCAGACCTACTCCGGCTATTACTAGAACCGATGTGAGAGGATCGGGCTTAAAGTGGGTCGACTGAAGTGTTATTTCCTTCATTTCTATGTTTTAATGAGTATAGCATAACGTTTTAAAAGAGCTTGCATGGTATCACATCATAAATTATACTCTTAGATCAGCAGGTGTACAAAAATATTCGTCAGCCACTCATTTTGGTTCATATTGCCTCTTGAGTGACACTTGAGCTTTAGTCTACGTCCTCAACTTCTGTCATTTTTCAACTCCAAGGATAGCGCTCGACTTGGAAAATGAATGAAGTTGGATAAAGGGACGAAATCGACTGGACTCCAGTGGCCAAGTGCAACTAAATTTGTTAACATAATTATGCAAACAATGTATCACAAGAGTGGGTGTATATTGGCACATTTTAAACTTCTTGAGTATTCATGTAAAATGTCTATGGAAGAAATGGGGTGTGGTACGTGACCTTGTACTCCTCACTCTCATCCCCGCTCCCACCTAGCCGCTTCTGTCTCCAGTAAGGCTACCCATCAGTCTCTAAACAACTGTACTACTGAAACGTTAGTGAAAAACGCCGACACCCATACTGCCCCCAAGATGGCGTCGATTCAATCAACGTAATAACTCCTCCCATGCCATGACGTTTGATGACGTGAAAGCTGTTACGCTGTTACAGCTTACTTTCCAATTACATTCCTAATTTTTTTTCAAAAGCTTCTCAAAGCATGGTACTAAACACCCGAAATGTTGATTGCTCAGAATATCGAGAGATGACAGATTGGGGAAAGTCTTTAATGGGAATGTTGTGACAGTGTCATGTTTGAATCCCATCCAGAGAAATTCGAAAACAATATCAGGTTCCTGAAAATATATTTCATTCTGAACATTACAACGCTAGTTTAAACAATATTTGTTGGACAACATACATTATGTGAATACAAAATGGAATACTTACACATGGCAGAATATGATACAATAATATGCAGTCTATACACAGAACGACACGCGCGTGTGAATTGGTTAATCGATATGACAAGAGTGCCAGCGCGGAAGGATAAAACGAGAGGCCGCAAGCCTCTAGTTTTACACTTCCACGATAACAATAAGTGCCACATCGATTAACCCATTCACAGGCATGTGTCGTACTGTGTTTATTACACGCCCTCAAGTCTATAAAAACAATTATTAGAAGGACACTCAGCAATTTATTTGGCAACTATCGATAAAAAGAACGCATTTTATCGACCGCCAAATTCGCGAGTGTGACCCATGTTACTATTTCCTCCCCTGTGTTCCAATGTGTTCTATGTTTCTACAGGAACATAGAACACATTGGAACTCAGGGGACGATTTTTAGCTATCGCTAGGGATTCAAATTGTAATTGTGGTGCACGATTTGTAGAAAATTCGAGTGAAATTTTGCTTCTATTTAAAAATAGTCCGTCAACGATTTCCGTTTCGCACATGTGTACGAAACAGATTTCCATTTTCCGCATGGTTTAGTATTGCTGTAAATGGAGATTTCACAGAGCAGGTGTGTCATGAAACAACAGACAGAAATATATGTTAAAAGAGGGATTCGACAGAAAGCTTATAGCTCATTTGGTCATTTCCCTAGCTCGCGAATACCTTTACACAAGAAGATAGTCGGGATAAGTATCCAAGCCCGTGTATCCTCACAATAGGGAGAACAAAAAACGTGAAAAATGTTTTTCGCATCAGAGATGCTGGAGTCGGTTATGGTGGCTAAAAGATAATTTGTACTAGCATCTGAAATTGCTGAAACTGCGAAACAATCTAAGAGGCGTAGGGCACATTTGGTGAAGATCGGATAAAGTTTGTTCAAGAAGTAAGTCATGCTGACACTCACGAAAGTCGCAAAATTAAACAAACAAAAAAACCTCTTAGAGGCATAACTCCTGAAAAATATTCGAGCAAAACTGTTTTTCAAAATCATTCAAGACGTTCTCGAGAAGAACGCCCAGACCAAATTTGGTAACGATCGGATAACATTTGTTCAACGCATATGAATAAGAATGTGACGTTAAATAAATTTAGGTATTCCTTTAGGTAAAATATTAAAGCCGTCTTTCCGTGCAGTTTCTTGTGGATGCACTGTCACAAAATGGGAGGACATGCAGGACAACATGTGAGCAACGTGAAAGGTAGCAAAAACGTTACAAATGACGTCAAATATAAACATAAAAACGTGTTCTTTTATTTTTTCATACAAAAAAAGTCAATGAAACAAAACTTAATAACAGTTTTATGGCTCACAATTTATCGTCGACAACTGGCACAACCGTGTTTTTCCAGCAGTATTTGGACAACTTGAAGTATCTCATTTACTTCTTAAATCTTGCTGGTTTTGAACTGATAAAAGTTAAATAAGATGATAAAACAGTAAATTTTTTGTCGTTAAAAAAGTCTGGAAGAATACCATGACAAAATGTGATACAAAAATACTGATAAACCCGATAGAGTTCATATTCACTCAACCCAGTTGATTTGGGTTGATTTCTAACCAAACTGATTTTAGAGTGTAAATACTTATAGTTGACTTTGGTGACTTAATTTGTTGCGGCGGTATCCGTTGACTCGATTCGGGGTTTTAGAGATTAGGGGCGGAGGCAGAAAAGCTAGGTCACCTACCTACTGATACCGATGCTAGGTGGCCTACTGAAACTAATTTAGAAACAAGTTGGATTAACGTTTTTTGAGTTTAAGGAACATAGTTATCCAATGGGCATATCTGATCAGCGGGTTCAGGGGGCGAAGACAGATCTCAGAGATATGACGTGGGTAAATCTGTTCACCACTTATATGACAAAGGTAGTATTTTATATTGAAATCTTTCTTGGACGGAAAACAGCCTAGATCTGCTAAAAACGGTGTTTTGCGACACAACTAGGCATTGCGAGCAGCAAATGACAATTCTAAATTGCCACATATTTTATATGTTGTATCTTATCTAGTTAAAAAACACCATTAATTCATACATCCGCGACCTACAGTTATTAAGGCGATTAAACGTGTGAGGGGTTTCTTCAGCCGCGTGTCTGTCTATAAGTTGCTGTTACTTCCAGGATGGGGGGCGCGGTGGCTCAGTTGGTAGAGGTGCAGGCTGCAAGCCGAGAGGTCCTCGGTTCGAATCCCACCTGCGGCAACCGCGTTGTGTCCTTGGGCAAGACACTTCACCCCGATTGCCTACATGGGGGCACGATGACGCTGTGTACTGAGGCGTACTGCACGTCGATGGTGCGCATGTCTTCAACCAATCTAACCCTGCCTGTGCTGCGGTGCAGAGTTCAGAGTTACTATGTTGGAGAGCTGACAGCTGCTCGTCGTTGCTCGGTGGCTCTCTCCGGGTACTCCGGCTTCCTCCACCCGTAAAACTGTCACGGTCACGGTCACGATTAGCCATTGTGCATAAGTGTGTGACCTTAAACACCAATAAATAAATAAATAAATACTTCCAGGATAGAAAAAAATGCTGCTTGATAAACTTGCAAGACGTGTTCCCCAGCCGCTCAAATGTTTCGTGCAAGAAATATCATAGCGACAACGGCAGCAGATGGGGTAATGCCATTTCCATCTCTCGAAAAGTTTACCTGACTGCTGAAGGAAGACAATTGAAGTAAACTGCTGCCAGCATTTGGGTTTAATATTTTATGCCAGCAATAAAATGGATTTCTGTTTAGCGAAACCTCAGAATTTGAGAATGGATATTGGGTTGAAACCCCATTCTGCATGTGTTTGAGCAGAAATCCACAGTGGTTCGCTCGCGCACTTTTCTTGTTATGCCTTGTGTACAGTACTACTACACTGTAAACAATTACCGTATTTTTTACGGTCATATGACCGGCAGCTAGTTTCCAGGCATATGGCCGTAAGCATTACGGCAAACCGTAAACAAATTTGACTGTCATTTACCGTATATTCCAGTAATTTTTTTCACGGTTTGCCGTTATTTGTACGGTCATATGCCTGAACACTAGCTGCCGGTCATATGACCGTAAAAAAATTCAACCATCATTTGCCTTATTTTCCCGTAAAAAATACCATCAAAATAATTATGGCCAGCCATATGGCCAGTAAATAACTGAAAACCATAATTTAATTCCAGCCATCATTAACCGCATTTTACCTTGAACCAATAAAAGCATATGGTTATGCCGGCCTTAGCGGGGATCCGTGGCCACAAGCCATAAGATCCATCGAATATCGGTGACGCAGTACGAACAGTCTGCTATTCTGAATGATTACGAAACAATTATACGCATAAAAAATTGACGTTATTTGATTTTCATGTCCAAGACTGCAATGAACATGATTCACTTGGCCACAAACTTAAAAATTGATAGTAATTCGTTGCTGTTCGTCTTCAACTGCACTGGGCGTCCTTCTTGGAAATGGCGACTTCCAGAGTGGCATATGGCAAGGCCGATCCCACAATTCACCAGTTTTACTGCCTTGCGACGTAATTGGACAGCGTGAAAGGGGAAATACGTTCATTGGATCAACTTTGCGGGTTTTTCTACGGCAACGCCGTTAAAATTAATTTACGGCACCGAGACTGTTGTATTTGACAGTCATCTGCCAGTAGTTTTTACAGTGTACAGGGTGGTGATCCCGACAACAATTGGTGAAAGAGCGATAATTAAGTAGGCATTGGACTTCATAGCTGGAGTTCGGGCATATTAGTTTTGTAAGTTATATTTGTATGTTCAAGGGTGTATAGAAATTTACACTGGTTTGATAAATGATGCTGGGCATACCAGTTTTCGATCCCATCTTTTCTTTCTAGTTCTCTGCGCATTTGAGAGAATTTCTTTTCACTATAAGAGGAATATAACCTATTTCTTTTTTGTTTGACAGAACTCTTTGCCCTTGGAGTGAATTTCATTTCGGGGTTAAAGAACGATAACCTATTATCTTTTGTTCGACACACCAGCGAAACAACAAAATATAATAGGTTGTTGTAATAGTTATTTTCTTCTGGGGTTATATTAGAGATAAATTAATAAATTAATGATGGGCTTTTCAAATAATCAATGAGTTTCATTATATTAGATTTTAACTTTGTGATAAAATGACGAAAGAAAGACAACAGATGTTGTCAACATTACATTTTGAAGGAAACAAAAAGAGTCTTAACCCTACAATAAAAAAAAATCCATTTGGGACCTAATTTTCTGTCAGGGTAAACGGAAAACTAAGGGTGCAATTTAAAAAAAAAATCACAATTACCATTTTCAGTTATTTTACATGTACTATCATCATATTTTATTTTAATAAACTTGGTAAAAAATCAAACACAATGTCTACATATACATGTTGTTTACCACGAGCTAACCTCTGACTTATATCGTGATGAAAATCGACTTTCAACGAACATATCTCACTTCAAATTATTAGACTCACGAGGAAAATTCAATTGAGATGCAAGTAATTGTTGAGAAAATATCTATAACATCAGTAGAAAATAAAGCCAAGTTTCATTTTGTTACATTTAATAAACGAAAACAGCTGGCAGCTCTCAGAGCTGTCTGTTGTTTTTGTTTATTAAAAGTAACAAAAGGAAACGAAAACTTGTTTTTATAGCAAGCTAATTAGAAGCAGCCAGTTCACGGATAATCTATCAATATTTATCAGTATTACGCCTGCCAACATTAAAGTGTCCAGTTTGGCTCTGTGTTTAAGTGAATGTGTTTTTACAGTAATTTAAAGAAAATTTTAAGTTTTTAATCTTCCCAAGAAGAACATTAACAAATGCCATCTCCTTGATCGTTATATTAATGGATAGGACAGAGTCTGTATTATATGTCACGATGCCCAAACTGATGATATAATGAGCAGAAAAAAAATTACAGGAGATCAAAAGATGGTGAAAACGCCGTTTTCTTATTCTTAAATGGCGCTTATCGGAGAATAATAGTGAAATGTTTAACCCTTTACCCAACGTAACGGCAAAAACCGGCCAGCTGTATTCTCAAAAATCGCCAATTAATTTTCATTATTTTTTCATTTTTTGTCTCAAAAACATAGGTTATGATCCCTCGTTGGAACGATCTCGACGAGCTCGTTCCAACGAGGGGTCATAACCTATGTTTTTGAGACAAAAAATGAAAAAAATTAGTTATTCAAGAAATTTTTTTGCAAGTGTCGTCTGCTTTTCATGTTAGGTAAAGGGTTAAACTGAATGGGAAAAATTGTAAAAAGCCAGCTTCTACATTTTTATTCTACTCTCCTGGAAAATACCTTAAGTTTGTGAAATGATGCGCACATCGATGACACAACTCCCTAACATTTTAAAATTTTAATTTTTATATGAAATTCCCATACCGATTATGTTAAATTTACTGCCAGCTTTGGAAAATGAAGGGGAGCTATCTTTCCCATAAATCATTTCCAATGAAGAGAATTGTCAGTCATGTAAAAATGGTGTTAATATTTCAAGAATATGGGGACATTAGTTACATCTTCGCTTTCAGACAAATAAATCACTAGATTTCAGTTTGTCATGGAATTATATTATTTACTCTGCTCATTTGTTTCTTATTGCTTATGAAATATCACCGTATGATAATACGTTTACATCTCTGATAGGGCTGAGAAAAAAACGGAATTGGTTCAGGCTTCCCAACCAATCGTAATTTTCATGCTCGACCCTAACAATTTTATAAGCTCTTGGCAGAAAATGTTATTTCTTGCACGCCTATACTTTTATTTTCATAAAATATACGCTTTTTTGCAAAAACCGAAGCAAGCAATAATTTTCTTTTTGTATTGTCCTTGAACAATACGGATCACGCACGCGGATTATTTATCACACTGACTCTTTAACTGCCACAGAATAATATTTGTTTTTACGTTTTGATTAGTTTTTGCCAATAATTTGTGTTTTTAATAATTTGCTAGTAAACTGTTGGGGTGCAATAAATACAAAACAGCATACGCGTTCGAACTGCCATTTTTTTACCGACTTCGGCTTCTCGTTCAATATTATCCCTCCGCCAAAATCGATCGAGTGCGGTAAAAAATGACAGTTCGAGTGCGTATGCTGTTCTGCATATATCTATTTAAAACGATACCTTAAGATACTTACTGGCCTGGAGTTAAATGCATGTACACCGCGAATATAGGCAATACATTTTGACCCTTCACCTTACTAAAAGAATGGCATCACAGTGGCTCAGTTATTATGGTATTGGACTTCAAGCCGACAGTTCGACGGCCCGATCCACAAGAAGGGTCAGTGCATTGTGTCCATGGGCAAGGCACTTAATCCCGATTGTCTATGTGGGGGCACGGCTGCGCTGTGTACTCGCAACGAGCAGGGGTCATAAGCTATGTTTTTGAGACCCAAAATGAAGAAATAATTAAGTTTGAATGGTGATTTTTACCGATAGTACCGGTTGCTTGTGGCCGTTACGTTGGGTACAGGGTTAAGTTACTGTATGAGAATATAAAATATTGAATTAAATTTTAAAACATGGCGACCGAGCTAGCTTATTTTTCTGTTGCATGTAAACTGAACCAAAGCATTGATTTTTTTACCTAAATGATTTCAAACCTTATTTTTGAGAAACAGTCGTTCGTGTGGTGTGTGTTTTTTTTACTAGGTGAGCTATCATATTTAATCATTTACCAATCATGAAAGGCGGACGACACTTGCAAACAAACTTCTTGAATAACTTTTTTATACATTTACATTTTTCTCCTTTTATTCGCAGGTCGGGCATTACGAATGCTCCGATTAGCCAAATTGCTTAGCCTTCTTCGTCTCCTACGTCTTTCACGACTCGTTCGGTATGTACAGCAATGGGAAGAGGTACGTATCAAACATTCATTATCTTAATAATAGAATAAATATAATTATGTATATATATATTTACTGCTCCGAGAAATAGGCTAGTTCCTTCAAGTACCTGTGCGAACCCTGAACCCCACATGCCGTTGTTTACCGGGTTTATCATAATTTCACATAACACTCTAATACATAATACGATTTTAAGCAAAAACAATTTGGATACAATTTGGAGTCGCGCCGCTAAGCTTTAAATTGTGGAAATCCATAATGATAGTCGGGTACACTCGTGAATGTGCTCTTGTTTCCAGACAGAACAGCGAAGTCGAGAATGAACATTTGATACATCTTGTTTTACCGATTATCTCTAAAAACCGATCACAAATGCTATGAAATTTTCGTTTCGACTTCCCTTCGCGTGTCGATCACTGGTGATGAGCCTAGGTATT
The DNA here is from genome assembly GCA_031216915.1 of Pictodentalium vernedei. Classification (NCBI taxonomy): domain Eukaryota; kingdom Metazoa; phylum Mollusca; class Scaphopoda; order Dentaliida; family Dentaliidae; genus Pictodentalium; species Pictodentalium vernedei. The sequence continues at coordinate 378,379,339 of CM062293.1, forward strand.
AACCCCTTTACACAGCACGAATATCAGACGGAACTTGCTAAGCAGAATAATTCGCGAACAACTGAAAAGATGGGGTTTTTTTACCTCAAAAACATGGCGTGTGGCCTCTGATTTGGGACGAGCTCTTTGAGCCCGCTCCAATGATAGATCACAAACTATGCTTTTAAGATAAAAAGTGGGTAAACACAAATTTTTAATGGCGGTTGTTTTGAATTGTGATGGAGTGTAATAAAACAATTGCGTTATGTGAGGGGTTAAAACAGCTGTTATTGTATGACGTCGCTGTTCTGCAGCCGTTAAATTACTGAATACTGAACTTTAGAATACCATTTTGCAAACTTTTCTAAGAGGTGGAAAATAAAGTGGTGGATAAAACGTTTTATTTCAAAATTGATTTGGATCAGTGGGATAATGCATTTCGATTACATTCAAAGACAAAAGGCAAGGCAATATTGTAAAAATAAATTTGGTTCTGCCATCTTTCTCTTGCAATTGGAACTGCAGAATCACAAACATAACGATATCATGTAGTTAGTCAATTGCACTGAATGGTGTTCAGTTCTTCAGCTTTATACGTTACTATCGGTTGAGTCATTTTTTTCTAAATCATATGATATTCTTTGTCGAAACATACCGGTAACTTGTTGGAACTGGTCCTAACAACCTTTGGACCTTACTTTTAGTGTAACGTTTGTAACATACTACCAATACAAAACTCGCCGTGCGTTTTGTAGGATTATTCGCACTGACGTGCTTCGGAATGCAGAAAAAAATATTATGTAGTTTTATCTTTTATGTTCGTTACTCATTCCATTAATGAAAACAATGTATATATAACTGGGTGTACCTTGCCCAATATTGTATCAAAATATCAAAGTATCCTCATCTCTTCATAATAACATGGTTTTATGTCGCGGCAACAATGAATGCATTTCTTTATATTTTATTTTAATTTATTTTATTTTATTTTTTTGGATTGTTTGCCTTGGATTTGCAGACCCGCAGAACAAATAGTATTTCTACAAAACGCGAAGAGTGGATTTCCACTAGACCATTAGGCCGATTGAAGTTTTCACCTCCAAACAGATACTATGTTCTGTGGAAAAAAGCAAACGAAACGCATGCATATTTTGAAGCAATTGACGCCAGTACTGATCTGACACTTTGGTTGTTCGTGCTTCTTATGCTTCACCGCAGAATAATGAGGGTTAATTCCCCGGTTGTATCACATCTAGGACAGTGTTAGCTCACGTTACACCTCCTACATATGTCATAGATACTCCAGCAATCCTCCAATCTTGGTGATGTACACATTAGATATTTTAAACTTATTTCCAAATGAAACAAAATACTGCATTTTGATTGGCTGAGAGGTACGGTGAAACTTGCAATCCACACTGCATTTTTTTACTCCGTGGTTAACCACGGTGTAAAACAAGAATACACAATAGCAGGGTATATGGATAAAAAGTACCCATTTTTAATTATTAATTCATACCTTCTCGGTTATGTTAGAACAAAAATAAAAATTCAGGAAATTTAATATTTATGTATAATAAAATATTACAGATATGGATGTCATTGGAACTGACTCATTGAGCCCAGTTCCAATGACATCCATAGTTGTCTGGTTTTATTAAGAAACTTACAAAGTACAAATTTTCTGTCAGTTTTTCCCACAATTTAGGTTAAAGTATTAAGTACACCAATTTTCTTGGAAATAAATCCGTTATCCTTGTGTTTTCCAGGGTGTACGGGAAGTTACACCGGTCTGGGAATTCATACGCCCTTCGGCCTTGCCTCAGGGTGTATGAGTTCCCAAACCGGTGTAAATTCCCATACACCCTGGAAAACACAAGGATAACTAATAATATTTCAGTTTTTTTTACATAAAACAAGAACCGAGACTGGAAACTCAATTCAGCTTTATCACGTTCGTACAAGCTAAATAACACAACGTTGGATGAAGTGATAGCTGTTACGTTGTGACCACAGTAACAGAGTAGCAGCTTTCACGTCGTCAAATGCCATCGTTTGTGGAGTTATCGCTTTGATTGAGTTCATGGCATGGCAGGATGGGCAAACTGAGTTGCGACATTTTACATCGACGTTCTGCCAATCCAGTATCGGGAACTTTCCAAATGTGTTTAAAATTCGTCGTTTCATAGACAAACTCTACGTTGCAAACGTACTGGGAATTAGTAGAAAGGGGGTTCACAAAGTCTTTACTCTTAAGATGTGACCAGATATTTCCTTATTTGGTTTGTCTCCACCTCGGCTTTTAAAGAAGACCAAAATGCACATTTGTGCTTCAATATGTATCAAATCTCCCCATTGGGCAGAAACAATGTTTAACAAAAAGTTGAAAAGAATTTCGTGACAGTCGTTTCGACAAGAACTTTATTTATTTTTCAAGAACAAACAATCTAAAACACCTAAATAATAACAATATAGGGTCGAATGAAATGATATTAATTTCTTCTGGAATGCGTACGTGTGGGAATGGGTTCAAATAGTGTATGATTCTCTTTAGGATATGATTTGTACTCCATCCAACGCGTTCATTATTCACTAAAGATCTTCAGAATTATTCCGGTTCTTGACCGAAACCACCTTTGCATGTTAATATTTCAATGGTAATTGTCAGCGTGAAATTCAATTCCTGATGTATGGATATTACAACTGGACTATTTGCGAGGATGTGGTATTAAAAATGTTTGTCTCGCGTTCTGCTTCAGACTCTCCCTTCAGAGTATTAGATGGGCGAGGAAGGTCCAATTAAGAAGCAAGTAATTGGCGAGAAAACGCCTATGACATCAGAAAACATAACCCATGTTTGTTACTTTTAATAAACGAAAACAACAGACAGCCCTAGGAGCTGTCTGTTGTTTTCGTTTATTAACTTTTACAAACGGAATTTAGCTTTTTATGGTAAGCTTATTAGCAGCAGCTACTTCACAGGTAATTCGCCATTACGAATATGTTTAGCAAATGTATTTGTACAGTAATTTGCAAGTTTTTATTCTTCTCGGAAAAACAAATTAGCAAATCTTAGCTCCTAGACTTTTGTAAAAATGGAAAGGACCGTGTCTGTAGTGTATGTCAAGAGGCTCGCATTGCTGATATAATGAACACATTGGAATTACAGAACATCAAAAGATGATGAAAAAGGCCATTTTCTTATGTTTTAATGGCTTTCAACACAGAATAATAAAGACACATTGAAACTGATTGGAAAGAAAACTGTAAAATGCAAGCTTCTGTATTTTTATGCTACTCTGCATGGCCTTGATAAAGCAACCTCGATAACATTTCGAAATTTAAATTTTTTATATGAAATTCCTATACCCTAAATGTTAAATTTTCTGACAGCTTTAGAAAGTTAAGGGGAGCTAACTTTTCTGTAAATCTATTACAATGACGAAAATCGTGAGCCATGTTTTATTTAGCGTACTGGGATCGCAAAACCAGTCTTCCTTCCGCTCAGCTCGCGAACTTGATGACACACATTTACACCAGTCGATTGCCATTATACAAGTAAAATATTGCGCAATCGGGACTAAACCTGATATGCAATATTTTCCATATCCTTTTCGACAAGTGTGAGTCCAGGGTGCTTTGACGGACAGAAAATTTCAAATAGATCTATCCGCTTTCGTGATGGCAGTACCAAAACTCTGCAAGTGCGAGCTTACTCGTTGGTTAGCCCGTCTGTATTCAGACAAAGAGGTCGACTGCTTGAATTTAGCCAAAGTCAATTTGATTGTTTCCTTAAACAAGATACGTATCTCCTGTTAAGGGAGCGCGATGGCTTAGTGGTAGACTATTGGACTTCTATGCTAGAGTTCGATCCTCGTCCGGGACGATCCGCGTTGTGTCCTTTGCGCAAGGCACTTTATTCCGGTTGCTTACATGGGGGCACGATGACGCCGTGTACTAAGGCGAACTGCACGTCGATGGTGCACAGGTCTTCAACCGCAGTAACCCTGTTTGAGCGGAGCTTGAATATAGTTAGAATATTGAGAAGCTGACAGTTGCTCGGTGGTTCTCTCCGGGTACTCCGGCTTCCTCCACCCGTACAACTGTCATGGTCACGATTAGCCATTGTGCATAAGTATGTGACCTTAAACACCAATAAATAATAATAATAATCTCCTGTTAATATTGTGACAACAGGGGTGTCTTCCCACTCGACCACCTAACAAAAATCGACTATCACTAGATCAATTACCAAAAATAACCCCCAAAAGACCAATTCCTTTAGACCAACGATTCGTACTTGACCAACTCTCACTAGACCAATGGAGATATATACGTTATTGTGATGAACTGAATGTTACTGGAGTTTGCGACTCGGAGCGTATAGCGGGGGAGGAATTCGTCACATACAGGTGAATTGTGCACTTGGTGATACCTTCTTGAAATTTGGCACACTGTTAGTGTAGGCTATGAGGTTCTCAAAAACGATCGGCTACAAGTTGACACCGACCGGTGGCGACCAGTAGCGGCACAATCCAAAATGGCCGCCAGCGGCTGAAGGGAACCTCCTTTTCGACGGTCTACCGACTATACATCCGATTGTAAGGGCGCGAAAGTGAACTCTGATCCACGCACGTGTTGGAAACAGACGTGGGAGATGATGTAGAATAAAACGAGATTCTCTATACGGACGCATCAATTTCTTGGAACTTGAAAAGAGCGTTGTTTCTCCGGGATCAGCGTCATTCAGGCAAACCTGAATGACGCTGATCCCGGAGAAACAACGCTCTTTATGAAGCAGTCTCTTTGCCATACAATCTCTTGTTTGGCGTAATTCCGCAAGCAATTCTGATTTGTCTGTCGAAATTAATTCGAGAACGCGATTGTTCACAAAAATCATTCACAGAATGAGTGAGAATCCTCTTCGTGTACGGACTAGTACTGACTGGGAACGTTGTTGCTTTTGCCAGCAAGACAGTTCCAAGAAATTGATGCGTCCGTATAGAGAATCTCATTTTCATGACGCCTATAAAGCTATTGAGGAAGACATAACGCGCTTCCTAGATAATGGCGTTGAGCTTCCATATAATTTGACCGTTGATTGTTTGATGAGAGAGAGTGATGAGTGTATGTCGATGTCACTGTTGACGAATAAGGCAATATATCATAAGACATGCCGTGACAGTATTCGGACTCACATCGTACAGCGCGTGCTACACAAGCGAGAGCGAAATGAGGCAGTGGCATCCTGCTCCACGCTGAGTCCTAAAAGAACACGGACAAGTTTTGAATCTGGCTGTGACAGGAAACTGCCCCAGTGTGTTTATTGTCACAAACGCGAAGGTGACAGCAGTGAGCCTATTTGCAGATCAATGTCTGATAACAATAAACTCAAAATTATGGCAAAGGAAGCCGAGAACTGGGTTGTTTTTTCTCGGGTCAATGCAGCATTTGATTCCGCTGCTAGTGATCTTTACTATCACAAAACCTGTTATTGTAAGCTTGCCAATGAAGCACGAGCGGCTAAATCTAAAAAGTCGAAGAACGCCGAACATTCCGCGTCAGGCCTGCCCTATGACCCTCTCGTTATGGCAGAGCTCATAACATTTGTTGAACACAACGATTCCGCGATGAAGCTTGTCGATCTCAAGAATCTGTACAGTCGGAGGTTGAAGCAAGTCGGTTCTGATTGGCTTAGTGAAGAAATACATTCCACTCGATTCAAAGAACATTTGTTGCAGAAATTGGGCGATGGCTGGGACGCCTTCACACAGGGTAGAGATGTGTTTATTTCAAGTAGGTTTCGAGTTGGCTCCTTGTTGTCCGAATCTTTAACTCGTATAGTGTCTGAGGAAGAGGCAAAAAAGATAGTTGATGTGGGTCTTCTTCTGCGTAAACACATACTCATATCTCAAGCTCCTTTCACGGGATCATTTTCATCTTATTGCTTGAGCGAGCCTGTACCCAACTCACTCCTGACTCTTCTTAGAGTTCTACTTGAGGGCACATGTAGTATACAGAACTTAGGCGATGATGAGACTGTTAATGCCAAGACTCGAGTGGCTTGTACTATTTCACAGATGTTGATCAGCAATTCAGCGAAACGCTCCGAACATGCACAAAATGTTCACCAGAGACGTGACAGAGAAACTCCAATGCCTCTTTATGTGGGTTTGAAGTTGCATGCCCATGATCGTATGAAAAATCTTATCAGAGATTTTCATCAAATGGGACTCTCTGTCTCTTATGATCGCGTAATGGATGTTCGCAGGAGTTTCGCGAGAGCTGTTTCACTGCGGTTCAAGAACGAAGGTGTTGTAGTCCCAGCTAACTGCAAACGTAATGTTTTCTCGATAGGAACCACTGATAACATTGATGTATCTGGTAGATCTGATATGCATGGTACGTCCATCACACTCATTGGTCAACTGAGCAGGGACAATGTGGGTACTGATCCCCCACCACTGAGTTTAGATGTTCCAGAAGACACACAAATTGAACTCCCAGACGACTATGCATTTGTTCCTTTCGTTGAAGACTTTGGTGGGGACATCAGGCTTGAATCTCCAGATGAATGTAATGTACGGCCCAATGAATATGCAGATTTGAACGTGGGAGAGAATGACTGGTTGTCTCATGTGTCACAGATCAGCAATAAAGGGAAGGTTGATGGCAGCTGGCAGCTTGATGAAGTCCCTGTGACCTTTTCAGGCTTCTTTTCAAAACATGAAGATCAAGACAATGTCAAACCTCGTGCAGTTATTGGGGTATTCCCTGTTTTCAGTGAGCAGAAAGCGGACTCACTCAGTATGCAGAAGCATGCTATGTATGTGGTCAGGGAAGCTACTGCTTTCGTAAACCCCGGCCAGATACCTGTCATTGAAGGTGACTGTCCGTTGTATGCCAGGCAGAAAAAATGTCAATGGCTGTTCCCAGAGGAGATAGGTGAGGATCGAATGGTGTGTATGATTGGATTCCTGCATCTTGAAATGTGCACCCAAGAAGCTGGTGGTAAGCTTATGGGTGGTTCTGGTTGGGAGCGAATGTTTCACCTCGCAAAGATATTCACACCCGGTGTAGCATCATCCCTACTTGGTGGGAAACATGTCAAGAGGACGCGACAGGCATATCTTCTCACTCTAGCTTGGCTTGAGATCCTCAGAAAGAATGCTTATGAGATTTACTGTCAGCAGACTGGGCCCCATGAGTCATTTGAAATGTGGGAACAGAGGATTCTTTCACAATCTCCAACTGCGCGCTATTGGGGTGAAATCGTTCGGAACTTTCTCTTGACAAGCTGTCAATTCGTTCGGAACCAACGAATCGGTAACTGGCCTGGTACACTGTGTTCTATCGATGAGTTGTGCAGTTACTTTTTTGCCCTAGGACATACAAATTATTGTCGGTGGGTCCCCGTATTTCTGAGAGACATGTCTCAGCTACCCAGGCGGCATCCTTCAATCCACAACAAATTCATGGAAGGCCATTTTGTGGTCCAGCGTAGTGAGAGGAAGTTCAGTATGATGGGTTTAGATCAGAGCCAAGAACATAGTATCCAACTACTCAAAGAAGACAGTGGTCCAAAAGGTCTCTATGGCCAGGTTGAAGAGAAAGTCGTTATTGAGCTTTCAAGGTCAGAAGTTCTGCGTGTTATAGATGAGTATGAATATGCAAGTTTCCACACAACATCATCAGATAACACGGAACACCCGGAAAGTTCGGTATCAGAGCAGAAAAAATTTCTGAATCAATTGAAATCTCTCCTCGATCTGGTGAATCAGGGACTCATTATCAACCCTTATGATGAAACTAGTGGTCAGCTGGTGACATTAGATACTGGTGAATATATGGACCCCGAAGTTAGTAAGAGTTTACGGTCATTACCCGAAAGGGGCAAGCATTTATATTCCACTTTCTTGAAGGAAAGGCTTGTGGAATGCACCGTACCCCTGAATGATGTTATTCCCAAGGCAAATATATATACCTTCCTTAACCCACCCCCAGCCAACCTGGACAAAGGCCGAGACAAACTCATGTCAAGTAAAGCAACTGCCGCAATAGTTACCCAGATGTTCGTTTCACTGCAAGCCCGGCCTGATTCAAACATGGATGAGTTTTTCATGCACGAGAATGCACGTGATCCGCCAGCATTATCCGATAGAGGTAAGCTACGGAGTGGGACAAAATCTCAAATTCTCAATTGTTTACCAGCTATTCCTGCACAAGGGAAGAATTCAGCAGCTAGACAAGCTTCAGTTGTCATCTTGGATATGCCTGCTGTAGTCCATGTAATCAAACCACAGAAAGCGGATCTGTTTGGAGAATATGCTCGATTGCAATTATTGCCATACATCGAATCTCTGATTAACACGAACACCACAAGGGTTGATGCGATCTATGACTGTTACCCCGAAGGCAGTTTGAAGAATCAGACGCGAGCAAAACGCCTCGGTGAGACAGCAGTTAGGTTGATACGGGTGTCCGAGAACGTCCCTTTACCTAAAGGGAAGAATTGGCAGGCATTCTTGAAAGTTAGTGAGAATAAAGACGAATTTTTCAAGTTCCTGTCTGCTGAACTGCTGAAATTAACATCAACATCCGAGTACCAGTTGTTAACGACATCAGGAGAATATGTACTATGCAATAAGGATGTTAGCTTATGTGACATATCTCCATCGAACCACGAGGAAGCAGACACGCGCATGATGCTTCATCTCAACCATGCAGTCTCACAAGGTCACAAAATAGCTTTTCTTCGCACGGTTGATTCTGATGTCGTCATTCTGTCTTTGCACCATTTCGCAACATTCCGTGACCTTGGACTCAGTGAGCTGTGGATTGGGTTTGGAATTGGAAAGGCATATAAAGATATGCCAATTCATGAGATAGCTTCACAACTTGGACCTGATTACTGTAAGGCCCTGACTTTCTTCCACGCCTTCACAGGTTGTGATGTAACATCCAGCATGCTCGGCATTGGGAAGAAGACAGGATGGAATGCATGGATGAATTTTCCCGCATCAACTGAAATGATGATAGAATTGACTGAGAATCCGCAAGTCTTTTCAGAGGATTCCCCTCATATGCAGCATATCGAAAAACTCACCATACAGATGTACAGTAACAGTTGTGTCAGTACACGTGTCAATGATGCGAGACGGCATATGTTCACACATGGCCTTAAGTCTATGGAAAACATCCCGCCCACCAAAGCAGCTCTGTATCAACATGTAAAAAGGGTAATTCTTGTGTCATCTTTCATTTGGCATCGTGCTCTGCAGAAACACTTATGTGTGCCAGACCCATCACAGTACGGATGGGAGTGGAATCCACGTCTCAATATTCTGGTCCCATTTTGGACTCACCTAGGAGACGCAAGTGCTGCATGTGCACTGATGCTCCACTGTAGTTGTGCCAAGGCCTGCAAGGGCAATTGCAAATGCTTGAAAGCTGGATTAAGGTGCACACCTTTGTGTAAGTGTGAAGGTGGCTGTTGTAACAATATTGAGTAGTATACTGTCATGTTAGGACCAGTCATCTCCTATTCTGGTATTTTTTTTTCCATTTTCGGCCAGTTAACACATGTCATGTTTCTAGTTGAGTTGATTTTGCTAACAAATGTTCATCCCATGTGGCTTGCTACATTGTCCGGGGTATAGGAATACAGTTTTAGATTTCGGAAAATAGTCTGTTATTTACTGCACAAGACGGTGTTAATTCATGCATAGCATGATACAATATCCCCAACTATTTTGCCTCTGTACAACAGTTGATACCTTCGTTCACCCGTGTGTTCATCTATGGTATCCTTGTCTTTCTCTGGCCATAGGCCACATGTGACTAGTCAGTTCCTACTCCATAGCAAATCAACTTGGAAATCCTTCATCTTGTAGCGCACTCATGTCTCAATGAATCCATACCTGAGTTGATCTAATAAATCTAACGTAAGGTATCAAATTGCCATACCGGATCATATTTCGATAAGTTATTCGCTAAAACATTTCGACCACTCATCGACATCAAAGGTCATGTTTTGGCTCCCAGTGGTGGCTATATCTCTATATCCCTGGTAAAGTAGCATACCATGAGGGATGGGCATTAAGTGTCGGCAACATTAATCCTGACTTGGAACACACCACATCTTAACTGGCCGAAAATGAAGAATACTACTTGTAGTCAAAAAATATTCCTGTACCTCGAATGACTGCAAACATACACTCACCCCTTCTAGTCCCATTTTGCCAATGTTCTATACTGGCAAGATAACATTGTATAATTAACAACGGGAACTAATGCATCCCGAGTTCATTCCAGCACTGCCCTTGCTGGCAGACGTGTCGCTATGGTGTTGAGATTGAACCAGAACTCCTCTAGAAATTTGATAGTTTTATTTTCTTAGAAAATAAATCTATCGAAAATGCCGGAAGTTGAGAATAGACTGTCACTTTAATTGGATTATCAAATGTCCAAGTATCCCCACTGCTGCATACTATCGAGTACCCTTGTTCATGTGTTGACAGGAATCTCTCATACCATGTTCATTTGACCATTGCATTCCCGAGAAACATTCAACACTAATTTATCTACGGACGGACGATCATACTGACAGTCAGACACACAGACGCACACATCGACGGAAATTCTGATCCCATTATCCATTAATCTTCCCCCCAACTTGTTCCAAGGGCTTCACTCCATCATTCACATCAATTACAGCACATGTATGGTGTTAGGTTTGGAGCTTCAGTTGTGCGATCGGCGAAAATAGCTTTTTTTCGATCCGCTTGGCGGCCATTTTGGATTTCGCTGCTAGTGGTGGCTAGAGGATGGTGCCAACTTGTAGCCGATCGATTTTGAAATCTCTGATGCCTACCCTTACATCATGCCAAATTTCAGGAAGGTATCACCAAGTGCACAATTCTAGCGAATTCCTCCCCCGCTAGTATGTTCAACCGAGACGTTACGCGTCTCGGTTGAACATAAGCTCCGAGTGCCGCAAACTTGCTGTTACTCGATGACTCTTTACAAGTTCTCCACCGACCTTAACCGGTACTCTGGTGGATGGGAGGGCAGTGGCTCAGTGGTAGACTGTTGGGCTTCTATGCTAGAGGTCCTGGGTTCGATCCCCATCCGGGACGACCCGCGTTGTGTCCTTGGGCAAGGCACTTTATCTCGGTTGCCTACATGAGGACACGATGCCGGTGTGTACTAAGGCGTTCTGCACGTCGATGGTGCACATGTCTTCAGCCACTGTAACCCTGCTTGAGCGGAGTTTGAAGAGAGTAAGAATGTTGAGGAGCTGACAGTTGCTCGTCGATGCCCGGTGGTTCTCCCCGGGTACTCCGGCTTCCTCCGCCCATAAAACTGTCACGGTCACGATTAGCCATTGTGCATAAGTATGTGACCTTAAACACCAATAAATAAATAAAAACAAATAATATGATGGATTTGATCTGACTTTGGATGCCGAAAGGTCCTTATAAACAAACTGAGCTTTTCGTCACAACTTGCCTTTATACACAGTACATTTCGCGTCTGTCATCTGATTCCACGAATATTTTTCTAGTGTGGCTCTCCTAATGTCTTTGGGGACGAACCATATCTAATATTCCTCAGCTCATTTTCCCAAAATAATGATAAAATGGTCTTGGTGACACACGTAATTTCTCATCGCCAAAATAGTTACAGGAACGAGTGATACGCCGTTGTGAGTTCTGTTGGTTTGTTTTTTAATGGATTTTAACGACACTTTCGACAGCCAGGGTTACCTCGTGCCGGTCATCTTTGTAGGTGTAGGAAGAGGACCACCAGCAGTGGCGAATAACTGTCAGACTCCTCAACGTACTAACTCGGCACAAGCTGGGTTAGCATTGGTTAAAGGCAAGTTCACCATCGACGCAGTCCATCTTACTAAGTTAGTACAGAGAGTCACCGTGGAGTACTGCAGTTGGATGTTTGTGTGTTGAGATGCCTTGAAACAACAACATCAGTGCCTTCTATCTTATTTCGAATTAACTTAACCATTTTCCCAACACAAACTGTGATCGACATATTTTTAAACCATTAAAACATCTCCTTTTCTATCTTTAAATCCAAGAACATTGCTTATACCTCTGAATGGGGCGAGCTTGGGCAGCCCGTTTCATATAACCCTTTATCCCATGCACAGGATATCAATTTTGTTATTTTATTTTTTTTTTGTTTTAAATTTTTCAAAACATTTCAGCAAAACCCTATAATGTGCCACCGTCCCTTCACGCCAGGCACAGCGTATCACAATTTATTTTATTCTTTTTCAAATGTTTCAAAATAGTTCAACAAAACCAAATCATGTGACCCCCCTCAATGGAACGAACTCGTTCGACTGAGGTGAGGGTCACATGATATGGTTTTGTTTACTTTTTTAAAAGAAAAATGTCTTTCAACTGCTCAATTTGTAAATTACGTAGGCGAATGCGGCCGATTCGTTAGGTAAAGAGGTAAAGATTATGACTGTGTTTTGGAAGAAAACCGAACAAAATAAATTTCACATGACCATATTTTAATTTTTTATGTAATCTTTTTTGTACAGTACAATCGCCGTGGCCTGGACGTAATCCACGCATGGGCAGTGACGTCCAGGTAATAAAGTCATCATCAGCAACATTTTAATTGCACCCGGTGCTTCATTAATTAAATTTTTGATGACTATTCCTATAATTAGTGTTTGGAATCTCTAATATTGTTGCATACGTGGAAATACTGCCCACACGTGGTGTACTGGATCGAATTGCTTGAAAAGGATGTCGAGCAAGTTGAACAACAAACTGACCCCCAAAATGTCGATTCGTGAGAATCTTAGTCTTTCACTACCATATGTGTTTTTCCAATATGTTATTTTATTCTTTTCTATACATTCAGGGGCTTTTGTTTCATGCAATAAGTTCTGATTTTGTAAGACCTGTGGGTAAAGGTACCAAGTTGAAGCAGTCTTGGTCAATAATGGTAAGGCCATTTGAGATATGGAGATATTCATCTCAACTCAGCATCAGCAGCTTGCAAAAATCTCAATGTTTAGGCGATGTCATTTAAAGTTCGTCAGTACATTGATGATGCTACTTCAATTTCTGGGGAATTGTGACATCGACATTTGTTATATTTTTGTCTCTAATTAAAATGGTTGGCTGTGATTTTGAAGTTTGTTCCTGTTCTAACTGCCTGGTAAATGCATTTGCATTTGAATGCTCTATGTTTGTTTTCGTTTTAGTCGTCAACGTTCTCTGTATCTGGTGGCTTTTGGCTGTTCGTGTTTTGCTCATATACGAACATGTTTTCACTTGTGTGAGCTCGAATTAACCGTCTAACATCTGTCGCAGTTCGTCATCACTTGGAAAGTCATTTTCCGCGGGTGTCAACCCAATATTTTCTTTTCACTACCTAACATATCTCCGTAGATGAAACAAAAACCACATTTGCCCAGATGTTTGTGAGGAAAAAACATCGCTTTCATTCTTATATGTTCCTGGACTCGACTATCTTTGCGAAACATAGATGAAACTGAATTTTTTTAAATACTGCTTTCTGACATTTTACTGTTTTTGGATTCGACCATTTAACTAACAAATGGCTATGTCCTGCAACAGTATTTAATAAAGGGGAAGTGGATTGGAACAAAAACAACACGGATTGTTCACTATATCTAGGAAAAAATCACAATAAATAAATAAAAACAAAATCAAAGCAAGTGCACAATTTTATCTTATAGCTGATCGTATTTCACGCCGTGTTCATCAGTTGAATGATCGCTAATTTTGTTTAAGATGTTTTAAAATGAATGTCCGGTCGGTGAAGAGCATGACTTGGTTAAGTGAATATATTAGCAATATCTCCCGATGCGTTAGCGTAGATAGATAATGGCTCCAAGGGGATTCTATTCGCAATGTTCCTCTCAAACCCAGTCATTATTTTCCATAAAACCAATAAATGTGTCGCAGTTCAAGATACTCATTTTCCAAAAGATATTGTTGGGTCTTTGTCGTTCTTGTAGTTTTATACAGGCATGGACCCAATGTGAAAGTCGATATACAGAAATCCACGTACACGACCCTTCATAATAGAAGTAATACATATTGCAGCCCGACTTTCCCTGCTATAACTAAAGTGTGTCTTTCATTTTGTCACTTTAGCATGTGAAAGCCGAAAGAAACTCAAACTAAACATGTACATTCAGCAGTATTTTGACCGGTGTGCACTCTACACTTCTACATTTAATATGCGCCAAAGTTTATGAAGAACACAGTACGACAAAAAATAGAATATTTCATAAAAGTATTTACTTCTGCGCACAAATATTTCACACATCTTCTGAATACAGAAAGGCTTCGCTTTGTCAGCTTCGGTCATTTCCGCGAGTTCCTTTGGGACAATGTAAGAATTGTTTGACCTTAATGTTCGACGAGAGAGAAACATTGCAGAATAAGTGATATGATTGAAATGTGGAAGTACCCTGTGTCTTAGACTTAGCTATAGCATTGTTGATTATTCGTGTGCCTCAATGTCAAATTCGTTATATTTGTGTTTAACCCTTTACCCAACGTAACGGCCAAAACCGGCCAGCGCTATTCTCAAAAATCGCCAATTAATTTTCAAAATATTTTCATTTTTTGTCTCAAAAACATAGGTTATGACCCCTCGTTGGAACGAGCTCGTCGAGCTCGTTCCAACGAGGGGTCATAACCTATGTTTTTGAGACAAAAAATGAAAAAAATTAGTTATTCAATAATTTTTTTTGCAAGTGTCGTCTGCTTTTCATGTTAGGTAAAGGGTTAATTTAGCAGCATGGTGTAAACATATCGTGTTTACCTGATTTTTCATCTGAATGTCTTCACATTTAATGTGCTACCATGCTAGGGCTGAAATGTTGCCGCGTAAAAGTCATGCGAACGTAATGTATAATAAACAACGGTAATGCCTGAAAATAACAAGTGGACCTCTCTACTCCTCATCCTATCCTCATTTGTTTCAGGTCTTTCGAGAGCAATTTAAAGGCGAGGGAGCCATCATACGTCAGGATGATTCACGATAAGGCGGGGCGATGGCGAGTGGTTTATTTATCACTTGTTTTTCAAATCAGTTATGGTCCTAATATAACACGTATCTTAACTCTTTACCCAACGTATACGATATCAAAATTGATTGATTGATTGACGGATTAATTATTTATTTCAGAGTATTTAGAGGTTATCACTTGACTAGTTCGATATCGGCCGAGATATCAGCCTGAGGCAATCTCATATTAGCCTGAGACCGAAGGTCGAAGGCTGATGTGAAATTGCCGAAGTCGGATATCTCGGCCGATATCGAACTAGTCAAGTGATGACCTATTTATTAATTATATCACTTCTTTTTAAATTACTTCTTGTTTTTCTCGAAGTGTTCTCATTTCTCATCTTTTTTTCACATAATCTGCCGTTTCTCCAGCCTCAGCATCTACAAACCTCCGTTTCAAGCTCAGAATAGAATCACCCACTTCTCGATCACAGTTTTCTTCATCTTAACATTCTCTCATCTAAAGGTCATCATCACTTAAATTAAGAAATTCCGCCTCTATTATATCCGCAATCACTCTCGCAACTGACAGTTAACGTCGATTTCGTTGTAAACAAAAAGTCGCTCCACTACAACGTCAGGAAAAACGTCACATTAACGTCGCATGAGCGACAACTCTATCTACGCTCATTCAATTAATCCACATCGCCGAGTTATCAGCCGAGTTCAGAGTTATATCAGCCGAGGTTGGCAATAGGCCAAATAAGTCAAAAATGACATATCTGATTAATAAACATATATACAGAATATATACAGAGATAGTAAAACAGTCATAGTGCAACGATAACACATACGCAGAATGTGGGGTATAACGTAGCCAGATTGGCTGCTGTCTTCCCATTATCCCCGATTTATATCATATTGTCACACTGCACCGGGCTTGCATTCATGTGTAATTATTCACCACCTTATGAAGTTATTTATTATTTTAATTACATTTTTCAAATTATTCATAAAATTTCAACCAAACCATATTATGTGATCCCCTTATTGGAACGAGCTTCACGAGCTCGCTCCAATAAGAGGTCACATGATATGATTGCGTGAAAATCTTTTAAAAATTTTCTTTCAACTGGTCAATTTATAAATTACGCAGGCGGATACGGTCAGGCTTCATAAGGAGTGGAACGCGATTCTAAGAAACATTTTGACCATGAAATCGCTGTTCGACGCTAGGAGTCCGTCAATTTTCTGGATATTTTAGGAGAGAGATCGATCACTCGCCAGTTATGCATTTTAAGTGAGAAGGAGGAACACGATGAGATCGCGTACCTCTTCTTGAGATTCTATGAGAGCCGTGTTGTTTTATCGTTTCTGTCTGTAGTTTATAGCATTGCTAAGTTTAGAAATGTGTTGTTCTATCATATTTATTATTTATTTATTGGGGTTTAACGACACTTTCGAGAGTCAGGGTCACCTCGTGTCGTACAGTTTTACGGGTAGAGGAAGAATGAGTACCCGAAGAGAACCACCGACGGCGCGTAACTGTCAGACTCCCCAACGAAATAACTCCCCACAAGCAGGGTTAGCAGTGGTTGGAGACAAGTGCACCATCGACGTATAGTACGCCTCAGTAATTGGACCTTTTTATTATATGCTTTTTTTAAAGATAGCGAGAAATCTTTAACAGATATTTTTCTATATCTATCGTCACGATAGATATAAGGGAATATCCCTCTGTAGATTAATCGAATCACGCAAGAAAATTAGAATGAAATTACTCTGCCAACGAACGCAGCACTGGTAAATGTGTATTTTAGCTCGTCTCAAAGTAACAAAGTTAGTGTTGCGAATAGTCCAAAAAGGAAGTACAAGAAAATCCGACTCATCGATAGTGACAGTGATTGACAAATATGCTAAACACAATTTGAACATTTGAAAAATCCTCCTTCGTCCTTCATTGAACATTTTGTGAACTGTGTCATGTTTGTGTGCATCTGCGCAGTGCACTTCTGTTATGACTGTTGAATAAATGTGCCACCCATTGTTTTGGGGGGAATGTCATAAACCACTTTCACAAGCGTTCATTGATTTTGTGTGCGTAACTGACAATATTGCCATTTTCTAAGGGGATTTATGTGGAACTATTTTGTTGTGTGGTAGTTTGATTTTGAAATCGGGGCCAATAAGTAAATGAGTCAGCAGCGTCAGCTGATTTTTGTTGACATTGTTATCATTTTCTCCACCTCCGGTTTTAATTGCAATGAAAACACCACATTACCTCTTTTAATTGCAACAAAAACAACGCAACGCATATAATAAAAAGAATACCTACTGTTTTTGAGTGAGTATCTGAATTATCTCATTCGTGGCTGCAGAGGAATTTAATTTCTCACTCGCGGCTTTCAGCCGCTCGTGAAAACTAATATTCCTTTGCAGCCACTCATGAGATAATTCCGATACTCACTCAAAAACAGAAGGTATCCTCTATTTTAATTGCAATGCCGTAACCACTGAGCCACTGGGTTCAATCATAATCTTTGCGTGAAGGTGAAGTTCGATAGTGACAGAAGCGAAAAGATAATTTCAACCGGATGGCGACTAGCCGCGATCTGGTCGAAATTATATTTCCGCTTTTCTTTCGGTAGAATTTTCCAGTGGGGCAACTCTGAATCTGGGATGCTTTTTTCGTTTGTTTGTCTTGGTTAGGTTTTGATTTTGCATCATTCGAGTTTATGAAATCTCGATCCACTAGTGTGTAAGAGTGTTGCGACCGATCATGTTTTGATCGAGAAAAACAGAATTTTTACGATCACAGCATTGTAAATAAATGGCAATCGTTGTGAATAATTTTCATACTGTTTGATAAATTTTAAATTTAAATGACCTCTGACTCACAACACCCGTCCATCAAAAATCGATAAACAGATTCGTCGGCGTTTGCTTATCATCTGAATGCAAATATTAAAGCACAAATCAAATATTCTAGTCATTATGTAATGAGTAACGAACATATTTAGATATCACGAATTGCTTTGTTCCATTTGGCGAGGAAACTATTCATTTTCCTGTATTTTTTAATCAAAACTTGGTTGTATATTGTTTAGTTTCTGTCATGATGGAACTCCCTCCCACCTCGCTTTGTCGGGGATAAAGTATTAGTTTGTTTATTTAATTTTTTACCCGCTGTTCGCATGCGTTAATGTTCCGTTTCGTATTCCCAAGTCATCAGTAATTAGTAGATATGTCACTATTATAAGCCGTGTTGTTTTGGTCGTGTCGCCAAATGTTGTGTCACTCAATGTCATGTTCTGCACATATACATGTCATATCTACGATTTTCAAACGCCTCAGTCTTCCACTGGGTATGTTAATTGTGCTACATCCTGAAAGGTTTCGCGTAAATGTCCTGGGAAGAGTTCACTGGAAGGTTACAGGGACAATGACTGTATAAGGTAGGGAAGGTCCAAGCAGCAAGGGAGGTTTAGTGCATGAAGATGAAAACGTCTCAACAGTTAAATGTTAACATGACTTTTGGGAAAGAATGAAAGGAAGTAACTCACTAGCATACGTGTTATTCCGCAAGAGGACGTATTGCCGATATAAACAACTATTGCACAGAACGGTATATATTACTTCAGCGGCGGATTAAATGATCATCGTATTGGTAAATATGATGTACCTATACCTTGTCTACACAAGGCGTCGCTCCGAAAATAAATAACGCGCATTTGTTGATGAAACCTGCTGAAGACGAAAAATGACACACTGTACTGCTGAGTCTTGGAAAATCACTGTGCAGGTGTGTCAACAGATTCGAGAAACATTGATGTTCACTAATAGCGACGCAGCTCCCGGTGATGGCTGTTGTGGAGTCGATACTGACTAACGGGATGATGGTGGCTGAATTTGATTACAAGATGTGTATCGGTTGGAAAAATACGATCAGATTTCGATTATTCAGTTAGAAATACTATTCGAAACCATGATCAAAGCTGAACCTTCAGTCCAGGTTAAATGATTATCGAACTTGACAATTTGACTATCAAATTTCCAACTACTCAAATATAGGTCCCTGAGATGGATGGGTTAAGTCCCCCTCTCCCACACACATACATCATGCTGCCACATCCACATTACTTATTTTACTTTATATTAGCCCTGATATCAGCCTGGAGGTACTGAGGGCTGACATCAAGGCTGATATAGAATCAGACAAGTCATAACCTGTTACGGACGTGACAATCGTTGCTTATTCCCAGTTCCTTATTAGACATTCGTAATCAACCGATTTTATCGGTTGATAACGAAAGTCGAACAAGGAAAAGGAAATAAGAAACGGTTGTCACGTTCATTAACCTGTTTGTTCATTAGATGATTAAATATTAAGGGCACACAAGCGAAATTGAAGCGGAGACATGACTCACATTTGGCAGTCTGCATATTACCCATAGGCCTCTGCTACTTATTCGGAAACACAAGATAAAACATCCTGTCAGGTCGATTAGATTAAGTCTGACTATACATGTCCTTATTCATGTTGCTTAAAATAATCACATCATTGGCGACCGTGTTCTGTTTGGGGGGTTCATCTTATATACTGACAGTTTCTGAAGGTGTGTTTCTTACAGTTCGAAATAAACTCGATACAATTTTGACTGAGTTATAAATAGAAACTCATTTCGGTAGAGCCGTTTTGTTTGCTGATTCGCAGTATTTATCAATTGACGGCATTTGATTACAGAGCACAATGTGCTATTTTATTATACGCTAAATGATAGATTATCGAAGAAATTGCGGAACGATAGAAATCGTATCCCCCGGCACTGTGAAGCTATAGAAACTTTCACTTTCACAGTATCAATCAAAATGGCGGCTTTCAAAGCATCACTTCAAAGTAAATACGAGTCAAATTATCACTGGAAATGATCAGTTTGTTCTAAAAACGTATAATGAAAAGAAAATCTAGTGTTGATGAGTGGATACCGATCATTTCCAGCAATAATTCAACACGTTTTCACCTTGAATTGATGCATGAAACCCTCTAGTCCAAACATGGCCTGAAAGTCCGTAATAAAGTGTTTGGTTTGGTACGTCCTTTCAAAGGACGTACCAAACCAAAAACTTATATTACGGACTTTCAGGCCATGTTTGGACTAGAAACCCACCAGCTGACTCAGATTGCAAGACGCTGTCTGTTCCGATTACCGATCAAATCACTTCCGAGTATCAACCATTCAATGTGCCGTTTACTTTCAAGCATCAATTCAAGGTTGAAACGAATGGAATTATCAGATTCTTATAAAAAGCGTATAATAAAAAGAAAATCTAGTGTTTTTTGAGTGGATACCGAAAATTATCTCACTTGTGACCGAGACAAATGGTTATTTTCGCTCGCGCATGCGCTCGCGAAAGATAAACATTTGTCTCGGTCACTCATGAGATAATTTTCGGTATCCACTCAAAAATACTAGATATCCTCTATGTGTCTAATATTTATATGAAAAAATTAGTTTAATACGAGGTATGAATTTAAATTTACCACTTTGAAATATGAAATATCTCGACCAATATGAAACTAATCAAGCAGTAACATCTTTACTCATTAAACCAAAACAAATAATTACACAATCTTTTCGGATCTGTCGCAGTTTTCTGACGGTGTTATTGTTTTTATTGTTCTCACATAGTCCCAAGTTTCCTCTTCTCCAAGTTCGGCTATCCGAAGGTATCGGCTTTCCAGCTGAGGAAGCCGGGATGTCCGGATAGCTGAACTATCTCCTCTCCTACTTCGATCAATCTCCGCTTACAACTCTGAATCCTAGTTTGCTGTCTTGTCTTCATCCACCTAATGCTGACTTATTGCTATCCTTAAATCCTCACCATTCAAAAATTCGGATTCAAACTACTCCATTATGCCTGGTAATGCCCATTCTCCCGATTGAATCGACGAATAGCGGTGAACGATTTCCATGCAAAAAAACTGGTTTCGCCTAGTAACCATCAAAGGGGATTATTCTATCCAGGTTCATACCGGTCGAAGTCGGAGTCATATCAGCCTAGTTTGAGGTCATATCTGTCGAGTTTGGAAATGGGCGATTCTGGGAAAGAAACTCATATCTAATAAATGAATTCAAAGAAACACAAGGCAAAGTGTACACAGTTTGTTGTCAAGAACGCACATGCGTTGGTGGCGGTGCCTGGTAAAAGAAGAATCATTCACGATAATTGTCCAGGTAACTTGTATCAGCAGAGTTGAATCCTCAATCAGCCACATTTGGGGGTACATCAGCCGGGGATGACTTATGTATCAATGAAGGCAGATATCATAAGGTCCCAGGCAAAATCATGTTATCGAATTAATAATGTATTCTATTCGGGACATAGGTAAAATGTGTCACATATCGACAGGTAATGTCATAACGAGCAGAGTTGAAAGCCCCCTATGATCCACTCTTGAAATAACGTTTCCTTGTGACCAGTGGGTCCGAGGTATTCTGTGTCTAGGCCTGTTCCAACAAAGCAGAAATACATTTGTTCTATATCTGCGCTATAGAATTTTTTTAATTTAGATGCGTTTATGCTGCATTTACCAGCTTTTTGCGCATTTAGTTTGCTACGCTGCGTGTGGTCCATTAACGCAAGCTTTGTGTTCCAAAAATTATTTACGTCGACAAAAAATGAAATCGAAACTAGCCTTGGATTTAAATGATGTTTAGTTGGACAAACTGCGGCTAGATTTTGCACACAAGGACCACAGGTAAGTAATATGCGACCAGTTTTTTTTTTTAATTCCAATATGACACTTTATCTGACGTGATCGATATCAAACATAGTTGGTTTTTTAAGTCGTTTCCAGAAAATCTGTCTAAAATTATATTTTTTAATAAAAATTATCCGCCGTTAACAGAACAATTTCTACCTGTGTGTACTGGAAACTTTTTTCACAGAAAATACCGTGCCCGCCCCCCCCCCCCCCCCCCCCCCCTCCACACACACACACTTCTTGGAACATTAGATCATGCGCTGTGATTGGCAAAAAGTACTGACAAAATTTTAACGGCATTCCTTGTGTGGGTCTCGTTGTGTATCCGAGTATTTCCATTGTTTGAAATGTCTTGAACAGAGTTATCTCCCTTTGTGGTACATGTCATGCAACTGGTGCGATCTGCTGACCCGGAAGCAAAGATCTCTCAGTCATTTTTATGGACACTAACAAAAGGATACTTGCAAATTTTTCCGGCTTATGATAACCCGAGTTACAACGCGAACAGACACAACATACATACGTTTGTCTATTTACTACATGTCTTTTCTCTCATTTGACAGTAAGTTCTTTATTATGTTAACAATTATCGAAATGGCGCATTATCATCTGAACTATCGGTCAAATAAAAAGTCGACAGGCACAATGATCGCAAACGCACGGAAGTAATAGTAATAATTCAGTCCTTCAGCCCTGTAGGGTTGTAGGATTAAATTTATTATTCATCGCCCTAAAATCGCAAAATAGATTCATCCGTCGCCGTACAAATTATCACATTAGACGATAACATTCAGACAGTTAGTGTTAAATAGACTGAACGGTTTGGACATATCATCCATTATATCTTATTTAGCAGGGGCACGCCTATTGGGGAACAGGGGTCAATACTATAGAACTTTTATAATTGTATTTTCTAGGATTGTATTTTTCTAGCTGTGACTTTAAATGGGCTGAAATGAACTATTAGCATTTTCAAAGGTGTGGCAGTTTGCCAGTTGGCAAATTGCCATATCTTTTAAAATGCTAATGATTCATTTTAATCAGTTATATTAATAAGTAGAAAATACAATTCTAGAAAAAACAATTGTAAACGTTTTATAGTATTGGATCCAGATCTCGGTATTGTCGGTTGTACTTGTTGTAATGCGAAAGGTGGCGGGGAGCTCTCTTTTAAGTGAATTTGAAGCAAATGCATCGTTACTCACCACAAGCTATCAAGAAAATACAACACCAGGGAATTTGTTCACAGTAATTATTTGGGCTAGATAAGTTAACGTGCTATCCCAAGGCTACATGTTTGAAATATTGATTGGTCCACCCTGCAAATCCACTTAGCAGAGATTTACTCTTTAAAATCAGGACATTAGGCCACACAAAATAAATTAATTGATTCTCAGGCATTTTTGTTTAAATCAGTGTGGGGGAGTGTTTTAATTTTTATTTTTATTTTGCAAAAAGTGAGCACACATGGAGAGGATTTCGGCTGTCTTTTTATACACAGAAATATAGAAAGTGCATATTTATACAAATAAATTCATTTTTAAATTGAAAAATAAAACATTCCTCTAAAACCAAAATGTAGGTACTGCAATTCAAAAGCTTCACATTCTTTCGATACTCTTCATATATTATCTTTGACGTACAAATATTTAACTGGTTGAGGGCTGAATTATTTTTGGTGGGATGAATTTGTTGCTCAGAATTCGTTTTATTACAAATTAATGGAGAGTGCCCATAGGCACTCTCCAATAATTTGTTATAAAACAAATATATATATAAACAAAATATTATTTGCGTTTGACTGAATATGAAACATGAGGAAGGAAAATGGTGGCTTTTTCACTGGTACCCTCAGTTTTCTGAAAGCCCTGACAGTGGACTCCAGCACTCAACCAGTTAATCTACGGGGATTTGCCTCGTTACGATTTACGGGAGAGTGATTGTAACAAGGCAAACATATTGGAGACGCAACTAAATAAATATGCATCAAACAAAAAACGGAAAAAGTTTCTGGTTTCCCTGAGTTTGAACTAATGTTGGAAGACGACACTGAAAGGCAATAAAAATTCCAATGATGGGTTCAAATTCAATGAGGGATTGCCTGAGAATCAAAACACTTTTGGGGAATTTTTTTTAGAATTTCTACAATAAAGTCCACCCTATGGTAGGATAAATAAGGGACTGTAACATAACATTCTTCAGTAACATACGTTTGACCTTTTATGAAGCTTTCGGTCTCATGGCTTTCATCAGCAAATAGATATTAGACAAACAACAACTGTCTTTGTGTAGTGAAAAGTATCGAGATGTAGTTGTTTGTCTAATATCTATTTGCTGATGACGGCCATGAGGCCGAAAGCTTCATAAAAGGACAAGAGTAAGTTATTGAAGAATATCATGGTACAGTAACTTTTTAGCCTTATGGTCCTGTCTAATCCGGCTTTTGGGACCAAAGGCTTAAACTTCAGTTAACCCACCTAAAACATGGTGTATGATGCGACAATAGACAGTCTATGGAAGAACAGGTACTCTGAACACTGGTCGAATTTTAAGAATACACCGATCGGTTACTAGTGTCCTAGATTTATCATGAAGTGGGGTATTGTTTCGCTCTGCATGAATTTGGTTGTGCGGTGTACTATGTTGTAAACTTTTTTAATGCAGAAAAAACACAATTTTCGGTTTATAAATTAAACAAATAATAATGTCAGCCAAGTAAAAAAAAAACAACATTTGCATGGTGATCTGTATCTATGCATCAGCTTCAAATTCCAAGAACACTAATGTATGTCACCCATTTAAATCAGAAAAAGGCTTTGATACCAATTGGCATCTTCTTCGTGTTGCCTCTAACTCTGTGGTTGAAGATTTTCAGGTAAGTTATCAGGGTGGCATTAAGGATGCGGACCCCAAGCTATAAGGTACAGTACCATGATGACTAAAGCAGTCTCTTTGCAGATTGGATCGCGATGGGATTGCTGTCTGGTAACGACACATGTACACTGATTGGTCGGGAGTTTTTAGGAAAATGTTGCTTGACTGACCCACGAAATTCAAACGAAAATATCATCTGAGGTACAATGTTTTCGCGTTTCGATTTCTACGGGTAAATCTAGCCAGTTTGTTCAAGGTTGTGGGATGAAAAGTGAGCAGATAATTCCGACCCGATCGCGACTTGTAACCGAACTCGACAAATCAAGATCCAGTCGAAATTCTCTGTTCGCTTTTGTAATGACACTACTGGGTTTTAGAATTAAAGTTAAATAATTAATGTTTTATGGCACGTTTTGCTGTTTACTGGATTAATGTGAAATATGCCGGAGGACTCTGCGAAGCTCGAATTATAGGTCGAAACCAATCAGGCAGAGAATTTCGAATCGAATCGAATCTCGAATCTTATCTCACCGCTTTCTTCCTGTAAATATTTGACCTTATTACGACCCGAAATATTGCCTCCACTAAAGTATTATATATGAAGGCGACTCGGCTGTTTGGGTAAATCAATCAAACTAGCGGAATATTCCAAAACGGAATTGGGGTAGTTTCATCAACGGAACCTCTTTGGACTCTTCTTACCTCATCGGGTCTCCTAGATAGGAGACCCGATGAGAGAAGAAAAGTTCAAGAAAGACACTTTGTTTGAATTTGAGATCATCTCGACGATTCGAAAATTTCCCAAACGATTTCGAATCGAATTTCGAAGGTTCGCAGAGCCCTAATATGCTGATGGTTTCAGACGCCGGATAATAATGGACCAGTATAAAACGATATGGAAACAATATCTTCTTTCAGCATGGAAGGTACAACAACTCATAACCTTCAATTGGCCGTGCCTTAAGAATGAAAACACATTTTCAACACCTTTTTTTATTTCTTCTTCAGGGGCATAGGTCTTGGCCTCTTCTTTGGACCGAGCTCGTTGATAAGTCATTGTGTTTATTTTGAAACAGCTTTTTGAAAGTTGTGTTAGAGGCGGAATTGATGTAGTAGATTGTCTCACGGAAATGTCTGAACGTTCTTCTGAAAAGATTTAATATTTCTATTTACTTTTACCATTGATATTAGTATCTCGCGAAACTCGTATGTGATGGTTCCAGATCATTGCATGGATGCCTGTCTTCATTTTTGTTTAGTTCTGACGTCCCTTGGAATATATACTGGTGCTAATTTTAGTGATGACTTTCACTACGAGCTCCCCCTGGGGAAGGCTGGGGAGCTGTCTGAACATTAAACGTCAGTCGGCAGAATCCCTTTAATTGGACTTTGAAGTTTGTGGATGGGTTCCCAGTTGAGCCGAGGTAATTGCATTGTGTCCTTGGGCAAGGCACTTAACCCTGCATGCCCACGTGTGGACATGGTGGCGCTGTGTACTAAGGCATACTGCATGTCGATGGTGCACTTGTCTTCAACCAATGCTAACCCCGCTTAAGTGGAGTTAGTGCGTTGGGAAGTCTGGCAGTTGCTCGCCGTTGCTCGGCGGTTCTCTCCGGGTACTCCGACTTCCCCCACCCGTAAAACCTCCGACACGACGTGACCCTGGCTGTCAAAAGTGTCGTTAGACCCCAATAAATAGATACTGAAATTTTAGCAACAATTAAGAGTTTACTTTGTGTGAAACCTAATGTAGTTTAACTATTAAGCTGCTGAGTTCTGGAACCTTTCACAAAATCATGTGGTGGTTGCTGTAAACAGATATGACATGATTTAACTGGTAGAGTGCTAAATTATTTTTAGCCATCAAAATTTGTTAGTATGTTTTTGCCTTGTTACAATTTATAGGAGAGTGCCTGTGGGCACTCTCCTATAAATTGTAACAAGGCAAATCTTTACAGACTAAATAATATCACTTTAAAGATAATATGAAGCACAGCCACTGAATTTGAAGCCTTTAAGTTGCAGTACCTGCACTTCAGGGTAAAGCCCAAATATGGGCTTCCAGCACTCTACCAGTTAACGAAAAGATCAATAGAGTCTGGCACGAAAAAATCATTTGAAGGGGGTCTACTCCTATTTATAGGAGAAGAGTTCGTTGACTATGTGCTTCAATATTACTCTTCTTGATAACAGAGTAATTCTGAAGTAGGCGTGAAAATCCACCCACAGCAGGCAAAAGAGTGAAGAGTTGACCAACGCAATCTGTGGTAGACAGCATCATCATTATATATTTCTCAAATAACAGATTTCCGCTTTATGACATACTCGTCGAGCTCGTCCATAGGAGTGGTCAGATCATACGACTTGAACCGAAAAAATGTAAACGACGATTTATTTTTCTGTTATGCTGAGGGTTTTGTCAACTGATCTGAACATGATCAAATGTGTGTGATTTTGTGCAAAGAACTCTTTCGTCGGGTGTTGTCATTATTACAATTGTCAAATTTCTTTTAAATTCAACCTTCGGAAAAGTCTCCACCGGCGGCTCAAAATGAGAGTTTGATCTGGCACACACACTTTATTTACCGACTTTGTAGAGACTTTATGCAAGGGATTGAAACAGTAACCTGCTAAACTAGCAAGCAAAACTTAATTGGCATATGAAAATCTTATTGTCTTTCTAATTTTATCTTCCACATTCCTAGCACAATTCTCAGTATACAATATGAACACGCCTTCTCTTCACTGTATATGAAATTTCCCTAAAGCCACCTTAAGTTTCAGTTCCCTGTCTCTTCAGATGATACGACGTGAAGCGACCAAAGAAAAAGCAACAGCCTCTAAAAATATTTCCAAAAAGGTAACGCCTGAGAGACCGGCGGTTAAATCAGTTCATTTTGCTATTAATTCAGTTACAGCACGTCTTATCACCACTTACTCACATCTGAGTATGTGGTTTCCGGATTGTAGTTCATCCGGCATTGCTTTCATACTTTTGTTGATTCCTTTTCTTTAGTAACACAGATGATAGCTAGCAAATATGATGCTCGACTCACTCAAAGCTTTAGACGTTTCGTACTATGTTAGCGCTTGACGGTGCTATCATCTGATTCGTTTATTTTATCATTATTAGCTAGCTAGCTATTTCCAATTATTTTTTGTTAGCCAAATAGACTTTTCTTTCAGGGAATGACTCTCAGCTCTGCGATCTCGTCAAGCGAGAACGAAGCCACGTTCCAATGCGAGCAATGTTATGCACGTTGAAGCTCCAGGATGCAGTTGAAACATCACGCAGTCGCAACAAGGGTCACCCTCTGTTGTCCTCGCTACATTATGTCTTCATTAAAGACCCTTTTTATAAAACATTGAGTAAATTTAAAGGATCCACTTATAAATTAAACATTCAGATTAAGAAACTTTTTAAAAACTTTTCTTGCAAATAAATAGAGATGATTTTTTTCTCTTAAAGCAATACAATAAATACATGGTCAGCAGATCTTCTTTGAATTTCAGTGACTCACAGCTGGGCCACGCTAGCTACATCTGGTGTCTAAAAGTTTACAGAAGTGTAGTGGATTGGATTACGGGACGCGATTTGATTCAATGGGTGTTCACATTGTACTCGCGTAACGAAACATTACGAAATAAAACAAACTAGACAAGACATTAATGATATTATCTTTGTACTTGTTAACGTATTTCATTGCATGACAATATTTTGAAACGAGTGCAAATAACAATAATACTCACCAACAAACGCAAGATCATAATCACTAATAAAGTGCTAACCCTTTGAACACGGGTGGTGCCTTCCAAGTCAGTTCAATGACAACAATAGGAAGATTCCATGTTCATTACGCGGGGGTAGAACAAGCAATATTTTCAACGTGCTGCCTTGGGGCTGCACGTTGAAAATCTTGATTGGTCTACCACACAAATTCACTGAGCAACTATCTACTTTATGAATTCAGCTCGTATCACGATCCTGGGCCGGACAAGCAGTTTTTCGGCATCAAAGGGTTAACATATATTGGAGCGGACGATTTTCTAACATATGTCCTCAGGCAATATGGCGATACTTCAAACGCATCTCATGGTGCTGCTGTGTGCAAATTTATAACAGGTTAAATCCATTACACATTGCAGGGGAGAAACCCAGAATTGTTACTGGGGTGGAGTGGGATGGAGTGGGATGGAGAGGGATGAGAAGGGTTTGGGGAGATGAGAGCCAATCATACGTCGTCGAGGGGTCCAGGTGCCAGACGAGCTCACGCCAATCGGAACCTGGAGCGTTTTGTGTGCCTATTGTAGAAACGTAGCATGTTTTGTTACGTCAACCCAATGAACGGTCATAACAAGTGACAGAAGACTGAAGAATGCAATGACCCTCATATTTATTGAATATATCGACACTGGCGGTATATTAATTGTCACTCTACCCCATTTTGCTTCTATCGCAAAATTCGCAGTCAAAATTCGTTCAACTGGCACTTTAGAAAAAGTTTGGATTCAGTTCAAAGTGTTGGAAATCAAGCAGAATTGTACATCCGTCGATAAATTACAGTGGTAATAAATCAATAATATTTTTGGCGGTCAATGAGACGTTCAGTTGGATTACTCCCCCTTGCATTGCATAACTACTCGTCTGCTTTTGTAAAACAATAAATGCCGATAGGAAAATTAACGAAAACATGAAACTGCAAAGCAAATACAACTGATGATGAGATTTTGGAGAAAAAATGCTGGCATAATAAATACGTTACGGGTCGTTTAGTTGCGGTGGATGCGTTGTCATATGAGGCGAAGTGAGATCAATATTAGGAGAGACTTCAACCGAGCCGATTAATATTATCACTTCGCCGTATGTCACTAAATATACCCTCCCCCCACCCCCACTCCACAATAAAATAATAATAATAAACGCGTGACAATACATGAAGCGTTATCAGTAATAACCGGAGATTCGGACTCAAATTCCAAACCAGAGAGTGAATTAGAATAGAATTCACACGGTCAAACTTTGTTGAAAACGATAGTGATAAGGCTGTAACCCTGATTACGTTTCAGACCGCCGTTAGTCGTCACACCCACCTCCAATTTTCACCTAATAAATGGTAGAAGAGTATTCCATGGGATTTGTGAAATTTCTCTATTACATGCCTACATAATATATTAAAAAACATTGCATATTTCTGAAAAAAAACGTTCAATGACATCCCTAGAATGGTTTTAAAATTATAACCCTTTAGTCAAATAACCTAAGGTAACAAATTTTGGGGTAAAATTCCGGAAAAATATCTCTCGCTTAGAATGCCGTTTCTCAGAATGTACTGAGACAAAAGAGTTAATTGTTGCCACCAATGTCCCCATATTTGAAAACAATTAGTTTGTGAGTGGGCTTGTGTTTGGTTAATCCACAGCAGAATCCGCCACTACACTACATGGAGGTGGGGAATGTACATCATCCCGTGAGTAGACGTTTATTCGGCTAATAAAAGCCTGAGATATTTTTTTTTCTTTATCCCGCACTTGGACAATACATTTTCTCCGTAGGTTTAACAAGGAAACGAATTATACCTATAAGACATGTGACTCTCTTTTTTTTTTAAACCGTTTTTATCGTAAATATTTATTGCTTTTAATGCGACACGACAGACAAAACAATGGGTACAGAGACTAACTATTTAGAGTGTGAGCAAAAAGACAATAGTTCACTGCTCGGATTCAAGTAAGATTTTTATCCTCGAGTGGGGCGCGCGGAGGATTATTTCATGAGGCGTCAGCCGAGTGAAATAATCCGCGCGGCCCACAATAATACATAATAAAGTCTAAATTAATATGCAAAGCTCGGTTTCGATTAATATTAGTTCGCATCGGTTTTAACGAACTCTTATAGAAGTTGTTTGTTGATACAGAAAAAAACCCCACAAAGACTGCATTTCCGGTTCAGGATAATGCTACGTCCGAAGTTCAGAAAGTAAATGATTGGTTATAAATATTTGTGTGGCAAACCAATCAATATTTTCAACGTGCAGCCGTATGGCTGCACGTTGAAAATATGTATTTCTCTACCCCAACAACGAATTTGGAATCTTCCAAGTCATGGAATTGAACTCGCATCATATGTTCAAAGGGGTAAATATAAAAAAAAAATGCTTGGACAAATCTGTTAATATTTGTTAAAAATCAAATGCAACTCATTTAATGCTCACCTTTAATTTTCAAGCACGAAAATGCACATTTATGTGCTGTGATTAGCTATCAATAAAGTGGTATTATTTTACTTTCTGTTATTTTTATAAATATATTTATCAAAATGGGCGTGTGACAAATGGGACATGATCCTATCATCACTGCCATTTTGAAAAAAATCTAGGATATTGACAAACGCAGTTGCGTGGCCGTCAACTCATGAAATTAAAAATGACATACCACACATGGAGAAAATTGTGAGTTCTTCCTAACCTCAAAATGTTTCCTAATAGCGCCATTTGGGTCTTATTTTTAAAATATTTCACCAGATTTCGATCTTCGGGATATGCCTACGGCGAAAAATGCTTCCACCCCGAAAGATCGTTGTGCACTCCAACCAGGTAAAGTTTCAGAAGGACCAATGCCATTATTATCTGTTATTTAAGCACTTTCGCCTTTTCCTCAATACTACGCATTGGTTGTTGTTAACCGTCAAAGGTGTTTATCCGACTCAGACAAACTTAGCGGTCCGGGAACAGGCATCTAAGCATTCATATAAAGAAACATTGCTCAACAAATATAATTTTCCTGAAGGTTTTCAGTTTATCAACACCTCGCAATCTCCGATCGCTTTTTAACCCTTACCAAACGTAAGACCAAAATCGGCCAGCGCTATTCTCAAAAATCGTCAGTTAATTTTCAGGTTTTGTCTCAAAAACATAGGTTATGACCCCTCATTGGGACGAGCTCGTCGTCCCAATGAGGGGTCATAACCTATGTAGGTTATGACCCCTCATTGGGGACGAGCTCGTCGAGCTCGTTCCAATGAGGGGTCATAACCTATGTTTTTGAGACAAAAAATGAAAAAAATTAATTGTTCAAGAATTTGTTTGCAAGTGTCGTCTGTTTTTCATGTTAGGTAAAGGGTTAAAGAATATACTTTGATATCTGCGAAAAATAAATATGTTGAAGACCAGCACACTTTTCATGACGATGCAAATTGAAGATTTATAACATACTTTGGTTATTATTGATCCAAATCAAGTGCCAAGTACTGCCAAGGTCAGAGGCGGCGGAGCCAGTGGGGTACAGGGGGCACGTGTCCCTCCAATTCTTTTTTTCCACAGATATGTTTCGCAGTTACACAATGAGTTATAATGGGCGTATGCAAACGTGTCAATATACAATCATTCATGTAACATTATTTGCAAATCCAAACAATATTTGGACAAAGAATCCCACTTTCGGTCTCTTCGATCCGTTTCTTCTGCTTCAACTGTCTTCGGCCTTCGGGTTGGAAGATTGTTGAAATAGACGAAATGGACAAGACAGTGACAATACAGCGGCATATTCATCTAAACGAGAGACTATGGCGAGTCATGGTACATTTACCGATATACGATTGTAACGCTTTTCACACTGGGTGGAACCATGGTAGCATTGTGAATTTGTGCACCTCCACTTTTATCGAGCTTCCGCCGCCCCTGGCCAAGGTTGGAAAGTAAATACAGCGTTACTAGTTTTCGTGCAAAGATAAATGTCAAGGCGTTTTATAAAGTGAAAGCTGTTACGTATTACGCTGTGCGTGACAGTTGTAATGTCATCAAACGCCAAGGATTAGGAGGTGTTACCGCGTAGACGTGATGCTATTGGCCGATTGTGACGTATGTAGTTACTTATTTCTCCATTACTTCGTCATTTCTATTCAAATTACTGAGATTGAATGTCTCCAGCTTGACTTCAAAAACTGAAAAAGTACCTGACGCCTAAAAAGCAGACATCTCATTGATTTTATCTGATCATTAGCAGTTATATATTTTAGTGCGGATGGACGTCACATCGCGTGTGTAAACAATTCACCAGAACTCTCACCAGCCAATAGTATTCCTGGTGAGGATGCCACGCCCCGTCGCTTCCCTATACCATCTATATATTCGGTAATTGATATATTTTCGCAGTGTGCATTAAACATTGTTTGATTGAAAAAGGTGGGAAGAATTTGAACGATGCGACGCAGGGACGTTTTGGAGATGGGTCGTCGTCTCTTTACAGTTTTGCAGGTGTTAATGTTATGGAAGCGGCCCAAAAAACTTGTTTAGACTGACTGCTTGTGCTTAGAAAATCGTCCACCCAAACTATTGTTTGATAACAATGTGAATATTCTACGAACAGCATGCAGTGTTCGGATTCATGACTGTGAGATCTTGCGTTTGTCGCGTTGCTTAGGAATGGCTTCCCTGCTTCTCTCCATAGTTTGTCTTAACAGTGAAACTGTTAAAACTCCTACCGGACGTACGGTTTTCGGAATATGTTATAGTGTAAAATGTTTGAACGTTGTTTTCCATGATTTTACTAATTATGATAATAGCTTGGTAACCTGAAAAGGCAGACATTTCACCAGTGTGTACATATGAGACTTCCGTCCACTTTACTGTAAATAAATAAATAAATAAATAAATAAATAAATAAATAAATAAATAAATAAATAAATAAATAAATAAATAAATAAATAATCATTACTGGCACCGATATGTAAATGTCTCCCATGTATGCATTTGAAAATTGCTCTAATATCATTTGGGATTCTAACAAGACATTATCAGTATAATCAGTTGTATGGCCTGGCAGAAATTTCTATTATACCCTCCCACACCCCAACCATTTTGGAACATCGCAGACTCTCGAAGTCAGTTGCGGCTCGGTCCCATGCATTAAAGATAATTTGTAATACTGAATGCCTGAAATGCAGTGCTTGGCTCTTGGGGGCTTGATTTAACGCCTCATAAAATCCATAAACCTTCAGAGTCCTGATCCCAACATTGATCACTTTTATTGCAACCGACCAGGTGCCCAACCTGTTATCTCTATGTAAATTCGATGTTATAAGTACACTCGCAGTTGTTTCTTTGAAAGTCTTGGCTGCCTATGTAGGTAACCAAGACTTGCCTAGAAACAACTACAAAGCTGAATGATATTAGCTTTGTGGAACAAAGATATATGAAAATCTGCGGGCCTTTAAGGCTCAGATCGTTTCTTAGGAAATTGGACAATATTGCATAAAACGAAACCAAACTATCTGTAATTCCTTACGTTTGGGAACATTGATATAATTTGGGGACATCGGCTGCCGCTGAGAATTTGGTTTAATTTGAAAGCCTGCAAGCGAAAGGGGGTTGAATGTTTATGGTCATAATAGAATTCCAATATTGTTTTTTAGTTTTCGTGTGGGAAAATTAGTTTTAGTTAGGAGCAACCATTTTGCGATAGTAAAAAAGTATTGCAAAACTGATCCATTAGTTTTAAGACTATCGAAACGAAGCAAAAACTAACTTCAAACTCAGAAGATAAATGTAAAAAAAACATTTACAAAGTTGGTTTCATGAATTTTCTGGGCTTAAGATAATGACGACTGAAATCC
The DNA here is from genome assembly GCA_031216915.1 of Pictodentalium vernedei. Lineage (NCBI taxonomy): Eukaryota > Metazoa > Mollusca > Scaphopoda > Dentaliida > Dentaliidae > Pictodentalium > Pictodentalium vernedei. The sequence continues at coordinate 378,413,595 of CM062293.1, forward strand.
GGTAACATGTTCATGGGTTCGGTGGAAGAAGATTACATTTTTTTCCAAAATGGTTTTATTGTTTAACACTTATCATCGCTTCATAGACTTCACCAGTGTCCTAAAATCACGGAGAGAGCATTTGAGTCGATTTTAAAGTTTCTGATTCAAACTGTAATGGAATAAATAAAATTTTATTTCATATTGAAGAGACCCATTAAATGTTCTTCCTTCAGAAAATGAGACGTTTGAAGTCCACTTTGTATAATTTACTATAGTAAGTGTCTGTGTGTCAAGTTTCACTATTACGACTCAAATTCAAAATTTTATTCATGCTTCAAGGCAACATCACTACTACCCTTGATAGATGAATTTCAGAATGCATAAGTGATTGACAAGTCAAAGTTGGTGACTTTTGCAAACATCATTCGGCGAAATAGTTGACGAATAGCATTGCAGCGCGGCTGTTGCGCAATAAAAATGTTATGTATCATTTCTAATATATTTGGTCCTAATTATACGCTAGAATGCAAACCTTTGTCACCGACGGTCTGAAAATCTGTGAAAAACATCAAAAAGAATTGACAATTTTCTTTTCTTATAATTAATTCAGTGCATCAAGTTCCTTAGAACGTATCCATGGGTTGACTTCAGTGTACACGCTGCTGAGTGCCAATTTAACAAATTGCACTAAAAATTTTGATTTCGCGGCAAAAAATCTCCGTTAGTTAAAATTTTGGCACAAAACAAGTTTCTTTCACTTCTGAAGGAAAAAACCATTGGGGCGTACCGGAGTGCGATCCATGACGAACAAATATGTATTTTTTCTTACCTCTTATATCAATAAGGTGTTAGAAATAGCATTGTTTTTCTTCAATAAAACATTGTAGGTTATCAACTTTTCAAAAAGCCGAATTTAATTAGATAAATTCTTCATACCGTCGCGAGTCACACGCTACAATATGAAGTATTTGTCAAATTAACCCTTTACCCAACGCAGACGATATCAAAATTTATTATTTTAAATATCATTTTTTAAAAAATCTCAAAACATTTCAACAAAACCATATCACGTGACCCCTCGTTGGAACGAGCTCGACGAGCTCGTTCCAACGAGGGGTAACATGATATGGTTTTGTTGAAATTTTGTGAAAAATAATATTTTTTCTACCGCTCAATTTGCATATTACGCGGGCGATTCGTTGGGTAAAGGGATAAATACTGACTTCTGTAACAGTAATTAGTCGATTAATCTGTTATTATCTTAGTGGAAAAACTCGATCAGTTTATTCGGATCAGACAGAGAAGTACGCCCCTTCTCCCATCAGCATTTGGGCAACAAAATGCTTTGTTTGACACTAAACTGACTAAAAATGTGGCACCAGACAGTTTCGGTCCAGTGTGGACACTGGTTGACTTTCTTTCTCGTTTGTTTTGACAGCACATAATAGCAGAAATACTTGCGAATATTACCGGCCGTAAAAATTTGCGCTGAGAAAAATTGTTCCAGATGTCTGCGCATATTCATTTTCAAGTCTTATTGCTCAAAATAGTGCACGGAGAGCCTTGCAGTATGTGGCGCGAGTTGCTTTTCTCTGTCTTCTCAAGTTCTGCTCTTTATTAAACAGACCATAGAAGCATCTATAAAACGAAAGATAATGGAACGCCTGAAAGAGGAAAGGTTGACAGGGAATGTTAAGCCAACGCACTGCTGTGGAGAAGCAGGCCTGTCTGTGGTAATGTTACTGTACAGATATTAAAACGCATGCAGTTCTGTCGCTGAAATCTACTTTTTTCTGGGACAAGGTGAAAGATCATTTAATGTCAAAGACTAAAAGACCCCTCTGTATTTTAGTAAAAAATATTTTTAGATCAGTTTTACCAAAAAGGGTAATGCTGGGTTCCAGAGTAGCTTGAACAAAAATCAAAATTATAGCATTTTCGGAATAGTTCGCATAGTAATTTTGAAAGTCATTATTCTCAGTCCACTGAGATTTAGTCCTTGGCAAATCATGGAAGATTAAATGTGGATAGTGACGTAATGGCACGTGCGTTATCTGGTAAACTGAACACAACGAGATTATTACACCAGAGTCAATCGTGGGTCGAGGTAAGTTCTTGAGGTGTCCGGACACCTCTTTGAGCATCAGCTGTGAGGTTGATGGGTATGGACGTGAATGGCTTCCATCGTGCAGAAAGAGACACAACCCATAGAGGCCACACATCCCTTCGTAGTATACAAGAGGAGCGAGGCCAGGACGTTGCCGCTACTGAGATCATCCCACATCCCTTCACCATTGAGTCAAGGAGAGATGTTAAAATATGTTACATAACTTGCAAGCCAATCTTTGTAAAATTAATAAGCTTAAACCTAAAATTGTGACTGAAATAGACGATAACAACACCATAAAACACTTTATTAGTAAAACAAAAATGTTCAAGTCATTTCATGAGAAATCTAACCAACTTGCAATTGCAGTTTTGTAACTTATTTTGCATTTCCCTTTCCATCTAATATTATTTCTCCCTCCGATCATGAAACTATTTTTATTTGTAAAGAACAAGGTATTTTACTCGTCCTCCACAAACGCAAATAGATTTGGACAGCCCTATTTTGAACGCAATGCAGTGGGATTTGAGGGTGGGCGGGGGAGTTATATTTCTTCTTCACCATTCGGATAAGTTCTATATTTCTGATTGAAATAAAAAAGAAATTTGATTAAAATTCTACCCAAATGAAACAAGTAAGGGCTATTGCTTTCTTTAATACGTTTCATTCGAATATTTACCTTTTTTAATGTATTTTTTGTTCTTAAAGCGAATTGTGAAATGAACCACGCAGGTTTTGAGCGGGTAATTCTCGCACAACCGGCAGGAAGAAGTAATTTAATGCGAGACACAACATGGTGAAACAGTTTTTGACTAATTAAGAATCAGTTCACACCTTCACAGAAGTTGCTGGAAAAAGTTGTTTTGGAATTGATGTTCCACAAAACATACTCTTTGTTGATCTCCGATCTGTTCAGAAAAAGAAGACGTGAAAGACTATTATTCGTTAACATTGTTGAGATGAAATAAAGTCGAGGGAAAACATTCTGCTGCCATTGAAATGGGGTGGATGGGACAAAATATGTTTCTGCTGCAATTGAAAACAATATATTTCGTTGCACCACTTCAATTGGCGTATAATGAACTACGTTACAGAATGGAAGTGCAAGATATACACAGAACGACACACGCGTATGGATGGGTTAACCCTTTACCTAACGTGGAAAGCAGACGACACTTGCAAAAATAATTCTTGAAGAAATAATTTTTTTCATTTTTTGTCTCAAAAACATAGGTTATGACCCCTCGTTGGAACGAGGTCGTTCCAATGAGGGGTCATAACCTATGTTTTTGAGACAAAAAATGAAAAAAATAATGAAAATTAACTGGCGATTTTTGAGAATAGCGCTGGCCGGTTTTGGCCGTTACGTTGGGTAAAGGGTTAATCGAGAGCCAGTGCGGGAGGATAAAACGACAGACCGAAGGCCTCGAGTTTTATTCTTCCACACTGGCACAAATGCCATATCGATTAACCCATACACACGCGGTGTCGTTCTGTGTTTATTACACGCCTTCACGTCTATATAAACGTCTATAAAAGCAATTAATAGAAGGATACTCAGCAATTCATTTGACAACTCGTCTCCTGAGTTTCAATGTGTTCAATGTGCCAGTAGGCATATAGAACACATTGAAACTCAGGGGACGAACTATCAACAAAAAGAACACATTTTATCGCCAACCTGTTTAGTTATCGCTGGCGATTCAAATTGTAATTACGGGGCACGATTTATAGAAAATTCCAGTGAAATTTCGCTTCTATTTAAAAATAGTCCGTCAACGGTTTCCGTTCGGCACATAAGTGTGGAAAGGGCTTTCATTTTACGCATGGTTTAGTGTTGTTGGTGATGGGGATTCCATGGAACAGACGTATAATAAAAGCTTGTTCGCAGCCACTTTCCATCCAAATATTTTCAAAATGATTATAATTTCAGTCCATTTAATTAAATACTTACAACACTGCTTAGATATGGAGAAATTAGGGCATCTGGTGCATTTTGAATATTGTTCACATGTAATGAAATTTAATTAAATTTTAATGCAGCTGGTTCGAAAATGTAAATATGCATCTATAAATTATTTCTCGACAGACAGGTAAATGAAAAGAATAATAAACAGTCTTTGTTTTGTCTGTGAAGTATTCACTATAGATTGGTTTAATCTCTCGTTAATCCGCCAGTATGTAAGGTACCATTAATCAGATGTGGACTGTAGTAGGTCAATGCTCGATGTAGGAGACAATAATCAAAGAAGTTTAGGTCCAAAAAATTCAACTTCTTCGAGGAGTAATTTCCATAAGTTTGAATGCCAAGTAAAAATTTACATTGATTCAAGACGTCTTCACAGACATGATTTCTTAAATAAACTGTTTGTATATTGTTTATGGTTATGTGTTTCACAGTCTACTGCTATAATACCGCGATTTATCGATCCTCAATGGATCCTTGCTAAAAATCATATTGGTGATAGGCAAACAAAACAAAACGACAAGAGCAGGGCGTGCAGAACAGTGGTGCTTCAGTGTATGAGGTCATTCTCGGAACACTTTTTTTCCAGCTAATATTTTAGTTTTTGTTAATATATTTGTTAATAATAATTATTTCAGAGCATTTATTAATATTGTAAGACTTGCTTGTGTGTTAACAAATAATGTATTGTTCTGCATATTAACGTGTGCGTTAAATAATATGCCTATTTTTAAAGCGATCAACTGCAGCAAGTAAGACTTGACCAGCACATCACAACCCAAATGCTGGAAGATATGACAATATATTTAATCATCGCGTTGATGAGGGAAATGTCTGTTTTATTTGAATCCCTACCCTAATACATCTGACAGACAACAGTTGTATGTATATTTTGGGTTAGGAAAACTAAGCATTTTTTATTTTTTGCCTCATAAACATGAGTTATGGTTCCTCATTGGAACGAGCTCAAAGATCTCGTTCAATGATAGATCATAAGCTATGTTTTGGATGCAAAAATCTAATAAAATATACAATTTGAATTACATTATTTTGTGAATAGCGATACTTGTTATGTTAGGTAAAGGGTTACCGGTTCAGTACTAGAAACCCAAATTTATTGAGTTTGGTGAAGAAAAAGTAGTTTATGCAATTCGTATTTATGAGCAATATAAACATTGTGTTTAAATAGAAACTCATAGAGTAATAATAAAGATGAGTCGAGCTTTATTTTACTGGAGAGTTGCAATGGATACTCTCCAATAAACTGTCACAAAATGGTTACTACCGAACAAGTTCTCACTAACAGACTACCTGCACACTTCCGGTTAAATTTTACATCTTAAATATTTATTTATTTCTTAATATTTGCACGTTTGCGAATATACCTGTCCGAAATTTGTGTAATATACACAAGTACCGAAGTTTAAAAATGATTTTTGCGCATGGGTGGAATTTGAGATCAGAAACATTTTTTCCCATAAACACAGTTTATATTCCAACTAAATATTCACATTGAGGACCGAGGTGGGATTTTTACAGTCTAAAATCAATACTGTTATGTGAAGTTTTTCTTCTCGGATAATACTTGCCTCTCGAGTTATTATTTGGGGCCTAGCATTGCAAAATCGCCGGAAATGGTTACAAGAATTGAAAGTATAGGTGAAATACGTAAAGCTATAAATTCCCTGTCGATGATCTAAACTAAACGATCACCACGAGAAGAAAGATGATTTAAATTGGCAACATCAGCGAATAAACACAATAAACTGGCGTGCATGATAACATTAAGACCGGCAACGAACTCAAGAATGCCATTTGATGAAAAAACATTTCCCTCCATGTCTAGGCATTATACAATTATCAGAAGGTGGCCAGTGCAATGCGGATTATTCGAACCTGTTCCGAGTATTATACAATATGCACGATTCATCAGCACAATATATATATATATATATATATATATTTGTGTGTCACAATCAAATTAGACCATTTTATTAGAAACCCAAATCATAACTCTAGCTCCAACAAAAATGCTAGCGGTACGGTTATGACAGTCTCGGTGTATATTGAACAAACTACTTTTTACAGGCTCTAAACGCAGTGTTATTCCAAAGCAATACAATCCAACAGTACGTGGGAAATGCAATATGCATGTTATTAATACACAAATGCAGTAGAAATTCTATTCATGGAATTACTCATGTTTTGTTAAAAAGGCAAAACAAAAAGCAAAAGGCGTTACATTTAACTGACTTCCGGGTACAGTCCAGACCATTTGGCTGAAAGTTCTCTTGTGCCTTATATTTGTTTTACACAAGAATTTGAAACTTCGTATTTTGCGTACTGTGGGCGTCGTGAGTATTATGTTTAGAATTAAAAATCAAAAGTTTTCTAAAGGTTATAATCTACCGTGCCATACTCTTGATCATGTGCGTACTTTTTTATTTTAGGTAAGAGACACGGGTGAAGATTACAATTGCCCACAAACATATATGTCAATCCGATGTCCGTTAAAATCCGACCACACATAACTTTATGACGTTTTGCTGTCCATCACCTCCAGTGTATTGGCGTATAAGATAAAATGTAGAACTTTTAAGAGGCGTATGTGTATTACCTCACATGTTTATGCAGTAAGAAATTCCGACATCAACAACTTTTTCAGATATTCTGGGAGATCATGAAATATGACCTATGAAATATGAAATATTTCCTGGAATAAAACTTTTAGTGGGGGTTACACTAAACCTGACGACTCAATTCAGTTGCTTAACTCCTAGCACTCTGGTAGTATTACAAATTTTTCGTCATTTACTCCATATTGTCCATGCAGCATGAAAGATTTAACAACTCTTATCTTGGTAGACAGAGCTCAATTCTTAAATGTATTAAACTTTCAGTTGCAATGTGGGAAACTTTTGCTATTTAACCATTTTAACTCTGGTGGTATCTTTCATGTCAGTTCAAATGCAGCAATTAGAATAGTCTATATTCATTATTTGGGAGTAGGCCAATTAATATTTTCAACGTACAGCCCCAAGGCTACTCGTTGAAAATATTGATTGGTCTTCCCCACACATTCACATAGAAGACATCCTACTTAATGAAATTCTGAAGCATCATGTGCCTGGGCCGGAAAAGCGGCCGCTCGTGTTCAAAGGGTGAAAACTTTGTTATTTTGGCATTAGGGTGCGAGGGTTAAGTGTGTTTTTATTTAGGAAGTTAAAGTGTAATACCCATTTTTATCAGTGACATAGTTATATTATTTTGTGTAAAGCGTGTTATCGGCTGACAGTAAAACTTGCACAAACTGTACTCGTATACTCTACAACTGTGCCCCCTATACACATCTAATGCATAACACGACCACTTTATACTTGATACATACACTATTCTTCAAAACAATGGGATGGGGATTTGTTCTTTGATACACCCCAGATTGCACAAAAACTCTATTTGCTCTCAGCGGCGTTATACTTACAAAATGAACACATACATAATGCGAATGTATGTAACAGAAATATGTTTAGAAAAACAAAACTGTATCATAATACATTATTCGTAAAGTACTGGCGTGAATAAACGATTCTACTGTTTTTGGTTTATCAGTTGATTACAACTTTCAGAAAAAAACCACTGAGCACACGCAATGTGCTAAATCTGTTTGTGTACATAATCTTAATTGTTTGTCTTAAATGTTTAGTGCTTCAGCCCAGAGTAACTTTGCCATCGGAAACCGTTGTCCCGTTTGGACTTTAGCAAAAAACAAGATAATTTCTTTGTTTTATATCATATTTCGTTTGGATTTTGATACTGAGTATTTTTAACCCTTTACCCAACGAAACGAACAAAAAACCGGACAGCGCTATTCTCAAAACTGGTCAGTTAATTTTCATTATTTTTTAATTTTTTTGTCTCAAAAACATAGGTTATGACCCCTCATTGGAACGAGCTCGTTCCAATGAGGGGTCATAATCTATGTTTTTGAGACAAAAAAAAAGAAAAAAAATAGTTGTTCAAGAATTTTTTTTTTGCAAGTGTTGTCTGCTTTTCATGTTAGGTAAAGGGTTAAACGCACACTAATCTTTAGTCTAATGAATACAAAACAATTCCAAGTAATTCAAAGTAGATGATTAATGGTTTGTGCGACAGTTCTATAAAAATAATATTGTGAAAGTGTTGTATAAACTTAAGATTCAGATGATGTTAACAGAAAATGTTAAAAATAAGTCAGATATAAAACTATCTTCCTTGTCCGTAGCTACAGGGATAGTTTTCTAATGATATCTTGAAATGAGGTTCTGTGTGGTATTGCACCGCCTTTCTTTAAGTTTATTCCGAGCCGAAGACAGGGGATGAAATATCGCCTGAAAAATCACAATTCTTACAATCTAAAATCAGTTGGGTTAAAAATTAGCCAAATCAAGTCATATTCAATCAACCCAGTTGATTTGAGTTGATTTTTCACCCAACTGATTTTAGAGTGTAGTAGACAGAAAAAGATAAACAAATAACCAAATCCACTCCATTACATTAATTTTACAGCACAATTGTAAAATGCTGGTTGCTGTATTCGTGAAAGTGTTCTACAACGCAAGTCCAATGCATTACGTTAGACCATTCATGCCTTCCGTGATCATAACAGAGCTCGTGAATTTGTGGACGCAAACCATGTCAATTTCAGGAGCTGGTATTGCTCATGATGTTAGTTTTTTCGTCGACAGACCTTCTAAGAAAATGACATTTTTCATAACATTTGCTATGTAATCAACTAATGGTTTGGATTTAGCTATTAATTGTGGCACTATGTTATTTGTTGTGCGTGGCATGTCTATTATATGTTGTAATCCACCTTTATTTGTAACTGCTTTACTGCCGAGACACATTTTCAGCCTTCACATAACACGAATAACACACTAGCGAAACGCTTTCTTGTGTAACCAAAAACCGTTCAATTCTTGCCTAAAAAGATAGCTTATGGTCGATCATTTGAACGAGATCAAAAGATCTCATTCCAGTGAGGTCACAAGCTATGTTTGTTAAGCCAAAAGGTAAACAAAAATAACAAAATTGGATTGCCAGTTTGGGAGAATAGCACTGGATGTTTGTGTTCACTGCGTGATTTACAGGAGTGTAATAATTACATCTGTTTTTACTTCGAGTTCAATCCCCGTAAAAAAAATTTAAAAACTTACTTGCATACAATAAATTATACCGCAGTGTACGATTTTCAAAACACTTCCCAGAGACCTTATTTTCTAACTATCTAGCATGTGGCTGGAAAAATGTCAACAAGAAAGGGCCACACAAAGCGTGTGCCAATGTCCCCAACGCGCAAAAAATTCTCTAAGTCGAAAGAGTGAAAAAGGTCCATAACTCAGGAAAATATGAGTGGAAGAAAGAAACTCACGCTACACAGGTATCATTGCTCTATCACAACTCCAAATATCATTCAAATCGCAGTAGCAGTGGCTGCGATACGAGGGAATATGTTGGTATGGACGGACAGATGGGCGGACGGACGAACGGACGAACAGACGGACGGAGGTCTCCGATAGATACCCCTTCGACTTTTCAAGTCGGGGGCATAATAATTTACATCATTTTAATTGTACTTCAGAATAGTGAATTAGTTATTTAGCAGATGCTGTACGCGGCATGCTGTGTTTATGATTTACTGCGACAGTGTGCTGAGAGTGGATATGGCTAAAACACTCACGGGGTGAAGTTTACTGCATCCGAGCAATAAATGACGAAATCTCTTAAGAGCATACGAACTACCTGGGGGCACTGAGGCCCAGTCGCTGGCATATTTGACGTCAGATCGCAGGGTCATCCTTACGTGTGATGTAGAAATCATTATTTAATCCTACTGCTCATAGTTTAGAAGAGCAAGAACAGGTGAACCCTAGGTGAGGGTAGTGTTACATACATTTCTAGTTAAACAGACACAACGATGTTATTGTCTCGAACTGGTTGCAGCGGTTTGCTCCCATCATTAGCTTTAATTTCCTGAGCTGAGAATATTTCCGCTGTGGCCCAGGTCTGTTTGCTTTCTGAGCTCAGAAAGTTGACACTAATGGTGGGGGAAAATCACCGTACCTAGTTCATCGCTGTGTCTGTTTATATATATCATACATACGATATGTCCATTACTGTGAATTGTGTAATGATACTGACAATGTGACTCATCGCGAAGTTTCTATAGTCGTAGCGAATATAACATACACTTTCACAAATAACCTTCCTTGACCATTTGCTGTGTCAATTTTAGTTCTCGTGAGCGTGTATAGTATTATATTGAGGCAGTTTACATAATTTTTACTCTTCCTATTTCGTCAGTAGGAAAGCATTGATGTTGAAAATCCATAATCCTCTCAGATAAAACTTGGCATTAAGGCAGTGACTTTACCAATTTTATGATGTTTCTACCATTGATTATGTACTGCTATGTGTACTAAACAAACATTCATAAGTCGATAAGATTTTGGTTTATTTTAGTAAAATATAATTAATTTTATAGCAAAATATGCCTATTGTGAAAAAGGAGGCATTTTGGTTTCTGAAAGATATTTGGTAAGTTATTTTTTTTTTTTTTTTAAAAAATACGAACTGCAGTGTTGATGAACTATTTAAATTCCGACGTGTTGCGTTTGTTATAGCAACGAGAAATAATGTACTAAGTTAGAATGATAGAAAAAAATCCTTGTCTTTGTTGTCATTAGTACATTTTATAGTTGTTAAACATTGGTTGAAATTTTGCGAAAACGGAATCGACTCATAAAATTCAAATACATTTTAAATGCTGATGTTAAAGTTGGCCTGTCAATCTTATATTTGGTAAAAATGACTGCAATTTTGTGGCAAGGAATGGCCTCTTTTATATTAAGAAAAATGGTTATCATTTCAAGCTTTCGGATCTGTTAGCGACAAGTACAGTTGAAAAAACATACAATATGAACCTAAAACCAGGATGAAAACGTATCTCTTTGAAGTCGAAAACAATCGCCGTTCTCTAGAGCTCGATGCGGTAGTTGTATGCAAATCACGAGTTCGTTATTTATTCTGTTGTTTGTTGGTTGTCACTATGCAGTCCTTGTAGTTTCAACGTTTAACACTCACGCTGCGGGAAGCGGCTCTTGTCCCCTATTTTATGATGATTATCTGTACGTACTGGTATGCGCAGATCAAACCTACCATCTGATCAATTGCTGGAAAGGGCTCAGAGAGCCCTTTCCAACAATTAATCAGATGATAAAGTTTCAAGTATGTCATAAATTTTATTAAACTTCCTCGCATACAAGTGTACATGTATGTCCTCCATATGCGACTAAAATGGCTGTGGCAGTAAAAGGGTTTACTGCAGAACTCCGGTCAGAATGTTTATTTTATTCTGCTCAATGATTGTAAACACTCATTATTTCTCTTTGTTTCAAGGTCTCTTCGTCTGAGTCCATGGCTATTTCATATATGGGTAAAGGTATCTATTGCAATATTTATTATCACAAACAGCCAAAGAGACCGACTTATGAACGATATTATTTAGTGCATATACTTCTAACTTTATCAGTTATTTAATCTTTTATTTGTTTATTTTATGTAGCGTCAGTGTGGCATGCGGCAAGGTAAATGTATGGTTGTCTTACATTCTTTAACTTTATCTTCCGTTTTTAATTTTTTTCTGTAGTAACATTACATAATTTAAAATAAGTAAAGAAAATCAGAAATTTCAATCAATTTAATATCTTTCTGAAAACGTGTGAACAATATTATCATAAAACACATGGTACCTTTTCACGTGATTTAGTGTTTCATTATCATAGAGCCTTTTCAATCTTTCTGATGGGCACCGCAGACATCTTTTAGTTGTGACTGAAGGACGCTCAGGAAAACAAACTCGAAGTGGACCTTTTTCTCCCCCTTTATTATTAACCCTTTAAACCATGATGGTATCTCCCATGTCTTTTCAATGGAAGCAATTGGAAGAGTCCATATTTATTATTTGGGGATAGACCAATTAATATTTTCAACGTTCAGTATTGGGGCTGCACGTTGAACATATTGATTGGTCTGCTCCACACTTTAACTCAGCAGCTATCCTATTAAATGAAGGCATGATATATCTTGTTTCTGGGCCGGAAAAAAACGCTACTCAGGTTCAAAGGGTTAAGCATTTCTTGGGTTGTCAGGGACGACTTTTCGAATTTGATGCGTTTCATTTTCTTCCTTTGTTTGCAGTTCGAAGGCATTTTGTGCTGTCTGTTGTTCATGGGGGATATTTTACTGCGTGTTGGAACAATCAAAGCAAATGCGAAAGTAACAATTATTAAGCGTAATTTGCTGATCACAGCTGCAGTCGACACTTTCAACAATCACAATATCAAAGTGTGTTTTGAATGCGCAAGTGTCGTAGTTAGATGTGGGAACCAACTTTTTATTTTCTCAAGTCACCCCATGTTCTCCCGATCTGTCGTTTTCATTCGATCCTGCATCTTCACAAAAATGTTTAGTGTCAATCCAACAAAATGAAGCAATGTGTCGCCTTAGTTACAGATATATATGTATGAAATAATTACTTGGCATTTATTGGCCTTTCTTTCGCTATATCTGTTGGTGTTAATTTGTTTTATGAACATGCTCTCACGTGACTAGTTTCTCTCCTATAATAAATCTTGGAGAGATAAACAAATTGCCACTGTGAATATCGTTGTCAGGGTAACTTGTATCGTCACTACCGACAACAACTCACAGCGCGAAGCATGAGAAAAGTTTCAGCCGACAGACGTTCGGAAGTATTGTCTGAAACGTTGATTTTGTGCACCTTTCGTTATTTCACAGATAGAAAGACTATTTTCCAGCTCGTTTGCATTCTAGAGCCAATACTATAAAACTTTTACAATTGTATTTTGTACCCATTAATATAACTGACTAATATGAATCATTAGCATTTTAAAAGATATGGCAATTTACCAACTGGCAAATTGACAAATCTTTATAAATGCTACTGGTTCATTTCAACCCATGTAAAGTCACAACCAGAAAAGACAATTCTAGAAAATACAATTGTAAAAGTTTATAGTATTGGTCCCTGTTGTAATCTGCCTCCCGTGTACTGAACATCAGCACTATGATCGTCATTTTTGAACAAGTGAACTTCATCATCACTTTGCTTCTAAATCGAGTTAGGGAAGGTAAAAGCTCCCTCCCTTCCAACTTTGGGCTCAGAGAATCAGGAATCTGACATCGAATCGATTCTCGAATCGAATCGGCGGCAGATTCGCGAATCGATTTTTAACCCTTTACCTAACATGAAAAGCAGACGACACTTGCAAAAATAATTCTTGAATAACTATTTTTTTTCATTCATTGTTTCAAGAACATAGGTTATGACCCCTCATTGGAACGAGCTCGACGAGCTCATTCTAACGAGGGGTCATAACCTATGTTTTTAAAACAATGAATGAAAAAATAATGAAAATTAATTGGCGATTAATGTGAATCGCACTGGCCGGTTTTGGCCGTTAAGTTGGATAAAGGGTTAATGGAATCGGCCGAATAATAACTTTCGCTTCTACCCGTTTTCACACCGATATTCAGTCAATACGATGACACGTTCAACGTTAAAATGGACGGGGCAATGCATTCCACTAGAAGACGCCACGCGAGACGCGAATAAACTAGACATCCATAGCCCTTTTCGTGGCCAAGCTTTCATTTGATCACGTACGCGAAAACCTCTGGGGTATTCTGTCTTTTCAACTTTATGTAATGCTAAATATATTGCAAAGATAATGACGTCATGACTACAGTGGGAATGCAATGAACTGCGTGGAAATCGGACGGACATAGATCATTGTGCTTGTGAAACATTTGACACGATCATTGGTCAGCGCGACCGAGTCGATTCGATCGTTTGACCGCGATTCGGCAACGAAACGAATAGAATCGGTAGGCCGATTTGAGAATCTATTCGAAATTTGAATAATTGCAGGGCCCACTGCAGCTGTCCTTTGTTCTTTGACTTCATACAGATTTGGCAGCCATTTTATCCATGCCCTTTCCATAGTTTGTGCATAGCCTGTATTACAAATTTTCTGAAAACCTAAAACAATATTAAATGACAGCATGCACAGGGTAATGCGGTACGTGGTTACTGAATGGGCGGGTACCTGTCTTTATTTTCACTTTTAAAAGCAACACCTCCATGGAAATTCCGGACAGTGGAGCAGCGCTTGTCAACTGTGATAATCAAGTTCTGCTTTACTGGTAAAATGGGACCCAGTAACTAACGTCTGTGGGCAACATAGGTATGAAGGATTGTGCTGAACTTGACTTCATACCAATGTAGTTATCATGCTATAGCCATAGAAGCTGAATGTGACCTTAACCCTTTACCCAACGTAACGGCCAAAACCGGCCAGCGCTATTCTCAAAAATCGCCAATTAATTTTCAAAATATTTTCATTTTTTGTCTCAAAAACATAGGTTATGACCCCTCGTTGGAACGAGCTCGTCGAGCTCGTTCCAACAAGGGGTCATAACCTATGTTTTTGAGACAAAAAATGAAAAAAATTAATTATTCAAGAATTTTTTTGGCAAGTGTCGTCTGCTTTTCATGTTAGGTAAAGGGTTAAACACAAATAACTGAATTTAAAAATATCCATCTTGAGGGTTCAATTAAGAAGCAAGTAATTTGTTACTTTTAATAAAAAAAAAAAAAACAGACAGCTCTGGGAGCTGTCTGGTGTTTTCGTTTCATAAAAACAACAAAAGGAACCTTGGCTTTTATGGCAAGCTAATTAAAAGCAATTTGTTCACAGATAATCCTTAAGAATATCTATCAGTATCACATGTTCCAACATTTAAAGGTCCAGTTAAGCTTTTTGTTTAGCGAATGTGTTTTCAAAGTACTTTTGAAATTTTTATTCTTCCCGGGAAAAAAATTGTGAATCTCACCTTCTAGACTTTTATATTGAAGGATAGAAGAGCGTCTGGATTATATGTCTCGATTTTCGGTATCCACACGATGTCAGTATCGCTTCGGGTTTTCAGTATATTGCCCATCTCTTTTTTGTTTCACCTTTTTTTTTCATTTTGATCAACAAAATGTTTTTAGTGGTGTGAATCAAATAATATTCAGAAAATCATTTTTGTTTCGCCCCGTGAACGTATTGTTGTCATGTTAGTGTGTGTGTTGACTATGTGTGTCCACTCTGCCCGTCTGTGTGTTTGTTTGTCAACCTGATTGTTTTTATCCTTTGGTTCTGATGGTCTACCTTTCTGGTTCTATAGGTCTTTGGTCTCTTCATCTTATTCGTCTAAAGTATCAGGGAACAAGATTTTCATACCTAACTTCTTTATAACCCTCTATCTTATTGGTCATCCTCCCGAGATCACGAGATTTTATCTCTTGGGTATTTAATTTTATTTCTATTTAACATTTCGACGTGATGCAAAGTTTAAAAGTTTTAGTTTTCAATATTTATCATCGGATGCTTATAAAATATATTTATATTTCAGTTTTTAGCTGTTGCGGGTAAATTTATGAGAATATTCAATTTGATATGTCTCATGTTTCTACTTGGTCATTGGAATGGTTGCCTTCAGTTTTTGATACCGATGCTGCAAGACTTTCCCCAGGACTGTTGGGTCTCAATTGAAGAGCTAAAGGTTTGTATCATTTATTGTGGAATACTATTTTGGAAACGAGAATTGTAAAGAAGATATTTCGAAATCAGCTTTTCAATAACTATTTTCTAAACCGTGATGCATGCTGTTCTGTTTTCCAGCCCGTGACAAACGTGTGCCTTCTCTGTCACGAGCTTCAACAGGTCAGTCGGTTAGGGAGTCTTAAGCGCTGTAACAAAATTCAGTAACACGACGCGAAATGCGGTTTTGGTTTTGTTTGTTTTGTTTGTTTTTTTTCGTTCCTTTTTGTCGTGTTTGTTTGCGGTGCTTTTGGGGCGATTACTTTTGGGCGATGCATAGAAATAACAATTACCACGTTAACATTGAGGCCCGTGTTTAAATATAAAAGTGGTTCAAGGTAACTAGGACAGATCAGATGATCAAAGCCTCAGACGAAAACTGTTGACAAGTCGTCGCCATGGTTATACATTTGTTGTTAATACGACTCAGCCTGCAACTTGATGTGCCACAGTACAAGTTGTAATGCATCATCTCAACCATTAGAAAAAATACTTTCTTTTCTTCTCCAATGATAAAAGGATTCTATAACATGGTTTCGTGAAAATCGCTCTCCGACAGCCTTCTAAATAACTACGTTTTGGTCTGGTATCTTCATTAAAAAATACAGACTCTGTAATCTTGCAGTCTACCTCCGCCTTGCAACAACTCGTATTGAAGAAAGATTCCATTCATAACCTGTGCTTATCAGATAGAGCTCTAAGAGGAGTATAGTCGCGACAGAACCCGATTAGGAGATGTTATTTACTTATTTATTGCTGTTTAACCCTTTACCTAACCTGAAAAGCAGACGACACTTGCAAAAATAATTCTTGAATAACTAATTTTTTTCATTTTTTGTCTCAAAAACATAGGTTATGACCCCTCGTTGGAACGAGCTCGACGAGCTCGTTCCAACGAGGGGTCATAACCTATGTTTTTGAGACAAAAACGAAAAAATAATGAAAATTAATTGGCGATTTTTGAGAATAGCGCTGGCCGGTTTTGGCCGTTACGTTAGGTAAAGGGTTAAGTACACTTTCAGCATCTCTGGCTTTATCACCAAAACGGCATAGGTATGAAGGGAAGTTTAGTCAATCATTTATACTGATGCTGCTCACTTTAAAGGTATTCCACCACAGGCGTTGGTTCCGGGTTATATTTTACAAGTAAGCAGAACTTGTTTACGATAGTAAACAAGCACTGCTCCACTTCCCGGGGATTCCACGGGCTAGTGGGGGGGGGGGGGGGGGTAAGGTGGTGTATTTTGCTTGCTACATTAGTACTGACTTGCTACATTAGTACTGACATCTCTTGCCTTTAATGATGCTTGTAATGGAAAACTGTATACATTTATTATATTTTGCAGGAACGACAATGCCCTGTGGAAAAAAATATTTTGGTGGGCCAAATATGCCTTCATGCTCTTTCAGATGTGCTTAATTTTAAACGAATTGTATAATCTGCCCTTAAATGTCTTCAAAACTGACAAACAGATGCCCGAAACCAGGATCTCAAATTTTGTATTGGACAGTTTCACAGATGGAGGAAGCTGGAGTACCTGGAGAGAAGCACCGAGTAGCGGCGAGCAACTGCCAGACTCCGTAACGTTCTTATTACGCACAGGCAGATTTAGCTCTGATTGAGGGCCAGTGCACGATCGACATGTAGTACGCCTTAGTACACAGTGCCACCCCACCCCAACGTGGACAATCGGGATTACGTGCCTTTTGTTAGGACACAACGTAGGCGGGAATCGATCCGTGGACCTTTCGGTTTGAAGTCCAGTGTCGTAACCACTGCACCATCGTGCTCCCTGCAAATCTCGCTTTCAATTTTAACGAAATAATGCGTGCACTCACGATTCGATGATTGGTTAGTAAATTGTCGCTTTCATGCACAATATGCATATATTTTAACCCTTTACCTAACATGAAAAGCAGACGACACTTGCAAAAAAAATTCTTGAATAATTAATTTTTTTCATTTTTTGTCTCAAAAACATAGGTTATGACCCCTCGTTGGAACGAGGTCGGCGAGCTCGTTCCAACGAGGGGTCATAACCTATGTTTTTGAGACAAAAAATGAAAATATTTTGAAAATTAATTGGCGATTTTTGAGAATAGCGCTGGCCGGTTTTGGCCGTTACGTTGGGTAAAGGGTTTTAACACACCAAATGACTGGTGAAACAAGGGGCGAATCAAGAGCCCCCCCCCCCCCCTCTCCCCACATTTTCGCCAGTTATGTTTCACTCGTACTGGTTCAGTTTCGATGGATTTCGGCTCATTTTTTGCAGTAAGTGGCAGTAAACGCTAAAATGTATACTGTCTGTTAAAAA
The DNA here is from genome assembly GCA_031216915.1 of Pictodentalium vernedei. NCBI lineage: Eukaryota > Metazoa > Mollusca > Scaphopoda > Dentaliida > Dentaliidae > Pictodentalium > Pictodentalium vernedei. The sequence continues at coordinate 378,431,673 of CM062293.1, forward strand.
ATCGGTTAACTGAAGTAGATCGTAATCTTATAGACATACAAGTACCAAATCCAACCCCAGAGAAGATAATCCACAGACAGTATAATTGCTGTAAACGTCTAGTAAAACATACAGGTGAGGTCTATTTATGAGCTTTGGTCGTGACGACCAAAGCTGATAAATAGACCTCATCTGTATGCTTTACCAACGTTTTTTAAAGTGTGAAATCTTTCAAATACATCTCCTGAAAAATCTCAAAATATCCGCTCAGATGCATGGAAATGGGGTTTTGGGACCCTGGAATTTAACATTTTCATACCGACGACAATCCGTCGCCCGATCAATCACCCACCCACTTTGAAAATCGTTCCACGGCCCTTGGGCCATAAATAAATTTACAACTTAAACTTAAATTTTTTCCATTAAAGTCTTTGTGTTATCTTTACATGGTATTTTCACTTTCTACAGCAGAAAGAAGTAACATTATATGAGATACGAGAGGAAGAAGGAGATTATAGATTCCACTATACAAATGGACAAGGTGTACTTGAAGTCACTGCTGTTTCTTTCCACTCAGAACATAAATTGAAGCGAGTTTGTTAGGCTCGTGAAATGATGAGAACTATCTAGTTGCACACGCACATGGATTTTCTAATTCTATATTTATTACTAATATTAATTTATTACACGTACATCCCTTTAACAATGTCGTGTTATTTTTCTCTTTTATTTTCAGAATGCTCATTGGGCCGAACAGTATACCTGGGCTTTGTTTAAAGCTCTGTCCCACATGCTATGTATTGGTTATGGTAAACTCCCTCCGCAGAATATGACCGACACGTGGTTAACTATTCTGAGCATGCTCAGTGGGGCGACATGCTATGCACTTTTCCTGGCACACACCACAACACTTATACAATCATTCGATACATCAAGAAGACTCTACAATGAAAAGGTGAGCTATATTTCGTCAAAAGATAACTTGTACTAATTTTTATGCAGATAAATTCAAACTATACAGATATTTTGCATCACTTCATTCTACATACTGGACCTCGTGGAAATCAGCGAGAACATCTCTTTTTCAAATTTTCCGAGTGCCATAGAATCAAGAAAGGACCCCGGCTTTATTTACAATGACATAGCGGTGGTTCGAATCCCCACTATGCCATTGTAAATAAAGCCAGCGTCCTTTCATGCAATTATATGATAAGAAACTAAAAGTTGTGTGCGTGGTTCAGTATAGTTTCGCTAGGTGGTTAGTGCCTAAGGAAACTCTCTCGACGTGGGTTCGAACCCCCACTATGTCATTGTGTACAGAAATGTTGTTTTCTCCAACCGATTGATTGTACACATCGTGTACCTTACCGTGATCACAGGAGCGGACTGAGACTTTTGGCAGATTCACATGTGGGCAAACATCTCAGCCCACTTACCTGCACACAACACTGCTGCATCCCACCTGTCAATAAGTAATTTGCATCTCCGATAATATTTTCATTTACTTTTCTTTATTCTGTCTTTATTTCGCATTATTTTATTTGTGAGATCTCCATCTATTGGGCCACTGTGAGAAATCAATCGAAAACACTTCGCGATCGGTTCGAAAAAAGATACCACTTTTGCTATCGTACTGTATAAATAAAAAGACTTTGTGACACACACTGCAAATCCAGGGATGGCGCCAGGGATTTCTCGACAGGGGGGCTGACCTCTCTGATAGGGGGGGCTATAACATTTGACCTCCCAAACGAAGGAAACTGAGTGAAAATTGGTAAATTGGAGAACCAAAATAGAAGCAAATTGAGTATGTTTGTTGATTATTTAACCCTTTACCTAACCTGAAAAGCAGACGACACTTGCAAAAATAATTCTTGAAAAACTATTTTTTTTCATTTTTTGTCTCAAAAACATAGGTTATGACCCCTTGTTGGAACGAGCTCAACGAGCTCCTTCCAACGAGGGGTCATAACCTATGTTTTTCAGACAAAAAATGAAAAAAAATAATGAAAATTAATTGGCGATTTTTGAGAACAGCGCTGGTCGGTTTTGGTCGTTACCTTAGGTAAAGGGTTAAAGTAAACATATTATAATAAGGTCGGGAAATATTTCGTGTATAAAGCCACTTGACGAACGACATTAAGGAATTTCGTGAGACTCACTATACTCTATCAAAGTTCCAGTGCTGCACGGGTTTGAGACTGACAAGACGAGATACATGTATCTACATTCGATTGTCAGAAATTTCTCGTGAAGTCGGGTTTACAAGACTCTCCGACGGACTGACTAAAAATCTCCGACGGGGGGCTGGACCTCTCCGACGGGGGTCTGTACCCCCCCCCCCCCTGACTCCCTCCCCCCTCCCTTGGCGCCACCACTGTACAAATCTTACTGAAATGTTTCAAAACACGGCAGTGTGCCTTTAAAATGCAACTTGAAACTTTTCACTTTGTAGACGAAAATATGTCGCAAATTTATTCTTATTTCCTTTTGGAAAGAAAATTGATAATGATTCGCTAAAATACGATGGAAATAATACTTCACTGTCTGGAATTGTTTGCACCCAAATTAATCTTGATGTAAAGAAATAAAAATCCAGAGAACGCGATTAATTTAAAATGGTTTCGTTTCTGAAATGAAATATGCAGGAAAGGGAACATTGTAATTTAGCGGATTTTTTATTTTAAAAAACAAAAAAATATAAATATATGAAAATTAAACATCGTGTCTTCATTATTGTTATCTGTGACGAAAAGGAAAATACAAACAGAAATGTATTTTGATGGGTGGTTATTAATCAATTGTATTTTTCAAAATTTCATTTGGTCAGCTTTTGCAGTTTTCCTATTTAATCATACAGTTGGGGTCCACTGAACCGCCATTTATATCTTTTGCTATCATGCTCAATCATTCCAATGTGTGATAATTTCTTCTCTTGTCTCATAATACACTTAGGGGCCTCGGTGCTTCCATCAATATCTCCTATACATCTCCCACTGCTAAAATTATTAACCCTTCACTTGAAAAAAAATCATGTGACGACTCATTGGAACGAGCTGGACTATTCCTCTAGAATCCCTTTTTCGTCGCATGCAACCATGTGCTGTATGTGTTGTCGCACTGTGTGCATTTTCGCAAAAGCACATATCGGCACATCCATTGTGTGGCCATGTGATATATATGATGTGTACACATTGTGTACGATCACACAAGCACTTCTCGATACGATAAACAGTATAGACTGATGACGATTTTGATGACTGGATCGATCTGATTGAACTCTTTAAAGAATTGGGCGAGGGCAGAGATTGGAACAGGGTCGTACATAGCTAGCAAGCCCCATAGTAGTGTCATAAGTAGCAGTAATGGTTCAAGGCTGAAAGGGTGAAAAAAGACTATAGTATACGGTGAATACAGAGGAAGCTGATCATAGGCACGTGATGATGGATATGGACAAGTCAGTTGTGGTGACGTTGGACATATGAAGGTTTTGGGTGGTCAAGGCTACATGGGTTGACCAGATATCCTCAGATAAGTATCATCCAAAATATATTTACTAAAAAGTATCCCCAATAGGTATCCTTAGATAATATATTACCTTGTCATAGATAAATACCCGTACGTTTCTATGTCCTATACTTGTCGTGCCGGGATCATCCAAAAAGGGTATGAAGCGAACACTTCAAATGTGGACCGAACAAAGAAAAACAATAAAACTTTCCCCTGAGTTGCAATTGTATTCAATATTTTGACTCGGCGAGATCCTGCAGTGTTTTTTGGGAAGGCGGACAAATATTTTCGACGAGATGGAGATCCAGTTTTGATGTGGTCGATATTCTCTGTCTGACAACTTTTGTGATATTGTATGGTAATATAACATAACTCGCGCTAACTTTTTGACCAGTTCAGAGAACTAGGAAAAACGTGCACAAAAGTTAAAAAAATAAAGTAACATGGTTGCGTTTTGAAAACCCAACATTCACTATGGAGTGTTAGTCTGGCTTTTAAGGCCATACTTTAATTTTGCGCGCGACTCTATGTTTTCTCAAGCACTGTGACCAGCAGCGGCGCATCTACTGAAAATAGCGCCTGTGGCATACACATATGAGTAGGACGACATGCTGTTTCCATCTTAAAAGACTTTTCCTCAAAATAAATAGCTACAACTAACATGCGATCTCGCTTCGGCGAGATCGCGCGTTAGTTGTTGATATTTATACAGGCGGAAATTCCGCTGAGACGTAAAAAGCGTAACTGGCGTTGTAAAAGCAGAGAATGGAGGAAAAGCAACACAACCTCCCTAGTTTGCACAGGAGAATGGTCTTATTGTCAGCTGGCACAGAGGCTCAACAGTGGTACTATGAGGTATGTGGTCATGTTGCTCTCAGCACTGTATTTTTACCTAATAATTTATATAAGTGGTTTAACAATCCGGCCACCCTAGTGCTTCTTTCCCAAGATAATCAAACATAGATCACACATCTGAAGAAAATTCTTTTTTCCCTATTCGAGGATGGCTTGTCTGACTTTAAGAGAAACTGCTCAGTGGCGCCCCCCTTCAAGTGACGACCAGGGTATGTGTCATAACTGACATACCCTAGGTGCGCCATTGGCGACCAGGGGACACAGTGTTATCCCCAACAACACATGACATCACTGCCAATGGTAGTTAATGTCCTTGTTTCATCGCGGACCGTACCCCACGCATGCAGCTGAAGGATTGGACACTTTAATGTTAGAGCGCATCTTAGGTATAAAATGCGTCTGCATTCACTGCATGTTGGGACAAATAGGGTTGGTGGCATTGGTCTATTGTCTTTTGGTTATGAGTGGTGACGTTGGGCTAAATCCAGGTTACACAAATGGTAACATGTCATTGGTGCATATTAATATTAGAGAATCCGAAATAAAGTAGACTTGATTCATGCAGAGCTAAGAGATAACGATATTATTGCTGTTCCAGAATCGCTTTTGAATGGTAATGTCAACACAGACAATTTAAGAATTCCAGGTTACCATTTTCCTCCTATATGTGAGGATCGCGACGCGTGGGAGGGGGGGGGGGGGGGGGGGTAGGGGGTTGTAATGTATATTAATTAATCTTAGTCTATGAACGCACGGCACACATGGAACTTCCTGGGCTGGAAGTTATATGGATCGAAATAAGGAGTAAGAATAATAGTTTTATTTTGTGTATTTTATCGGCCGCCTTCAGAGATGGAGTTTTACTGAGAACTCATTCACTAATCAATATCAACAGCTGGAAATGACTTGTCAATGAAGTGCATAAAAGAAGGAGATTTCAACGCTGTTTACCAATAACCCACCCAAGAATTAAGACGACTTGAAAGAGCTCACAGGATTGTGCAGGTTGTCAAGGAACCAACACGAATTACTGAGAGAACATGTACCTAATTGACCTTATCCAGACTTTCTGTCAAATGTAGGAATGATTGATTCCTCCATTTTGTAATGACCACCACGCCGTTCATCTGGAACTGCGAATCATAATCTTGCGCCATTCAGGAGGCTTGTTTGGGACTATAAGAATATGGATACTATTGGCTTGTCACAAACATTCCACAACACTGATTGAAATCAGTTTTTTTTATTCGAGTAGTGTTGGTATTTCAACTGAAAATTCGAATAGTGTTGGTATTTCAACTGAAACGGTGAAATGTTTTACTCCATCAAAATCAATATTAGTGTTCCCAAACGATAAGCCGTGGCTGAACACATTTGATAGAAAACAAATCCGTATTCGTAACAGAGCTTACAACAAAGCGAAGCGAACGAATAACCCACAACACTGGCAAGAGGTTTGCAGAATCCGAAACTATACCATAACTTGCGTAAGAGAGGCCATTAGAAAACATGATATTAAGTTAGAAACATCTGTTTCTACGAGTAAGCCGTCTTCTACGTAGTGGTGGGACAATCTGAAAAAAATTCTAAACAAGGTAGTGCTAGCGAAATTTTCCCTCCACTGCTTGAAGAGGTTGAGGGTATCAGCGACCCGGTTGTTATTGCAACGGTTTATAATAATTATTTCGCAAGCCTGTGTTCAACACCCGATGAAGGGGACTTTCCCTCCTTAGTACAGGAAGACGTGTCCATCGATGAAGTAGAAACAGACTACACCGAAGTCGAGATGTTGCTATCCAAATTAGATATATAGAAGGCATGTGGTTCCGACGAAGTAAGCAATATAATTCTGAAACGGTTTTCAAATCAGCTGCTAGGTCCGCTCTCACAGCTTTTCAATCTATTGTTTTCGTCTGGGATTTTTCCCCGGAAATGGAAACTCGCAATTGTATACCAATACATAAACAAGGGGTCCCAGGGGACCTTAGGGCGCTCACCTGACATGGTAGTCTAAATATCAAACCAGGGACTTGACTTGAATAAGCTGCATACGCCCCTCCTAAGAAAAGCATATACCAACTAGATGAAGCGATTGTGCCCACACAATACACAGGATGTTCCTTCTATTTTCAGTTCCTGCACTTTTACGTCCCAAAATTGAGATAAACGCATAAAAAACAGATTTTTTTTTCATTTTTGTTCGGAAGTCCCAAACAAAATATTTTCAGACTAAATTTTTTTCTTCTTCTTCTTAAAATTGAAAAAAACGCATGAAAACCCCCAAAACTAATTTCCGGATTTTGGTCTAAAATTTCTAAGTCCGGACCGGGACCCAACTTTTCAGCCTAAATATGAACCCAGGGATTTGGCTTGAACAAACTTGAATCCCACCTCCCTGAGCATTCTGCATACCAAATATCAAAAGATACCTATTGGTAAATCTGAAGAAGATTTTTAAAGAATATTCCTCATACTGCACTAATTTAAACATTTGGGCTCCCACAGAGAGCCCAGATAGAGACCCAGGGAACTGATTTCAATAAACATATGAAACAATCTTCCAAAGATGTTATATGTGAAATTTGAAAGCTTTTGGAGCAGTGGTTTGGGAGAAAAGTAGTGTTAAATGTTTTTTCCCATTACCCACAGTGTTAAAAAAATGCTGACTCAGCACTTTTTCAAAGTCCCAAAACAGTACCCCATGATAAAACCGATAGCAATCTTTTTTGACCATTTCATCCATGGTCCTAAGGAAGCTTCACACCAAATAAGAATTCTCAGTTCCGTGTAGTTTTGGAGATATGGGCGTTTTAATTTTTTTCTATTTTTAGCTCCTGCGTTTCCCATGGGGCGACGAGAAAAAGAATCTGGACATAAATTAAGTACTTATGACCCAGTAAGCCCTTATATCAAATTTGGTTCAAATCTGCCTCTCTGAGAGTCATTGGGGTTGGTTGTGTTTCGTATTTGTTTGTTGATCTTGGTTATTTCTTGTTCTTTGATGTGGGGAAGGGGGTGTTATTTGTGTGCGTGTCTGCTTTAATGCTTTAAAATGGGCTGGCTGATTTTGTTATTGTTTTGTTGTTGTTGATGTTCTTGTCGTTTGCTTATTATTTCGTCCTTAAACAGCAATTCAATCAATGCATTCATGTATCTTACACATATGTCATCATATTGTTTCAGTTCAAGCAAGTGGAAGAATATATGATATACAGAAAATTGAATCGAAACTTAAGGCAGCGAATTTCTGATTATTACGAACATAGATTCCAGGGTAAAATGTTTGACGAAGAAGCAATATTGAGTGAACTTAACGAATGTCTTAAACAGGTAGGCTTTTTATTCGTGAAGACACCTGACTGTAAGTTCTACGTTAACCCTTTACCTAACATGAAAAGAAGACGACTCTTGCAAACAAAACTCTTGAGTAACATTTTTTTTCATTTTTTGTCTCAAAAACATAGGTTATGACCCTCATTGGAACGAGCTCGACGAGCTCGTTCCAAAGAGGGGTCATAACCTATGTTTTTGAGACAAACAATAAAAATTAATTGGCGATTTTTGTGAATAGCGCTGGTCGGTTTTTGGCCGTTACGTTTGGTAAAGGGTTAAAGGGACAATCAGCAGCGAATTTTGAAAAAAAAATAAGTCGACCATTCGACAAAGCCACAATTAATTTTTGTTATGCAAAAGTATCCTAATATTTCATATATCACTCGTAAAAAAGCGTCCGTGTGGATTAAGTAAATTAACTTAAAGGTGGGAATTTATTGGATCCTCGTGAAAAGACAGGCAGCATTTTTTTCATCCCGATCCAGTTAGCCGATCACTCACCAAAAATTCCGTAGAATGTCATTTTCCATATTCAACGAAATTAAATTTCTTTGAAGCACAGAGGTGAAGATTGTGATCACGTGTCTCTAAATATACCGGACGTATCCATGCAGTCTATTTCAGATTGCCCTCGTCGATAAACATGTGGGTTTTTATTGGAAGCATAACTCCAATATATTTCAAATAATCCAAAGTTTTATTCATCTAATAATGCCCAATTATTGCTAAAATAATGTACAGTTGTTGTTCTTGGAAGTCATTCATTCGAAAAGTAGTAAAATTAACATTAGAAACCAGGCGTATTCAGAAATTATGTCTCGGTGCTTTGTTTACTTCCGATAAATTTTGGGCAACTCCATGTGTATCTTCGCAATGTGGTGTCTTCTGAGAGTTGATATTTTTTTCAGATTAGCGGCTTCCTGCCATTTTAATTTATGTCAGGAATAACGAACGTCCTCTTTATGGCCCAGTCTCAAACAACAGTTATGACGTTTGAGACTGGTTCATAACGAAGACGTACATTGTCCTAAAAAAGTATTTGATTCGGTCAAGTTCCCTTCATAGTGGATATTTCACCCGACAATTTACATTAGCATTTTTTGATAGACCATAAAATGCTCAAACAAATTATCTGAGTTGTAACCCGTAGATTCATTTTCTAAAACTCATCTTGTGTTCTGTGTGTATTCTATACAGGATGTGATTAATTGCCTTTCTCCGGGGTTTTTTCAGTGATAATGCACTAGTTGCGGCGAAAATATAACGGATATTTTTTTTTTAATTTCTGCAACAAAAAATATAGCCTATGACCTCCCCGTCCCTTGTAACTACGCAGATCCTTCAATATTTTTTTAGGCTAAAACACCGCACATGTTTCAAAAATTTCGCCAATACCTGCTTGGAAAAAACTCTTTGTTTTTTTCCGAGCCATTTTTAGAGTTGAAGACATGGACAGTTTTGAACCAAATAAAATGTATCAGAAAATGATAACTGTGAATTAGACCCAAGTAGGTATTATTCCTTTATAATTAAACCTTTTTTCTGTTCATGCATTTTCAGGTAAAATGATCGGCTGAAGTATTTCATTTTTTCTTCTTTTCCTATGACAATGAACGAAAGAAAAACGCATTTAAGCCCGCCTTAAACCACGCCCCAATGTCTGTCTTAAAAATTACGTTGCACGGTGTGAATGGAAAAGAACCCCTGCATGCTCATATTGTTTCAACATGAAAAGTAATTAATATCTCATCATTATAAAAAGACTTTCAAAATAAAATTTAATAAACAATGAAATCCTTATCATGCTTTTTATTTCATGTTTAATTTGTTTATACGCAATAGGTGAGCGTCTGCGTTCGCCGTTTTACTCAAATCAAACGTAAACAATGGCCGGTCATAATAATCCAACAATGAAACTTACGCGAACAGAACCTTCCAATTTCCAAACGGCCTGAATGAACGCTTTCTGAGACAAAGTTCAACCAATTTCAAGTCATCTGGGTTTATATCGAACTCTGCATTTACAAACTGTGTTTTTAGTTTCTCGGGAAATGGCCAAAATCATAATTAAATTTAACTCAGTGTTGCTTTGAATGACAGCCCCCCCCCCCCCCCCCCCCCCCCCCGTCAAGTAGAAAAGGAGATTGAAGTTTTGTGTTGGCGTGGCCTATGACGTTACTTTTAACTTACGTAATTCATTGATCAATGACATTTTTAATGACACAAAAACATGTTTCAGAGAAATGTATCGTTATTTCAAACAGAATTTTAGAAAATTATGTCTTCTTTATTCAGTTATCACTTTGAAGCATGATGCGACCTGGTTTTTATTACAACTCCGCAAAGTACAGAGTGTTTAAATTTATTGCCTCTCAAGTTTAATTATAAGGAATGATCGTTTGTTTCTGTCTATTTCTTGAGTTATGATTATGAACCCCCCAAAAATAAAGGCCAAACTGTGTAAATGGGTTGCCTTATAAGACAGCTGTTTTAAAACATTTTTGATATCCAAAGTACCGACTATGATCGGCCTGAAACCTTGGTTCAGAGAGCTACACAGAGGGTGAGTTGAGTAGGGTCGATGGGAGGATGTTCTGTTACGGGTCCGGGCCCTCTGATAGCTAGCCTCTACTTCTAGTGTGTGACACAAGTCCAAGTATCAAATCTCGTTTTTTAAGAAGTACATGGTTACAAGCAAGAAGAATTGATATCCTAGGCGCCCCTCTTTACGAAAATACCCGGACTGCGAACATTGGGTAGTGGGGGTGTCCCCCCCCCCCAAACCTCCTGAGTGACGACCCTGACACTATCTGAGCCACTACTATTGGAACCTTTTTGAGAAAATCATTATGGAAGATTCATCATTTTACTTTTACTTTTCAATTACAGGAGGTGATCAACCATAACTGCAGATCACTGGTAGCTTCCGTTCCATTCTTCACGCACGCGGATCATCAGTTTGTATCAGAGGTTGTCAGTGCTCTGCGATTCGAAGTCTTTCAACCCGGCGACTATATCATACGCGAGGGAACACTCGGTATTAAGATGTACTTCATACAGGAAGGTATTGTGGACATCATTACAGCCGACGGGTCTATAGCCACGAGTCTTTCAGATGGATCATATTTTGGAGGTAATGAGTATATAATTTACATGTACGTGGCACGTGGGGTGCGTCACCCTCACGGCATAGTACTGTGATCGCCAGTGGTTTTTTTCCTGATCACATCGCGATGCGATGCGATAGCGCAATACACAAGTGGTTCGAGATTTTTTTTTAAATCAAATATTGCGAAATAAAGACTGAATTAAGAAAAATACGGTCAAAAATAGCATCCGATATTAAAGTTTCTCTCATTTCACTTTCATAAAATTCTACGATGTTGCGATGCGGTAAGTGGTCAGAAAATTTCGACCGGGTCGCGACCCTGTCAAAATTCTTGACCACTTCGTCACAGTACTGTACGAGGTGCGAATCAAGTCGCGATCCATTAGAAATAATCTGTCCGTTTTTGTTATCATAAAACTATAATGGTACGAATACTGTAATTTTGTATCTGCTTGTGGTGTCTACGAATTTTCACCATACTATCAAATACATATACATATACTGAGTCAAAAAAGAAAGTATAAAAAACTTTGAGGAGCAATTCTTTTAGTATTATCGACTTTAATCCCAAACAAATTATTGTAAATTCATATATCGAGTCTAGCTGTATGAATTAGCATAATTTCATGTTCTTACTGTTGCCAGAGTCACGTCAGGACGTCGCAATTCAGACATAGGGGGAAATAAAAAGTTCACACATGCAGTCAATAGCGTGTATGTCCACCGTTTGCCTCTTGGGTGGCAAGACATCGACGGCGCATGGATGTCACCCTGTGGTATTGCGTTCCACTCCTGCCTTAGAACATTACGTAAATCGCCTAACGTCTGAAGATCATGAAGTCGTACCCGACGGTCCAATTGATCCCAAAGATGCTCGATTGGCGACAAATCTGGAGAAAGTAGGGGCCATGGAAGAAGTTCGACGCTCTGCTCCTCAGGAAAGTCACGACAGATACGCACCACGTGACATTGGGCATTGTCTTGCTGGAATAACTGCAATCCGACGTTATCGTTGAACAACGGGACAACAGCGTCCCTATATCGCTGTCCATTTAGATTACCATCGATGAAGATCAACTGTGTTCGACGGCGCAAGGAAATTCCTGCCCAAACCACTACACTACCCCACCGAAACGGTCGCATTCCCGCACGCAAGCATCAGAAAACTGTTCTCATCGTCGGCGATACACTCTTGCCCTCTCATCAGCGCGCCGTAGACAAAATCGGCACTAAAAAGAACTGTGCTCCAACGCTGTTGAGTCCAGCGAACACACTGACGTACCCATTCCATTCTGACGGTACGATGACGTTAGGGGTCGTGACTCTTTGTCGACCTGAACGCGGTCGGTCGACAGTAGATTCAGTCGTTCTATACCTTCCAATGAGACGGTAAATAGTGGCCACAGAGACTCCGAACTCAGCTGAGAGCTCATCTGGAGGTATCCCAGCCCCGTTCATACCAATGGCACGTAACCTCTGATTTTCGGTTAAACTTGGCATTTTTTAAAATGTTGGAAGACAAAAACAAGCATGTTTTCTCAATAGCCCAGGCTCTCTAGCACAAGAAAAGAGTCGGTCACCCATTCAATTTGACATTCGGGTAACATGTCCTATTTAGAAATCCGTAGGAAAATTGTATACGGTTGGGTGGACAACAACAACATGTCATTAAACTCTTTGCACGACTTCTTGTCCACAAACATGTAACATTAGAACTATTATATTACGTCCTTTATGCGATTTTTTCACATTTGTTTCTATTATACTTTCTTTTTTGACTCAGTTTATATAGGAAGAGTTCAACCATGCGGGTAGCCAAATACTGCACACTGTATGAAACACATTGTAAGTAAGGTTTAGAACTCATACCGCACGTGGTAGTGTTGTTTATAACCTTGTTGAAATAGCTGCTGTAGTGTAGTATGTAAAACTAAATGTATAAATATTTCACAGTTATTATGAAAAGTATTATATTATTCATACTATATCGCCAGAGGCCGAGAATATTTCTTAAGTCTGAAATCCAATATGCATCCAGCTGGCACAAGGATAAAAAAAATTGGACTTTTTTCTTCACTATCCACCATATACTTCTAGAATGTAAGGTAATAATGGCTATTTCTGTATAGCTTTCTGCTGGCAGTATATAGCTTTAATGCAACTACTATATCTCGAATATGTTTTATTTTTGTTATCGTTCTTGCGTTGCCCGGAACGTTTAAATATATATTTTGTGGACGACTGGTGGGCGATTGACCACCAATGGCGTTAGCTTGTTCAAATGTACTTTCTGTGGTAGGTAATACAATCAACACGTTTAATAACTGAAAAACTTACGCCCTCCAGACATAAATCTACGAAGTTCAATGTTCTCAAAAACTGCAGTGGGGTGGGGTTATGGGGTTACACCTCTCCCATCCACAGAGAAATTGTTCGACCCGCCGGGTATTCATTGGGACTATTGCAATTTTGTCGAAGGTTTTCAGTTTCGCGGCGCCTTGAAACCTCCCATCGCTTTCAAAAGAATATTCTTTGATTTCTGAGAACAAAGAATATGTTGATGATGTACACAATTTTTGTAGCAATGCAAATTGAATATTTACAAAATAGTTTAGTTATTATTGACCAAAACCAATTGATGAGATTGGAAAGTTGATAAATATACATTGTCATAACCATGTGCATGTTCTGTAATTTGTAACAGATTCTGACTGGTACTCAAAAATCTATGTACACCGGTTTTCCAGTGAATAATAACTTTCTAAATATAGGTTTTTGGGATTCCCTCTCTAGTTCTTTTTCAGTCGATATAATCTCTATAACATCGTTTATTTTTGTGTCATTCTGCAGATGATAACTATTTTATTGTTAAATAAAAGTATTTCTGGTTGATATAATTGAGCTTTTAATTGACAAACAGATATTTTTTGAGGATCGTGTATATAATAAAACAGTTATGGACTTTTGTGGTTGTAAATATGATGTGATATGAACCTAAAAAACTTATATTGACCTCGGCCAACGCTCCGGTCAATATAAGTTTTTAAGGTTCATATCACATCATATTCACAACCACAAAAGTCCATAATTGTATAATAACTTTTCGTGCAGGGTAAACGCTATGACGTTTGATGGAGTGAAAGCTTAACACGCTGTTGCGAAACAACTTTCACGTCATCTAAATGCCATAAATTGACTTGACGCCATCTTAGAATGGGCAGTTTGAGTGACGACGCTTTCACTGACATTCCAGCAGTCCAGTTGTAGAGATCAACGGGCTCTTTTCTTGCGCACAATGGTCGAAATTTGGATTGTGCGTCTTCATTCATAACTATTTTTCATAGGTTGGGCAAGCGTTTCGTGAAGGTTAACTCTTTAACAAATGCAACTGCATTATCCTGCATACAAAAAAATAGTCATTAAAATGTTATAGTATATTTCATTATTTGTCTCAAAACTGAGCTTTTGATCCCTCATTGAAATGAGGTCTTTTCAATAACGAGTAAATGGCCACGGTTTGGGAGCAAACGGTGTTATGTCTAGTTGTGTTTAGAAAAGAGTTAACTCCCCCTTTCCCTGCCTACGGTGGGAATTGACAGTATTGCAATCTACACGACTCATCCTTTTGCCCGCCTTTAATGACCAATAATGAGAAAGAACAATGCAGGATTTCTAACTTTATAACAATCTGTTGACATTTAAACTTCCAAAGAATCTTTCATACAGTTATCACACCAAACAATTCTACCCCATAAAATAATGATTACAGGTAGACAATCAATCTGGTTATGTAATCTCCCTACGGTGTAAACAGATAAGTGATGCTTGTACAACTTTGAGTCATACTTGTAATGTTTCTGTTTATACTGTTGAAATAAATATCTATCTATCTATGAAAGGATTCACTTTTGATGTCGTTTGCGGGTATCGATTCTTTTATTTGAAACAACAACTCTTAAAAGTAGACACCGCCGCTGTGTAATTTAGAATTCGCGACTGGATCGGCTATATGGCAGCTGACTAGCCGCCTGAGTCGGCAAAGTCATCATGTTGGTGACTGTCTAGACACCTCTTTTGTGGCGGTTGAGCCAACTGGATCAGCATGAAGTTTTGTGCAATTCGTATTCCATCGCAAACCTGGCGTATACTTTTTTAACCGACAGGGGCATCGTTAACGGAGTTTGGGGTGAAGTAGGACACGTGCAAATTAATTAACAAGTTGGGAACCTCATGCAAAAACTCTTAGTTTTGAAATATAATCCCGACACACCATCAGGGAATGCCGTCGACGAAGTCATGCCTTCATGATACAGTTCGAATGTTTTTTTTCTTTTACTCGAGACATGAGCCATAACAGTCGGGGCTAATAAGGACATCTTTGCGATGCCACAACATGCCATGAAGGTCTGTCTTCGTGTATGCAATGTGATTTAGTTACATTAGTTATGCACAACGGGAGACATGCATTCAATTGTTCAAAACTAAAACTTTCTCGCGGCTCGCCGGCTGGATAATTAGGCGGCGGACAATTTAATGACTGGTTGGAAAAAATAGCGGCTTTTGATGGTTTGGGTGATTCGCGGCGGTGGTGGCGGCTTCGGGTCTACTTGAAAGCCTGTAGTCCATTTTTATGTCTCTTTAACACTTTACCTAACGTAGCGGCCAAAACCGACCAACGTTATTCTCAAAATCGTCAATTAATTTTCATTATTTTTTTTCATTTTTTGTCTCTAAAACATAGGTTATGACCACTCATTGGAACGAGCACATCGAGCTCGTTCCAAAGAGAGGTCATAACCTATGTTTTTGAAACAAAAAATGAAAATAATAGTTATTCAATTTTTTGGCAAGTGTCGTCTGCTTTTCATGTTGGGTAAAGGGTTAAAGGATAATATCTATATTTTATCACACAATACGCACACGGTTGATCAAGTTGGGAGACTTAATCCTTATACAATAATGGTATCTCCCATTAATTTCGAAAGTCCACGTACGTTATTTAGGTGAAAACCAATTACTGTTGATTGGTTTACCACACACATTCACTCAGCAACTGTGAAACCAGTTCGAATCATGTTTCGAGCTCGGAAAAAGGACTTTCCTGTTCAATGGGTTACAAATAGAAACCGTCTAAAAGGTGAGAAAAATTTCTGCAATCGGTTTATAAATACAGACAACAATCACATTTTTAAATCCAAGAACTAGGTATTCCCCGAGAAAACTTGGCAAAATTCAGTGCTCTAACGGCGTATCTGAGGCATTTGCAGAGGGTATATCTCTAACTTGGATACCATTTTGGGGCTCTACGTTATGTGAAACCTGGGTCAATGTCTTGGGGACCCAGCAAAAATTTTAGGGGGTAAGGCCCCCAAGCCTCCACCTCACCCCCACGGCTACGCCATTGTCCACTCCGCAGATATTCTGGCTATTAACACTTTTCACCTACTATAAACAATGAACTTTCATACATTTTCAGTACGTTACATAAAATAAAAAAAAAAATGTTTCTTGTGAAAAATGGTAATTTTTTAACAACAGTAGAATGTATACCTCGCTCTATTTAACTGGGAGGGGAGACTTTGTGGGCCAACCCATCTGTCCTCTCTGTGAATTCATACAGACAGCTGCTGAAGGATTGCATTGCTAATATATTTTTTTATCTTTTTTTTCAGAAATTTGTTTGCTGACAAATGCTAAAAGAACTGCTAGTGTTAGGGCTGTGACATATGTAAACTTGTATTCGTTAGCCGTTGACCACTTCAACTCAGTATTAGAAAACTACCCTGTGATGAGACGAACGCTTGAAAGTGTTGCGGCAGAAAGGCTAACAAAAATAGGAAAGAACCCTAGTATTGTGAGCAGCAGAGCTGATTTAGAAGAAGATCAGAAATTACTCACCGAACTAGTTATGGAATCTACGCCAGTTGTTACAAGTGCGAGTGAGGACGACGATCGCGAATCGGACGATGATAGTTCAGGGAGTAATAAACCTAAAAAGAAATTCAAGTTTGATTTTTCGAATAGGTTGCACAAAATTGCAGAGGAGAGGCGATCACGCTCTCGCGAGAACCTTCGAGAAAAGGAGTTAATGGATTTGCCATCGGTTTCCGATGGTAGTTTTCGCATTCCAAAAGTTTATTCGGGTACAAACTTATTTGGGTTGAAAGTACCAGCAATGCCCAGCAAGAGACATTCAGGAAGTGTGGGAGACAATATAAGCATGTTAGGAAAGGAATCCGACAAAGACATCGTGATAGGAGATAAGCGGAAACAATTTATAGGGGCGCGATTTTTAAAGGCTTTGGACCCGAAGGAATTCACTAGGCTGCGCAAATTAAAGGAGCCTAAATCTCCTACTACCGATGGACCTACTGACATTTCTCAGGTTATGCAAAAACAATATTCAGAAACTCAGACAAGTAAAAACTCTGGTATGCAATATTTAAATATTCCAAAACCGTCAAAAGATTTTAGAGACAAACGGAAGGCATGGTATGAATCAAAGCCAGAGAAACCAAAACAGCTGGTGAAAATGTTGGCCAAGGAAACTAGCTACGGTTTGGCCGCTGTGGCATCTAGAGAGGGCAGCCCAAAGAAATCAATCGATAACAAAACAGAAGTAAATGTTGATAAAACAAAAACAACAGCACAGGTTTTGAATAAAGATCAAACATCTTCAGATGGTTCAAAGTCATCTATAGCAACAACAGACTCTCAGGCGAAGCCACAAGCGTCAAAGTCAGTGACAATAGACATGCCGCCACCAAAACCTATTCTGAAGGTAACCGATAAACAGAATGAAACACCACCTGTAAAATCGCCACCGAAAATCCAAAAAAGTTTAACTGAAACAAAAATTCAAATTCATAACTCAGACGAAGAAGTTGAAGAGTGTTCAGTTTAATATTTCTGTTTCTGTAGCATGAGTGAGGTACTTTATCAGTATGTCCCGGTGGTAAGTGGAAATCCCGAAAGTCCAAGTGCTAGAGTCAGTCTGTCTCGGATGAAGCAAAATCCGTTAACTAACGTTTGGGCGCAGGGCTTCAACAGTTCCCAAAACACGACAAATGTATCATTATCAGCATTTTATGCTTAAGATCGTGTCACGGCCGAGCCTCAGCTACAAGGATGGCAGACGAAAGGCGAATAAAAACAAATGTGTGTAGGGGTTGAAACAATTCCCGATTTCGAATAAACATCAGGGCAGACCAGAGTACCATTTTAACCTTCGACTGATCCGTCTGGTGCATATGCGGAAAAGCAACCTTTTATTTTCTACAAAACAACGGGATCATCAATCAGTGGTGTGATTACACTCATAAAATAAACTGAAATAATGTTTACAGAGGAAAAAGTTTCAAAATCAAGCTTTTATGGTCCCAAATAACTAATATTGTGTTGAAATAATGCTTTTGTTGGCATTTTAGTTCTTTAAATTTACATGAAAATGGTCTGAAAGACCATTTTCAGGTAAATTTAAAGAAATAAAAAAAATTGTAGTTTGGCAAGAAAAAAAACTAAAATCAGATAAAAAAAACTGAAAAATCACCCACCTGATCAATAAACCTTCACACTGCGACAAAACACAACGGATGTGGAGTGTGGGGGGCTGGAATCAGCGATCCGAATTTGGTGTTTTTCCTGTATTTCACGCACGTCTACCCGAGTTGTGTTCTGTATTTATATCACGATTAAACTTTAAATGGATAAAGCTGGTATTTTTAAAGATAAATTTCCCCTTCGGCGGTCTGCTTCCATTTTTCCTTGACACTGGCTTGTTACGGCATTTCATTCACGTCATAACGACATTCAGAGGCGTAACGACCAATCAGGTGCGTTCTTACATGAAGTTTTTTGCACGTAGGATGGGTTCCATGCATCGTCGTGTTCAATGCATATTTCTCAATGTCTGTTTTGTATCGGGTAACGTAGGGGCGCGGTGGCGTTGTGGTAACCGGTTCTCATCAGATCACCGAAGTTAAGCAACGTCGAGCCCGGTTAATCATTGGATGGGTGACCGTCTGAGCGATCAATTTGGACTCACGCGTTATGTCCTTGGGCAAGGCACTTAACCCCGATTGTCCACATGGGGGCACGATGACGCCATGTACTAAGGCGTACTGCACGTCGATGATACGCATGTCTCCAACCAATATAACCCTGCCTGTGCTGCAGTGCGGAGCTATGGTGCTGGAGAGTTGGCAGCTGCTCTTCGTTGCTCGGTGGTTCTCTCCGGATACTCTGGCTTCCTCCACCCGTAAAACTGTCACGGTCATGATTAGCCATTGTGCATAAGTATATGACGTTAATCACCAATAAATAAATAAATATATAAGTATCGGGTAACGTTGAAGACATATAGCAATTCTAATATAAAATTTGGATTTACAATAATTCAGAGTGTGGGCGCTGCTTGAGGTGCAGTGCCTAAGGCAGTATGCGAATCTGGCAACTTCGCAACTCGATTATTGGATTACTGTCTGCGCGGAGGTAATCAGAAAATTTGGTTATTGTTGGGTATCCTAATATCCTTACTCATTAACGCCCGTGAAATGGAAACAAATGTTTGGCACCCAGTTTGGACAATCCGGCTTCTCTGGTTGGACGTTTGTGGTCCATGGTGCTAAAACATCCACATTCAGTTGCTGAAACGTTCATAGCCATCTGCCGGTAAATAATGAAAGAACGCAAACAAGAAGTCCAGGATATCAAATGCTATAGCTTTTAACACGAAACTTTGAGCCAGTAACACTTTTTCTAGGCTAGCAAAAGATAATATTACTTGCTCAATTTGGCTACTGGATAGGAGTGTCGCAAAGAAGGAAGATTTGGGAGAGGATGTAATCCAGATTGATTTCAACTGTGATGGCTCAAGTTCTCCCTGATAGATAGAGGATATCTAGTGTTTTTGAGTGGATACCGAAAATTATCTCATGATTGACCGAGACAAATGTTTATTTTTCGTGAGCGCTGTACTCGATTTTCTTTTTATTATACGCTTTTTATAAGAATCTGATCATTCCTATTGATAATTTCACTCGTTTCAACCTTGAATTGATGCATGAAAGTAAACAGCTGATGCGCATTGATACGCGGAAGTGATTTGATCGATACACGGAACATGTAGTGTCTTGCGATCTGATTCATGCATCAGTTCAAGGTGACTACGCGTTGAATTACTGCCGGGAATGATCGGTATCCACTCCAAACACTAGATTTTCCTTTCATTATACGTTTTTAGAACAAACTGATCATTTCCTGTGATAATTTGACTCGTATTCACCTTGAAGTGGTGCCTTGAAAGCCGCCATTTTGATTGATACCGTGTAAGTTTTACGGGTGAAGGAAGCAGAGGGACTTGGAGAACCACCGAGCAGTAGCGACCAACTTTCGGAGTCCCCAACGTACTAGTTAGCAAGTCCAACATCGACGTGCAGTGTGCGTTAGTAGACAGCGCTACAGTGGCCCCATGTGGGAAATCGAGGTTAAGTGCCTTGTCCAAGGACACAACGCAGTTACCCCGGTCAAGACCGAACCATGGACCTCTCGGTGTGAAGTCTGAAACTCTAACCAGCGAGCCACCGCGGTCACAAGATGCTCACAACAACTGATAATTGTTAGAAACTTGTCAAATATTGCACGAGGTATTAAGATATTGAGGTATTATTTGGATAACATCGTGTTTCGTCCAGTTGCGATCTTATGGTAAATTTGGACGGTGTGCCCGGTTATTGTTTGCCTACCCAAATAGCTCCTCAGGCTCACTGTAGTTTGCTTCTCAATAATGATTCGCCGGAAAATGAAAGTCTCAAATTTTCCAAATTCTTTCCATGCCTTTATCAAACGAAGCTCCAGTGACGTAATTGACTTGCGAACGTTTTCGATACGACAATGTTACAAACGCGAAATAAAAACTCATGTGTTCTGGCGCTAAATACTGTGGACAAATGAAATTTTTGTTTTGTTTGTTCACATTTCAGGTGTGGTATTCAGTTTTTTAAATAACCCCGGACATGTACAAAATAAATTATTGCTACAGTCTATCAATTGGGCACGACACTTTATCCCGATTGGGAGAACGGTAGCGTTGTGTACTAAGGCGCAAGCCACGGCGATGGTGCACTTTCCTTCAACCGGTGCTAACTCCTGCTTGTGCCGGGTTACTAAGTTGTAGAATCCAACACTAACCTTGCGCAGTGGTTCTCTTCGGGTAGCTCGGCTTCCTCCACCTGTAATTTTGATCGACTCGCTATAAACCTGGAAGTGTCATTAAATCCCAATACACAAACAAGCAAACTGTGAGTGGATAATTTGCGCAGTGCTTTAGTGGCACCCATTCCATTTGTTGGTGCCTCTGAATACCTATTAACCAATCCAACAATTTTACTGCAACAGAAAAGGTGCCAGAACAACCCGTTTCTAGGTAAACACGAAGTTGCGTTATATGTATCTTGTGCGTTGCTTCTAGGAAAGTGTTAGCTACCTTTATAGGCAGCGAAGACTTTCCTAGAAACATTTGTAAAGTCACGTGATTTTGACTGTCCGTTCGCAGCAAAAATGTGTAAACATGCCCTGTTTTTCGGGGGTTAAATCAATTCTCACGAAATTGGACAAAAGAACATAAACAATACACCAATCTATATGTTACGCCAACTGATTGGATTTCTATAATTTTTGGACATCGGGTACTGCTAAAAGTGTGGTGGATCTGAAGGCCAACATTTTGACAAGTTGGTAAGAAAAATAGCTTTTTGAGATCATTGTGATTAAAGGTTTCAGGGGCATAATTTAAAATGTGTTAAATGCCATGATCCAAAATGTATTTAGATTTGTCAATCCGCGGATGGTTGATGTGAAACTACTCTCAGTCTCGGATTTGTTTACTCCACAATGTTGACCGAATGGCGGTGTAGCTTTCCAGTGTCCAAGACCGTTTGCAAATCGTATGGCCAAACTACTAGCTTTCTACTCTTTGATACCTTCTGATACCATTACACGTGTGTTGTGATAACTTTTCGGGTGACATTCCATCCGTCGTCTTCGGGCCAAAATTGTCTGAAGGCGGAAGATGAAAGCTCGTCAGCCCAACGCAAGTGCACAGCCGTCTCAGTCAGCAAGAAAACTCGGAGCTGTGACACAAATACAGTAGGTCTTTAAACAGAGTAAACATACTAAATCACTGAATATAATTATAATAATATCATAACAATTCGTTGCCTCAAAATTCTAATAAATAACTTTAAGCTTCAAATTCTATTATTGACAGGGCATTACCACTACTTGTGTTTATTTTAAATCAAGGCCCAAATCCAGGCCTGCGCAAAACACAACGACTGATTTTTCGTTCGCCTACATTAATAGTCTTGTAGCTTGGCCAAATAGTGAGCGATTTTTTCATAAATTGCCCTTGGTGTTCAATTTTACTCTTCCAGAATCATGATATATTTTATATTGACCACTAAACTGAGCATACTTTGACATATTGAAATGTAATGCACTGTTGGAAAGGGCTCTCTGAGCCCTTTCCAACAGAGTATTACAGTACACCATATCGGCTCAGTGAGAGAAACTCGGTGGCTAAGCTGCTGAAATGAGCACTTCTAATATTGTCATTCGCACCGCTAATCGTAAACTTATCAATATTGTCTTGCCAAGATCATAAACTAGAGCTGGCCGCCAGGGGTGGCTTAGCACGCCCCCCCCCCCCCCCAAATAAAAAAAAACGAAATGCCCCGATACAGCAATGGGAGCGGAAACCACGAAAATTTGGAAGTTAAAGAGGTCACCGTGACCTCGCCCTGCTACACACTAACCCAAAATAAACAGGGATCATACCCAACCCACATGTTAAGTTTGGTTTCGATCGGCTTATAAGAACTTTAATTAGTAATCGTAAACCAGAAAAAATTGTAAGTTAAAGATCACAAAGATGGGGCTCAGCACAATGGTCACAAAATAAATGGGGTTCTTCCTCACATCATACCCAACCGTCAAGTTTGGATTCGATCGTTCCAGCGGAGCTTTATTTAGTGGGCTGAAGACAGGAAAATTTGTAAGTTGAAGGTCACTGTGACCTTCAACGTTGGCGCAATGCACTTCTTGCGTCCTTGCTCTCATCATCCGTAACCCGCGTGTCAAGTTTGGTTTCGATTGGTCAAGCCAAACTTCAATTAGAGAGCGGAAACGATGAACATTTGTTAGTTGAAGGTCACTGTTGCCTTGAGCTTAGGCATAATAATCCCACCCCAGCCCATAATAAATAGGGTTCTTCCTCTCATCATACCCAACCCACATGCCAAGTTTGCTTCCGGCTGGCCCAGTCGAATTTTAATTAGAGAGCGGAAACCAATTGTCGGCAAATGTTCAAGTTTAAGGCCACTGATTCCAAAATAAACAGAGTTCTTGCATTCATCATATCCACGTGTCAAATTTTGTTTCGATCAGGCAAGCGGAACTTCAATCAGAAAAAGGAAACCAAATCCGTCTTCAGTCGAACGGACAGGCGGACGAACGGCGCCACGGCTATATCCAGCCGAAATGTTTTGAGGGAGATGAAACTACTAAAAATGGGTTCCCTGTAAAAATCAAGGTAACCCTATTTTTCGGATTCTCTTGCTTTCTAATTTGTTCTGACCTGAGAATCGATGACGAAACTGCACACCGAGACGACAAATCGTAAGGTATTAATTTTTCGCAACGCACGCAAACCTGACTTCGTTTCCATATTGTAACACATTTGACCATTTGAATGGGAGCTCAGAGGCTCAGTGTTTACGGCATTGGACTTCAAACCGAAAGGTCCACGATTCGATCCCCGCCAGAGGTAAATGCGTTGTGTCCATGGGCAGGGAACTTCATCCCAACTGTCCATGTTGGGGCATGGTGGCGCTGTGTACCAAGGCGTACTGAACGTCGATGGTGCATTTGTCTTCAACCAGTGCTAACCCTGCTTGTGTGGAGATAATACGTTGGGGAGTCTGACAGTTGCTAACTTTGCTCGATGGATCTCCCCGGGTACTCCGGTCGGCTTCATCCATAGGGTTGCATGGTATATCGATAAACCGATATATACCGGTATTCAAACCAATATCGATTGAATGCCGGTGTAATTACAAAAATATCGGTTTATCGTCATTATTTATTACCCACAATTTTGATTTTCAAGATGACTTGAGTTTTTTAATTGTAGCCACGAATGAATAATCTTATCCCTTTATCCAAGGAATCATCTGCTTGTGCCCTCGTAATATACAAATTCAGCAGTTGAAAAAACTAATTTTCAAAAAATTCAACAAAACTACGTCATGTTACCCCCTCATTGGAACGAGCTCGTCGAGCTCGTTCCAATGAGGGGGTCACATGATATAGTTTTGCCGAAATCTGGGGAAAATCTGAAAAACTAATTTTGAAAATAATAAATTTTGATATCGTCTGCGTTGGGTAAAAGTTTTTCGAACCGCATCATCAAGGCATGCTAATTGGTTCCGACTGTGATGCCTCGAGTCTCGATGGTGGTACTTGTGTTCATATATCTGAACAGTTTTCGATATACCGGTATACCGCGGTATTTGTTTGAATACCGATAGCGGTATTCAGTTTTGAATATCGTGCAGCCCTATTCATCCACCCGTAAAACTGGAAGTGCTGTTAAACCCCAATAAATAAATAAATAAATAAATAAATAAATAAATAAATAAATAACCATTTAAACCCGGAAGGCCGCATTGCAGGTCCAACCGTGATACGTCCTGAATTCATAAAGTAGATAGCTGCGTAGTGCATTTGTGTGGTAGACCAATCACGATTTTCAACCCGCGGCTTTAAAACTGCAAACTGAAAATATTGACTGGTCTTCCCTCAAATAACCAATATAGAATCTACCAGATGATGGCTCTGAACTGGCAATGCCTGGAATACACCATCAGTGTACTAAATGTTAATATTAGCTTCTCAACAAGAACGTTTCTACGACGGGGGGCCCGCCCCTATCATTCGTCAAATTTACAATAGCTGAAAATTCGAAGAACTAAATAGTTGGAAATTTCAGACAGGGCGGTGGTGGAATTATTCTAAACATGTCCAGAATTGGCCAAAATGTTGTGTTTTTTGACTGAAGAGAAGTGAAGTCCTCCAAATATTGACGTAGTAAAACCTCACCCAAATATTGATTTATAGTTAGAAAAAAAATGCCCCTCAAAATTGTGCATTTCTTGTGCATGAAAAACAGTCATGGCAAAAATAAATTTGAAATAAGGTCTTAACCACAGACTGCACTGAGGAATGACGAATTCCCCTTGATCTCGCATTGACTACCGGACACAGAGTAAAGAGAGTTTGGCAGACAAGGCGAGTACAAAGCGAATTTGTCAGCCCTAAAACTGATTATTGAAGTGATTTGGAGATGAAGGTTGTAGGCATGGCTGACAATTTCCGTCATTGGAAGAGATTTCCCCTGAAAGTTGGATCCCCATAATTTCACAAAGCTATTAGTAAATTTACCGCAAAAGTATGGGAATGTCACATAAAGATTGACATTTCGAAATATTTGCGAATTCGTATCATCTATGAGCATCATTTCACAAACTTTAGGTGTTTTCCGGTAAACTAGCATAAAAATACAGACGCCGGCTTTTCACATTTTTCTCCCAATCAGAATGTTTGATTTATTCTCTTGAAACCCATTTAAAAATAAGAAAACTGCGTTTTCACGATCTGTTGATGTTCAGTAACCTTTTTTCTCTTCATTATATCAGCAGTGTGCGCATGACATGTAATACATTATTTATTTATTTATTTATTTATTTATTTATTTATTTATTTAATTTATTTATTTATTTATTAGGATTTAACGACACATTAACAGCCAAGGTCATATCGTGTCGGTGACAGTTTTTACGGGTGGAGGAAGCCGGAGTACCCGGAGAGAACCACCGAGCAACGACGAGCAGCTCCCAGCTCACCAACATCGTAACTCCGCACTGCAGCACAGGCAGGGTTAGATTGGTTGATGACATGCGCATCATCGACGGGCAGTACGGCTTAGTACACGGCGTCGTCGTGCCCCCTTGTGGACAATCTGGGTTAAGTGCCTTGCCCAAGGACAAAACGCGGGAGTCCGAATCGATCGCTCAGACGGTCACCCATCCAAGGACTAACCGGGCTCGACGTTGCTTAACTTCGGTGATCTGACGAGAACCGGTTACAGCAACGCCCCCCCCCCCCTCCGTTACCGCAACGCCACCGCCCCCCCCCCCCTTCCCTAGAAGGTGAGATTTGCAATTTTTTCTGGGAGGAATAATTTATTTATTTATTGGTGTTTAAGGCCATGTACTTATGCACATTGGCTAATGCTGACCGTGAAAGTTTTACGGATGGAGGAAGCCGGAGTACCCGGAGAGAACCACCGAGCAACGACGAGCAGCTGTCAGCTCTCCAACATCGTAACTCTGAACTCTACGCCGCGGCACAGGAAGGGTTACATTGGTTGAAGACATGCGCACCATCGACGTGCAGTACACCTTAGTACACAGCGTCATCGTGCCTCCATGTAGGCAATCGAGGTTAAGTGCCTTGCCCAAGAACACAGCTCGGTAGTGCGAATCAGTCGCTGAAATGGTCACCCATCCAACAACTAACCGCGCTCGACGTTGCTTAACTTCGGTGATCTGACGAGAACCGGTTACCGCGACGCCACCGCGCCCCCATTCTGGGAGGAATAAAAACTTGAAAATTACTTAAAAAACGCATTCGCTTCACAAAAAGCCAAGTGTACTCTTACTTTGTAATGATAGGTGTGATACTGATAGATATTATCAATGTCGGATTATCTGTGACGTGGTTGCTTCAAATCAACGTGCCATAAATGCCATGTTTCCTCTTGTGACTTTTAGTAAACGAAAACAACAGACAGCTCTGGGAGCTGTCTGTTGTTTTCGTTTACTAAAAGTAACAAAGGGAACTTGCCTTTATTTTCTCCGGAAGGCCTAGGTGTTTTCTCAGTAATTCTTTCTTAATATGACCTACCTCATACGTTCAATAATTTCAAGGGAGATCACTTTATCGAAAGTCGATTTTCATAACTATATAAGTCAGGGATGCCGTGCAGATGATCCGTTTTAGCTAGCATGCACTTGAGTGAGGAGTTAGAACATCTCAACTTCTCAATACCATAAAAATACAATAGAATGTGTTTTTTTTTAATGAAAGTGTCAACGACACTGTAGCTTAACTTGTCTATGTGTTGTGTTTTATGAAAGGGATAATGTTCAATGTTTATGAAAGGATTATTGGGAATATGTTAATTTCTCTTCCCTGCATGCTAAGTTTTCAATAAAAATAATATGAGGTGCAGACTGTACTAAAGAATTGAGGGGTGGGTAAATGTGGCTCTCACAGTTAATGTACGTTGCCCTCCTAGTTAATGTATGTCAACGAAAGTTACCAAGTTACGGTGAAATTATTCCAAAACGAGTCATCCTATCAAGTTACAATGAAATCCCTTCATAAATATGGCCCGTAGACTGTGCTTAAAGGTTTTCAGGCTTTGTGCCAGTGTAGCCATCACATTTGACCGATCACAACCAAAAGGGGACATTCTCATCTCGACATTATACTGAGTCCGCCTACCAAATTACAATGAAATCCCTTCATAAATACGACCTGTAGTCTGTGCTGACGTTTTTCGAGTTTTGGGCTCGGGCAGCCATCATGGTTGAATGATCGCGACCAAAAGGGGACGTTCTCATTGGGGCAATATCTGGAGTGATCCCACCACGTTACAATGAAATCCCTTCATAAATATGACCTGTAGATTGTGCTCAAGGTTTTCGGTCCCCTGTAGCCGTCACAGTTGACCGATCACGACCAAAAGTGGACGTTATCATCTAGACATTATATGGAGTCAACCTACCAAGTTACAATGAAATCCCTCCATAAATACGACTTATAGACTATGCTAAAGTTTTTCGGGTTTGGGGCTTGGGCAGCCATCACGGCTGAATGATCGCGACCAAAAGGGGATGTTCTCATCTAGACATGACCCCCAAACCTGCATATGAAATTTTGTGCTTGAGCAGCCGTCACGGTTGACAGATCATGACCAAAAGGGGACGTTCTCATCTAGATATTATACAGAGGCATCCTATCAAGTTACAACGAAATCCCGATCGTGACCAAAAGGGGACGTTCTCATCTAGACATGACCCCCACACCTGCATATGAAATTTTGTGATGATCTGACAAGAACTACGGGATGCAGCCTGTGCTGAAGGAAAATGTGAAGAGACACACAGACTAACAGACTTCCGCACGCGTAATGGCAATAGCTTATCTTGACTTTGTCAAGTAAAGCTAAAAACTGCCAAAGGACGTTTCTCTGGTTTTTACTTCTCTGCAATGGTGTTTGGATAACATTTCGGATGAAATTCTTTCGCCCGTCTTCGTTTCAATATCTATTCGAGGACGAGAGTCTGAATATCGCTCGAAATACTGACAAGAGAATAATCCAAAGTCATCGTGAATAATTGTTACAAATTATATTAACCTTTTTTTTGCAAACAGATTTCGCTGCCTCGCTGCCTTCCAGATTCTTTTTTGAAATCAGATTCCTCTGCCTTCCACATTTAGTACAGGTATCACTGTACTAAATATTTGGTTGAGTTATTTGCCTTGAAATGATGCACTCGGATATGATGCAATATTTGAAAATAAGGTTCCTATAAAAAAAACTTGAGAAAACTGTTAAAGCATTTTGTTAGTTTTTATATCAAAGCTGAATACTCCATAAGAAAAGGGAGATGCTCTGAGTATTTTCTGGGCCTAAAAATTAACTATTTATGTATTTTTGTTGGAAATTATCAGAAAAGAAAATTGGGTTCAAGGTTGGTACTTCACTTCTTGTTGAAATTTTTCTCTTATGTGTTGCATGACCCCTTGTTTTCTGGCCAGCGAGAGTTTCCGAGGATCTGTACTTTATGTAGGTATTTCAATAATTAATTTTAAGCGATGTGATCATATTTTTTCACATAATTGTTATAATAGTCGCATATGGAAAAATATTTAGAACCGTGATACCTTATGCGCCATACTCTAATGTTGTCGGACAGTCTTTTATCCCATACAAAACTAACTATCTATTACAATGATCGTAAGTCTAAGATAATTTTTGCTTTATTTCCATAATTGTGAAATACACCCCACCCCACCCGTAGATTTAACGTTCAATAAGATAAACAAACACGTTACATAGGAATGCCTTAGTTATAACGAAAAACAATGTCATTTTTATTACTTTCCAAAGTGTGATTTACTGGTATTTTCGGGTTATTTATTTATTGATGTTTAAGGTCACATATTTATGCACAATGGCTTAGCATGACCGTGACAGTTTTACGGGTGGAGGAAGCCGGAGTACCCGGAGAGAACCACCGAGCAACGACGAGCAGCTGCCAGCTCCCCAACATTTTAACTCCGCACTGCAGCAGGTATTTCCGGGTTTGATTATAAACGATAAATTCACAAGTGAATTATGCAATCAACAATTGTGTCACGTATCCATGCAGGCAAACGAAGACGCTTTGCTGTGGATGTAATGGGAACTTCATTGTTTTTGTTTGTTTAACCCTTTACCTAATATAAAAAGCAGACGACACTTGCAAAACAAATTCTTGAATAGCTCTTATTTTCATTTTTTGTCTCAAAAACATAGGTTATGACCCTCATTGGAACGAGCTCGTTCCAATGAGGGGTCATAACCTGTTTTAGAGACAAAAAATGAAAAAATAATTAAAATTAATTGGCGATTTTTGAGAATAGCGCTGGTCGTTACGTTAGGTAAAGGGTTAAATAATATAATTATCGTTAATAATGAAAAGTAATAAACAGAATAATCGCTTGACTGGACTGGTTACGTGAAATAATTCATTCGAGGCGAGGGACTATATTGTAAAACACTCGTGCGCATTCGCGTACTCGTGTTTGTACAACGTCACTCACCTCTCAGGAATTATGTCACGTAACAAGTCCAGTCAAGCGATAACTCTCTGTTGTTTTTTATTGTAACCGCTGATGAATTTTACACTAGATAAAAGAAAAACTCGTCACAATTTGATATTAACTTTCTGAACCGAGTTCACTAAAATCGATCTGTGCAGAGGTTTATCGAGGCTCAGATCGATTTTATTGAACAAGGTTAAGAAATTTCATATCAAATCGTAACGAGTTTAACATTCTTTTTATCACATAATGTTTGACTTCTATGCTACAGGTCCCGAGTTCGATCCCCGTCCGGGACGACCCACGTTGTGTCCTTAGCCAAGGCACTTTATCCCGGTTGCTTACACGGGGGCACGATGACGCCGTGCACTAAGGCGTACTGCACGTCGATGGTGCACATGTCTTCAACCGCTGTAACCCTGCTTGAGCGGAGCTTGAACAGAGTTAGAATGTTGGGGAGCTGACAGTTGCTCGTCGATGCTCGGTGGTTCTCTCCGGGTACTCCGGCTTCCTCCACGATTAGCCATTGTGCATAAGTATGTGACCTTAAACACCAATAAATAAATAAACAATATCACATAATAACATCTGTGTAATTTAACCTTTTACCTAACGAAACGATCGAAACTGGTCAGCGCCGCTTCCCAGTGTCAACAACCAAATTTTATTATTTTTAAATTTTTGCCTTGAAAACATTGCTTATGTGTCCCCTTTGGAAAAAGCTCAGCGAAGGGTTACAAAAACTTTGTTTTCGAGACAAAAAATTGAAAAATTTGTTCAGGAAATATTTTTGTCAAACGTTGTCTTCTTTTCATATATGTATTATGTGGGTTGAACACGTTTAATCAAATATAAAAGA
The DNA here is from genome assembly GCA_031216915.1 of Pictodentalium vernedei. Classification (NCBI taxonomy): domain Eukaryota; kingdom Metazoa; phylum Mollusca; class Scaphopoda; order Dentaliida; family Dentaliidae; genus Pictodentalium; species Pictodentalium vernedei. Next base: position 378,462,311 of record CM062293.1, read on the forward strand.
AGTTTAATTCAACTCGACTTCCGTACCAACCCACTCACAAGTTCGACGATGACATCTGACGTCCCGCGACGCATTATTTGGCGTGTTGTGAACGATATTTACGTAATGGGGTATTTGATGATGATTATGCGATAAGATAAGGTATCGGATCAATTAAATAAACAAACAGTATGTCAAAATAAATTGTTATCTCACTCGTAGCATTAATTATTTAACCTACTCGCCAGGGATCCTAGCTTTGGTTCGAATCCCACCTGCGGCAACCGCGTTGTGTCCTTGGGCAAGACACTTCACCCCCATGGCGTACTGCACGTCGATGGTGCACCTGTCTTCAACCAATGCTAACCCTGCTTGTGTGGAGTTAGTATGTTGGGGAGAATTAGTTGCTCGGTGGTTCTCTCCGGGTACTCTGGCTTCCGCCACCCGTAAAACTGTCTAGGTCATGATTAGCCATTGTGCAGAAATATGTGACCTTAAACGCCAATAAATAATCCTGGCTTTAATAACTCGTATTATGAAAAAAGTATATTCAAAATTTATTGATTGAATGGCGATATGGTCCTACTGATTGACATAATTTGAAGGACACTTCATAAATAGAATACTGCAAAAACAGAATGAAATCAAGAGAAATAAACAATAATAACACCCCAGATAAAATGCTTTCGCATTTTTTTTTCGACAGACAGGATATTGCAGTGTTGTTGGCTCGAAAGAAACGCCAAAGATTCAGATTGCCATGATTCACTAAGACCGAACACAACGAGGATGGAGTAAGGGTGAGAGGAAACAACGACGCCGCAGTTAGTCTTTGGCGCTCGTGAAAAACAGGAAAAAACTCCACTAAGAGTTGTGTGCTACCCGAGCTGTGTTCTGTATTTATACCACAATTAAACTTGAATTAAGTGAACGAAGCTGATATTTTTAAAGAAATTTATCACCTTTGGCGGTCTGATAAAATAATTTTCTTGCTTGAGACTATTTTGTGTCGAAGCATTTCATTCATTTCATAATGTCACTCAGACCCATGTCCCATTAGCATTAGATGCGTTCTTAACCCTTTACCTAACATGAAAAGCAGACGACACTTGCAAAAAAAATTCTTGAATAAGAAATTTTTTTCATTTTTTGTCTCAAAAACATAGGTTATGACACCTCGTTGGAACGAGCTCGACGAGCTCGTTCCAACGAGGGGTCATAACCTATGTTTTTGAGACAAAAAATGAAAAAATAATGAAAATTAATTGGGGATTTTTTAGAATAGCGCTGGCCGGTTTTGGCCGTTACGTTGGGTAAAGGGTTAAAAAGAACGCATCTGATGGGACATTACGAATGGGTCTGAGTGACATTATGAAATAAATAAAGTGTAAGCACCATTATTAGTAATGATTACTAAAATGGTACTTACACTCCAAGAGCACACAGTACCGTGACCACAAAAGCGGAAGCCGTGATCCAATCGGAATTATCTGTCCCCTCACCTCGGTACAACAGAATCTCGCGAGTCGAAAATACAAAAGAACCAGTCGGAAACACATGTCTCACCAGGCGTGGTGTATCTAGCATATTTACCAATGGCAGTTATTGTATCGCCTAACGTTGAATGCGAACAATCGAGGTATGAAGTAGTGTGATCACAAAAGCGTTTTTTTTTTTTTTTCGCGACCGGATCGCGCCACACTTACAGCAGTGGATCAAGATTTCGCAAAGAAAATACTGTGAAATCAAGACCGCACAAAAGACGAATTAGCATCTCAGATCCAATGTGCTCGTATTTCTTTTATTACACGCCTGTTCTATGAAATCCCCATCTACAGCAACACTAACCATGCGGGAAATGAAAATCCGTTCCGCACACGTGCCAAACGGAAATCGTCGAGCAGACGATAGATCACACCAAACTGAACCGATTGGGAAATAACTAAATAAAATATCTAAAATAGAAGGATATGGCCAGTTTAATGTGTACGAAAATAGCGAAGAAAAAAATAGAGTCAATATTTAAAGGGGATAATAAATATTCAGAAGGAGAAACATACGAGTACGCAAATTTGGTTGGCGATAACATGTGTTCTTTTTGTTGATAGTTGTCAAATAATTGTTTTTATAGACGTGAAGGCATGTAATAAAAACAGAACGACATGCGTGTCGTTCTGTGTCTTTTCGACTGGTGAGATTCTGTTGTGCCGAGGTAAGGGGACAGATAATTCCAATTGGATCACGGCTTCCGCTTTTGTGGTCACGGTACTGCGCTCTTGAAATGTAAGTACCATTTTAGTAATCATTACTAATTAAAAGCTATTATTTAAAAAAGTAACTGACATGCAAGTTCTGTGTACTCTCCTTTGGCTCTTTTCGGAATCCTTGGTCTTTGATTTTGAGTTGTAACCCCTATCTAGAGCCCCCAATTGGTCTGAGGGTGAGAGATAAAAGCTCATTCAAAATATTTCTTCAAACAACCTGAAACCTAAGTATTAAAAGCATGTTATACAATGTAAAAAAGAACATGACGCAAAACACATCCGGCAATTGTCCTCTGGATAGCAGATGAACGTTCATTAGCAAGAAATGCCAGGTCGAATCGAATCCAGAATCGAATCACGAAGACGATTTGGAATCGAATCTACGCGGCTCTTCAAGGTGTAAATATCTTACAGCCATTAATCGGTTCGGGCAAATGCACCTAATGCAGTGGCGTAGCCGGGGGGGGGGGGGGGGGGGGGGTGAAGGGGGCACCTAAATTCCAGTCATGCCCTAGTTGATGTGGCCTAACTATTGATGCCTTTCACAACTTATAAATTATTGACGCAAACAGACTAAGAGTCAAGGAAATTGCGTTTTTTTGTCTCAAATTTCAAAATGTTTTCCCATGGACGCACTCCTCCAGCAAGAGGTGGAGTCCCCTTCTTGTGTTCGCCCCCATGTCGCCGCTACGTGGCTGGGATGATACTGCACATCGTATTCTGTATGCCCCTAGTTGTTCAATGATTTGACCGATTACGCTTAGTTACGTTTAGTTCTTTTGATGGATCCATGACCACCAGGTGGAAAAATTCACCGTTAACGGAAATCTGTATGGAACAGGTGTTCGGTTCGAATTTATAAATATTATAAATATGGAACTGGAGGGAAAGTAATAGGCGTGTAAGACTAGTATATCCCAAACAAACATAAATGCCAACGAATAAGAAATACAATTAGCCTTTGGAAACTAGAGAGCAAAATATGTTGAATCGACATACGGAATGATGGAAATTTCCAAACTTGTAGGGGATGCGGCTACGTTATCTCGTTTGAATCCTAACCAATTACTGCAGATCAGTTGCCAAAACAGGTCGACCGAAACATTTAAAAAAAAGATGAGTGCGAAAACTACAAACAAATAATTGATTTTTATTTAAAAAAAGATGATAGACAGCAACTCCTCTCAGGATTCTGAGAAGTTTACAGTTTCTCAAAAAAGAGAAATTGTATTCTTGGAACAAGGCGCCATCTGCAATGCTCAAGGATTGCAGATGGTGTCTTGTTCCTCTCAATGGAAGATTTATGACGCGAAGAATAATTGGAAGTATGGTATATTTCGTGCGGATGTGTGAAGGTGTATGAGTGTGCTTGGTATCCTGAAACACGTTTTGGTTGGGACATCACCCCCTTCCTTTTGTGGGATATTCAGTTATAATAAACTGAAGTTGTGTAAATTTTGTTTTATGTAGTAGAAAGTTCTCCCCAAAGCAAAAAGAATTTTGTTTTAAATAAAGTCACATTTTTGCATTTGTATGCAACATAGATTATATTTCACTACGAATTAAATTATGCAGGATAGTTGATTTTCTCTATATTATGAACTTTTTGTTCAGATATAAATATACATATATAAATTTGAAGAAAAAGAAATTATATTACATGAGTTAAATAGACTGTGATAATTTTCTGCATTAGAATTATATTATTTATGTATTTGCATTTTAATATTTGTAATTTGTTATTTTTTTTAATTTATAGATGTGCCAATATTTGACCCTTCCAGCCCTGTGTGCATCACTTATTTCGTAAAGAGAAATCGATGAGTCAACAAGCAGACGACACACACAAAAAAAAATATCGGAAAGGCGGGTGGGCGAATCCATTTTTATCTGTAGGGAGGTTTAGTAGTAATGTAATCCTAAAGCCTATTGGGTTGTAGTATTACAACTAAACCTCTCTACAGACACAAATGGTTTCGCCCATTTGATTTAAACAAGCTATCGCCTTTTATATTCCGGAACACAGAGCCGGAAGGGTTAACACAATGTACAGCAGGCCACTCCAATCTCAGCATTAGGAATGGTTTATCTTTTGCACGAAAAGAAAGTTAAGGCGAGTTTTCGTTCGCATACGTTGCCCACCTCAGATGAATAACACTTTCGGGCAACTTCATTAATGTGGCGTCTCCTGAAAATTGTCTGCATAAAAGTTTTTATCATGTGATTTCTCCGTTTTCTTGGCTTATTGCCGTTTCATATTTACAGTAAATATTAATTAGTGTTCCAAAACACCTTCAGTTGATTTGATTGGTCAATTTCAAAAGAAAACTTTCTGGCTGGTTATCACCCAAAAGGTATGTGTCAAATTAATGCGCGTGTAAACAGAACTATTTCAAAAACATCAACAAAGCCACAATGCCTGATTTTATTTGTTATAAACATTCACTAAAATCCCAATGATAAGAAATGTATAAATATTTGAAAATTAGTATTTATAGCGCTACATTGTGGAAATATAGTTTGTCGCGGTTATGGCTGCGTGCAGCTGTGACGCGTCACAGTCAAATGCATGACGTTCAAGGTGAAATTCCATTCTTTAACCCTTCTTTTCTAACTAAAAGATGTGTTTTTGGTAACTGTGGTGTCATATGATGAGCAAAATATGTTTTTTGGTCATACTTTATTTATGAAAACTCGTTAACGAATTTTCCGTTTTGCCGAGCCCCAGGCGAGGCAAAACAGAAAGTTCTTAGACTCGTTTCAAAAATAGAGTATTTGATACTGCAAGAGACTTTTGATGACCGATCAATGATAGGTATATAATAAAAAACATGACCGGGTGCTACATGGCGACTCTTTGCATCGTTTGTCTCAAATCAGTGGTCCCAAACCATTTCAGAAAAAGTTATCTACGCCACAAGTAAACGCAATGCAAAATATTACTGTTAAATATTCAGGAGAAAAAGACAAGCAGCTAGCTACCGCTAATGTTTCTATGAAATGCCACAGTAAGAATACATCCTTATTTTTGGCAACGGCGGCTTCTTTCGTTCGACGTGGGAGCAAACCTAGAATAACATATTAGATTTTGCATCCTAACAGCAGGTTGCTTTTTAATGATCATGTAGAATATTCTATTTTAAGATGCACACGTCTGGAATATCTCAATTGGTCGGAAAATCGAATCTAAGGTTCGCTTTTCCGTCCAACTGAAATATTCCGGACGGTCGAATCTTAAAAATATCCTCAACCCTTTGAAACCTGGTGGTACCTTCCATGTCAGTTCAAATGCAGCAATTAGAAGAGTCCATATTCATTATTTGGTGGTGGACCAATCAATATTTTCAACGTGCTGCCTTTGGGCTGCACGTTGAAAATATTGACTGGTCTACCCCACCCTTAACTTAGCATTCATCCTACTTAATGGAAGTATGACATAGCATGTCCCTGGGTCGGCAAAGCGGTCTCTGGTGTTCAAAGGGTTAATATTCATTTTCTTTGAATCAAGGCAAGAAATGTTTTTCAACAGACCTGATTTGCCTGAATCTTTATTGACTTTATGACACCATCAAAGTCGTTTGCTTATAAAACAATATGTCTGGAGACGCGTCACATCAGTAGTTTTATGATTACACCACTAATTGTGTTAATATCTGGGGTATTGCAAGGCGAATTAAATACTTATTGATTGGAAAATCTATAACTGGAGCACGAACAAATCTCTGTGTATCTTTATGAGTAAAAAGACATTATATTACATCAACAGCAGTATGCGAGCAAATTACATAAAAAACTTGGTAAACAAACAGCCCACAACACCGACGAATTCCTAATAGAATTAGATTGGTGACCCGAGAGTTTTCGCTTTACCCTGCGTGGAGACACGGGAGAATATATTTGTCAATCTACCTTAAGAATGGACTCTTCTAGGTCACATCACCCTTCGACTATTTTGCAAAATCAAGAACTGGAGAACTGAATGTGTTTCATTCTGAAAACTAGTTTGCTTCGCTCGGATTCAATATGATCACATCTGAAACAGTAACAGTTGTGAAATGTTACTAGAACAGGACCGGCGTTGTTTTAGGTGTGGTAATGCTTTAACTGAACTATCGTAACCACAGATTGCCCAATTCCTAAATATGTGAATACAATTGTTGTACGCCACATAGTGCTTTCTTATACAGTGCGTAAACTGAAGCCAGTTGTATGTTTGTGGTAACACAAACGGCCTTTTTCGCGATCCTTTTCGATGGGTGAGATCCTATAGTGCTGCGGGAATGTACAGTACGGCCACCATGGACTGGTCACTTTCCACGGGTGGGCAATATTTCCACGGATGCAAAAATATTAGATTCCAAACAGTAATTATAGGAACAATCATCAAAGATTTAATTAATGAAGCACCGGGTAAAACCCGGTGCTTCATTAATTAAACTTTTGCTGATGATTTCTATTACCTGGTAAATGCAGGCGTGGACATCACTGCCCACGCGTGGATTACGACCCGTCCACTGCGACGCACGGTCGTGATAAATTGATATGTTCGGTTGAATCGCGATCTGGACGTGATCCGACTGAAATTCTCTATTCGCTTTTGTGATCACAGTACAGTGAAGATTTCAACTTAAGGAAAATGAAAATGTTGTTTCTAATATCATACAAAGAAAAAAAGAACCAACAACAATTTGATTTTCAGCAATTATAAAGTCAGTTTCTTGTTTTCAACAATGCTCCTGCCCGACTTCTTAAATCCAACAAAAGTAAGAGCTTGGCCTGCATGAATTAATGCCATTTACTGATATTGCCCACTATAAAAGAATAGTGGACAATCTTTATTATATATTTATTTGCATCTTTTCAGAAAATCGATTGCTGTCACAAAGAGTGAAATGAAAGAGTTTAGAAATAAAAAGAATATTTTTCTAACCAAAATACTTTGTTGTGTTTATGGTGGACAGTTATAAACTTCAGATTTCCAAAGTAATAAAAAGGGAATATTTTACACCCAACATGTTACATGTTACAGGGAAATGTTTTGGTTTTAAAACATCACAAAACGTCACAAACAAGTTATCAAAAAACTATTTTCAGAGTTCAAAATATTGGCATCCAATAACCGGTTCACACTAAACAAGTAAACATCTATCAATTAATAATCATCGCAGTGATTAAGAACACACCCGCCTTCTTCTCCCCAGCTGCACCCCACAAATCATAAATGCAAACAAAAATCAAACAAAAATCAATGTAACCAGTTTCAGATGCAAAGTGAACATACAATAACACGCTTGTTCAATAATCTTTCAAAGCCACATAACTGATGAATATTTACTATTTATTTATTTATTTATTGGTGTTTAAGGTGCACAATGGCTAATCATGACCACAACATGGAGATAAAGTAAAGGTCTGTCAATCGTTTATACCCCATGTTACCTATTTTAGAGGACTCGCACCCCATGCATTTATGACTGGGTCCTATTTTACCAGTGAAACAGAGCTTGTTTACCACAGTAAACAAGCACTGCTTCACTTCCCGTGCTTCCCGCGGGGAACATAACTGATGAAAAAGTGTATAGTGATACAGCCTGACAATACGCGGTATATCCAACCAGTGTTCAAAATGAGTGGATCAAAGCGCCATCTTCAATGCTGACACATTGCAGATGACGCCTTATTGTGCTCGAGGGAGGAAATATAACAGCAGGGCAATCTAAATTGTGAGACTAATTGAAACTAGCTGCTACAAAATCAGTAAACATTAATTCAATGATCTAACGGGCGGAGACCCAGGACTGACAAGAAAGAGGCATAGTAACACGTGAGTCCCTCGTGCATTAATTCAATGATCTTTGCTGCAGAGGGTCATAACTGGCAAAGAAACGCGCGTGCCGCCACGGCCTAACGATATTCGCAAGTTCAAATCATTAAATAATCAGAGGAATGCGGTAAAGCTAATTTGCACTAGCTACGAATGGCGGACATAAACATTTTCAATGTTTTTTTTTTTTTTAAATTACACGGGCGGATGCCATCTATTCGTTAGACAAAGGATTAACTAACAAGATAAAACATCACACTGCGAAGCAAACTTCCCCCTCCCCGCACCCTGGTGGTGATCTGGGGCAAATGCAAAAGTGTAAAGAAAACGAAAAATTACTGTTGAAAATTACTATTCAAGTCACCACATAATCTTTATTATATCCAATAAAACAAGGGGGCGCGGTGGCGTTGCGCTAACCGGTTGTCGTCAGATCACCGAAGTTAAGCAACGTCGAGCCCGGTTAATCCTTGGATGGGTGACCGTCTGAGCGATCAATTCGGACTCCCACGTTGTGACCTTGGGCAAGGCACTTAACCCCGATTCTCCACATCTCCATATCAATATGCTTACAAAACAATTTCGTGCACCGAACCGCAGGTGTACACCACTTATTACTTCCTTCTAATGGTTGAGAAATTGACTTATATCGTCACCAAAGGTATTCCGTGTAAACGTTTCGACAAGTACCAGTCAGGTGCGAAGTCAGGATATCAAAGTTAGGGGGGCAAGAGTAATATCTAGGGGAGGGGGGGGGGGGGCTAGTTCAGTGATCTGAACGTAGCGGCTACCTCCTAAGTAGGGGGATAGAAGCTGTGTTCATCTCGCTGAACTACTAGGGGCATACAGAATAGGATGCGCAGCATCATCCAAGCACAAGAGGGGGACACTCTCACTCGGGGAGGGGGGGCTCCCCCCGGGAAAAAAATTGAAATTCGCGACAAAACAAACCCGCTATTTCCGTCACTCTTACACACTAAAAACTAAAGTGTTAAAACTGACACTTTCAAGGTGTTAAACCCATTCTAACTCTTAGGGTCTGATTTTAACACTCAAAGTGGAATGCTTTAAGCACTTAGACATTACAATCGTCAGACATCTGAAACTTGAATGGATGGCACTTCCATGTGTCTAGCATTGGTGGTTCTTCCAGAATCGTCCATAATTTGATTTGCGCTTGGTGGGTACTTAATTAAAAGGACACAACGCAGATGACGCGGATCAGGCTCGAGAGTTCGAGCCTGATCCGCGTCATCTGCGTTGTTTCCTTTTAAGTGTCGCGACATTACACTTGTCAAGTGGTATTATTGTACACCTGTCAAGTTCTGGGATATCTACACTTGAACAAAGTGCTAGTTCAGCACTTAGTAAGTGTTAAATACAGCACTTCAAGTGTAGTTTTTAACACTTTAGTTTTTAGCGTGTAGTGCGTTTGTGTCCATAATTTATACGTTGTGAAAGGCATCAATAATTAGGCCCCGACACATGCGGGGGGGGGGGGGGGGCATATGCCCCCCCCCCCTTCCCCCTCAGCTCCCCATGGCTACGCCACTGGAACCAGTGCATTGATCCGACTTGTAACGTACCTTCATTAACATTAGAACCGTATTGGACGGAGTTCTCACGCAATGACATTCAAATTAATCGAAGCAATCGCTTTGAACGTATCACTATACCAAAATGAGTTTCCATATTTTCTGTTCTTAATGTTCTTGCGGTGACGACTCTCCCCTCCACCCCCACCCCCCCCCCCCCCCCCCCCCCCCCAATGATCTCAGCAGAGACTTGATTCAAGCACGATTGATCAGGATTCACCAAAGTGGACGAAGAAAAGCCGCATATCGTCTTTTGGGTGGAACAAGGCCATATTTGCATGGCCTAAAACATTACAGATGGCGCCGAGTTCAACTCAAGAGGTGATATTTTCTGCAAGCCGAACTAATGTGATCTCCGCTATTTGCTTCAAATAACATTTTTAGGATTTTTTCGACTAAATTTATGTTATTTAGTTTGGTTTCGTTTTGTTTTAAGCCTATTTGTTTTACAAGGATTTACGATACAATACAACTAATATTAACGCCTTCCCTTGGCCCAATGGCACGAGTGTTTGGGATGACCTTCGCATCGGCAACTTCATGGCCTCGCACTTCTCAAATACAACAAAGGGATCTTTAGCTTTCACTGGACTGTGGCGTTCTCCACACAGATGGTAGCCATTTTATGACCTGACCCCACGGTACTCTATGACAGCTTCAACCCCGCAATTGGTGCTGAGAGAGTGTGTTCGGATAGCTAGTTATCAAGTTAGACTGGATACACCCAGTCTCATTCACCAGAAAACTGCAGTGTGAGTTGTAATGTTCAGAAAGTCGACAATATGGCAGCCTATGAAATTCAAAACTCTACGGAATTCGAGATGGGTTAGAATCGAATTAGAAGATTCGAAACCAAGCCGAAACTTGAACGTTCGTCGGACGATAAGTAAATCATTATACACTGAGACAACCCTCTCAATGACAAATCATCCCGACTTTCGATCTGAGACAAGAAAAATATTGATATCCAGCAGCATGTCAAAAATGTACTCCAATCTGATGTTCACTTTTCAAGTGATCGCGTAAATATTAAAATTTGATAGTGTTCAACCGATTTCCAAAAAATGGTTACCGGTTATTTGAGCTCACAATCAAGCCTGAAAATAAGCAGACTATCATCTGCAAAATAATGCACATCAGGGTAGCATCACAAAATTTACCCTCTGTGAACCTCAGTCTGAATCAAGGTCTCAAGCCAAAACAGAAAGATGTACCTAGAGGATAAATTGGCCCACTGTATGGGATAGCATCAGCAAATTCACCCTCTGGGGGACCCCATTTTGCAAGTGACAGGTTGCTTATATTCAGGCTTGCTCACAATCGGCCGATTCTGATGCCGATTCCGATTGTAATACCGGGCACTAATAGACAAGTCGAGGCTCGAAAGAACGACATAAAACTGAACATTTTTCACAGTGTTAAACTTCGTTGACTGGGGTCGCAGTAAAATTACCAGTCGCGCACACTTGGGCGGTAAACGTGGCTCCCAGAGCCACGTTTAACACCCAAGTGTGTGCGACTGGTAATTTTACTGCGAACTGAGTTGAAGGAGTACAACCTTCACGAACTGGACTGACCGCTCAGTTGTAAGCTTTACATATCGTTTGGACGCCCCTTTTCGGGATATACAAGTTAGAGAGATTAAGAATACACATTGTGGTTGTTTCTCAACTTTATTGAATGGTATCATTGACATCATTTTACATTAACAAGTGAACAATTGAAGAAGACAGTAAAATGCGGTTAATGAATCATCATAAAATGCTTGTCAACAATCGGTTTAATCGATGTTCCAGAAGACATTGCAGTTGTCATCCGATTGCCCGCAATAGGCCGATAGTGGTGGCCGCCCCGATCATCGGTTGAACACCAAAATTTGAACGGGGTTCCTGCAGACAAGGACTGATAAAATACAAGGTTTTCAAGGCTGCCTCTTGAAACATTTCAGCATTTTTAGGCCTTTATAATGCCAAAATTGAAGGATTTTCAAGGCCTGCTTTCACTAATCCTAACAATTGAGGCCTTCTGGTCATTGCCCCCCCCCCCCCCCCCCCCACACACACACACACACGTACACACTCATTCATACTTTCCTGCCAGGGAAGTTGGAGGAGGGGGTAATGATCGGAGGATCTTAGGACTCTGCCTTCACAATTTAACTATGACATACATGTATAAAACGGTATTGTTATGATTACACGCTTTGTTACCATTTTTATTTCATGAATATCCACGACTTGCCAAGGCCTCCTCTCATATTTTCCATGACTTCAAGGCCCTGAAGGATCATTATTCAAATTCAAGGCTGTTCTGTGAACCCAATGCCCGGCAAGAACCCTGTTGAAGATAACCATAACAACAAAAGGCAAAAACGACCTGCATCATCGAAAAAGGCTTGGTACTGTTTGAACTTGTCCAATAAATCATTGATACAAAACTGGATAAAAAATATTGAAATTGGATGTTAACTGTTGAAGTAAATGCATAAACAGTGCAATTTCGAGTGAAATTCAACAAAGGGCAATAAGTCTCGTTTTGAAAATCACTGTGGTTTTCGAACGAATCCACGACAATGCTGATTTTCAGCAGTCTATCGTGTTCCACTGAAAGCTGAGGTGTACTTTTTCCAATTACCGCCTAAAAATGAAACTTTCGACAAAATTCTCGTAATTTTTATCGAATAATGGTGGCTGTCGAACGAATGTAGGACGTTTCGGCCACGGACGTTGCGGCCCGGATGTTTCGGCCTAGGACGTTTCGGCCACGGACGTTTCGGCCAGAAATATTGGACAGGGTGGACGTTTCGGCCAAAATATATTTCAGGGTACTTTTTGACATTTTTTTTTTCTTGTTTTCTCTGGAAGAGTTGGAGAGGGGGAAGTGATTTAGGAATGAAGAAAAACCATTTCCATTTTTTATATTTATTGAACGTTATCATAAAAAATATAACAAAAACAAGTAATGAAACAATTATAATACATAGCACAAGTAAGCACAATTTTGGAGAATATTCACTTATGTCCACTACATGTATTATTTTTTATTGTATTTGAAGAAAACATGTTATATTTTTTACTGACAGGTGAATCTTCTATCCATTTCTTCGTTATTTGACATTTACAGACAGAATTCATGGCTGTTGATGCCTGGGGTGTCTTCTATCCAAATGATACCTTTTAAACAACACTTAAACAAGCTCAAGGAGCTCATTCAAGTGAGTGGCATAAGGTATAATCTGGTAAGAAGATCCGTCTTCTTCGTTACTACTTGACACTCTATTTACAGACAGAATTCATGGTTGTTGATTCCTGGGGAGTCTTCTATCCAAATAGAAATATCTACTTCTATTTCGTCAGATAAATGAGAATGCTCCTTCGTCAAAACTGGACATTCATAATTGTCATTTGTTTTCAAGATAGCTGTACAGTTGATAGGGGGGTCACGTTTCACACAGCGCCATGTTACAGATTTATACTTGTCTGATCTTGACTTCACAGTGTACATATGTCCCTCAACGCATAGTTTTTTCCCACCTCTTTTTGTTGTAATGATTTCCATGTTAGGACTCCTAGCACACCAGAGGCTATGAGGAGAGTTGATAACATGGAGTATTTATATAAAAAACCAAACCCTCTTTGAAGCCACATAAGGCAGGTATAAAGAAAAGGACAATTTCTTGTCAATTGCTCTAACTACAAAAACACAAGGAGACCTAAAATTCATTGATCTCAAAAACTCCAGTCCAATTGCTGTAAAAACACTCCCTGACAAAAGAGGAAGCCTAAATGAAATATTCTGCTAATAATCAAAAGCTGAAGCTAAATAGTTATGGAAACACACATAAAATGTAGTAAGCTGATAGGTAGGTTGAAGGAATATTACTATAAAAACATAATAGTTAATGATTATAACTATCCCTATGAAAAATCTTTTCATGTTTTAAATAAAAAAACTGAACATTCAAAAGAAAAAAAAATAAATAAAAAAAATAAAGTAAAAAAAATTAAAAATAATAATAGAAAAATCTCATATATTGTGAGAAATATCTCTAATTGGCCGAAACGTCTGTGGCCAAAACGTCCTAGGCCGAAAAGTCCGTGGCCGAAACGTCCGGTCACCCTGTCGAACTTGTGAAAGACGTCACAACAACGCAACATGCCACAATTCATTGAAACTTGATAAAATCATCGTTCAAATTATCGCATAAACAAACTGCGGACGAACGCCTCCACCGAAGGGAAGGCCCTGCCTGTAACAGGAATGAAACTACCGGCCACGGGAGTGATAGTAGATGTGTTAAACGGCCCCTATTGGATAGATCTCCTGGTGGAGCGCATGTGTCATAATAGTCACATGACCTAGTTACGCCGTGTTATGGTGACCCGCGTAAGCGACCATCTTGTGATTCAGATTCAGATTCTTTATTCACGGTATACATATATGTAAGATGTTAACAAAAATAAATATTGTAAATGAGTAACAAATAGCATACCGCGGGAAGTGGCATAGCCAGATTGGCTGTATACCTGCCACCCCCAAAGGAAAGAGAACGCGCGAGCAGACTGTGACTAGATGGATAAACATGGAGCGATCCATCTTATCTATGATAGGGATGGCGGTTTTCCTGTTCCTTGCCTGCTTGCCAAATTACCATCATTGCTCCGCGTGAAGTTCAAGAGCCACAATCGGTCAAAGTGAGTGGTTAATATCGTTCCAACTTCTTTATAATTGGACGAGGGCTCTGTATCGGCGGGCGCACCATGGGAGGGGCGGGAGGGGGGGGGCGAATGACGTAAACTAGCTGACAGCATTTAGGTGTGGGTCAGTTCACCGCATGTGACTCCCCGTGATTAGCCGACCGACTTGACCAAGCACTTGCTTAAATACGTGTTCCCGAACGCAAATCTTTTCCTAAAGAATATTGTTTACAGATGGCTCTACGCGAGGTTAGTGGGGCAACTAGGGGGAAAACGCAGCAGGTTGCATTAGTCGAAGATGCAAGATTAGGACATATCGCACGACCAGTATGTTTCTATTGCGGATTTGTTTAATTTGCTAATGGTCGACTATAATCAATATTTACTAAGTACAGTCTGCGCAGTAGGGATTATCGCAACGGACATAAGTCGAATATGACGAAATGAATGTTGAGGTCAATGTTTTCTTAAATATAGCCCTGTCACTGATATTTCGAACTGTGTCATGTAAAGCGTTCCATAGTTTCGGGATGGCGTATAGATGAAGTTTATCTAGGGGTCGTGTACGTATTGTATTTTTTCTATGTATAGATGTCCCGACTGCCGGGTTGTCCTACCAAGTGGATTGTCAGTAACCTTGAATGTATCATTAAAAGAAGCCGGTAATCTGCCATTTTGCCAGTCATGCGCGAACAGTGATGCATACAATTTGAACAAATCATAAACTTTGAGTATTTTATTTTCCTTAAACAAGGGGTCTGTATGGGAATTGTATTCTTTGTTATTTATTATTCGTAATGAGCGCTTTTGCATGATAACTAGTTTATTAATAGGGCTTGAATTGCCCCATGCTAAAAGCAAGTATGCCAGATGGCTTTGAACCATGGCGTAGTACAATGTTTTCAGGACTTTACGTGGGCCGTTTTCGAAATCCGTACTGGTGGGGCTATAAAATATTGATTCTATTTAGAAATTTTTTTAAGTCTCGTTTCCATTAGCTTTTCTAGTACTTTTGAAAACGCGGGAAGTATACTAACAGGTCTGTAATTAGTAAATCTATGCTCGTCGCCTGTTTTGAATATAGGTATCACCTTTGCAATCTTCATCCTATCAGGTACTTTGCCATTAATAAAAAGAATTATTAATAACATGTGTGAGGGGATTCAGTACTTCGTTTATTGTTTGTTTAAGAAGACTGCTAGTTATACCATCGCAGTCTTTTGATAATTTGGGCTTCATTTCATTTACTATTCGGCTGACTTCTGTGGGATCTGTGGGTAACAGATAAAAGTTGTCGGAGATATTGGTGTTCATGTAGTCTAAATAGGACTTGTTTGGTTTCTGAATATGGTCAGCTACAGCCTTTCCAATGCTGATAAAAAAAATTGTTGAATTCGTTTGCTATGTTATTGGCTTCTTTTATTTCTCTACCATCCTGTATAAAAAACGATGGCAACACTCTTTCGCGCTTTCCCTTATTTTTAGCTTCGTTTAACCCTTTACCTAACATGAAAAGCAGACGACACTTGCAAAAAAAAATTCTTGAATAACTAATTTTTTTCATTTTTTGTCTCAAAAACATAGGTTATGACCCCTCGTTGGAACGAGCTCGACGAGCTCGTTCCAACGAGGGGTCATAACCTATGTTTTTGAGACAAAAAATGAAAATATTTTGAAAATTAATTGGCGATATTTGAGAATAGCGCTGGCCGGTTTTGGCGTTACGTTGGGTAAAGGGTTAAATAAGATTTGCCATGGTCTTCGCATATTGTTTCTATTTTCGTTTAAGATGTCTCTATAATAAATGGTTTTGCACTGCTTTTTGAGCTTGTTGAAGATTCTACAATAGTTTTTGTAATTTAATACGTTCTGTTCGTTGAGGGGGCCTTAAGTTTTTTGGGGTCCTACTAAACACTGAAGTCCACCGATGGCTACCGATGGCCACCCAATGTAACTAAAATTGTTGCATTTAAAAGCATTTTTGAAGTCAAACAATCTTTATTTATCGTAGAGCGAACGTTTGTAACACTCGTTCTTCAAATTAGTTATTTTATTTCAAAAAGAAACTATTTTCAAATGATACCGAAGGCCACCGTCACCGATGGCCACCGTCACCGATGGCCACACACAAACAGCTTTATAAACATCCACCCTAGTCAAAGTTAGGGTTGTCCGATTTCAATCATGCTTTACAGTGCGACAGTAGACCTGTATATTTAGAGCGGCCATCGGTGACGGTGGCCTTCGGTAGCATTTGAAAATAGTTTCTTTTTGAAATAAAACTTGGCTTGAACAAACATGAATCTCCCCCCCCCCCCCCCCCCCCCCAAAAAAAAAGGATGGTGCATACCAAATATCAAAACAGACCGACTGCTAGATCTGAAGAAGAAGATTTTTAAAGAAAATTCCTCATTTTGAACCAATTTATAATTCAGACTACCACAGTGAGCCCAAATATGAACCCAGGGACTGGCTTGAACAAACTTGAATCCCCCCCCCCCCCCCCCCCAAGCATGCTACATAAACAATATCAAAAGATTTTGTCTGCTGGATCTTGAGAAGAAGATTTTTAAAGAAATTTGCCTGAAATGCACTAAGTTCGAATTCGGGCTTCGAAACTGAGCCCAAATGTGAATCCAGGGGGTCGATTTGAACAAACTTGAATCAGATCCACCCTACAATGTTGCATACCAAATATCAAAAGATTCTGCCTGCTGGATCTGGAGAAAAAGATTTTTAAAGAAATTTGTCTGAAATGAACTAAGTTTGAATTTGGGCTTTTATAGTGAGCCCAAATATGAATCCAGGGGGCCGATTTGAACAAACTTGAATTCAGATCCACCCCACAATGTTGCATACCAAATATCAAAAGATTTCTGCCTGCTGGATCTGGAGAAGAAGATTTTTAAGAAATTTTGCCTGAAATGCACTAAGTTCGAATTCGGGCTTCTATACTGAGCCCAAATGTGAATCCGGGGGGGGGGGGGCCGATTTGAACAAACTTGAATCAGATCCACCCCACAATGTTGCATACCAAATATCAAAAGATTCTGCCTGCTGGATCTGGAGAAGAAGATTTTTTAAGAAATTTGCCTGAAATGCACTAAGTTCGAATCTTGGGCTTCCATAATGAGCCCAAATATGAATCCTGGGGGCCGATTTGAACAAACTTGAATCAGACCCATACCAAGATGCTGCATACCAAGTATCAAAAGATTCTGCCCACTGGTTCTGTAGAAGAAGATTTTTTAATAATTTTTCTATAATTCACACGGTGCTATCAGAGTTATGCCCCATACAGAGCCCCCAAGGGACGTGGCCATTTCATTTGAACAAACATGAAATTGCCATATAGTAATGACATCCACATAAAGTTTCGTGAAAATCGAACCAGTGGTTTCAGAGGAGAAGCCGTTTGAAAAATGTTCACGACGCCGGACGGGCGACGACGACAACCGACGACGGATGGCAAGTGATAAGTTTAGCTCCCTTCGGTGAGCTAAAAACTCATTTATTGAAAAAGCATTCTGATGCTCCGATTATTTTTTTTTTACAAGAGAACTTACGGCGGTATTATTATTATATTGGAGTTAATTGAAGGTCACTCTTGACTTTAACATTTTCTTGTCCTCATTCCACAACCTATTTCGACTGGTACTGTAATGTAATGTCAGCGGCTTTAGAAATAAGGGATTATAAAAAGGTGTTGACTACTCTGTAATCAGGTGTACAAAAGAATGGTCGACAACGATCATTTTTCGACTCGTGTTTTTATAACAATCATTTTGAATCAATTACAATTATCGAAGAAGGGAATGAAGAAGTTACTGTTAAAGCTTATCGTGCTTCGAGTATTTAATTGATTGATGTTTTCCAAACGGGACACGTTTACATTTCATTGGTTTCATTTCATCTCATTCATTCACACTTCTAACTTCAGAGTGTGAACACCTTGATTGAAATGGAAAACCTGGAATTACCAGCTCGTCTAAAGAAAGCCACCTCAGCTCTGGGCATCTCTTGTCCCATCTCTTGGACTATCCATCTGTATCTGGAATTTAAAGTAGATACAGCAGAGAACACCAAAACACCACCCTCCTCGGGGACAGGTAATACCTTTGGTGAGAGGATCCCCTCTCACACTGGTCCCCACCCGAGAAGGACAGGAGGCCCTGAAAAGAGAAAGAGAAGAAAGAAGAGCCCGCCCACCAAGCGGAGGGATTCCCGACGCTTGGAGGCTTTTTTGGAGAAGAAGAGAGAGAAGAGTGAGGAAAAGGAAGAGCAAGAGACAGCCACCATTTCCGCTCCCACTCCCACAGAGACACCCATCCTGCCTTCAGCCCCACAGCTGGAGATGCCAGATGTGGACACCTCTGTGGAGACTGAGATGGAAATGGAAGCAGCCTTCTCGCCACTTCCGGTTCCCCACTCACCTCTCCCTTCAAGACCAACAAGTCTAGACGAAGCTGTAGATCGCACGCAACAAATACTAGAAACCGCGAAAAAAATTACCTCTGACTGGGAAGAAACATTTGAACGGCTAAAAAAATTAAAAGAACAAGACCCGGAAGCGTTTGACAAACTCCGACCGGGACTAGAGGCGGCAAGAGACTAGCTAACAATCACCTACAACCCTCCACCACCAACCTCTCCAACTGCAAAAACACCACAAACCACTACTGAAACTCCATCACCCTCACAGCCAACTCCTCACAAGAAAAAGAAGACCAAGAAACACAAACGCCATTAGCTTCATTTCCTTCCTTTTCCTCCTCTAACACGCTCAGACATGGTACAGAACCGCTTCATTTCCTCCCCTTTCCTCCTCTAACACGCTCAGACATGGTACAGAACAGGAAAAATATGACATAGTTAAAGTGAGTCGAAAGGGCTTGCCCTATAACGTCCCAGCGCGCCTTCGGCGCGCTAAAACCATTCGATTACGATTACAACCGGGACACCATCCAGGAAGCAAACACCGCGGAGTCCGTGGAAAGCATCCTAGGAGAAAAGGTCAGAGATGACGACCACCGAACATTTCTACTAGCCATGATTAAAAACTTGGAAGACCGCGGGCTCAACGAAAACATGTTCAGAATAGCAATAGAGTGTTAGCGGCCACTACCTGCGCACAAGCCAAAGAGCTCTTCACCACCTGCAGCTGCGAGGGATAGACCTTACGAACCAAGTCAGCCGCCCTCCATCACTCCTCCTTCAACACCACCAAAGGAGGTATCACCAACGCAGCCACCTCCACCTAAGAAAATCAGACGAAAACACAGACGCCGCTGAGTACCTCGACACTTTTCTTCTTTACAACGGCCAGATAAAATCAAATCAAATACAGTTAAAGAGGGTCGAAAAAATCTATGTGTAGGGGGCATAAGAAATAAATATTTCAATGAGGGCCGTTCTGTCCAAAAATGTGGACCGTTCTGTCTCGAAATATGGGCCGTTCCGTCTCAAAATCTGGGCCCTTTTGACCAAGATCAATCTGGGCCGTTTCGTCCATGGGCCGTTTCGTCCTGCTAACCGGTAGCCATCGGTGGCATTCGGTATTTAGGAGCGTTTTTTTTTTTTTTTTGTTGTAGAATTTTTCTTTATTTGTAGAGGATATGATAAGCCCCCTTGTCATCCAAGGCTGCTTAATAAATTTATTATTCTGATGAACACGTTTGTACGGAAAAGCTTCATCGTAGGCTTTCACATAGATGCTAAGAAAGGTTTAGTATGTATGACTCGTTGGGACAATTCGACTCCATTACCGGGTTAAAATCACTCTCTATGACAAGTGTTTTGAATTCGATGATTCTTTCTGCGCTTATAATTTGTTTCAGGGTAAACATGTATTACATGTTTTTGGTGTAACTTCAATGAAAAAAAAAACCAAAATGGTCCGATACATCTGATAAAATTATTCCCGGTAGTGCTGTTTGTGAAGTATTGTTAGAAAAGATATGGTCTATCAGACTAGCAGAATGTCTAGAAACTCTCGTCGGCTTAGTAATATAAGGTAAAAATCCCAGGCTAAACATGAGATCAATAAATTCTTCTGTCTTGGAGTGTGTGGATGCCTTTAAAAGGTCCGTGAAAGTTCAGGTCTCCCATAATAGAAACTTTTTTAATTTTCGGAATTCAAAACATCCGTTATTTCAGTTAATTTTGATAAGAGGTTGATGTCGGCTTCAGGTGGGGTGTTGGGTCGATATATGATGCCAATAATTTTGGAGTTATGTTTATCTTTTATTTCTATAAATAGGGATTCGAAAACATGTGGAACGAAGTCTGAGATGTCTCTTCTGACTTTATATGTTATCCCTTCTTTAATGTATAGCACAACTCCTACCCGCCAATCATCATCACCGGGTCTCATTTATAATCGGGGCGTAACCTTCAAGTTTAAACAAAGTGTCTGGAGAAATAGGGAATATTTCGGTAAGTCCTATTATGTCGAAAGTTTTTTCCTGTTTTTACATCGCATAAGAAGTGTTGAAAGGAATCCCCGTGAGATTTTAGACTTTGGCAGTTGATGTCAAATAGTGAGAATCCAGCGTCTAAATTGCTAGTCTTAGACCGAAAGTCACTATGCGAAAAGTATTTACAATCGGTTATGCGGTTTTTGAATGGGGATTCGTCATTTTCTGGTAGGGAAAAATACTTTTTCATTGTAGAGCCGGATAAAGACGTACTCCGCTTCCATCTGCACCTCGCCGAGCGCAATGCTACCCGCCATAACGTGTCGACATATCACCGAACTCTCCCACTGGAAGAGAATACCGTATTTTCCTTGGGTGTTTTAATTCCAGAATTAATCCAAGGTAAATATAGTAGGAGTCCAAGATCCTCATACTGTAGCAATGTTTAGAGGAGGTTGAATCGGTAGATGAAAATTTATATTTGTGGTCACAGTTTGTTGCAGTTTTAACATATGGTTTGGTGGCAGATTGGGAATACAATAACTCTGTACAAATATTGTAAAAACACAAATATGTACATAAATTTGCTGGGTTCAGCCTTATACCATCACCACTCACTTGTATCACTAGTACAGGCTTACTGACTATCTCAGCTTGCTTGCACGGCTCGAATCTAATTGTGCAAATAAGCCTTCGAGTAACAAGACGCTAATCACAGAGCAGACGGTAGTGATAATGGACAAATCAGCAGTCGTGGCCCTGGAGCCATGAAGAAGTGGGGGTGGCCTAGATGCCAGGAACTGAACAGGCGCCAAGCGTCATAACTACCTTCAGATATTTATCCTCCGATAAGTATCCTTTAAAAGTTAACCCCAATAGTATATCACCATGCCACGAGTATCCTCTGAAACGCAGATGAGCATACGTGTCCTCAGAGGAGTCATTCGTTCGAGCATTTACTTGATAGCTTATTTGCTCGATAAGATTCAAGTCGTTCGAGTAATTTCTGGTCCTGCTTGATTGTCTTTCGGGTTTACAAATCATACAGGACTTCGTTATACATGTGGGGGGGGGGGGGGATTAGCTCTGTATGGGAGGTACAGATTACGGGAAATGAATCAATCTGATAAGACATTTTGTGACTTGGTCAAGGGTAAAGATAGGACCCAGAAATAGGTAGACTGTTAAGGTTAAAGTAGGGGAAAAAGTCAGTAATAATAGGTAGTGACAGACTATGTTTGGAATGTAAAACCGTTCCAATTTCTTCCCCTATAAGAGAGTACCCCGAAACTACAAAATGAACTAATACCATTGTTTAGAAATTGTTCCATCTTAAAGGCTCTTCTGCGCTACTGGAGTATACCTTGAACAATTCAAAGCACCCCGGGGTACCTCCCCACGTTTCACTTATAAGGAGGATTTTGCAGGAATCCGAACCAAATGAACAGGAAGAAACCGAAGAACAAACAATTGTCGAAATGTTTGTGGCATTTCTTGGAAGTAACAGAGGTTTCTGAAGAAATCTGAGCCGGCAAAGATACTCCTATTCAGTCGAACACGTCTATTATTGGAAAAAGGGGGCATTCTGAAAGAAATCAGAAACCATTTCAATGATTTTGCGTGTTTTTTATGATTTGAGAGGATTATCTGGCCTATTTGGATCATTAGATTTACTCAGTTCACCCGAAGGCACCCTGCGAACATACCCATGACCTGTTGGCAATTGGCTCACATAGAAACTACATGAAACGAGATGGCGGCCTACAATAAACATAATGGACGACGGAAACACAGGTCACCTTAACAATACGCGCCGCGTATGCGCACTAAGGCCACATATCGCTATAGGGATGACGTTACAAAATGTCCACTTATGTGGGCAACCATGAGAACTAAACTTAACGTAACTGGGTCACGTGACTATGACGTCACTTCCGCCTCCCGTAATCTCTATCCCAATGAGGGCCGTTTCATCCCTCTCCTACTACTCATATTTTTTTCAGTAAATAGCTTGTTTAAAGCCTTTTCTAGATGACCACAGTAAGTCGAACCACATGAGAAGGATTTTTTTCAGATTTAACGTATAAAATATGTCCAATGAATAGCTGTTTGTAAATATTTGGTGGGAGAAAATACGAGAATATTGTTTAATGAAATGTTTTATCTTCATTCCACTTTTCGTCTGTCCCACTACTGAGAGTGGGTCGGTAGTACGCGCCCGGGTTCGGAGTTGATAACTCCTGTGGTGTAGTTTCTCCATCATGGTATAGTTTACAGCATTTCAGAGCTACCTGGGCCCCTCGAGTTCACATAAATCTGGAACAGATGACGTTGCAGTAGTGCCCCGGAATAATCCGTATCTGTTGAGCTACTAAGTTCTACGAGCTTCAAAGTTTAAGTACAACAAACCAGCCTGGGACAGCGACATAGACAATACAGATCAAGTCAGGCTGGGTCATGTAATAGATTGGTCCTTCGGACCGTATCCCGTTATACATTCAAATGACGATTTAAGGGTAATACTTTTTGTCGGTAAAAAGGATGGTATCCGATAAAAAGGACGGTTAGTGTATAAAAACTACGTTTTAAAGTACTAAATGTACCTCTGAATGTGTGAAAGGTGATTATTTAAGGAAGCTTACGCAATAATAAATATATATAAGGAAGATTAAGTATTGTTTGTTTTATTGTAGACTATTTTCAAGACAAAATACATCATTTCGCCATCGACACTGATCGACACGCCATTTTTGTGCAAGGAAAACAACGAATTTGCTGAGGTGCACGACGGGGTGAATATTATCATACTTGCTCGACGGAGGTGTAGCTAATTTTAGATGTTTCTGTTCACTACGAGGGGATTTAACAGAAAGTTTTTTTGGAGAGAAACCATTTATAATTTGAAAATAGTCTACAATAAAACAAACAATATTTAATCTTCGTTTTATATTGCGCACGCTTCATTAAATTGTCACTTCACACTTTCAGAGGTACATTTAGTACTTTAAAACAGTTTTTATACGCTTACCGTCTTTTTTACCGGCAAAAAGTTGTGTTCCTGCTTTTTTTTTTAAACGGGGGTTCATATTTTATTTTCAGTTAGCGTTTCGCCAAACACACTGATGCCGAGGTTATATTATTTATTTATTTATTGGGGTTTAAGGTCACATACTTATGCACAATGGCTAATCGTGACCGTGATAGTTTTACGGGTGGAGGAAGCCGGAGTACCCAGAGAGAACCACCGAGCATCGACGAGCAACTGTCAGCTCCTCAACATTCTAACTCTGTTCAAGCTCCGCTCAAGCAGGGTGACAGCGGTTGAAGACATGTGCACCATCGACGTGCAGTATGCCTTAGTACACGGCGTCATCGTGCACCCATGTAAGCAACGGGGATAAAGTGCCTTGCCCAAGGATACAACGCGGGTCGTCCCGGACGGGGATCGAACTCGGGACCTCTACCATAGAAGTTCAGCAGTCTACCACTGAGCCACCGTGCTCCTGCCGAGGTGATAATAAATATTAAAACCAACCATACATCAGTGGATACTAGTTCTAGATTCCTGTACATGTAAGTCCCACCTCAGTGATACCCACATGAGCCTTTTAAGACTAGGGCCCCTTGTGCGGACTCCACCAATCCCTATGTGTGAGCCCACAGTGGTGGGCCCGGAAGGGGGGGGGGCTAAGGGGCCCCAAATGCAAACCGTAACTTACTGTTTTTAACCCCCACGTTTCCCCAGGAGGCACCTGAATCGATCTCCGAAATTCAGAATTTGAAGAAAAAAAATATCCGGGAAAGGGCCCACAACCGTGGGAGGGAAAACGCCCAATTCAATAGTTCAAGCCAGTGAAATATGCCAGCCTTATGTCGATCTTGCCCCCCCCACACCCCCCCCCCCCCCCCCCGCCCCACCATTTCGAAAATATGGGAAATTGATTATATTTCTAGCGGGGCGTAGCCAGGATTCTGTAATGAGGGGGAATCATGATATTTGGAAGTCGTTGTGGGGTACCCCAGGCCTAACTAAAACATAATTTTGTACAAAATAATCTTAGAAAACGTTGACCGTTGCAAACAACTAATGACCAACCCAGTTTTAACAGCCAAAACCGGCCAGCGCTATATACGGCAATCGCCATTTAATTATTTATATATTTTAATTTTCTGCTTCCAAAACAGAAACGAGCGCGTTGCGGACTTTAGGTCCAAGTTTGGACTACCGTCTCATCAGATTGATAACGCGTATGATGGCTCTAGACACACAGGCGTTACATGGTTTATTCAAGCTAATTCCAGACAGAAACTGGCCGCCAACCCCCAACTGTGGAAGGGGAACACCTCTTCCTACACCTACACCCATCCAAGGGCCACTTGCCTAATAATGCCTGCAGTATCACAAAGGGCCACTTGCCTCAATAATGCCTGCAGTATCACTTTTCGAGCAAAACCTTCCAGCCCCTCCAAAAACTGTGGCCCGTACACCTAGGAAAATATTATTTATTTATTGGTGTTTAACATCATTGTCAGCATCTGGGCTACATCATGACACAACATAAGTATAAAGTCAAGTTGTCCCAATCGTTTATGCATATGTTGCCCACTTACTGAGTAATTGCACTCCAGCGGCATTGGTTACCAGGTCCTATTTTACCAGTGGAGTGAAACGGATCTACCTCAGTAGATATGCAGCCCTTCACTTTTACATAAAGGGCATTCCCATTTCTTTTCTTTTGTAATGGTTGAAAAAACACCCCATTTACACGAAGTGCTGCCCAAAACTAAAATAACACCAGACAAGCTGTCCGATGCAAAATTATCAAGAGGCAACTGAAAGCATTCGTTTTGCAGTTTTTTTTTTATTACTTTGAAATAAGCCGATTGGAAGATATCCCAAGCTGAAAAACATCATACGATATTTTCCAGCAACTCAACCTTCCACGTGTTTATTGGGGAAAGGGTTGGGGGCGGGGTGGATTCATCAAAACCAGCAATTCCAATACTGATTTACACTGTTTATGTAACTTTATATGGACCCTTTTATGATATGGTCACTATGGGTCCTCCCCGATCTCCGGTTCAGATTAACACTGAATGACAATGACTACTAAACCATGGCATTCTCTAAATACAATACCAACGGTGTCCCCAATGGCAGCGCGGGGATCCCCAATCGAAGGCCAGGGTGAGGGTTAAAAACAATAAGTCACAGTTTGCATTTGGAAGCCTCACCCCCACCCCACCACTGGGAAGAAGGTTAAGTTGTAGGACTCTGGGGGAGATCGATACTGGTGCCTTCTCAAGAAAGGTAGGGTTAAAAACAGTATGTTACAGTTTGCATTTTTTGTTTGGGGGGGGGGGGGGCAAACCCCACAACGACCTTCCAAATATCATAACTGTCCCTCCCCCAAATGCCTCCCCCCCCCCATTATAGAATCCTGGCTACGCCCCAACTAGATAAAAAAAATCCATTTCATATTTTCGAAAGGAGGGGGGGGGGGGGGGGACTAGATCGATATAACGCTTGAATTAAACTATGGAATTGTTTAATGAAGTGATTATTTAATGAAGCGTGCGCAATAATAATATATATAGCGAAGATTAAGAATTGTTTGTTTTATTGCAGACTATTTTCAAATTATAAATGGTTTCTCTCCCAAACCCTTTCTGCTAAATCTCCTCGTAGTGAACAGAAACATCTGCATGTTACGCACACGAATTAGTTACACCTCCTCGAGCAAGTATGATAATATTCACCCGTCGTGCACCTCTGCGAATTCGTTGTTTTCCTTGCGCAAAATGGCGTGTCTATCAGTGTCGATGGCAAAATGATCTATTTTGTCTAGAAAATAGTCTACAATAAAACAAACAATACTTAATCTTCCTTATATATATTTATTATTGCGTACGCTTCGATTCGCTGTATGTCTCAGATTTAAAAGAATGTTACTTTATGTAAACGATTAAACGTAGGTGTGGAACACAAGTACACGTTGCCACGAGTGTGTACAGAAATGAAAGTGTTAACCATATTTTATTCTAGTCATCTTTTTTACATGCATGCCTTTTTTATATAGTTTTCTTTTATTTTATATGATGCCATACCTTTTCTGTGTATTACGGTAGTGCAATAAAGTATTCTATTCTATTCTATTCATTAAATAATCACTTTTCACACATTCAGAGGTACATTTAGTACTTTAAAACGTAGTTTTTATACAGTTACCGTCCTTTTTACCGGATACCGTCCTTTTTACCGGCAAAAAAGTATTACCCCGATTTAATTCTGAAGCCCCTCCGGGTCAAATGCTCAACGAAAGCCATAATTAACGCAAACAATTTTGAAACCTGACTGGCCCGGGAAAAGTTAACTTTCTTGTTTGTACACAAATATCCTATCATTGACTTCATTGCCAATCATTAAAAGTCGAGTTTGCGAATCATAACACATTGAGTTATTCTCACACCTTGCGATGCTAATCGTTGGTGGAATTTTAACCTCCCTGAAAAAGTGTCCTGTATCTGTCAGTTCGAAATGAGACCCATTCGCGTTCTGACATACTATAATATTCTGAGTTTCATCATTCCAGCAAAGAATTCTCGGGTAGAGTTTATCACTCTCATCCCTGGTCTCAGCATTCCAATCGATAATATGTGGCATGCTTTCACACTCACCCAGCTTGTAAACGAACAGTTTGATCTGCAAGTTATTCGATAAACCCGTGACGGAGTGATCCCTCAAATCAGATACAGCTATCGTGTTGTTGGTTCTAATCGTCACTATATGCAAAGGAAGCAGGAATATATTTCCTGTGGAGGCAAGCTCTTCCCCTAAGGTTGTTGACTTCATAACTCTTCCCTCTGAATACAAACAAGCGACAGAATCATCAGCTAGCCCTGTGATACCAATGCATCTACCGGGAGTTGAAAATGTAGATTGTTCTGAAAAATCTTCGTATCTGTAGGTTACGATTCGTTCATCTCTGAAAGTTATAACTATACATTCATTCAGATAGCACATATCAAAAATCAAGTAGTCCAAGAGCTTATCTTGTATTATTTCATTGCACCTGTATTTGATTAAGAAAGCCGTTAGAAGATATGGATTCACTGTCGCGATTAGTAACTCCCCATTATGACCTGGTGGAACTATCATGGATTCAACTCCGCCTTCCATAGTAATGCACTGAAGAACTTTGAATTCTGAAACGAATATCAAGCGTGGAAATTATTTCAGTACTGTGATTTGCAGCGGCGGCGGAACGCTTCTGAAATGGTGTTGGGATGGGCAAATAAAATAGGCTACTCAAATATACCGAAATTTGCACGCACACCGTGCGCGCGTGCGAATTTCGATATAGTTTTGTGCCCTATTTTATCGGCGCACACATATGCATTGTGAATTGCAGGGAGGTTGTTAGATCATAAGGGTCGCGGTGGCGTTGCGATAACCGGTTCTCGTCAGATCACCGAAGTTAAGCAACGTCGAGCCCGGTTAGTCCTTGGATGGGTGACCGTCTGAGCGATCGATTCGGACTCCCGTGTTGTGTCTTTTGGCAAGGCACATAACCCTGATTGTCCACATGGGGGGGGGGGGGGTGCATGATGACACCGTGTACTAGGATGTACTGTTTGTCGATGGTGCGCATGTCTTCAACCAATCTAACCCTGCCTGTGCTGCAGTGTGGAGTTACTATGTTGGGGAGCTGACAGCTGCTCGTCGATCGGTGGTTCTCTCCGGGTGCTCCACCCGTAAAACTGTCACCGACACAATATGACCTTGGCTGTTAAAGTGTCGTTAAACCCTAATAGTAGGTAATAATGGCGGATTCTAGGACAGGATTTACAAAAACTGTACACGTACATGTTAAATCGTGTACAGAGTGCAAAAAATGGCAAAAATGTCGTTTTTTCATGGTGTCCCAGAATCCGCAATTGTTTTGAGGCTCTCAGGTCGCACTTTTAACCGTTCAAACATCCGTTGGCGAACGATTACATTCGACACATCGCTCAGAAGTGAAAAAAATGTACGAAATTTGAAGAAAATGTAAATTTAAAAATTTTTCTCGACGTTCCCATCACGGATCAGACCTTCGATCTATCGTTGGTGAACGCAAGCAAAAAACGTTTTGCGGCTTCTAGGACAGCATCAAAAAAGCGGTTTGCGGATTCTGGGACACCGACGTTCGCCAACGGCTGTTTGAACGGTTAAAAGTGCGATCCGATCGGTGAAACCCATTTGCGGATTCTAGGACAGGGAAAATCGACCTCAAAACCTTTTCTCGACGTTCACCAACGGTGAAAAGTGAGTGTAAAGTGTAGGTATTCATCGAGGATTTTTTTTATTTTTTTTTTTAAACCGATTTGGGCCTCCGGTACATCGAAAAATGCGGTTAGCGGGTTCTGGGACACCACCACGTTCGCGATCGCGTTTCGGGCGGTCTAGGGTGCGATCCGATCGGTGAAAATGATTTGCCGATTCACCTCGCGAGTTTTGTGAGGTGAATCGTGATAGAATCGGTTTTGTCGAGTTTTGTTTTCATTTCTTCTTAGTCACTGTTGTGATTAGGCTAGCGCTTGCATTTCGCTGAAAAAACAGACTGATGATTGTAGCATGCAGGAGGCTCTATTTATACTCTCCGCACAGAGAACGTTTTGCAAAAGTATTGTGAATATACTAGCAACGTAGTGACAACGATTTGAACGCACTAAGAACATTTGCAATACGTACTGCAAATGTATTGCAAAACGTATTGTAAACGTTCTTAGTGCGTTGGCGTGGGTAGAGTATAAATAGGGCCTCCTGAGTGCTACAATCATCAGAGGGTTCAACCGACATCAGTCAACGAGACGGCCTAACCACAACTGGAGACACCTGCCGAGTACCGGAACCTTTACCTCCTTCAACACGCCTAGACATGAGACAGCCAACCATATACAGTTACCGAGGGTCGAAAGGGGCCTGTTCCCCATACCGTCCCTGCGCGCCTTCGGCGCGCGAAATCATTCCTTTGTTGTTTACAATCATCAGTCTGTTTTATCAGGCTGACGAGCAGGTCGCATTTCAAGTGATCTTACTGTAAACTTACTGCAAAAACGTCGGAAGAACTTCATTTGTTACGCTTGGATGTATTACGGGTTTTCATTCAATAAGTCATTTTTCACTTAAATCGTTTTAACTGAAAACTATTCTCTTGATGAAAGCGGAACAGTCCAAAAGATTAATTGATATGATTTAAACGCGTTTTTTGAAAGCGTTACATTACTGATATGTTTACTTGTGATTTTGATTATTCGAGTTTTCCCTATGGCGAGAATAAGCGCGGTTGCGAATTAACACGTTCGAGCGCATTTAGAGAGGTTTATTTTGTAAATGTTTTTCCTCAACTGGTTTTAGTTATTATATTAAAGACAGAAGATTTTTATTTACTTAAAACATAAAACATAAAAATATTATACATTTAATTTTGAAAATAATAAAATAACTCACCTTAGCTTACTCTAAGGAACATTAATAATTTAAAAACGAAAAATTGTTTTTACACATCACAGATTCCAAGCGGTGAGATCAACTTCTAAACGAATATCAATGTGCTAAGAAGAGTATTCAATCAGCTGACAGAAGCAGGCGATTGGGAGAGATGGAATTAAGACGCAAAACCACAAAATTATTTAAACCCGTGACGGAGGTTCAGGAACGAAGCAAGAAGGAGATAGTTGAAGAATTGAGACCCATAAAAGAGAGTTCTTTGAGAATGGGTTCGTTGCCTGGCAGTTTTACAAAACAGTATTCCTTTCAATCTACACCAGATTACGCTCCCATGGGAATCGAAACCAATGTGAGTGTACTTCGACTATTACCACTGATAGCGTCGCGTCATCGGACGGTGGTAAGAGAGATCTGTTGTATGGAGTTCGCGAGGATTCGGACGGTAGAACTTTTGTGGGTGACACCAAAGTGTTGATGTCTCAGAGATTGAGATTGTTGATGGCAAGTAGACACGCTGGTAACACTGGATCAGTTAATGAGATAGTGAGCATATGCGACGAATTGTTGAGGCAGAAGGTTTTGAATAAACACGATTATAAAAGGCTGATGAACGAATTGAAGGATTGATATATATATAATAAGTAGAGAGAAACAAACAAACAAACAAAAATATATAAAATAAAAACAGTAAATTTTACACTAGAATAATAACAAGTATTTAAACAACAAACGATATACCAGTGAAAAAACAAAATATATATTATAAAATAAAAATATGTTGGTGATAAAGAACAGGGGATACGTCAGAACTTACGTTCAAGGCGGTTCTGGCATCGTCGATTCTATAATGCGAGCGTTCACGAGCGATGCAGGTAGAAAACTTGCATCGACCGCATTTGAGGTCGGCAAGAAGACGGCTTTGGATGCTGGTAAGAAAGCCGCTTCCGAAGCTAGTGGTAGGATAGCTTCTGTGGCTGGCAAGAGGGCAGCCAATGCGTTGACAAGTTGATCAGTTCACCAGCGAAGCGAGCTACGTTAGAGCAATCGCCGAAAAGTTGGAAAGATTTTAAGGATGCTGTGGTACCCATACAAGATTTAGCCAAAATGACGAGTGAAACTGGATTGAAGAAAACTCGCGACAGTGTAATATAAATAAATAATAATAATATTTATAAAACTGAGTTTGAAAAAACATAAAATTGTGTTTGAAAAAATCTAAAAATAACAAAAATAAACAAAGATGAACATTAAAGATATGTCTTGGAATGACGCCGCGACCAAGAGGTCGAATAACGAGTTTTTTCCCAAAAGCATAAGAGGCTTGATAGTGGGAAAATCGAATTGTGGAAAGACCAATCTGTTGATGAATCTGTTGTCGCAACCCGACTGGTTGGATTACGACAGATTGTTCGTGTTTGGCAAGAGCTTGTTTCAACCCGAATACAGATTGCTTCGAGAGTGCATGGATCGTAGATTGCCCAAGGACGTCATAGCCAGAATCTTTGACAGTAGGGAGGAATTCGACAAAAGTGAAGCTTCTCTTTCGACCATTTTGGACGGTGTGGCAATGGAATTGATGAAGAGAAATGCATCTTCGAACGTCGAGTGTCGATTTTATGAGGTTCCGGATCCTAGAGAATTGAAATCGGAAGATAAGAATCTCATGATTTTTGACGATCTGCTTTTGGAGAGACAGAACCGATGTGAATCGTATTACGTTAGGGGTCGTCACAGCAACGTGGACTGTTTCTACCTGTCGCAGAATTATTTTCGATTGCCCAGACAGACGATAAGGGAGAACGCCAATTTACTGTGTCTCTTTTGCCAGGATCTCAAGAATCTCGACCACATCTACAGTGATCACATCGCAAATGACATGAGCGTGGCAGAATTCAGGAGATTCTGCAAGAGGGTTTGGGATGGAGGACTTTACAATTTCATTGTGATCGATTTGACTAGCGAATTTAATCGCGGAAAATATCGGTGCGGATTCGACAAGTTTTATGTTTCTGATGATAATAAGATAGAGAGCGAAAATAAAATTAGAAAATAATAAATCATCAAATAATTTAGTTTTGATAAATAAAATAAAAATTAAAATATAATGTTCGAACAAGGAGAGTTGTTAGAACGGATAGCCGAGAATACGGCTGCAAAACAATCCATTCAAATCGTGGTGAGTGGCGATTCGACTTGATTCGCGATGAAATTCGAACCTTCCATCAAATTGAATAGAGAGAAAAGATACGAGATGGTGAATCTGGAGACTTATTATTCCTTTCCCAACGTCACCGAAAAGAATAACTCATTCAAGTATTCCGACGGAGTGGATTGGTTGGAGATTCGAATTCCCAAAGGATGTTACGACATAGACGATTTGAACAATTACATTCAGACGCGAATGAAGACGGATGGAAAGGGAAGCAACAAGATCACACTCGCACCCAACCCTATTACCTTACAGACGATGTTGGATTTGGAAGATAATTTTCGAGTGGATTTCAACACGGACGATTCTATAGGCAAGATGCTGGGATTCGATCGAAAGATGTATCGAGGCCACGCGGCATCTGAAAATACGGTCGACATTCTCGCAGTCAATAGCATTCTGGTGAACGTGGATGTGATTGCTGGAAGCTACGTGAATGGTAGCGCTCAACCGACAATCTATTCCTTCTCTCCAAACGTGTCGCCGGGTTATAAGATCGTGGAACGACCTCGAAATTTAGTTTATCTACCAGTGATTTTAGACACGTTGTATAGTCTCAAAACCACGTTGACGGATCAAAATGGTGAACTGTTAGATCTTCGCGGAGAGAGGGTGACGATACGATTTCACATAAGAGAAATATAAAAGCAAAAAAAAAAAATATTGTGTATATATATAAATAAGAAAATAAAATAAACGCAATATTAATTTACAAAAATTAATTAATATATATATAATTATCATTAAAACAAAAAAAACAATTGAACAAAATATATTTTAAAAAAAGAATTATGACACAATACGTGGTTAAAAACGTGAACATATCCGCAGGACAGAGGAAGAAACTTAAGAGAGTGTTGACAACTCGAGGCGATGTGGTGAGATTCAAATTCACTCACGAAGATCTGGAGAGTGGCGGTCAGGATTCGATCGCCTGGACCAGAAGTCAAATCAAAAGGATGGAGAAAGTGATTCGTGATGGAAGAGGGTTGACGGTGAGAATGAGTCCCGCTCAATTGAAATACAATTTGAGAATGAAAGGTGGTTTCCTACCGCTATTGGCAGGAATCGCAGCAAAAGCATTACCCTTTGCCGCAAAAGCATTACCCTTTCTTGGAAAGACTCTCTGCGTGGGAGCTCTCTTGGGAGCTCTCTTGGGACTCGCGAGTTCGGCATTTGAGAAATTAATGGGTGGCAGTGGACTGTTTTTGAAGAAGGGAGGAGCCGTGTGTCGCGTCCACGTAGACGACAGCGGTGAAGGATTGTATCTAGAACCCGTTAGAGGTGGCAACTCTTTGAGTGGAAACGGTCTCTATCTGAAGAGTGGACGGAACGTTGAGCGACTCGGTAAGGGTTTGTTGTTTGGTGAAAATTCGCCGTTTAAGAATATACCGATTTTGAGTATGTTATTATAATGTAAAAAATTATAAAATTATATAATATAAAAATATAAATCATAGAAAGTATAAAATAATATAAAATGGATAAAAAGGTGGAAAAACAATTAGACGATAATGATGAATATCGCGAGATAGAGTGCAAAAAAGATGTGGAAAAACGATTAGACGCTAATGATGAATATTGTGGGATAGTGTGGGAAAAAGATGTGGAAAAACAATTAGATGCTAATGATGGATATCTTAGGAAAGAACTGAAAAAAGAGCGGGATAGATGGTTGAAATTTAAAAGAATGAGACGTTTTCCACCACCACCACTACCTTCTGAAGAGAATGGTAATGGTGTGAGTGTTACCAAGAGATGCACCACATTTGTTCATAATTATGATACGGATAAACAAATGTGTTCTTATAAAAACGTAATATATCCTAAAAAAAAGAAAGGAAGAATCAATGCCAAAATTGAGAAAAAAGGAAACGTTATTATAATATATATGAGTGATAGTGAAGAAGAAGAAGAATGAAACAAAAAAAACAAAACAAAAAGTAATGAGATCTAGAGATGATCAACCTCTCTAGATCTCATTACTTTTTTTTTTTTTCCTTCTTCTTCACTAAAAATCAGTCTCTCTATTGTTTATATTTCCAAGTCCGTTATTAGCATGTTGACGGTCGTGTCTTCTCCTTTTTCGAAAATGTGTTGAATGTTTATCTTTACTTTTTTGAGTTTTTTTACATCGGTGAACGTGCTCTCACCACCCGATTTGTTCACGAGTTCGAGAGATTTTTGGATATGTGTAACTTCCATAGGGCAACAACAAATCATCCTTGTCGAATTCTCTATCTTTGGCGATCACGATTTTCTGTAGATCGCTTTGGTACTCGTAAAACAAATCGAGCGTGGGTTCGTCCAATTTCAAAGGCATGCTATATTTGTAGTGTTTGTGCTCTAAGCCCTTCATCTCGACCTCGTTCAATTCGATGGCGTCGTGTCGTTGTAATCTATAGATTTTATAACCAAATTTCTTACATGTTTCGACTCGTTTCAATTTCAATTCGCATCTTTTAGGTGTTGTTGTCATGATCGATTATTTGTTTTTTTGTTTTTTGAATTATTGCAAATAATATATATTTTTGAATTTTGTGTTTAAATAATAATTTGTTAAAAAAGTTTGTTTTTTTTACTCTCTATATATATATATATATATAATTTTTTTTTAATTTTAATTTTCTTTAATGTGAAAAAAGTCTCGTATTAATTCAATGTTTTTCACGTTAAGGAACATAAAAAAATTGATTAATTTCATCAAAAAAAAATTTTTTTGAAGAATTAAAACATATATATATTATAAAAACAATTTTAAAACTTTTTAACAAATTATTATTTAAATACAAAATTCAAAAAAAAAATATTCTTACAAATGAAGCAAACAAATAAAAAAATGGAAAATTTAAATGAGAAAACCATACCTCAGTTAAACAAGATTTTTAAAAAATTAAAAATTCCACATTTCAGAAATCATAGAACCAAATCAAAAAAATTTAAGTCATACAGGAATATTGTTTGCGAAACGATGGAAAGAAAAAAATCGAAAGATCGGAAGTGGATAAACTTAAACAGACTCGAATTGCGAAAAAAATAACAGTAACGTCTGATGATAGAAAACGGAAAGTGGAGCGTGATGAAATTAGAAAGATCATGCTCGAGGAGATACGTAGTTTGCTCGATGCAAAGGCAAACGAAATGTTGATAGCAACGACGTCAAAAAATGCATCGGTTGTGAAAAATGAGAAGAAGAAAAAGATAGTAAAAGGAATCGAAATGCCGACATCGAAAAAAAACAAGAACGTTTCGGTTGTGAAAAATAAGAAGACGACTAACCGAAAAGCCGTTGAAGAACTTCAAGTTTCAAAAGAAAAAAAAAAACTAAAACGAAAACGAGTGATGCAGTTCAGAATCTAGACAAACGAGATATATCGAACGAAATTCGACGAGCAATCGACGAAGGGAAAGGAGAAGAATATGCAGCACAACTCGTCACGAAAGCATTCCAATCGAATCCCGTAGAAAGGGAGAGTGCGATCAAAGGCTTTTTTAAAACTTTCGACGTGGTTCCCTCGTTCAAGAAAGTCGATCCGAAATTGTTCATGGAACAGGTGAAGAAAAAAGTATTGGATTTGTTTCGCGAACACATGAACGTGGGACAAAAAATTAAGATGATACTCCATTGCGTGATGAATAAAATCGACGTGAATTCCGGCGAGAGCATCGTGAAAAATGCATATTTCAGATCTAACGCCGAACCCGTATTTCGAGGTTCAGATTTATCAGACGTTTTTGAAACAATGAAAGACAAGATGTTGATGTCTCTCGCGAATTATCAACATGAAGGTAGTAACTGGACGTTCGATGAGGTGTTGAAACTCGAAATTCATATAACTAAAAATGATTCGTTGAAAGGGTCTTCCTACGTGGAATTACCGTATTTCTCATTACGTGTACACTCCATATAAAAAAATATCCCAATATTGACTGAGTGTGTTATATATGATTATATAACAGCATGCATTTACTCACTAATCAGTGTTGATTGGGAAAACACCTCGCAATTTACATAAAAAGTTCTCTTCACTAAATCCCATTTCTGTGCCTGAAATATTTTGGGGGGCGAATTTTCTAATTCAAAAAAATCCTTTAAACGTGAAAATCGGTCCAATAATTCACGTTTTGTGTTCAAATAAATCTTGGGAAAAAATGCGAATTTTGACTATCCCGTGGAGCAGTGTGGCTGTTCCATCTATTGGATTTACATGACATAAATTAGTCTGAACTCGCTTAATCGAGGTCATTGTTGTTGAAAAAACATTCTGATTCTCAGCCGAAGCGGACGGGTACAGATAACTATACATTTTTTTTTTTGGACATCATGGCAATTTATCTGCTTTTCGACTGGGATATAACATCATAATCCGCCCAGATGTTAAATTAAAACGCACTTTTTATTCTTTCTGACAGCCGCTATTTAATCCCAAGCACGGTGGAAATTATCTTCAAAACACGGATGAGATCCAATTCGATTAAAATCGGACCGTGCTTCTCTTCTCTTTTTATGGAGCTACTTTAAAACACGGTATAAAAATTCAACTCGGCATTTGTCCGATCAGGCTATGAAGTGTGTCCCCACGGAACGAAACGTCGCCACCCAGGAATACTTGAGTTTATGGTCACGAGAACCGTGACACCGCCGTGACATCTTATTCAACCCGGGGAAATGGTCATCTCAGCGGTGACTGATACAGGTGATAAAACGAGTTTTGGCTCCCATTGGGGAGGGGGGGGGGGGGGTGAAAAGATTAGGACCAAAATGCATGCTCTATTCAATTCAGTTGAATTCGGTCGAACTCAAACCATTCTTGCCCTAACTCGGTGATAATGTTGCGGCATCGTACTGAGGATAATTAATGCTTCTCCCCCCCCCCCCTTCTTTTTTTAAGAACTTCATGAACTGTAACTGGAACCACAGGACCATTCCGGTTGTCTGGTTGTCGTGGACCCCACGGGTGACACTTACAAAATAAATGATAGGATTACAACTACCAATTTCTCTAAACATAGCTTGTGGCCCCTCATTGGTACGACTCAAGATTTATTTACTTATTTACCAGTAAAACAGTGAATCGTGATTAGCGAGCTCATTCCGGCGAGGGGTCATAAGTTATGCTTTTTTAGAGAAAAATTGGAAGTGTAATAAAATTTGAATGGAGACATTTGTAAAAAGTGCGGGACGCATATTATCCTTGACGTTGGTTAAAAGGCAAACAGAAATTCCAAAATGGTCGGTTGCAGTACTTCGTTCCCTCCGTACTTGGGAGGATGTGCAGCTGCAGCGTGCCTCAACAGTGACGTGGATGAAGTTTGGAAAAGCTTTTCAAACCCAACCCCACTCAAATGGGAGCCAAAAATTACAGACAACTCGGACCAAAGACAACTCGGACCAAGACAAGTCGGCCCACTTTTGAAGACAACTCGAACCAACATTGAAGACAACTCGGACCAACCTTGAAGACAACTCCGACGGACCAACTTTGAAGACAACTCGGACCAACTTTGTAGACAACTCGGACCAACTTTCTGGTGCCGCCACTGTTCCAGCCATGAAATAAAACATACTATTTCCAAGAAAAAAACGTACCAAATGCTAGGAAGATAAACATGGTGATCCATTAGTCTCTACCGGCCTACTGGACAAGGTGGCACTTGCAAGATAAGGGGACGTGGGAAGGAAATGTGGGCAAAATCTACGTTTAAAGAGCAAATGCCTACAACCACCCCCCCCCCCCCAGCCCTCAGAGACGTCACCAATTTTCCATGCCTTTTTTGAGATATTGGAACTTGACAAGAAAATCCCACTATAACTTGAATTTTTTTACCGTAGGCCATGATTCGTCCGTCCTTTGCTTCTAAATTTTCATGATTCCGAAGGCTGAACTTAATTTGAAAAATCTGCCAGAGTTGTTACGAAAAAGACCGGAAGAGGTAGACGGATTTATTTATTTATTAATTCTGTTCCATTCTCAATTTAGTTCATCAAAAATAATTACTGATGTAAATGCGAAACAGCGAAACAGCTTAGAAATCTACAATATTAAAACATATGCCGGTTTCTTAATGATTCGGAGTCTCAGTGAAAAACAGGGACCGCACTTCGTAAAGACAGGATGTATCACCGAGACTGTCACATTATTGTTCTAAAAAACATAACAATGCACGGAATAAGTTTTATTTTTAAATTCTTCTTCTATTGGGTAATTTTATTTAAAAATGTCTCGACGAACTGTTTCGAGAATGAAGGATGGACAAGATCATGTTCGACTCGGATGGCAACAAACTTACCTTTAATTATACAGGGGGGAATCCAAATGACATATCAGCAAAACATTTTACTTTAATACGGAAACAAGTTCAATATCTCGAAAAATACTGGGCGGGTTGTTTAAAATCGGACATTTTTCCGGGGTACAATGATCTGGAAAAGACAGATATGGTATTTTTATGTCATTACTTTATGAAATGCAGGTTTTAGAAATTCGCTGACTGAAGACTAATATTGCTACTCAAGTTCTGACTCGGGAAGAAATTTCTCATCGATCACTAATTGATTATGTAATGCTTCTCTCCTAACCGCACTTGGGTACCCCACTTTTCTACACAAAAAGTGGGGTACGCCAAGTGCGGTTTTATATGGAGTGTACACGTAATGTTAGTAAAAAAACACTCCGTGGTCAATGTGAGAAATAAAGATGATCAGT
This sequence comes from Pictodentalium vernedei, assembly GCA_031216915.1. NCBI lineage: Eukaryota > Metazoa > Mollusca > Scaphopoda > Dentaliida > Dentaliidae > Pictodentalium > Pictodentalium vernedei. The sequence goes on from CM062293.1 coordinate 378,501,495, forward strand.
GCTTTAAATGGGCAGTCACCTCCACTTTATACCCCGTCTAAATCCATCCTGAGAGAGTTTTTCATTATGAGGAGACTTCTAAAAATCTCGATTGGACCGGAGTGACTTTTCCAGTGCAGTTAAAACACATCAAACGTTTCGAGGCTCAAAATCCCACCGTACTGGTGAACGTCTTGGGATACGATGATGAAAAACGAACGATCTATCCTCTCAGACAGACTTCGTATCTCGAAAGAGAAAAGATAATTAATTTATTATTGATTTCGAATGGTGACAATCGTCATTATTGTTGGGTTAAACATCCGAGCCGATTACTATCGAGACAAAATAATAAACATAAAGGAAAAATATGTTTATGTTGCAACTGCATGAACACGTTTCGCAGCAAAAAATCGCTAGCGAAACATCAGGAATATTGCAACGAAAATCAAGGTGTCGCCGTCGAAATGCCCAAACCCATCACCATCGTGAACTCTGAAAATCGCAATAGAAGGTTAAAAGTACCATTTGTTGTGTACGCCGATTTTGAATGCTTCACCATGAAAATAAGTTCCTGCCAACCCGACGCTCTTCGAAGTTACGTCGAAAGATATCAAAAACACACGCCTTCGGGTTATTGCATTTACGTGAAATGCGCTTTCGACTCGCAACACAACATGGGTCCCTTCACCTACACGAAACAGTGCGAAGACGATGACATGGCTCAAAGGTTCGTGGAAGAGTTAGAATCGAAAATTCAAATGTTATACGATAAATTCAAAACTCCGGCGAAAATTATCATCACGCGAGAGCAGCAGGATGAAAATAACAGAGCCACAGAATGTCACATATGCAGACAATTGTTCGACGAGGATTCGAAGGAAAATAAGAAGGTTAGAGACCACGATCATTACACAGGTCTGTATTGCGGTCCGGCTCACAGCAAGTGTAATTTAAAATATCGAGATGCAGTTTTCTATCCGGTGATATTTCACAATCTCTCGGGTTATGACAGTCATCTGTTTGCAAAAAATCTCGGCACCTCCGACGGAGAATTAAATTGCATCGCGAACAGCGAAGAAAGATACATTTCCATCACGAAATGGAAGTCCATGGAGAAGAAAAGAGTAATCGACGGAGAGACGTTGGAAGAAAAAACGAAATCCATTCATAGAAGCATACGTTTCATCGACAGTTTTAAATTCATGTCGACCGCTCTGGAAAAATTAGTCAATAACATGAGTAAGGATGAATTTAAAATAATGAGCGAACATTTCGGAGAACGAGTAGACATCATGTTGAGGAAAGGAGTCTATCCTTACGATTACATGAACGATCTAAAGAGATTCGACGACACCACACTACCTTCGAAAGAAGATTTTTATTCGAAATTATACGAATCCGACATTTCCGACGAGAATTACGAACACGCCAAAAACGTGTGGAAATCATTCGATATGAAAACCATGAGAGATTATCACGATCTCTATCTGAAGACCGATGTTCTGCTCTTGGCAGACGTGTTCGAAAATTTTCGAGGCGTCTGTCGTCGAAATTACGATCTGGATCCGGCTTGGTATTTCACCGCACCCGGTCTGGCATGGGACGCTCTGTTGAAGACCACCGAAGTCCAATTGGAATTATTATCCGACGTGGACATGTTGCTCATGTTCGAAAGGGCTGCGAGAGGTGGCGTCTCGATGATCTCCCACAGATATTCTGAAGCTAACAATCCCTACATGAAAGAAGATTTCGATTCGAAATGATCGAATAAATACATACAGTATTGGGATGCTAATAATCTGTACAGTTGGGCTATGAGTCGTCCTTTACCAATTGGAAATTTCGAATGGGTGACGGAACCGGAAGAGATGCAAAAATGGAGACACTATCCTTACATTTTAGAAGTCGATTTGAACTATCCGGAAGAATTACACGATCTACACAACGATTATCTGCTGGCTCCCGAACGAATGGAACCGATCGAAGGAAACGAGGAAAAACTCATTCCCAATTTATTTAACAAACGTAACTACGTCGTCTACAGCGAGAATTTGAAACAATACGTCGATTACGGGATGAAATAAGTCGACATACATTGCGTCATTCGATTCGATGAAGAGCCTTGGATGAAAAAATACATCGATCTCAACACGAATCTCAGAATTCGAGCCGAGAACGATTTTGAAAAAGATTTCTTCAAACTCATGAACAACTGCGTGTACGGTAAATCGATGGAAAACATCAGGAAGAGAACCGACGTTTGACTCGTCACGTCTGATAAAAAAGCTAAAAAATTAGTGGCGAAACCCAATTACAAACACCGAACCATATTCGACAAAAATCTAGTGGCCGTTCACATGCAAAAGACGCACCTGATGTTCGACAAACCGTATTATCTCGGACCGATCATCTTAGATATCAGCAAGCGATTGATGTATGAGTTTCACTATGATTATGTCAAAGGAAAATTTGGTGATAAAGCCAAACTACTATTCACCGACACAGACATTTTAGTTTACGAGATAGAGACGAAAGATGTCTACTGAGATATACCTCCGAATGTGGCTACGTGGTTCGACACGAGCAATTATCCCATCGATCACCCATCCAACATTCAATTGAACGACAACAAAAAGGTGTTGGGTAAATTTAAGGACGAGAGCAGCGGTAAACAAATCGTCAAATTCGTGGGCTTGAGACCCAAACTGTATGCTTATCGTCTAGAAGATGAAGAGATCAAGAAGTGCAAAGGGGTTAAAGCGTGCGTGGTGAAGAAAAACATCTCTTTCCAAGAGTATAAAGATTTCTGTTAGGAAGTGGTCCAGTGTATAAGGCTATGAAATCGATTCGAAGCGAAAATCACGACTTGTATACTGAAATAGTCAACAAGATTTCGCTGACGGCCGACGACGATAAGAGATTCGTGTTAGACGATAAAATAGGCACTTTGGCACTCGGACATTGGACTTTGGATATAATTATAGACGATAGGATTCTAGATATGATTAATGATGATAGGATTCCAGAAAATCAAGAGGAATTAGACGGATTCAAGATTATGGAAGTCGATAGAGATATCGAGAGAGTTAGTTTAAAAAGAAAAAGAAAAATATGAAAAAATAACATTATTTTAGTGAATTATAATAAATAAATAAATTTTAAAAAAATATACACATTTATGAATAAGAAAATAGAGATATCCGTAGAAGGTGTCATCTTACCTAACGAACCCCTATCCAACATCGATCTGTCAAATGCGGCGAAGGATTTGAAAATCAAAGATTTTCTAGGCATGTTTTCCAGAGATGCCTTGCCAAAGAGAAGACCTCGACAATCGGAATGCGGAATTTTAAATCTAGACGATTTATCAGGTGAAGGCACTCACTGGGTGGCGTGGTTCAAGAACGGGAAGAAGAAGAATTATTATTTCGACAGCTACGGAATCTCGCCGCCGAAAGAAATAAAGAACTATTTCAACAAATCAATGGTTCGTTACAACACGGAATGAGTGCATGCGCCAGATCAAGTGTTTTGCGGTCACCTGTGTCTCTAGGTTCTCAAGAGATGGTATGAAGGAGATCGGTTTCAAGACATTCTCAATGATTTACATTAGAGAGAGATTTTTTTATAGTATATATAAAGGTAAAAAAATTATTTAAAAAAATTTAATCGAATAAAAATGAAAAATAAAAAATAAGTGAAATAATTCTAGTGTTGAAACGATTAGTGATTTTCAGGAATCGACTAGTCGCCAGCAGTAATCGATTACTAATCGACTAGTCGAAGCCCCCATGTTATTGTTATCAAACACGTGTAACGCCGTTCTTTCCTGGTTAAAACTAACAGTAATACTTGCAATGAAACAATGACAAGTGAAGCTTTCAAAGTCCTCAAAACCTCTTTCAATTTCGAGAGAGAATTAATGTTGGTAGCTTCTGTTTAAAATCTTTTTTTCTCAATATAGTCACTGATATTTTAATAAAATAAATCATTTTTCAGGTTTTTTTTATATTATTCGTTCCATCCCATTGAATGTCAACAAAAGGAAGTGCTCTTTACGCATGCGTGATGTACATCCCCTGTCGAAAATTAAGCACAGTTAACGCCCACAGCAGTCATCAGCCTGTCAATAATTGTACACCGAACACTCCCACACAACTTCTTGTATTATGACTTAACCTCTTATCTGTCCATAATTATGCATACATCGAACACGCCTACTAATTTCCATATTGTCTGCTTTGAAAATCATCACCTGACCTGATTGGGTTTCCTCTTAACTCAGTTGCAGTTCGAGGAAAAGCTAGTTTCACTTTCAATTTCCCGGAAACTCGCAGATTTCCAGGAATTTGTCCGCATGTATTTACAAAATGAAAATAAAAAGCACATGGATTTTGTAATTGGTTCTTTAGTGATAACAAATTGTTCCAAATACGAACTGGTATGTGTTCTTCCATAATTTCTCTTTGATGTTTCTGTAAGACATTTCGAACTTACCAGTACCTGGTGAACAAATTGATGTCCGTAGGTGGCCTAATTTCATGTCAACTTTGGGTCCTAATTTTCCTGCAGGCTCGAGAATAAGCTCACTCATATATTTTTCCCTGTTTACTTCACGCACCCCTGGTCTTATTCAATCTCTGGTCAGTTGGCCAACTAGGGTTGTTATTCATGCAGTCGGAAACATCAAACACGTTATTTCCGTGGGTTGTTTTTTTATTTCGGGAGTTTACTTTTGACGTTCGCAACAATGTTGGGTGAATTTAAGGGGATGGTGTATGGTTGGGGCAGATGTTCCGACTAATCGACTAGCAGATTTAGGGATCGACTAATTTAATAATCGCGTCGACATCGATTAGTCGGCTAATCGTTTCAACACTAAATAATTCATTTTTAATAAACTGCGTTTGAAATATATTTTAAAACAAAAACCTCAAAACAACATGCCAGTCGATAAATTTGGTAGAAGTGACGACGAAAGTCGACCCAAAAAGAAGAGGAAGACACTCGAAGTCGGCGATGGTTACGACGTTGCCAACTTGGACAAACGTTACGTTTGGAGATACGAACCTCGAGAGGAACCTTTGAACATGAACGATAAGAAGCTCTACAATCTTCCCGAGCCAACAGATCTCGCAGATGCTGCGACTAAAAAATACGTCGACAGGGGGAACGCGGATTTCGAACGAATCATGCTAGATAATTACTTGGATAAAGCCATGACCGACAATCTCGATCTGAAATCTAAACGTTTGGTGAACGTCGCAAATCCCATAGATTCCACCGATGCCACGACCAAGAAATACGCGGACGACTCTCATGCGCGATTCAGCGTACATCTGAGAAGTAGAAACGTTCAGAAAACGATGCGCTCGGAATTGAACACCAATTCTAACAAGATAACGAACGTGGCCACTCCCACGAATCCCAAGGACGTGGCGACCAAACACTACGTAGATCTGAAACAGAGAAAGTCTGACAGACGAGAAATGAAATCGGATCCGAATGCGGGATTCAACAAAATATTGAATCTGTCGAAGGTCGACGACGTGGATGTGGACTCAACTGCAGTCAAGAAGGGCTACGTAGATTCTGCCATAATACGATCACAAGAATACGTAGAATCGCAAGTGGACAATCTCTACCTGAACAAACAATCTGGCGGAACCATAGAGGGTGGCATCAACATGAACGGTCACAATTTTTTCGGTCTCGATCATGATCCCAAATTCGATTCCAGCACAGTCAGCAGGAAGTACGTGGATAACAACTCAGTCTGGAGAAAGGGCGACATCATGGAAGGTAAACTAGACATGGGCGGACACGCGCTCATGAATCTCCCGGATCCCGTGCACATGTCGGATGCTTGCACCCTGATTTCAGTGGTGGAGAAAGTCAAATACGCTAGACAATTGATCACTGTGTGGGCCGAGGAGGCCGGCATGTTAGAGGAGGGAAAAACTGAGTGGTCTTTCAGAAACGGAGGTAGCGGATCGCAACATGGTCAGGTGGGATATCCCATGCCGTTAGGAGGTGAAATCATACAAATGGGTCTGGCTTCCATGGATTTAAATAACAGAGCGGTCGTCAATCTCACGGTGAATGGAGTAGAGAGCGATAAGAGATACAGCATTGAAAAGACTGAGAATCAACACGCGAATGTTAGCACGTTCAGCACGCCTCTCAAAGTGAACGCCGGAGACAGGATTAATTTCGTTACGAAAACCAATAATCCCGAAGCTGCCACTTCCGTGGTGAGCCTAGTGATTGAACTAGATCCTTTGAACAAACAGTGAATGCGTGGAAATAATTAATTAAAAAAATAATGAGTGATTATTAAAAACAAAAAAAAAAAGTAATGAGATTTAGAAAGATGTTCAATCTCTCTGGATCTCATTACTTTTATTTTTTTTTTTGTTTTTTAATAATTACTCATTACTTTTTAATTTTTTTTTTTGTTTTTTTCACACATGTCTCTCATCGAATGATCGACATCTTATTTCCATCCGATTCGAATTGTAATTCTCTGTCCGACAGGACCAGGGCGAAGGCTTTGGTTTTTCTCGGCACATTCCTATCGAATTGCATCTTGATCTGAATGTCTAAGACGCTACTCTTGAGTCGTTCACTCTGTTTACTAACGTCGAATACGAACATGGGATACATCGACTTGTATTCGCCGGGAGATATATTAGGGTTGCTCATCAATTCGTCTAGACTGTGATACTTCTTTCTAAAATCAGCGGCATTGCCGTACAGTCTGCAGAAATCATTCTTGTCGAACAACGCATTGTAATCGATTACTGGATATCTCGTGGTGTTCAGAAACACTTGCATGTTTCTCAAATTGCAGTGATCGAACAGTGACGCATTCTTTTCCTGAGACCCGTCCCTATCAGTCTGAAACGCAACCACGATGAAACGCAGTCTCTCAGAAGCGGATTTCACCATCAATCTCCAATCGAAGTGATTCGTGGAGAGTGGAATGCTAGCCGTGTCGCACTGTCTCATTGTAAATCCCACGGGTAATTTACTCTTGGATTCTATGATCTTGTAGAGACGCGTTTTTTCCATGATCGAAGGCTGCATGTGTGGAACGAACCACGATATCTTGTGTAGAGTTATCTTACCCGCATCAGTTGCAGTGAGTCTCACTATTGCATCGTCGTTTCCTTTTCGAATCAACGTCAGATTGTGTTTGAATCTGTACATAATCTTGTTGTAATCGTCTGCGAATCCAAAGATGTGTTTCAAAGGTATCCTGAACGAAAACGTTCCTTTAGGTCTGGGCGTCTTGACGACGTAGTCGAATATCGCGACGGCACCAGCGCTAGCAGGGCCGATGGTGTCTTTCATCCACAACTGATTAAGTCCTCTGGATTTCGAAAAATCATCTGGATACGTCAAGAGTCCGAACATCGTGGTGGCCTGAACGGGATGAAAAACAGATTCTATCTCTTGTCCGGATAGCAAGTATTTTATATTACTGAATAGATGCATGGTGCCATTATTGGCTAGAGTAACCGTGTCGTCGTTGGCGTAGTTGGTCCCATCTTCCTTGGTGAGATGTCCCTGCACCACTATGTAACTCTCGCTAGGATGAACGAATAGATCTTGGGTTTTGACATTGATTCTTATCTCTCCCGCATTGTTCAAACTCGTTCCGGTTATCGGTTCGTATTTGTGAACCTCATATTCTTGAATACTTTCATCTTTCACTATGCTTTGTGTGATATCTAGTATATTTGCCATTTTTGAAGGGTTTTTGTTTTCTGTTTATTAATTAGCTTGCTTTTTTATCTAAAAATAGTTTAATTATTTTTTATTATTATTTTTCTCTCCTGTATATATACGTAAACAAGAAAATGTTAAAGAGAGTAAATAAAAAAAAAATTGTTTTCTTTATTAAAACTTCGTCTTCAGCAATTGTTGTTCGTAAAACTTTCCGATGATCTCTTCTCCATCCAAAGCTTCGATTTCGTACGTCACCGGATCGGTGTGAAATATTTTGATTATCACGAAGATTTCCGAGGTCCATCGAGGAGTATAACCCTTTTTGAAGTGCTTGTTATAAGCTTGATTCTCACTCGATCGCCGACCGCAAATTTCGGCATTCTAGACTTCTTCCTGATCTTAGATCTCTCAGGATATAGATTCGCGTAGACCCGTTTTTTGTTTCGAGGATCGCTAGCTTCCACGGGAGTCATCTTGATCGATCTGTGTCATGTGTTGTTGTAATCTTTGACCAGACAGTTCAGAGCATATATGTATTTCTTGGTCGAATTCGCCGTGAAGTATCTGTACATCTTTTCCTTCATCGTTCGATTCCAACGTTCCACGACGCTGGCTTTCTCTTCATTTTCGATTGAGTAGAGGTCGACTAATCGATGAACGTGCTTATTGTAGAATTCCTTCCCCTTATCCACCCACAATTTATTCGGTTTTTGAGAAGACGAGGCGAACACGCTCTTCAGAGCCTCGGCGACGCAAGGTCCCAATTTATTCTTCAAAGCTCTGATCCAACCATATTTGGAAAACACGTCAATGACCGTCAATAGATATTTGACACCCTCGTTCCACCTCGAAAACGATCTCATGTCGACCAAGTCGGCAGACCAAATGTCATCCAAACCCTTCATGAACACCCTTCTCTTTCGAAATTTACGCACGATGGGTTTGTGTAACTCCTCGGCCAATTCGCTCGTCAATAATCGTTTCTTCTTCTTTTCCAATGCGCTTTTTTTTTGAACACCCCATCCGAATCGACGATTCGCACCGATCAAATTGCCGACCAGCGAACGTTCTATCTTCTCTCTCCTGGTCGGATTCGATATACCTCTCAATTTATCCAACATGTTTTTATCGCAGACGTCGTTGCGAGTCTTGGTGTTGGGATGTCCGGCGTAGCACAGAACGTGATCATACGCGGCCGCGTCCACCCTATTCACAGGTTTGCTCCAAGATTTATGAGTCAGATCGGCGTTGAGTCTCTTGTTCAATTTCGTTTCGGGTCCCGTGAAACTGTGACCATGTAGATGCGTTTCGAAAGGTAGATTATTGATCATTTTATTCACAATGCCTTTACCTTTGCACGTGTTCTTTTTTCTGATGAATCGAGTCTTGATCGAACCATACACGTCGCAAATTCCGCGAAGCATCTGTCTGTCGTTTTTAGTTCGTACTTCTCGAGAATTACCCGTCTCGGTAACTCTCTTACACTTTATGCAATACATTTTTTGAGAGTTATTTAAATTAATTTCGTTTTTATTTTTTATTTTATATATAAATTTAATATTTCTTTTTTAAAAATTCTGTTCTTATATATATTTTTTTTTTCAATCGCTGCTCTTGAGTTCTATCAACATACCGAATTCCTCCCTGGCCTCTTTCCTCCCCTTTTCCATGAGAGAATCCTTCATCTCTTCCTTGATGATCTGACGAGTCTTAATTCTCACAGCTTCTTTCATGGCATCGTATTTCGTTTTCTCACTCAATATCGTGAAGTATTCTCCGTCTGATATCCTACCGTCTTTCAACGCCATCGAGATCATTTCAGATTTCGTGTCGATCTTGGAGTCGGCCAAGATGCGAATCTTTTCGTGTTTCCTTGCCTTCAGATATAATTTCCTACTCAAAAAGTTTCCGAGCGTGCTAAACAATCCGGCGGCGAGAGCCACTCCTTCTATGGTAAACACGATCGGAATACCGACTGCAGTCGACAACAATCCGATGCCGGCCGCGTGTAAACCCATGGAAATCGTGATGAGTGTCGTGTCGACCGCATTGACGAATTTCAGGAGACGCGAATACTTCTTTTTGAGAGAACGATGAGAATCTCTCTCTAGAGTCAGATACAATTGGATTCTACTGATTTGATCGATGCGATACGTCTCTCCTTTTTCTTTTTCTTCTAGCGACGGCGCTGTTGGCAAAACGCCGTTCGGCTTCTCTTCCTCATCATCATCTAACGTCGGATACAATTTATTTCTAGTTCTCATTTTTTATTTTTCTTTCTTTCTAATATTAGATAAAAAATTTATGTGTGTATTTATTTTTATTTTCTATTCTCCCTTATTTATATCAACAAGAAAACTTAGACGTATGCTTCCTTCAGCAATAATTTCATGATGCATCCCTTGTCTTCTAAAGTCAGACTTCTACGCACCAATTTCAGTTCTTCCGAAACTGTGGGCTTGTCTCGATCCTTACAGAAGACTAATCTCCTCCAAAGCGTGATCACTTCGTCGATTCGGATGCATTCGAACGCTGGTTCGAAATACTTGATGACCATATCTTCCCTTTCCATCGTCAGACACAAATGATCCTCGTGATCGAAGTCCAGATGATCCCGACATCCGACGCATCGTTCTAACAAGAGGCGACATAGTTCTTCGTTCACACAGATTGCGTATGCTCTCATCAGCATTTTTAAAAGAAACCTTGCTCTAATAGTCTGGGAAGCGTTCATGATTTACGTATTTTTATTATCTATTCGATTCGATATTTATTTTTTTAAATAACTATTTATTTATATTTTTTTTCTCTCCTATATATATATCAATCACTTTTTTATTTCCTCTCGACAAAACCGATTCTATCACGATTCACCTCACAAAACTCGCAAGGTGAATCAGCAAATTATTTTCACCGATCGGATCGCACCCTAGACCGTCCGAAACACGATCGCGAACGTGGTGGTGTCCCAGAACCCGCAAACCATATTTTTCGATGTACTGGAGGCCCAAATCGGTTTTAAAAAAAAATTTAAAAAATCCTCGATGAGTAACTACACTGTACACTCACTTTTCACCGTTGGTGAACGTCGAGAAAAGGTTTTGAGGTCGATTTTCCCTGTCCTAGAATCCGCAAATGGGTTTCACGGATCAGATCGCACTTTTAACCGTTCAAACAGCCGTTGGCGAATGTCGGTGTCCCAGAATCTGCAAACCGCTTTTTTGATGCTGTCCTAGAAGCCGCAAAACATTTTTTGCTTGCGTTCACCAACGATAGATCGAAGGTCTGATCTGCGATGGGAACGTCGAGAAAAATTTTTAAATTTACATTTTCTTCAAATTTCGTACATTTTTTCACTTCTGAGCGATGTGTCGAATGTACTCGTTCGCCAACGGATGTTTGAACGGTTAAAAGTGCGATCTGAGAGCCTCAAAACAATTGCGGATTCTGGGACACCATGAAAAAACGACATTTTTGCCATTTTTTGCACTCTGTACACGATTTAACACTGAATCCCTATGGCGGTACACGTACATGTAAGTGTACATGTACAGTTTTTGTAAATCCTGTCCTAGAATCCGCCATTATTACCTACTCCTAATAAATAAATTAGATCATAAAATTTTTCCATATATTCAAATACGAATCAACACATTCAAAGGGGAGTAACACAAGACTAATCAATGCAGTTAACAATATGTTGAGGACACCAATTTCAGATAAAATTTGGATCACTGCCAAATGGTGAGTGCTAGTTCATGTCTAGTCTTCGTTGTGTTGTTGTGAACGCTCCGGATATTCCCGTCTGTCTTGTGCAGGCACGTTTTGGTTTTGAGGACAGGGACACTGGTTAATAAAAAGTAGGAGGTGGGCAAAACGCCCCCGTTTCCTGCCTCATGGCTCCGCCGCCTTTGTTGATTTGATCATTACAATGTCAGCCTTCCCAAAACAAATATAGTATTGTGATCACAAAAATGAGAAGAGATTTTCGATTAGATGGCGACTAGGTCACGATTCGGTCCAACTGTTCTTTTTGTGTTTCGCCTACATTCACTGTAAATAAACACTTCTGGTCAAAAAATAAAATGTCACAACACTGGAGCTATTTTTGTTTGTTTGGCGGGATTCGGTCTTGATTTTTGGAAAGACTGATCAATAAAACAGCACCCCACTGGTGTGAAAGAATCTCCAGACCCGATCTGATCCTGAGAAACATCACTTCTGTGATCACTGTACCGTACTGATGTCAAGAGCCATTGTTTAATAATACGGATTGGGCGCAGTAAGATACCCTGGTCAAGGGCAATTTTCATTTTTCTCATGGACCCTTTTGTAAAGAAAAACCTTGTTTTGCTCAGGGGTCTGTTGGCTTAGCTTAGTTATCCGAATGTATGATGCGCTGCTCATCCGGCAAAAAGCTCTTCCTCAACTGAGTTGCGTATTATTTGCTGGTGTTCAAGGTCACATTTCTGCACACATCTGGCTAATCGTGGCCGCAACATGGATATAAAGTCCAGTCGATTGTATATACCCCGTGTTGCCCACTTTAGAGAACTACCATCCAAAGCATTGGTTACCAGGTCCTATTTTTGCGCTAAAACAGAGCACTGTTTCACTTCCACGGTTCCCACGAGTGACAGGGTTGCAAGAAAGATGTGGGTACCAGTTCTATTGGAGGGGATGTGTGTAGCAAAGTATCTATATTAGGGGCATATGGATCTTGGGGGGGGGAGGGGAGATGTCCTAACATTTTTATTCCGCAGGCTGATCCCGAAGGCCGAAATCTTGAGTTGTGGAAGGTGTGGAGGTTGTGTCCCTCTCGCGTTGGTGGAGAAAGTATGTTTCAAAATAATTTTCAGGAGGCCCAAGTTTGGGTTTCCGCCCGAGAACTTTCTCAACAAGAGGTTCCAAGTGGCCTTAATCGCTCACCTGATAAAGTGGTTCAGTGAAGATCACATCCAGTTAGTCATGGTTCGTCAACACTAGAGAAATGAAGTCATGAAATTATTCATAACTCTCGTGTCCATGTCAGATTGTCAAGCGTTAACATTTTCTTTGATCGGATTTATAAATAGCTTAGTAGAGGTATTAGGTACGAGAGAATGAGGATCAGGGTGCTTGCCGAGATTGGGCAATCGGATATATCGTTCTAGCAGCCTATGCATTGGAGAAGACAGATTGATAGTCATACAAGTTATGAGACAGCACCAGAGAAGTATTAAGCTAGAACTGTTAACGCATCATATTGCAGTCTTATTAACCCATCATATTTCAGCAGTCTTGAATGAACTCACATTACTAGAAGCTATGTTTAATTGGCTAGATATCTGAATCTAAAGGAACTCTATTATACTATGCAAGTGGTGGGCATTATTGGAACAACGTTTATCAAGGATATCTGGATTAAAGGGATTACAATACGTTACCGAACAGAATTTACTTCAGAACTGTGCTTACCACTGTGGATATATCATGGGAATTTACCTCCGATAACTTCATAACTGCTTCCAGGATAAATACTGTGCATTTGGATTATAAGTGAACGACGGACACTCTCAAGGTGGAATTATTGGGACAATAAAAGGGGGGGGGGGGGGGGGTTTGCAAAATTTCATTGTACAATTAAAATACAATATATATACCTTATCCTAGCTCATGCATTGTTTTGTTTGAACAATTCGAAGCCACGAGAAATGGCACTACACGTAACAGGTAAACAAAGCCAAAGTTCAAGTGTCATTCATCGCGGGGTAGACTAATCGATAGTGTGCGGAGGATTTGAAGAATGCTATATTCCGGGTATATCGTCCTTTGAGTCAGACACCTACTGCCGGAGTAAAGCCCTCCGGTAGCTGGACACAGATGATTATTATCATTGGACTTCCTGACTGCTTCCAATCAGCAGTAGACCAGCACTGTCAAATGTCCAAGGGTTATTACATCACTGCAGTATGAAATGCGAATTTTATGGAAAAACACTTAAGGGATGGATTTGAACAAACTTGGCTCCCCCCCACCCCCCTGGCCTATCCCGCTCCCACCACTTCCGAAGAGAGGTTAAATATTAAGACAGGGACTCGAATTGGACAAGTGTGAATCTGATCTTCCCATAGATGTAAAATACCAAATACAAAAAAGATTCTGATTGGTGGTTCTGGAGAAAAAGATTTTTGAAGAAAATCCCTCATATTACACTAGGTTAAAATTCAGGCTCCCATAGGGAGCCCAAATATTAACCCAGGGACGCAGTTTGAACAAATTGAACTTGCGTCCCCCCCCCCCCCCCTCCCTCCCCCAGAGATTTTATATACCAAATATGAAAGGATTCTGACAGGTGGATCTGAAGAAGAAATGTTTTAAAGAAATTTCCTCATATTTCATTAAGTTAAACATTGGGCGCCAATAGTATATTAATAGTATAATAATAATACCCAGGGATCCAATTTGAACAAATTTTAATCTAAGCCCCCCCTAAAGATGTTGCATACCAATATGAATGCATTCTGACTGGTGGAGCTGAAGAAAAAGATTTCTATAGAAATTTCCTCATATTGAAATAAGGTAAAATTCAGGCTCCCATATCCAGCCCAAATATTAACACAGAGACTCGATTTGAACACACTTGAATCTTACCCACCTAGAGATGTTGTATGCCAAATATCAAAAGATTCTGATTGATGGCTCTGGAGAAGAAGATTTTTAAAGAACTTCCCTCATATTGCACTAAGTTAAACTTTGGGCTCCAATAGAGAGCTCACAGGGGCCGATATGAACAAATGTGAATCTGTCCCTCCTAGAGATATTATATACCAAATATGAAAGGATTCTGACTGGTGGATCTGAAGAAGAAGCTTTTTAAAGATATTTCCTTATATTGCACTAAGGTAAAATTCGGGCCCTCATAAAGAGCCCAAATATTAAACCAGGCACTTGATTTGAACAAACTTGAATCTGACCCACCTAGAGATGCTGTATACCAAATACGAAAGGATTCTGAACTGTGAATCTGAAGAATTTATTTATTTATTTGTTAGTGGCTAAGGTCATATACTTATGCACAGTGGCTAATCATAACCGTGACAGTTTTACAGGTGGAGGAAGCCTGAGTACCCGGAGAGAACCACCGAGCAACTGCCAGCTCCCTAACATCGTAACTCTGCACTGCAGAACAGGCAGGGTTAGATTGGTTGAAGACATGCGTACCATCGACGTGCATTACGCCTTAGTACATGGCGTCATCATGCCCCTATGTGGACAATCGGGGTGGAGTGCCTTGCCCAAGGACACAACGCGGGAGTCCGAATTGATCGCTCAGATGGTCACCCATCCAATGATTAACCGGGCTCGGTGTTGCTTAACTTCGGTGATCTGATGAGAACTGGCTACCGCAACGCCACCGCGCACCCGAATCTGAAGAAGATTTTTAAAGAAATTTCCTCATATTGCACTATGTTAAAATTTGGGCCCCCATAGGAAGCTCAAATATTAACTGAGAGACTTGATTCGAGCACACTTGAGTCTGACCCTTCGTAACAATGATGTTTACCAAATATTTATAAAACATTCTGACCAGTGATTCTGAAGAAGATTTTTAAAGCTAATTTCCCATATTGCCCTAATTTAAGATTTGGGCTCCTATATTGAGCACAAATACGAACCGAGGGGGCTTAAAGTCAACACACTTGTATCTGACCCCCCCCCCCCCCCCCCTTCACCCAACCACCCTATGGACGCAGTATGCCATATATCAGAATATTCTGATCAGTGGTTCTAGAGAAGAAATTTTTTTAATATCTGCAAATGTGCCGACTCAGCATTTTTTTTGATGGCTCCCCCACCCAACCACCCTCCCACAGAACACCCTGACACAACTGATGGCAATTTTTTATCATTCGATTCTATTGGTCCTAAGGATTCTTCATACCAAATAACAGTTCTCTGTTCCGTATGGTTAAGGACATATGGATGTTTAGAAATATTTTCCATTTTTAGCTCCTAGGGTTCCTACGGGGAACTTTGGAATTTTTTTAAACATGAATCAAGTACTTAGGACCCAATAATACCACATACCTAATTTCATTCACATTGGACCATCAATTCAGAAAAAAGAAATTTTGGGCGGGGCCAAAAATCTTGTCCCTCCCATTACGAAGACAAATATTAATCAGCGAACTTCGTTTGAACAAACTTGATTCTACACCTCAGAAGGCAGCTCCATACCAAATAACAAGACATTGTACCCACTGAGATTTTTCTACAATTTTGGAGAATTTTCCCCCACCCTCTCCCTATGGAGCGTGGCAACTTTATTTGAACAAACTTGAATTGAAATATGATAAGATCCATGCATATCAAATTTGGTTCAACTTGGCCCAGGGATTTAGGAGGAATATATTGTCATGTCTTTGAAAACGGCAATGATTCATTCGGATATAGGCCCAAAAACAGAAAAACTGAGAAAATACAATTCTCGAAAACACAGTTGTTATTTTTTATTAGTGTTTAAGGTCACATAATTATTCACAATGGCTAATCGTGACTGTGACAGTTTTACGGGTGGAGGAAGCTGGAGTACCCGGAGAGAACTACCGAGCATCAACAAGCAACTGTCAGCTCCTCGACATTCCAACTCTGTTCAAGCTCCGCTCAAGCAGGGTTACAGTGATTGAAGACATGTACACCATCGATGTGCAGTACGCCTTAGTACACGGCGTCATCATGCCCCCATGTAGGCAACCGGGATAAGTGCCTTGCACAAGGACACAACACGGGCCGTTCCTAATGGGGATCGAACTTGGTACCTCTAGCATAGTCCAACAGTCTACCACTGAGCCACCACGCTCTTCAAATACAGTTGTAAATGTATTCTAGTATTTTCACCAGTGCGTCAGTATTGAACGGGTTAAGAATGCATTAGTGCTGCAAAACTCCCAAATCAAAAATGATGCCATGTATCAGCCTCTCACGACTTTTAAACAACAACTGGCGAACGGCCAGATGCAAGGGCAACGGAAGCATCCGGGGGTGGGGAGGGGGTATCGAAAAAGGGTACTCGACTCTAGGAATGAGTTAAGACCAGGCGTTTACAACGTACCCTACATTGTAATGTGACACTCCAATACTGACTTTATATTTATAAAGCTTGAGAACTCGCCCATCGATTGTACAGCGTCGTTGTCTGGTGATTATCGAAATTGTGTGCCCTAAATTAAGAAAAATACAGTTTTCGGGCAGTAAAGTCTTCCCTTAGTGCACTTCTGCTGAAAAAAGGACAATGCGTTGCCCTCTTGCCCTCCGCTTACGGTACCCTAGGCCAGATGTTTGTTAAAACTTTACCTAACATGAAATGAAGACAACAATTGCAAGCAATATTCTTGAATACTTATTTTTTTTACTTTTTTGCGTCAAACACTTAGCTTATGATTCTCATTAGAATGAGCCCAACAAGCTCGTTCCAAAGCAAGCCAGAAAATAAGCAGACTGTCGTCTGCAAAATGAAGTCCCCAGAGGATGAATTTAGTGATGCTACCCAGCATAGCAACATAGCATCACTAAATTTACCCTCTGTGAACCTCATTCTGAATCAGGGTCTCAAAACTAAACAGAAAGAGGTACTCAGAGGATAAATTGGCCCACTGTCTGGGATAGCATCATCAAATTCACCCGCTGGGGACCTCATTTTGCAAATGTCAGACTGCTTATTTTCAGGCCTGTTCCAAAGAGGAGTTATAAGCTATATTTTTTAGGAAAAAACATGAAAAAAA
This sequence comes from Pictodentalium vernedei, assembly GCA_031216915.1. NCBI lineage: Eukaryota > Metazoa > Mollusca > Scaphopoda > Dentaliida > Dentaliidae > Pictodentalium > Pictodentalium vernedei. Next base: position 378,518,975 of record CM062293.1, read on the forward strand.
TGCCGCTCAGGATCACAGATCCAATGTCGAGTTGTGACCTTGACCTTTGACCTGGCGAGTCCAAGGTCAATAGGGTTCTTCCTCGCACCAAGGCCAACACACCTATGAAGTTTCATGACTCTAGGTTGAACCACTATCAAGTTCTCATCCGGAAACCAATTGTTGCGATATGCTATGTTCAAGGTCACTGTGACCTTGACCTTTGACCTGGTGAGTCCAAGATCAATAGGGTTCTTCCTCGCACCAAGGCCAACACGCCTGTAAAGTTTCATGGCTCTAGGTTGAACCACTATCAAGTTATCATCCGGAAACCAATTGTTGCGATATACTATGTTCAAGGTCACTGTGACCTTGACCTTTGACCTGGTGAGTCCAAGGTCAATAGGGTTCTTCCTCGCACCAAGGCCAACATACCTATGAAGTTTCATGACTCTAGGTTGAACCACTATCAAGTTATCATCCGGAAACCAATTGTTGCGATATACTATGTTCAAGGTCACTGTGACCTTGACCTTTGACCTGGTGAGTCCAAGATCAATAGGGTTCTTCCTCGCACCAAGGCCAACACACCTATAAAGTTTCATGACTCTAGGTTGAACCACTATCAAGTTATCATCCGGAAACCAATTGTTGCGATATACTATGTTCAAGGTCACTGTGACCTTGACCTTTGACCTGGTGAGTCCAAGATCAATAGGGTTCTTCCTCGCACCAAGGCCAACACACCTATGAAGTTTCATGACTCTAGGTTGAACCACTATCAAGTTATCATCCGGAAACCAATTGTTGTGATATACTATGTTAAAGGTCACTGTGACCTTGACCTTTGACGTAGCAAGTCCAAAATCAATAGGGTTCTTCCCCTCACCAAGGCCAATCTACCTATGAAGTTTCGCGAATGTGAGTTGAACCATTATCAAGTTATCATCCGGAAACCAATTGTTTAAGATTTACTATGTTCAAGGTCACTGTGACCTTGACCTTCGACGTAGCATGTCCAAAATCAATAGGGTTCTTCCTCCCACCAAGACCAACCTATATATGAAGTTTAATGAATGTGAGTTGAACCACTATGAAGTTATCATCCGGAAACCAATTGTTTACGCCCGCCCGCCCGCCCGCCCGCCATTCACCAAACTATAAGTCGAGTTTGACTTCGTCACAACTCGACTAAAAATAATGCAAATTGAATGATGAATTTTTGTGAATATCGCTGGTCGATTTTGGCCTTTACGTTGGGTAAAGGTAAAGGTAAAGGATGGAAGAGGTTCTCCATCAGGAGGGGTTTATAATTCATTTAGAATTTTATTTTAATCCATTTATCTAAAACTAATACAGTAGATATTCTTGAAAAAAATTTTTTTAATTAAAACTTGCCTCAAAACATAGCTGTTTTAAGTTTATTATTTTACAAGGATTGGCGAGCAAGTTATGCAACTTATATTAACGCCTCTCCTTGGTCCAACTGCGCATATGTGTGGAATAACCTTCTTAGTGGCACTTCATGGCCACACTCTTCTCGAATACTACGAAGGGATCTTTATCCTGCACGAAGTGTTCTGTCTCTGTACAGAAGGACAGCCAATTTACGTCCGCACCCCATAGGATGGTACGCTGTGATGGCATGGTAGGAATATAATACACAAAGTTAATTTAGGGACTCGCACAGCTCAACGGTGTGAAAGATACACATTTTTGGCTCCATATTTTAACGCTTTACCTGACATGAAAAGCAGACATTTGCAAACAAAATTCTTGAATAATTAATTTTTTTCATTTTTTGTCTCAAAAACATAGGTTATGACCCCTCTTTGGAACGAATTCGATGAGCCATTCCAAGGAGGGGTCATAACCTATGTTTTTGAGACAAAAATGAAAAAAATAGTTATTAATTAATTGGCGATTTTTGTGAATAGCGCTGGCCGGTTTTGATCGTTATGTTGGGTTAAGGGTTAAACAATTTGGAAAATATAATTTTATATGCATCCATTCATGTCAGATGATTTGAACGCTTAGTTTCCCAGTAACACGCTAAAGAATGGACCATTGTTCCAGGACCTGGAATTCGAAAAAGCTACTTCCCACTGAGCGATCAATTCGAATTCCCGTGTTGTGTTCTTGGGCAAGGCACTTAACCCCGATTGTCCACAGGGGGGCACGATGATGCAGTGTACTAATGCGTACTGCATGTCGATGGTACACATATCTCTAACCAATCTAACCCTGTCCGTGCTGCAGTGAGGAGTTACGATGTTGGGGAGCTGGCAGCTGCTCATCATTGCTTGGTAGTTCTCTCCAGGTACTCCGGCTTCCCCCACCCGTAAAATTGTCACGGTCATGATTTGCATAAGTATAAAATAAATAAATAAATCTACTTCCCAGAGTAGACGGTGTTTAAACTCCCACTATGTCAATGCAATATGTTCAACTGGAATGGTGTGGGGTGGTGGGGTGTGGGGTCCGTTGGCTGATTTTTTTTTTTTTAGCTTCCAAGTGAGTTTTGATGGATGTCAGAAACACAAAATCACCCTTTGAACCCCACCTCAGCTCATCGTGTCCCCCATTGTTTGTTTTTAATAAACCTATCAAAATCATGCAAAAGTCAGTTTAAAGAAAAAACAATCCATCCCCCTCCCCACCTTCAAAAATTTGAACGCAAGAAAAACTCCCATTGGACTCTGATTGCTCCAGGGTCTCAAGCAGCCTGGTGGGTTCCATTTGAACAAACGTTAATCTTGTCTAGACTAAATTTAAATGCAATCAGCTCCATCACTATGGGCAGAAGTCATTTAAATAAACGTGTAGCAAATTCTTTGTTGATTTCTTGTGAAATTTCAAATGCTTCTGGTGCTTTAGGAGACAGTAATGCTATGTACCAAATATCAGAAGACTCTGCCTGGTAGGTCTGAAGAAGATCTCTAAAGAATATTCCTCATATTGTACAAAGGTAGAATTCGTGCTCCCACATTCAGCCCAAATATGCACGCGGGGCTTGATTGGGACAAAATTCAACTGGACCCCCACCCTGTTAGGATGCTGAACACCAAATATAAACAAATTCTGACTAATAGATCAGAAGATTTTTAAAATTAAATTGAAGTAGATCCCACACAGAAGTTGTATACCATACATTAAAAGATTCTGATTGGTGATTCTGAACAAGAGGATTTTTAAAGATTATTTTTCATATTGTAGTAAGTTAAAAAATATTCAGGCCCCAAGAGAGGGTCCAAATGTGATATTTAAGCCAGGGAGTCAGGGACATGTTTGAACGAACTTGAATCTCCCCCCTCCCCTCCCCCCACCCCCCCTCCCCCCCCCCCAAAAAAATGCATACCAAAGATTTTGATAAGTAGATCTGAAGATTGATTTCAAATAATAACCTTCACATTACTCCAAGTTAAAATTTGGGATTCCATATATGTATACCAAATGAGTTCAAATATGAAATCAGAGACTTCATGTAAACAAATTCGAAGCTGACTCCCCTAATAGCTCGTCGAATACCAAATTCAAAAGATTCTGATTGGTGGTTCTGGAGAAGATTTTTAAAGATTGTTCCTCACCGTGCATCAAGTTACAGTTCTTTAAAAATATGAGCTTCATCCACTGAACTGAAGTTTGATCGTGGTATAAATATAGAATATACACATAGTCGCTTGGTGTACCAAATGTTCACCATGAGTGGTGAAGTGGTGTTAACCGTGAGTCTTTAGCATGCGGTTAACACCACTTCACCATGGGTGGTGAACATTTGGTACACCAAGCTACTTTGGGTATAATTTATTTTTACCATGATCGTCAGATTAATAAGAGTTTAAATGTTAAATAAATCAGTATTCACACATGTGAATCTGTTTTTGTTTACATGAGCACCGGTGGGCGGAATTTCGCCGAAACGAAATAGAAAACAAAAAGCACAAATTATGGGGCCTTTTTCATTAAAATAACATAATAACATACTATTTCGAGTTATGGATGCTATGGTAACTTGAGACAATGCATGTTTGTTAATTTTTGGTATCTTATGAGGTAAACTTATTTAAAAACGTAATAAATAATTGCTGTTTCATTTCATTCTTCACGACGCAAAGAGTGATAAATTTAGACAAGTTTGCATTCAAGACGAGGTCATCAAAGGTCAACGTGTAAATTTTTACTATTGAAATCCCACTGCTGGCGTGTTCACCACGGTTGGTGTGTAAGGCTAAAATTTATGTCAGCCACAGGCGAGGTGACCCTGGTTGCGACGGATAGCAAAATTCAAATTCCAAGTACATAAAGGTTAATAACTCTTGCAAACGTACTCATTAAACATGGGTCTAGACACCAAAAGGTACTTGCATAGTAATGCCCCCAAATATGATACCATTTCACAAAGTATTTTAGAAGTTAGTGAGTTTGAAAACTTAATGGCCGCAGACAGATGGACAGAGACGAACACTGCCACATATAGAGCTCGTTCCAATAAGGTGTCACATACATGTTAATATGGTTTTGTGGACGGACGGACAAAGAGACAGATACAGCCACATGCAGATTTGCTTGTGGCAGGTAAACATAGGGGAAAAAACATACATGACCCATCACTGGAACGAGCTTGTGGCAGCTAAAAATAGGAGAAAAAAACATACCATGACCCATCATTGGAATGAGCTCAATGAGCTCGTTCCAATGAGGTGTCACATGATATGGTATAGTGTTCAACCAATTACCAAAATTGGCCGCTGATCGGTTACATGTTATTTGAGCTCACAATCGATCGATTCTGATGCCAATTCCGATTGTAATACCGTGCACTACTAGACAAGTCAAGGCTCGAAAGAACTGCATTAAACTGAACTTATTTTACTGGTTTACAATCCGCTCACTACCAGTAAGTCAAGATGCGAAAGAACTACATTAAATTGAACATATATCACAGTGTTAAACTCTGTTGAATCAGATCCAGTAAATTACCAGTCGCGCACTCTTGGGCGGTAAGCATGGCTCTCAGAGCCATGTTTACCACCCAAGTGGCAACTGTTAATTTTCTGCGCCCTGAGTAAACTGAATGCAGCCTTCACTTTTCCGGTATGAACTGGTGATTGCCGCAAGTACGCTCAATTGTAAGCTTTACATGTCGTTTAACTTGTATATCCGGTAAAGGGGCATCTAGAGAGATTAAGAATAAACATTGTGGTGGTTTTTCATCTTTATTGCATGGTATCATTGACATCATTTTACATTAACAATTGAACAATTGCAAAAGATAATAAAATGCGGTTTATGAATCATCAAAAGATGCCAATAGGATCACCGACACATTTACAATTTACTATGTGAAGGTTCACTGTGACCTTGACCTCTGACCTAATGATTCCAAAATAAATAGGGCTATTTCTTGCACCAATGCCGACTTACTATGAAGTTTCATGAACGTAGGTGGAACTATTGTCAAATTATCATCTGGAAACCAAATGTTTATGATTTATTATGTTCAAGGTCACTAGTGAGTCCAAAATAAATAGGGGTCTTCCACTCACCTAGGCCAACCTACCTATGAAGTTTCATGAATGTGAGTCAAACCATTATCTCAAGTTATCATCGGGAAACCAATTGTTTACGATTTATTATGCTGAAGGTCACTGTGACCTTGACCTTTCACCTAGCATGTCCAAAATAAATAGAGTTCTTCCTCTCACTGATGCCAACCTACCTCTGAAGTTTCATGAACGTGGATTGAAACATTATCAAGTTATCATCCGGAAACCAATTGTTTATGATTTACTATGTTGAAGGTCACTGTGACCTTGACCTCTCACCTAGCGAGTCCAAAATAAATAGGGTTCTTCCTCTCACTGATGCCAGCCTAACTATGGAGTTTCAAGAATATGCGTCGAACCATTATCAAGTTATCATCTGGAAACCAATTGTTTTGACTTAATATGTTCAGGGTCACTGTGACCTTGACCTTTGACTTAGTGAGTCCAAAATAAATAGGGTTCTTCCTCTCATGAAGGCCAACCTACATATGAAGTTTCATGGATGTGGGTTGAGCCGTAGTCAAGTTATCATCCAGAAACCAATTGTTTACAATTTACTATGTTCAAGGTCACTGTGACCTTGACCTTTGCCCAAGCAAGTCCAAAATTAATAGGGTTCTTCTGTTCACCGATACCAACCTACCTATGAACATGGGTTGAACCATTATCAAGTTATCATCCGGAAACCAATTCTTTAAGCCAGCCCGCCTACCCAAATGCCCACCATTCATCAAACTATAAGTCGAGTTTGACTTCATCACAACTCGACTAAAAATGCTTGGCAACAATCTGTTGAACTGATGATCCAGGAGCCATTGCTGTTGTCATCCGATTGCCCACAATCGGCCGATTGTGGTGGCTGGTTCCAGTCATCGGTTGAACACTAATATGGTTTTGTTGATTTTTTTTTTTAAAATATTAAATTTTTAAATTACACAGGAAGATGTGGACGATTGGTCAGATAAAGGGCTTTTAATCAATAGTTGTTAGCTATACTGCACAGAATACTCCTGGATTTTCCTTCAGAAAACACAATGTCACAACAGACAATGCTTTAAATTGGGCCTAATAGTACAGCACAGGATACACATATAATTCCAGGGTTTCCTCAAAGTGATGACATGCCGTTATGAGACACAAAGAGGATTTTAATCAATAGTAACGAACGGGAACATTGCTAGATGGGCGTTGTGAAGGGGTCACCCCCAACAAACACCACAATTATCGCCTAAAGTTTCAAAAGCTACAAATTCGGTGACGTAAATTTCAAAAGTAGGAAATTCAATATCAATTTACTTTGCTCCTGTCATATATTGTTGGTCAGACCCAATGTAATTTTCCAATTTTTGACTTTTTCAATCAGCTGACAAAAGTTTCTGAAATTCCATCTCGTTTCTGAGGCCAGTCACGTTTTTCGTATTCATACCTCACACTGACCAGTTGGAAACGTCAGTCATTTGGAAGGGATAGATATTGGCTGAAGAGCAGTCAGCTTATAGTCCTGTGTAGCATGGTCAGTGTAAGGGAAAACTCATGGAACTACCTGGGGAAATGAATTTTTCTTGTGGACAAAATGACTAGATTTAAGCCAGAGGGAGGCTTCAGAATCAATCTCAGGGGTTCATATATAAAAAAAAAAATTACCAGCAGTTGCCCCAGGACCCAAACTACAGAGGGGGTACCCCTGTCGAACTCTCCCCCAATTCAGGGCTTTGAGCATGCCTAAAGTATGCCGTGCTTGAACTCCAACCCATAGTTAGAAGTCTAACTTCCATTGAACCCCCTCAAGCTACATGTACATCTCTAGCAATAAAGAGTACAACGCAAACTAACTGGGGTGTTTCTCCAATAGCGTTCTCCTGATGATCGGAACTGGCTAAGTTAAACAACATGTGAAGCTTACAATTGAGCGTACTTGCGGCAATTGCCAATTCATACCAAACAAGAAGAATGTTACTAAGGTAACACATGCCCCCCCCTTGTGACCTTCACCTTGCAGATGCAGTGGAAACTATTATACACGACACACCTTCTGACTGTCCTTAACATTTGTAAAAAGTTTAACAATTGTACTATGATTCATTTCTTAGTTATGAAAAATATGTCTTGTGTATATAGATGATGTTATCATATTTTCAGATCCATTTGAACAGCATATGGAGAGACTTCAAATGTTTTTTAAAAGGTTGCAGGAGTGTGGTTTGAAGCTCTCTCCATCAAAGCGTAAATTTTTTTATGGAAAAGGTTTCATGTGTAGGCCATGTTGTGTCTGCAAATGGTACTGAGGCTGACCCATCTAAGATTGATAAAATTGTCAATTGGCCCACACCTAATAATGCTGACGACTTAAGAAGATTCTTAGGATTTGCCGGTTATTACCAGAAGTATGTCAGAAACTTCTCAAAAGTTTCATAACCATTAACTGACTTGCTTCCCCCTACAAAAATATCAAAAAAGAAAGGTAAAATAAAGTCAGATTATACTGACAAGTGGAAATGGGGTGAAGAGCAAGTATTAGCATTTAATAAACTTAAAGACTGCTTATCAAAGCCACCAGTATTAGGTTATCCGGATTATAGCAAACCATTTGAATTGCATACTGATGCAAGTTCCTGTGGCTTAGGAGAAGTTCTTTATCAGAAACAAAATGGAGTAAAAAGGGTTATTGCTTTTGCAAGTCGTGGTGTCATTAACTCAGAGAGAAACTATCCAGCACATAAGTTGGAGTTCTTAGCTCTGAAATGGGCTGTTACTGACAAATTTTACGATTACTTGTATGGACATGAATTTGTGGTATTCACAGACAATAATCCTTTAACTTATGTGCTTACTACAGCGAAACTTGATGCAACTTCGCAGAGATGGCTATCATCTTTGGCAGCATTTAATTTTGAAATATTTTATAAGCCTGGTAAAATGAATATTGATGCAGATTGTCTATCTAGACTGCCAGAATATGTTCAAGAAATTCCAGAAGAAGAAAAAATTGGGAAGACTTCTATTCAGGCCATTTGTAAATCTTTACAAGTACAACAGCCATCTGTAGAGAGTGTGTTGTTCTGCTGATGTATTGGACTCTTTTGATGAATCAACTGGTCAAGATATTGATGCTATGACATCAAGAGATTGGAGAAGTTTACAAGAGAAAGACCCCTTCTTAGGTCTATGGATGAAAGCTGTACGATCTGGTGCTCGTCCAAGAAGATAATCTTTGCCAATGCTAAAGGACCATTCAGCTATGTTTCGTCATTTTGATATGTTTAAGATACAATGGGGAGCACTTTATAGAGAAACTACCTTGAATTCTCAAGTTCGTCTCCAGCTCATTATACCATCTTCTCACACCAGAACTGTTTTGACATCTCTACATAATGACATCGGACATCCAGGTAGAGAACATACCAGTTCTTCAATAAAACAAAGGTTTTATTGGACTGGTATTGACAATACAGTTGAAAAAAAGTGGATACAGAACTGCAAGCGTTGTTTGTTTAGAAAATCACCAACCAATGCAAGAGCACCACTGGTTTCTATTAAAACTTCACATCCCTTAGAAATTCTGTCCATGGATTTTTTGACACTGAGACATAAAAAGGTGGTCATCAATATATCCTGGTAATTACAGATCATTTTATGAAGTATTCACAGGCGTATCCAACCAAGAACATGACAGCAAGAACAACTGCAGATGTAAATTTTAATAATTTTAAAGTACACAATGGTTTTCCTGATCGGTTGCATTCAGACCAAGGTGGGAATTTTGAAAGAGCACTGATCAAGGAGTTGTGTCAATTGTGCGGTGTACAGAAATCAAGAACGACACCATACCATCCAATGAGAAATGGGTTGTATGAGTGGTTCAACCAAACTCTTCTAAGTATGTTAGGTACTTTGGGGCCTGAAGAAAAAAAAGATTGGAAAAGTTATGTTGGCCCGTTAGTACATGCATACAACTGTAACAGGCATGAGAGTACAGGTTTTACTCCCTTTTATCTTATGTTTGGTCGGGAGCCTCGTCTCCCAATTGACATTTTGTTTGGAACAAACATTTTAATTCAGAAGGAGATGTGTCTGATTATGTTTCAGAACTTAGGGAGCGATTAGCTTCCTCTTATGGCCTAACTTCCTCTGCTGTTAAGAAGGCACAACATCGACAGAAGGCTAAGTATGATCTCAGGGTGCGAGGTGCATCTGTTAAAGTTGATGACAGGGTTGTAGTTAAAACTCTGGCTTTTGATGGCCATCACAAACTGGCAGATCGGTTCGATCATGAGATCTATCATGTTGTAGAAAAACCAAATAAAGGCATTCCTGTATTTGTGATTGAAAATGGAGATGGTTTGAGAAAAACATTACACAGGAACCATTTATTGCCCATAGGATCTTTGCCCTTGGACACTGATGTTGACGATAAAGACATTCAGGAGTTGGAAACAGATTCAACAATGTTACCTACAGACGACAAGAAAAAGCCTGTACCATCATCTCGTAATGTTCCTGTACCTTCCAAGGAATCTGAAGATATGTTACAGCATCATAAACCAGTGCCGCCACCACTTGTTATTCCAAGAAAAAGAAAACTAGTTCACCAAAGCGTGTTTGTCAGATTCCAGCTAAAGACACCTGCCAAGTTGAAAGTGAGACTTCGGATGAAGAATTGGTAATATGTGATAAACTTCCAAGGCATCCAGTGGTACCGTCAACTGCTTTATGCGAGGAAGAAATTGCCCCGTCTCAACCAGGTGATGGCTGAGTGTTGCAATTAGGGACCGGTGTGACTGCTATGCCAGAACAGTGGTAGATGGAGAAGTTCAAACCTGAACTGCAGAGAAACGTCAAATCTCTCCAATTGTAGATAGTTGTTCAGTATCGTTGGTGACAATACTGAAGTACAGGTCCGTTTTGGAGCTGAAACAGAGATACTGAATGGCCAGAGACCTGTTTCTCCTGTGTTGGACATTGCATCTGCAGATGCATTATCAGCCTCTGATGTTAATGTTCCAACACCAACACCCCAAAGGTCTCAGAGGCAGAGGAAACCACCAAGATGGCTTGAGAGTGGTGAGTATGTACAGTGGAGCCCACTTAATTGGATATCTCTTAATTGTATATCTCTGTTAATTGAAGATAATTTTCAAACACAAAACCATTTACCATACCTTCAGTACAAATTTTATCTGTTAATTGCATATGGGTTGTAGTAAACTCTTGTTAATTGTATATAAATTTTTGTAATTGTTGAAAACAATTACTGTGACACGCACTAAATTCCCCTTATTTATCAACCTTCTTGACCTCACTACATCCAATACAGGCATTTATTCTATTATATCTTGTTTGACAGAGCTCTATGAGCTCTGTCAAACAAGATATAATAGAATTAATGATCAGTCTACCTCCAGAACAAACGAAACTGACCAAATCCCTGTTAATTGTACACTCCTGTTAATTGAATAATTTTCACTGGCAAAATGGATATTCAATTAAGAGGATTCTACTATACTTAGTCAATCTTCTCAAGCAACTAAAGAAAAATGTAAGCCCTCCACAGTTGAAAAAGTTGAACTGCTTAAGAAATTAACATCAATCAAAAGAGGTATTTTCAGGCATGTCCCCTGACAGGTTACAGGTTTTTAATGCAGTATTAGATTGATTATTTTATGTGTATATTTTACAGTGTAGTGACAGGTTTTTTTACAGGTTTCTAAATAGAATTAGCAGCTTTGAGAAGCATCTACAGTTAAAACTAGAAGTCCTGTCACGAACTGTGCGCTTATCTAGGCTTAATTGCACGTAGGAATTGCGCGCAATTGCCATATCAAATGGCATCCAAAAGCACGGCAGGTTCTCCTGATTACAGATAGAAAACACAGGTAATGTTTCTGTCAATGGTCATAACGCGTAGATTAACGCGCAGATCGACGCACTATTTGTGCGCATTTCATGACAGGACTTCTAGTTTTAACTGTATACTGTAAATTCAATATATTCTTAAGGTGTTTGAAGTTAGAGTTACTTAAATTGTACATAAAGATTATCGGATGAAATATTCATCTTTAGACAGATAATTTGCATCTATTCCACATGAATCTCCTCTAAAAAAATACTCTTTGTATAGCTTCGGATTACTGTTAAAGTTTGTTATGGCTGCTGAAATCTATTTAACAGTCAACTGAGTGTGTTAAGAGAATTAGGCCTGAGGCTGACTTGTGTTTCCACAATTAAAATTTATTTACAGGACTATTTAGTTACAGAATCATGTTTATTTATTTATTTATTTATTTATTTATTTATTTATTTATTTATTTTGTTTTAGTGACTAAACCAATCTATCTGTCTTTCGGGGATTAATGTTTATCATTTATCTCTTTTCTAGATTAGTATTCAACATCATTCAATATTCCGTTGAATGCCGAGGACGTCATTTTTTTTTCAAGGAGGGGGAGAATGTGACAGTGTGCAAAAAAGTAGTACCAAATTATTAATATTTAAATACTTTTATTTACTTTATTCTACAGGTCAACGCTGCATGCTAATGCAGATTTTTTAATAATTTGATATTTCAGCTAAATAGTTGGTTGTGAGCGCTTTGTCTTTGCGATTTGGTTTCTTTCAGGTTAAGGAGGTTTTGTGAGTTGTAGTCATTCGTGCTGCATGGGTTCGTTTGGCATGGAATTGGTCTGGTCTGTTTCATTCTGATCTTGGACATTGTTGATATCAGTACAGTTTATGTGGAGGCAAGCCTTTGAAGAAAAGTGTAAAGACCTGTGTCGTTTTGAGATGGTAAGGTGTTTTATTGACTGATTTCAAATTGAATATCAATATTTGTACATCTGCAGTTTGATCGGCATTACCAGCCCCGATCAACCCGCAGATGAACATATATTGATAACAGGAGTATTCTCCTTTTTTTGGCGAACCTAAATTGTTTAATCCCTTCATTGTATAAACTGAGTACTAATGTCTTATATTTTTCTAATTTGCAGAGTCAGCTATAAATTGTTATAATACATGTTCATGGAATGCTGATGGTGTAAATATTACATGGATGGCATGAAAATAAATAAAAAGAACTGTGATGTTTTAATAAATTGTATATATAGAACTGTCAGAAGGAGTTCACACACTTTTTATCATATACCTCAGAGCATAGATCCACGACTCTGCGATACTGACTTGACTTGAACAAACCTGAATCTGATGCCCCCAACCAATGGGGCTTTATCCCAAATATCAAAAGATATTAACCTAGGGACTTGGATTGAACAAACTTGAACCTGACCTCCACTTCCACCCCACTTCTGTCCGAAAGATGTATACCAAAAATCGCGACATCGACGCCGCAGCTGCGACGGGTGGTGCAATTTCACAAAATTTTAAGTCCATCAAGGGCCATAACTCCTAGAAAAATATTTGGAACAACACATGCATTGAACAGTGGCTAGACATCAATAAGATACACTTACATGCCAAATATAAAGTCATTCCATCAAGTATTTCAAAAATTATTGAGTTTTGAAACTCGTTGTTCATCAAGGGCCATAACTCCAAGAAAAATATTTGGAACAACACATGCATTGAACAGTGGCTAGACATCAATAAAATACACTTACATGCGAAATATAAAGTCATTCCATCTAGTATTTCAAAAGTTATTGAGTTTTGAAACTCGTTGGTCACAGACAGACCGACCGACCGACCGACCGACCGACAGACAGACCGACAGACAGACAGACAGACATGGCCATTTATAGAGCTGCTAGTCGCAGCTAAAAATTAAATAAGATTTTGACTGGTGATCTGATGAAGATCTTGAAAGATTATTGGACTAAGTTACAATATGGGCTCCCACAGGCAGCCCAAAAACGAACCCAGAGACTTGATTTGAACAAACTTGATTCTCTGCCAGTCCCCTAAAGATTGCTGTACAACAAACCTTACAGATTTTTAAACAATTGTCCTCATATTTCATCACGTTAAAACTGCGTTTCAAAAAAAGGACCCCAAATATGAACCCAGAGCAGTGATTTGAAAAACCTAAATCTGCCCCCTTCCCACCCACCCACTAAAATTCCTGTATACCAAACCTGAAAATATTCCAACTGTTGGATCTGAATAATACTACAATCTGACCGCCAGAGCATGTTAGATACTCAATATTAAAAGACTGTTACTGATGTTTCTGGAGAAGGAGAATGTTCCTCAAATTGCAGTAAGTTAAGATTCAGGCTCTTATGAGGAGGCAAATTAATAACCTTGAGATTTGATTTGAAATACTTAAATCTGACCACCTGAGGACAAGATTTTTAAGGAATATTCCTCCCAGTGCGCTAAGTTAAAATTTCGGCTCCAACAGGAAGCCCAAATATTAACCTACACAGTTAAGAATGTGGTCTGAACAACCATAAATCTGACCCCCACCTCCCCTTAAGAATGTTCTACGCCATATATGAAAAGATTCTGATTAGTGATCACTAAGATGGAGATTTTGAAGAATATTCTTTAATAATTGTACTTTGTTAAAATATAAACTCAGGGAATTGACTTGAACAAATTTGAATCCGATCCCACAGTGGATGCCGCGTCACAACTATCAAATCATGCTGATTGGTGGTTTTGGATTTGAAGAAGTTTTAAGTTTATTCTTCATTTTGCATACTAACCAAGGGAGTTGGTTTGAAGAAACTTAAATCTGATCCTCCCCCACTCATCTTAAGGATGTTGTATACCAAATATCAAAAGATTCTGACTGGTGGGTTAGGGAAGATTTTAAAGAATATTCCTCATAATGTTCAGTTGTATACAAAATGTCAAAAGATTCTGACCAGCGGTTCTGGAGAAAGACCTTTTGTAGATTTTTAATAACATTCTGACACAGCATTTTCCCTTTACGAACAGTGCTAAAATGGTGTCTTGTAAACAGCCAAAATATGAATCTTTCCTTACGGACTAAGTTTGAACAAACTTCAATCTGACATATCCCAATCAAGCCAGAAAATAAGCAGACTGTCATCTGCAAAATGAGGTCCCCAGAGAGTGAATTTAGTGATGCATCATTCACTTTTTACCCTCAAAAATCACAGTTTACCCTCTGTGAACCTCAATCTGAATCAGGATCTCAAAACTAAACAGAAAGGCACCCAGAAGACAAATTGGCCCACTGTTTAGGATAACATCATCAAATTCCCCCTCTGGGGACCTCATTCTGCAAATGTCAGAAAGCTTATTTTCAGGTCTTGTCCGAATCTTTATATCTCTATAATCTAGAGACATTAACATTAAACTTTATATAAAGTACATGAATGTGAATTACAGATCTTTTGATCAGACCAATTTGGGCACGACAGCAAATATAGATCAGCCGTATTGTGGCCTGCATGGCTGGAGAAAAAGCGCCGGTATTTTCTTCTTTGTGGTGTCTGTTTTAGGTTTCTGGTACCCCTCTTAAAATGATAGTTTACAACCCTTTGTCATAAGTCTTCAACATTATCAATGGTTCCCACCACTACTTGACATAAGTTTACCCGAAAAGGCTTCTTGGTTTCCCAGCCCAGTGTCAAGCCAAAGTCTTATTTGAATGTGAATTACACATGACGCTTAATAAGAAATGCCACAAACATGAATGCAATAGATCTCCAGCTCCAAGATGATCATACAGAATTGTCCAAAGAAAAGCAATCAGCGTCGACAGTGTCGTATATGACACTGTCGACGCCGATTGCTTTTCTATAGTGAACTCTGTGGTTTTGGGGTTTTTTTTAATTATTTATCTGTTGCATTGTTTGATTCAAAGGTAAGCTCTTAGCTATATTGCAAGAATCGGGGAAACCTGGCCAAACTATATATTGTCGAAACACTGCAAAACTTTGGAAAAAGTTTCAAGCTCCACATAATTTGGGCGCAAATATCTTATTTGGGCACAGTGTTTACCATCGTTATTTGGGAAGAATTTAAAAGCCTGGTGAATTAGAAAATCGTTTGGTCACTTTTATGTTGAAAATTTACAATTTTTTATCCTTAAGAACCAAATCCAATTACCATATTTCACTCGGCCACAAAACAATCCTCTCTCTGTCTACAGTGAATATAGTTTTTGGAGTTATCACCCTTGTTGGTCATTTCTTCAGTTGCAAATCCTGATGACCGAAAATAATTTAGCACTCTACCAGTTAAAATGCTTGGATCCCCCAAAAGATCCTTGTGCCTGTTGAATTGTGAGCGTTAATGGCAGTGGCTCAAAATTCGTCTAGTGGTTTTGAAATACCGTTCGGACTTCCGTTTCTTACCAGTGTCTTTGAGTTTGAAATGTTGGTTCTTCTAAGGTTGGCCCCGTTATCTGCATTCTATCTGGTTGCTTCTGAGGAAAAGACAAATTCGGGCAAACAGCTCCTTTTCCGATATCAACGCTTTTATTAAATTCAAAGTCTAAAGTCTCAAGAAGAACTCTACCAAGTTCTAGCAACAAAGTTCAAAATTAATATGCTACAACTTTCACCAATACTGCATGGAGTGACGGTTGTTTTCTCAGGGCAGTCAATACTATCAGCCAAAGATTTTGTTAATTTGTTCAGTGTTTCTGGCAATGAATCATTTACGAGTGTGACCAGAGGTGTCTATTCTGGGGTTCTGCTGGCTGTTATATACACATTGGAATGTGACTGGGCTTGAGCAAAATTGCAAATTCATGCATCATTAGCATCACCTGCTCTCAACTAAGGCAATCAAGAGATCAGGTGACGTAAGGCAACCCTTGCCAAAGAAGTGCCTTAAACAGTACTTTCCCATACTCCAACCCAAATCTCCAAGCTTCAATGGACGACAGTCTGGTGAATGTCCTATGTTTTTTGAGCGCTTGGTATATAGTGGTCTGAACTAGCTGCACCAGTTGAAACTGGCTAAACATCATGTGACTATTGGAGTTCTGCAAATCAGGTATGATTTGACAGAACAATGGAATACTTTGACAACTAATTGTCAAGTTCTCATCAAGTTAAATTCCTCATCACCCTTAGAGGAAAATCACACAATCAAACTTGACAACTTAACATACCAAAATGCCCGATAGTCATCACTATCTGAGTGCAGTTTTTGTTATTCTGGTCATGATAAAAAGAGGCCTTTTTTAACCTTCTTCAAGCATAAAGCTGATACACTGACAGCAGTGTACCTACTGGAATATACATGTTCACTTGCAAGCGTATCCGATGTTTTGCTAAAAACAATGGGAACCTTGATTGATAGGTAATAATTACAAAGCTTGCAATTTTCACCAGATCTCCTATGTTTTGTAGTGCAACATAATTGAATATTTCCCTATTCTGTATGGGTATATTCTATACGAGTGTTTTCTGTCTTTGAAGTACTCATCTTATTTTGTGAGTATTTACTATAGGCTCTAATGACCCCTTTAACACTTTACCTATCATGAAATTTGCCACTGTATGCCAAATTTCATAACAGTGCCCCCCCCCCCCCCCAACCCCCAATATAGAGACCAGACCGCACACCTGGTGCCCACCCATGGGATAATCGTTGATATCCACACAAACACTAGATACCACTCTACTGCAAATTGGTTGAGTGGTAGATACCCGTTATACTACAATCGAGTAGCAGATACCCATTACACTACAATCTTATAGGAAGTACTATTATTTTCTACATACTTGCAGGTTTGGTAGAAGGTGTTTGTCTAATAGATGCATCTACATTTATCGCAGCAGTTACGTTTCCACCATAATTGTCTGTGCTTGTTGGTGATGTCTCTTTTGGACCTAGAAAGATACATCACATTAGGTGCCATCTGGTTATGATATGAAAATCCACGGAGTTCTTCTCTGTCGTGCCGATACCTCTATTTGGATCCTGTGAAGCTTCGAAATTCAATACAATTACAAAATGTCTGGATGATCCGATTTGATTCGAGTTGCGCAGATTTGAATCATGGAGAAGATCTCAAAATCATATCAAGGCAATATCTACAGTTGTAAGAAAGTGTATTATCTTCATTTGCTAGAATGGCAACATTCAATTCAGGATTCGATTTGGTTTGAAATTCTCTGCCCAATTCGATTTGGGATTCAATTCTATTCGAAATTTAGAATTTGCAGGACCCTAACCTCTGTCAAGTCCATTTTATTCCTCAATGACAGGAATAAACACTTTCAACAGCCAGGGACACATCACGTTGGGCAGTTTTATGGGAGAAGGAAAGTGGGGTACCCAGAGAGAACCACCGGGCTGCAGCGAGCATTTAGTAGACTCTCCAACTCCCTAACTCCTCACAGATAGAGTTACCAGTGGTTGAAGACAAGAGCACTTTCAACATGAATTACGTCTTTTTACACAGAGCCACCCACATGGGCAATTGGGAATAAGAGTCATGCCCAAGGATACAACACAGTAACCTCTAGCCAGGATCGAACCGTCAAACTTTCGGTTTAAATGGTAGAGTGCTGAAGTCCATATTTGGGCTTTATTCTGAAGTCCACGTATTGCAATTTAAAGGCTTCATATTCTGTGGATGTGCTTCATATTATCTTTGAAGTGATATTATATTATCTGTTAGGATTTGCCTTGTCACAATTTATGGGAGAGTGCAGGCACTCTCCCATAAATTGTAACAAGAATAAAGATGCACAAAAAATTTCCAGGACCAAAAATAACTTAGCACTTTACCAGTTAAAGTCCAGACATTTTCCACTTAGCCACCGCACTCTCAATAACTAAGAGAAACCAACCAATTTTAACGAACATCAAGTAGGTTATCTTCTTCCACAACAATCATAGTTGGGCAAAGCTTCCACGTCATTGGAAGAGAATTACAGGAAAGTAAGCTTCCCTTAACTTCCTGAATCTGTCAGTAAATTTAACAGTAAGGGTATTGGTAATTTCAATTGAAAAAAAAAAAAATTGAAATTCCAAAATGTTAGCGAATTTGTATCATTTATGTGCGTATCATTTTCGACCTTAAACAAGAGGCCCCACGGGGCCTAAAGTGCTCACCTTGAACAGAACCCGATATGAGGCCACGAATGAATCTACATTAAGTAATCAATCTCCATCCTTGAGCCCCTCAGTGGTGACTGAAATAGCCCAAGCATCATGCCTTTTCTTCAGTTAATCATAATGTAAAATGTGGAGCTCCACTATGGAGACCCTTGACATACAACCTATGTTATTCATTTATTTATTGGTGTTTAAGGTCACATATTTCTGTACAATGGCTAAGCATGACCACGAACTTTTATGGGTGGAGGAAGCTGGAGTACCTGGGGAGAACCACCAAGCAATCGCGAGCAACTGTCAGATCCCCAACATACTAACCCCACACAAGCAGGGTTAGCATGGGTTGAAGACAAATGCACCATAAACGTGAAGTACGCATTAGTACACAATGCCATCATGCCCCCATGTGGGGAATTAGGGTGCAGTGTCTTGCCCAAGGACACAAAACGGTTGTCGCATGTGGGATTCGAACAGAGGACCTCTCAGCTTGCAGCCTGCACCTCTACCAACTGAGCCATCGTGCCCTATACAGCCTATGTGGATTAATCTTAGTTACACACCTCTAGAGGGTACTTCATAAAAAGTTTCTCATTCTTCAGCTACATGAATCCTTATAAAATTAACTTGGTATTATGTTTCTATTTTTAGCACACACTGAATCCCACAATAACTAGAGTTATTTTTTATCATATAAATCAAATATCTGTTTCCAACTTATGCTGCGTATTAATTTTTTGTGAAATCGTACTAAGAGTCCTCAGTAATGAACTAGAGATGTTGTATACCAAATACGAAAGGATTCTGACTGGTGGATCTGAAGAGGAAGATGTTTAAGGAAACTTCCTTATACTGCACTAAGGTAAAATTTGCGCTACCATAGGGAGCCCAGATATGAACGCAGGGATCCAATTTGAACAAACTTGAATCTGACCCGCCTAGAGATGTTGTATACCAAATATGAAAGCATTCTGGTGGATCTGAAGAAGATTTTTAAAGACTATCCCCATGATCGTACTAAGTTACAATTTGAGCTCCCACAGGGAGCCGAATTCTTAACCCACACACTCGAGTTGAAGACACTTGAATCTGATCCCCCCAAAAGATGTTGTATACCAAAATATGAAAGGATTCTGACTGGTGAATCTGAAGATGATTTTTTAAAGAAATTCCCTCATATTGCACCAAGTTAAAATTTGAGCTCTCACAGGGAGCCCAAATAATAACTCTGACTCTCGATTTGAATGAACTTGAATCTGATCCACCTAGAGATGTTGTATACCAAATATGAAATCATTCGAATTTGTGGATCTGGAGAAAAAATTTTTTAAAGAAATTTCCTCATATTGCACTAAATTAAAATTCGGGCTGCCATAGGGAGCCCAACTATCAATCGAGGGACCCGATTTGAACATACTTAAATCTGACCTTCCTAGTGATGTTGTATAGCAATATGAATGGATTGTGACTAGTGGATCTGAAGAAGATTTTTAATGAAATTTCATCATATAGCACTAAGTTGAAATTTTAGGCTACAATAGAGAATCCAAATATGAACCCAGAGGCCCGATTTGAACAAAGTTGAATCTGAACACACCCCCACCCCCCACCCCACTCCCACACCCCTCCGAGATGTCATGTACCAAATATGGAAAGCATTCCGACTGGTGGGTCTGAAGATTTTTAAAGATTACAAAACACACCCCCTCCTACGGATGCTGTATACCAAATATCAAAAGATATCAAAAGATTCTGATCATTGGTTCTGGCGAAAAGTTTTTTTTTAATTTTTGCAAATATCCTGACTCAGCATTTGTTCGATGCGCCCGTACAAAACACCCCAACACAACTGATGGAATTTTTTTTCACAATTCAGTTCTACTGGTCCCAAGGATGCTTCATGCCAAATAACAGTCCTCTGTTCTGTGTGGTTGGGAAATACTGGAGATTAAATATAGTTCTAGTTTCAGCTCCTGGGGTTCCCACAGGGACACAGGAAATTTTTTTGCATGAATCAAGTACTTATGACCCAATAATACCACCAACCAAATGTGGTTCAGATTGGACCATTAGTTCAGAAAATAAAAATTTGGGGGAGGGCCAAAAATCTTGCCTCCCCATTACAACGGCTTCATGAACTTTGCTGGAACAAATTTGAATCTACACCTCAAAAGGAAGCTCCATACCATGTATCAAGTCATTGTACCCACTGGTTCATGAGAAGATTTTTAAAGGATTTTGAAGCATTTTTCCCCATCCCCACTCTATGGTGTCAGGCATGTTGAGTTGAACAAACACCCAATGCCCCCTCAGCACCATCACTCATACAAACTTTCACTTGAATTGGCCCAGTGGTTTTTGAGGAGAAGCCTAAAACATAGTGTTGATAGACGACGGATGGAGAACGATTAGATAAGCTCAGCTTGACTTCAAGGTGCGTTAAAAAAGTCCCCGAGATATATTCGGCCCCTTTGAGTTAAAAAGTATTTAATTAGTCAAATGGTATACCAACGTGAAGCCCAATGTCTTAACTGTTGGATGACATCAATATCTTGACTACAAATTCATGCGTTTGGTTTTTCTGTGAGTTTCAATGAGGCAGGTAGATATCTACCAAAGCAACAAGTTCATTACCTTGTCCCTCTTAGAGGCCTCTTTTAATACTTAATCATGGGAAAATACATAATTTGTCAAAAAACTTTCAAATACACCATTGTTCATGAATTTTGGCACATGTCGAACAACTGTGAACATATGCACCTGGCCTCGGCATGAATGTTAAGGGGACATCCAAATTAGCTTTGGTCAAATTTCAGGTAATTTTCTAAAAAGCCTAAAAAAGGTCAGAAAGGAATAACCCCAACAAATTATATATCACTTTTTTGGAATACAACATAGATCATGTGGAAACTAATATTTGACACAGAACTGTTACCAGGTGGAAGAAAGCACTGACTGAAAGTATGCTATGGCATAAGTAAAAGGCCAGATTTTGTAGAATAAAATACATTAAATTTACTGAATAGTTATATTCTGCAATCCTTCCTGCAGAAACTCGGGAGAAATCTTTTTCTCATTCTTGCATGGAACGAACAGTAAGACTAATTGTAATCTAGGGTGTCTAAATTTCCCAAGGACTGCCATCTTTCTTGTGTTTGTTTACCTTTTATGATATTCACCAAGGGTCAAATCCACACAGTTCGCAAGAACAAGTATGGAGTCATGGGAGAGTGCATCAATATTATGTAAAATGAAGAAAGTCCAATATGGCTTTTGTCAATCTGCAGTGATCATACCCCCACAATTATGTTCTACTTTGCATGAGATTTGTGTCAAATTGGTAAAAAAAAAAGATGAGACTGATACACCAACTAGAGGCTCTAAAGAGCCTGTAATCGCTCTCCTGGCAGAACTACATATAAAAATGTGATTTCCCATGCGCTTTCCATGGTAACTCTGAGCTGCAATTGTGGCCATGTTTGCAACATTACATGAGGATCAATGGTAAAAGGTGTCTCAGTCCTCAATCATGTGAAGTTTCAAAACATTTGACCTTGTAGTTTCAGAGGAGTAGAGTTTTTAAAATTGACCAATCATAATCAAAGAATGCTTCTGGCGGCCACGTTTTTCATCCAACAGGAATAAAATGAGTAACAGTGGTAGAGAACCTCTCATAGACCATGCCTGCCAAGTTTGGTTCACATTGGCTCAGAATTACCAGAGAAGATGAAAATGTCATTTCCTATAGGGTTTCAATAGTAACTATAAGCTGCAACTGCAGCCATAATTGCAACCCAGGATCATTGGTAGAGGGTGTTCCAGTCATCAATCACATTAAGTTTCAAAATATTTGGCCTTGTAGTTTCAAAGAAGATTTCTTGAAAAATACACACATTTATGAATTCTGTTTCAATAAAAAAATCAGAAAAAGAAGGTTAAATATTTTGAAAATTACAATTTTTTCAGACAGTATTCTTTATCAAATAGCTTTGGATAAGTAAAGGATTACAGGAAACACAAATTTTATTCAAATAATTTGTCATATCTTAAATGATATCATAATTGACTGGTCAGCTCAACATAATGGGAAAACAAAATAAACACAACTTCCATGCTTTCCAAACACCTGTCATCAATCAGTATTCCTGCTAGTAACTTGAAAGTAATACATGTATTAACATAATTACAGTCACAAACTTGTTTACAGTACACGTCAAAATAAGTTGTAGGATAACCACTATAAACTATATATCTTTCTCTTCCTACACTGATAAGACCAGAAGCTGACATTATTTTCTGGAAAGCTCTCATTGAATGCTTTCCAGAAATGATGTCAGATTCTGATCTTGTCAGTGCAGTAGCAGCAGTTTACTCAGTTCATTGCGGTAATGCTACAACTTATTTTGACTTGTACTGTATACACAATATTTTGAGGGTTTTTTCCCAGTTCTCGGTGGAGAAAACTGGAACCAACCTTTACCAGATTCTCAAAAAGCAAGAATTTTGCTGGCAGTACCGATCTTCCTGCAGACAGGAGAGGCATTGGGTTAAGCATTAGAATATTGCCTCTGGCGGCCACATATTTCCATCCTCTCAGACAATTCCTGTCAAGTTTTGGTTTACATTGGCTCAGCAGTTCCAAAGAAAAAGAAAAAGTGATTTCCCATACTGTTTTTGTGGTAACTATAAGCTGCAACTGCGGATATGTTTGCAACCCAATCAACATTAACTGAGGATCATTGGTAGATGGAGGGTCCCAGTCATCGACCATGTGAAGTTTCAAAACATTTGGCCTTGTGGTTTCAGAGAAGATTTTTTCAAAATCCATCAATCAGAATCAGAGAATATCTCCAGTGACCATATTTTCCAACCAACAGGAACAAAATGAGGATCGTTCCTGCGAAGTTTGGTTCACGTCAGCTCAGTAGTTCCAGAGAAGATGAAAATGTGATTTTCCATAGGGTTTCTATAGTAACTGTAAGCTGCAATTCTGGCCATGTTTGCAATACAATCAACATTAAATGAGAATTGGTGGTAGAGAGTGTCCCAGTCATCAACCATGCAAAGTTTCAAAAGATTTGGCCCTGTGGTTTCAGAGATTTTTCAAAATCCACCAAGCAGGATCAAAAAATGCCTCTGGCAGCCATGTTTTTCTATGCATGGTAATAATATGAGGAGCGTTTGTAGAGGACCTGCCATAGACTATCCCTGCCAGGTTTGGTTCATGTGAACTCAGTAGTTCCAGAGAAGAAGATGAAAATGTGTTTTTCCATAAGGTTTCTATAGTAACTATAAGCTGCAATTGCAGCCATGTTTGCAACTCGATCAACATTAAATGAGGATCGTTGGTGGAGGGTGTCCCAGTCATCAACCATGTAAAGTTTCAAAACATTTGGCCCTCTGGTTTTAGACAAGACTTTTTTCACCAATCAGAATCAGAAAATGCTTGTGGCAGTCATGTTTTTTGATGCACGGTAACAAAAATGAGGAGCATTTGTAGAGAACCTCCCATAGACTATACCTTCCAGGTTTGATTCACATTGGCTCAGTAGTTCCAGAGAAGATGAAAATGTGATTTCCCATAGGACTTCTATAGTAACTATAAGCCAAAATTGTAGCCATGTCTACAAACCAATCAACATTAAATGAGAATCATTGGTAGAGGGGGTCCCAGTCACTATGTATGTGAAGTATCAAAACATTTGGGCTGACAGTTTGAGAGGAGAAGATTTTTGAAAATCCACCAACCAGAATCAAAGAATGCCTCTGGCAGCCATGTTTTTCAGCAGACGGGAACAAAATGAGGGTCGTTTGTAGAGGACCTCCCATAGACCATTCATGCCAAGTTTGGTTCACACCAGCTCAGCAGTTACAGTGAAGAAGATGAACATGTGAAAAGTTTACGGACGCCGGACAACCGACGGATGATGATGGAAACCAAGTGATGGAAAAGCTCACATGGACTTTTAGGCCAGGTGAGCTAAAAAAGGAAAACTACCCAACCTACCTATGAAGATTAACGAAAGTGGGTTGAATGATTTTCAGGTTATTGTGCAGAAACCAATTGTTTGATTTAAAATGTTCAGGGCCACTGTGACCTTGACCTTCGACCTAGTACATCCAATACAGAAAGGGTTCTTCCTCTCACCAAGGCCAACCTACCTATGAAGTTTCATGAATGTGGGTCGAACCATTATCAAGTTATTGTCCAAAGACCCACTGCTTTGATTACTATGTTCAGGGTCACTGTGACCTTGACCTTTTACCTAGCACATCCAAAATAAATATGGTTCTTCCTCTCACCAAGGCCAACCTGCATATGAAGTTTCATGAATGTGGGTTCAACCACAGTCGAGTTGTCATCTCGAAACCAACTGTTTATGATTTAGTATGTTCAAGGTCACTGTGACCTTGACCATTGGCCTAGTGAGTCCAAAATACATAGGGTTCTTGATTCACTCTCGGCACAGCACAACCTCTGACGGAACAGGGATTCCCCACAATCAACCACGAACAGAACATGTGACGGGACTGTGCCGACCGGCACAAATTTACACCTCCTCGCGAGGTGGTGCAAGATTTGTGCCATGACGTCATTCGACAAAATGTCTGACAGACAGACGATGTTTCAATGCGAAGAATGCCAATTATTATTCACGGATATGAATTGTTTGTTTACTTTCGCTTACAACTGAGCTGTCATGGTTGATTCACCGGTACAAGTGACGTCATAACTTTGTTACAATTTGTGCTGTGCCGAGAGTGAATCAACCGGGCCCCTGGAAACCAATTGTTTATGAGGCCCACCCACCCGCCCTTCATCAAACTATAAGTTGAGTTTGACTTTGTCACAACTCGACTAACAACAATGAAAGTGTCAATGACACTGTAGCTTAATTTGATTGTGCATTGTGTTTGATGAAAATGATAATATTCAATGTTTATGAAAGGATTATGAAATACGACAAGAATTGTGATAATTGAGAATATGTTAATTTCTGTTCCCTGTACGCTATGTTATCAATAAAAATAATTTGAGGTGTAGACTGTACTAAAGAAGTGAGGTGTGGGTTAATGTGGCTCTCACAGTTAATGTATGTCAACCAAAGTTACCAAGTTACCAAGTTACAGTGAAATTATTCCAAAACAAGTCATCCTATCAAGTTACAATGAAATAAATCCCTTCATAAAATGGCCTGTAGACTGTGCTAAAGGTTTTTGGGCTTCGGGTCTGTGTTGCCATCATGGTTAACCCAACCCAATCAAAAGGGGACGTCCTCCATTATACTGAGTCATCATCCTACAAAGTTACAATGAAATCCCTCATAAATACGACCTGTAGTCTGTGCTAAAGGCTTTCAGGTCTTGGGCTCAGGCAGCTGTCACGGCTAAATGATCATGACCAAAAGGGGACGTAATATAGACATTATCTGGAGTCATCCTACCACGTTAAAATGAAATCCCTTCATAAATACGACCTGTAGACTGTGCTAAAGGTTTTCAGGCTTCAGGCCCCTGCAGCCATCACAGTTGACCGATCGAGACCAAAAGGGGATGTTCTCATCTAGACATTATATGGAGTCATCCTACTAAGTTACAATGAAATCCCTTCATAGATACGGAATTTTGTGATGATCGGACAAGAACTACGGGGTGTAGCCTGTGCTAAAGTAAAATGTGAACAGACTAACAGACTTCTGCATGGGTGATGGCAATAGCTTATCTTGACTTTGTCAAGTTAAGCTAAACATGGACTGCCCTGCAAGCAGAATACTCACATCAATAAGGTTCATTAAGTTAGAAAGCATGGATTCTGATTGATCTGTGTACATGGTTTTGTATGCTTCATTTGTTTTGAAACTATCGCCCTCCTGTAGTTGTTGTTTGGGGAGGCTTGACTGTTGCTTACTCGTAAGATTTAAGAACAGTAATTACTGATATGCTTACCAATACTAACTATATAGTCAGTGAATTACATGCCTGAACAACATCGCAATTGTGTTGGTTATTAACTGGTAGAGTGCTAGAAGCCACTATCAGGGCTTTAATATGAAGAGTAGATACACCAGCCTAAAGATGTCATATTTTGTGGTTGTGCTTCATATTATCTTAGAAGTGAAATTACTTAGTCTATATGGGTTTGCCTTGTTACAATTTATGAGAGAGTGCCCCTTGGCACTCTCCCATAAATTGTAACAAGGCAAAGACAACATGAACAAATCTTAAAGACCAAAAATACTTAGCACTCTACCAGTTAAATTCATTTATCTAAAAACTCATGAGACTTTGTGGTCTTATTTCGGTAATTCATGTGAATTTGGTTGACTTCATGCTATTCCTGTCAACAGACTGCACAATTCAAATAGATTTTAGCAATCTTTTGTTGCCCAAAGCTATCAAAATTCACGTGGATCCATCTTACACATAATGCGCTTGTGCAAGAAAGAAATTTAAATTTTCCATGGTACTAACTTTCACCATATTTGGTGATCAGAAAAGAACACTTTCTGAAACTTTGGCATTCAGTCCTTGACTTTGGTCTTTTTATTCGACTAGCAGACTTCACCAAGCCTTCTTTACGACACAAGTATAGTTTGGCTACAATCCAATAATTTTTTCGTAAATATACAATCATAAGGATTGGAGTTTATGTTGATGTGAAAATAGTTTGGTTTTCAAACATAATTTTCCAGTTTTGCTCATTGACAACAACCAAATGATAGTAGTTAGAATTGGTGACTTATTAATCCCTTGTTGATACTTGCGTAACTTTCTACAGTTTCTGGATTCAACACTGCTATTAGGGACTGCCTGTATCTCTCAATTATTACGCTGTCAGCTGAATATTTGCCTACAAATGTATCATTTGTTATATATCACATCGACTCGCAGATTCGAAAACGGCAATGAAATGCTTGCAGATGTCAGATCTTTGGAAATAAAGTAGTTTCCAAACTTGGCCCATCAATCACGTGAACAAAACAAGCATGTCTTCGCTGCATCTTTCTATACTATGTGTGTCATTGTGTGTGTGTGTGTGGTGTGTGTGTGTGTGTGTGTGTGTGTGTGTGTGTGTGTGTGTGTGTGTGTGTGTGTGTGTGTGTGAGTGTGTGTGTGTGTGTGTTGTGTGTGTGTTGTGTGTGTGTGTGTGTGTGTACATAAAAAAGTACATAAAATTGATTTAAACTAAGTGATGAGCTTAGGAAGTGGTTAAACTGACTGGCAAAAATTGATGTTATTCATTGATTGGCTCTAATTTAGTCCTTACAAGGATGTTACACAAGCTTTTGTTTTTCTTATAGGCGATGACAGGTCGAAGATTCAAAGGTTCATTTAATTTAGCATTGGTAAAATTGAATTCATCTTTTAACATTTTTGCTATTTCGATATTCATTCTGTTGTACGTTAAAGTGAAAGGAATTATGGACCTCCTTTCGCATTCGCCCTCTGATAATGTTCATACCAAATGGCCAGAGGGTTTGAAGCGTATTGATCCAAAAAGCTTCACGTTTTTTTCTTAATTCATCCGTTTCTTCTAATGTGTCTTTAATTGGTGGTTGTTCAATAGGGTGGATTGTAAAGTATTGTAAAAGTGGGTGACAGTTAGATGCTAAACTAGAAAAGAAATCTCCACGGGGTTAATGTTACAATGGAGATCCTTGTATGGTGCACAAGAAGCCACATGTTAGCAACCGTTTTGGCCCGTTCTAAACCCTTCTAAGGTTGCTTCATACTAATTAATAAATATTTGTCCAGTCCTTTTTAAAATATATGTACTTGAGTTTTTTATCTTCAGTTGTTTTATTTTTCTCACTGGAAATAGAAAATCGGGTTGTGCAAATAATGTTTACCCTCCCCAAACAACACCACAATATACACATCCTTGGGATGCTAAATTCCTAGAAACATTACATTGTCTGGTGTTTTCTTCCCTGCAATACTGTAGAATCTGATAGGCTGAAAACGAAACCTGTGAACATTGAATCTGAGATGCTATTTTTGTTTTGATTTTCTTGATGTGATTTCGATTTTGCAGTATTTTATCAAGAAAATTCCGACCAATTAGTTTAAGTGGGTAGCAATTTGATTGGGAAAGAGACTGCTTTAGTGATCAGTGTTGTATTTCTGGATGCAGAAGAAAAAGATGTCCCTATCAAAGGGAAGACTGATAGCTGAAAAAACTTACCAGGCACATTTTCTTTCAAGTTCTCTATCGTCAGTCTTTTCTCCAAAGCAATAGAACTGTTCAGGAGTCTATCGTACAAAACTTCTTCCTTTTCTGATAAAATCAAATGTACAACTATCAAAACTGAATGACTGAACAAATGTACAGGTAAAGTATTGTAAAGGTGGGTGACAGTTCGATGCTAAAATTGAAAAGAAATCTCCATGGGGTTAATGTTACAATGGGGATCCTTGTATGGTGCACCATATGACAAATGTTAGCAATTGTTTTGGCCTGATTGATTCAAACCCTTCTAAGGTTGATTCATACTAATTAATAAATATTTGTCCAGTCCTTCTTAAAATATAGGTGTTTGAATTTTTTATCTTTAGCTAATAGGGTTCTAGTCCAGTCAATCTAGATGAAAGAGGGCACCTGCCCGGAAAAAAATTGCAACAAGCTAAATTTGGTATCGTTGGAAAGAGGAGAATTCGCCCAACAACATATCCAAAACTCTCCAAAATCCGCTTTGGGGAAAATTTTTTATGGAGGTTTCAAAAAGGGCTAGTACTTTGTACAAATTTCTATAGGATTGGGAAATCGATATGTTGCGTCAGTTTTCTTTAGTATTATTTTGCCAATAATATACTCATCAAATGTGGTCCACGGCATGTCAAGGCATCCATAACATAAAATAATTGTATTATGCTAGTACCACCTGTAAATGACACAATTAATAAAGAGCGTTGTTTTTTGTGTAATAACGAGCATTGTTTTCTGGCATTACAAGAACGTGTGTGGCAACTAGAACTTTGCAGTAGCACATAGTCTTGTCCTGTCAGTTCATTTTTGTCTATGCTCTGTTTATGATACCTACCTTTCAAACTTCATCATTGCTTGTCATTTTTAATATATCATCGAGTTTACTATCCCCAAACTGCATATTATCTGGATGAACAGGGTTTTTTTTGCCTCCCGCTGAAACCTGACTGTGACAACGAATGCGGGTGGTATTTATTTGTATTGGTTCTGCAGGTTGGTACTTATTTGCATTGTATACTTATTTTCTCATTTGTGTGTCACGGATGAAGATTGTTTTAAAGAAGATAATTGTGTAATTTGCAGTAGGGACTTTATAGGCGACAAATCTGTTAAAGTGTCGTCGAAAGGCTTGAAAACCCTTATCGAGTTCATGGAAAAACGAGGTCATTCAAATCTTTGTAGCTACCTACAGGATAAACAAAACATTACTCCCGTAGGAAAAGTATTAGTACACGCCGAATGTCAGTGACATTTCACAGACCCCAAAAGAGGTAATACTGAGACAAGTGACGACCCACCGGTAGTAAAAAAATTGCGATCAAGTTTAGCGCCTTTAAATTTCCAATCTGACTGCTTGTTCTGTGGAAAACCTGCTGTAGATTCCCGACACCCGCAACAAATGCAAGTTCAAAGCATAATGACGTTACCTATGCGAGACAGCCTTTTAAATTGCTGTGCTGATAGGGGTGATTCGTGGGCAGCAGATTTGCAAAATCGTCACCTTAGCTGTATTGATCTTGTCGCAGCCAAGGTAAGTATACCATGCACATTGTTACATGCTGTTTGTTTGTTAGAAAAAACATATATGTGCACAACATTGAAAAGGTTTGATCAAGGCATCAATAAATCTTTGAAACCCACACTGAAGTCTTGAGAGGGTTAAATTAACAAAATCCATACAGGAATCGGATAAATGTTTCCAAGAAACCAGAAATGAAAGTGTCAATGACACTGTAGCTCAACTTGACAAACTTGAACTTGGTAAGTTATAAATGAAATGGCAAAATTGAAAATCATTGGTACCAATGTTATTTGATGAAATTTCAACATAACAGCATTGTGTGTGCACAAAGTCAGAGGAATCCATGCATTTTTAAATGTAAACTGTAAGACTGGCTAAAGGAAGAATGTTGATACACAAATGCAGTATGTTCAAAGGTTATTGTAAATGGCAACTTTTTTTCACAGAAATGAATGCTTATCAATAGCTCTTATCTAAAATTCTTGTCTAATGAGCACACCAAGTTCAAAAACAATCCTATGATAAATGTGGCCTGTAGGCCATGTCAAAGAATGTTGCTGCACAAATGCAATAAATTCAAAGATTGTAAACAGCAACTGTTTTTGATTGAAATGAAAAGAAAATCAATAGCTCCTACCTTTGTCACCCTGCATAAGCATACAAAGTTTCAAAACAACCTGATAATGAATGTGTCCTCTGAAGCATGCCAAAGGAAGATGTTAATGCACAAATGCACTAAGTAGAAGGTCATTGCCTGTGGCAATGGGTTTTTTATGGAAATTCACAAATATACCCTGCAGAGAGTGCAAAAGGGATAAGTTGATGCACAAATGCAGTAAGTTCAAAGGTTGGTGATAATGACAATAAATTTTTATGGAAATGAAAATGAAAGTGTCAATGACACTGTAGCTCAACTTGTCAAGACAAAGACATGTACATATATAGTATGTGACACAGCAATGAAAAATATCTAGGTAATGACCTGATAACAAAGGTACATATAAAGTATTGTAACGGTCTGTACATAAATACTGACCGTTGCCTGTAACAAATGTATAGGTAAAGTATTGTAAAGGTGGGTGACAGTCAGATGCTAAACTAGAAAAAAATCTTTGAGTCCCAGAGTAGCTCTACTGAACCCCAAAATATTTGTTCTCATATCACAGTGATAACAAAGGCACCCCAAAACACACTCATTCCTATCCCAAGGTGAAAAGAAAGGTACCCCAGAAGTTTCATGAAGATCAGTTCACAAATATCAGCTGTGCAGAAGTTGTGACAAAAAACTGATTGGACCTAATTTCGGTATAAAATGGCCACTGGCAGCCATCTTGAATTTTGGACCACACCCAGAAACACTCGTTCTCGTCCCAAGTTGATAACAAAGGTACCCAAGAAATTTTGTGAACATCGGTTCATAAATACAGCCTCTAGCCCGAGCTGTATTGACATGTGCACTTACAGTGTATAAGTAGCACAGAATAAATCAAAGTTCATCTAATTTGCATAATTTCTGCACGAGAAAAAAACCCGTACTATATGTGATGTATTCCATGTTACTAAACATTCATACAAAAATTTATTCAAATCAGAACTTTCATACAGAAGTTCGGTACAAAAGATTGATTGCACTAATTTTGGTACAAAATGGCTGCTGGTGGCCATCTTGAATTTCGGACCACACCCAATTACACTCGTTCTCATCCCACGGTGATAACAAACGTACCCAAGAAGTTTCGTAAAGATCGGTTCATAAATACGGCCTCTAGCCTGAGCCGTATAGAAGTTGTGTACAAATGAAAGTGTCAATGACACTGTAGCTCAACTTGACAAACTTGAACTTGGTAAGTTATAAATGAAATGGCAAAATTGAAGATCATTGGTACCAATGTCATTTTTTTTGCCAGTGGCAACATTTTTTGACAGAAACCGAAGAAAATTGATAGCTCCCATCTAGAGGCCTCCCCAAACAAGCATGCTAGGTTTCAAAGCAATCTGATCATAAATGTGCCCTGTAGGGTGTATAAAAGGGAAATATTGTGGACTGACTAGACTAAATTCTAAGAACGTTGGCCGTGGCAACATTTTTTGACAGAAATGGAAAAAAATTGATAGCTCCCATCTAGAGGTCACCGTAAATAAGCATACCAGGTTTCAAAGCAATCTAATCATAAATGTGCCCTGTAGGGTGAGCCAAAGGGAAATATTGTGGTCTGACTAAACTAAGTTCTAAGAATGTTGGCTGCGGCAACATTCTTTGATGGAAATTGAAGAAAATCGATAGCTCTCATCTGGAGGTCACCCCAAACAAGCATGAAAGATTTCAAAGCAATCCGATCATTAATGTGCCCTGTAGGGTGTGCCAAAGGGAAATATTGAGTCTTCTGCCTAAACTAAGTTCTAAGAACGTTGGCCGCGGCAACATTGTTTGACGGAAATTGAAGAAAATCGATAGCTCCCATCTAGAGGTCTCCCCAAACAAGCATACCAGGTTTCAAAGCAATCAAATCTTAAATGTGCTGTGCCAAAGGGAAATATTGTGGTCTGACTAAACCGAGTTCTAAAAACGTTGGCCGCGGCAACATTTTTTGACGGAAATTGAAGAAAATCGATAGCTCCCATCTAGAGGTCACCCCAAACAAGCATGCCAGGTTTCAAAGCAATCCGATCATAAATGTACCCTGTAGGGTGTGCCAAAGGGAAATATTGAGTCTTCTGACTAAACTAAGTTCTAAGAACGTTGACCGCGGCAACATTTTTTGACAGAAATTGCAGAAAAACGATAGCTCCCATCTAGACGTCTCCCCAAATAAGCATACCAGGTTTCAAAGCAATCTGATCATAAATGGGCCCTGTAGGGTGTGCCAAAGGAAAATATTGAGGTCTGACTAAACTAAGTTCTACGAATGTTGGTCGTGGCAACATTTTTTGACAGAAATTGAAGAAAATCGATAGCTCCCATCTAGCGGTCACCCTAAATAAGCATACCAGGTTTCCAAGCAATCAAATCATAAATGTGCCCTGTGGGGTGTGCCAAAGGGAAATATTGTGGTTTGACTAAACTAAGTTCTAAGAACGTTGGCCGCGGCAACATTTTTTGACGGAAATTGAAGAAAATCAATAGCTCCCATCTAGAGGTCACCGCAAACAAGCATGCTGGGTTTCAAAGCAATCCGATCATAAATGTACCCTGTAGGGTGTGCCAAAGGGAAATATTGAGTCTTCTGACTAAACTAAGTTCTAAGAACATTGGCCGCGGCAACATTTTTTGACAGAAATTGAAGAAAATCGATAGCACCCATCTAGAGGCCTCCCCAAACAAGCATACCAGGTTTCAAAGCAATCTGATCATAAATGTGCCCTGTAGGGTGTGCCAAAGGGAAATATTGAGGTCTGACTAAACTAAGTTCTACGAACGTTGGCCATGGCAACATTTTTTGCCGGAAATTGAAGAAAATCGATAGCACCCATCTAGAGGTCACCCTAAATAAGCATACCAGGTTTCAAAGCAATCAAATCATAAATGTGCCCTGTAGGGTGTGCCAAAGGGAAATATTGTGGTTTGACTAAACTAAGTTCTAAGAACCTTGGCCGCGGCAAAATTTTTCGACGGAAATTGAGGAAAATCGATAGCTCCCATCTAGAGGTCACCCCAAACAAGCATGCCAAGTTTCAAAGTAATCTGATCATAAATGCGACCTGTGAGGTGTGCCAAAGGAAATTGTGGACGTACGTACTAACGTACTAACATACTAATGTACTAACGTACGTACGTACGTACGTACGTACGTACGTACGTACGTACGTCGCCGACGGACGAGAAGTGATGGCAATAGCTCAGCTTGACTTTGTCAAGTTGAGCTAAAAACTGATTAGACCTAATTTCGGTATAAAATGGCCACTGGCAGCCATCTTGAATTTTGGACCGCACCCAGAAACACTCGTTCTCATTCCAAGGTGATAACAAAGGTACACAAGACGTTTCGTGAAGATCGGTTCATAAATACAGACTCTAGCCCGAGCCGTATTGACATGTGTACTTACTGTGTGTAAGTAGCAATGAAAAAATCAAAGTTCATCTAATTTGCATAATTTCTGCATGAGAAAAAAACCCGTATTATATGTGATGTATCCCATGGTACTAAACATTCACACAAAAAATTATTCAAATCAGCGCTTTCATATGGAAGTTCTGTGCAAAAATCTGATTGCACCAAATTTGGTACAAAATGGCTGCCATCGGACATCTTGAATTTCGGACCGGACCCAAAAACACTTGTTCTCGTCCCACAGTGATAACAAAGGTACCCAAGGAGTTTCGTAAAGATCGGTTCATAAATACGGCCTCTAGCCCGAGCCGTATTGGCATTTGCACTTACAGTGCTGAAAGTATCACCAAAAAACATCAGAGTTAGTCTAATTTGCATAATTTACGCACGAGAAAAAAACCTGCATTATATGTGATGTATTCCATGGTACTAAACATTCATACAAAAAATTATTCAAATCAGAGCTTTCATATGGAAGTTCTGTACAAAAAATAGAATTCTGCATCGTCGGTACAAAAAGGTGGCTGGCAGCCATCTTGAATTTCGGACCGCACCCAAAAACACTCGTTCTTGTCCCACGGTCATAACAAAGGTACCCAAGAAGTTTTGTAAAGATCGGTTCATAAATACGGCCTCTAGCCCGAGCCGTATCCAATTGTTGACGGACAGACGGACAACAGGCCATGGCATAAGCTCAAATTTGGCTTCGCCAAAGTTGAGCTAAAAAGCAACAGCTTACATCTAGAGATCACACGGAACACACATACCAAGTTTCAAAGTGATCCGGTCATAAATGTGCCCTGAAGGCCGTCTGACTGAACTAAGTTCAAAGGTCAACATTTTTTGACCGAAATGGAAGAAAATCGACAGCTCCCATTTAGATGTCACCCCACACAAGCTCACCAAGTCTGCAAGCAATCCAATCATAAATGTGCCCTGCACGGTGTGTCAAAGGGAAATATTGATGCTTAACTGCACGAAGTTTTTACTA
The DNA here is from genome assembly GCA_031216915.1 of Pictodentalium vernedei. Classification (NCBI taxonomy): domain Eukaryota; kingdom Metazoa; phylum Mollusca; class Scaphopoda; order Dentaliida; family Dentaliidae; genus Pictodentalium; species Pictodentalium vernedei. The sequence continues at coordinate 378,554,274 of CM062293.1, forward strand.
AGTTCACTGAAGGTCATTGCCAGAGGCAACATTTTTTGACGGATTTATTTATTTATTTATTTATTTATTTATTGATGTTTAAGGTCACATATTTATGCACAATGGCTAATCATGACCGTGACAGTTTTTCTGGTGGAGGAAGCCGGAGTACCCGGAGAGAACCACCGAGCAACGACGAGCAGCTACCAGCTCACCAACATCGTAACTCCGCACGCCAGCACAGGCAGGGTCAGATTGGTTGAAGACAAGCGTACCATCGACGTGCAGTACGCCTTAGTACACGGCGTCACCGTGCCCCCACATGGGCAATGGGGTGAAGTGTCTTGCCCAAGGACACAACGCAGTTACCGCACGTGGGATTCGAACCGAGGACCTCTCGGCTTGCAGCCAGCACCTCTACCTATTGAGCCACCGCGCCCCCTTTTGGAGGGATATCAAAGAAAATCAATAGCTCCCATCTAGAGGTAACCCCAAACAAGCATGCCAGGTTTCAAAGCAATCTGATCATAAATGTGCCCTGTAGGGTGTGCCAAAGGGAAATATTGAGGTTGGACTAAACTAAGTTCTAAGAACGTTGGCCGCAGCAATATTTTTTGACAGAAATGGAAGAAAATCGATAGCTCCCATCTAGAGGTCACCCCAAACAAGCATGCCAGGTTTCAAAGCAATCCGATCATAAATGTGCCCTGTAGGGTGAGTCAAAGGGAAATATTGGATCTTCTGACTAAACTAAGTTCTAAGAACATTGGCCGCAGCAACATTTTTTGACGGGAATGGAAGAAAATCGATAGCTCCCATCTAGAGGCCAACCCAAACAAGCATGCCAGGTTTTAAAGCAATCCGATCATTAATGTGCCCTGTAGGGTGTGCCAAAGGGAAATATTGAGGTCTGACTAAACTAAGTTCTAAGAACATTGGCCGCGGCAACATTTTTGACGGATATGGAAGAAAATCGATAGCTCCCATCTAGAGGTCACCCCAAACAAGCATACCAGGTTTCAAAGCAATCCAATCATAAATGTGCCCTTTAGGGTGTGCCAAAGAGAAATATTGAGGTCTGACTAAACTAAGTTCTAAGAACGTTGGCTGCGGCAACATTTTTTGACGGAAATGGAAGAAAATCGATAGCTCCCATCTAGAGGTCACCCCAAACAAGCATGCCAGGTTTCAAAGCAATCCGATCATAAATGTGCCCTGTAGGGTGTGTCAAAGGGAAATATTGGATCTTCTGACTAAACTAAGTTCTAAGAACGTTGACCGCAGCAACATTTTTTGATGGAAATTGAAGAAAATCGATAGCTCCCATCTAGAGGTCTCCCCAAACAAGCATACCAGGTTTCAAAGCAATCCGATCATAAATGCACCCTGTAGGGTGTGCCAAAGGGAAATATTGAGGTCTGACTAAACTAAGTTCTAAGAACATTGGCCGTGGCAACATTTTTTGATGGAAATTGAAGAAAATCGATAGCTCCCATCTAGAGGTCACCCTAAACAAGCATACCAGGTTTCAAAGCAATTCAATCATAAATGCGCCCTGTAGGGTGTGCCTAAGAGAAATATTGTGGGTTGACTAAACTAAGTTCTAAGAACATTGGCCACGGCAACATTTTTTGACGAAAATTGAAGAAAATCGATAGCTCCCATCTAGAGGTCACCCCCAAACAAGCATACACAGTTTCAAAGTGATCTGATCATAAATGCGACCTGTGAGGTGCGCCAAAGGAAATTGTGGACGTACATACTAATGTACTAATGTACTAACGTACGTACGTACGCCGACGGACGAGAACTGATGGCAATAGCTCAGCTTGACTTTATCAAGTTGAGCTAAAAAACACATGTGCCCAGAATTGAAAGGGTTCAACATGAAATAAAATCTTTGGAAAACACTCTGAAGTCATGGGAGGGTTAAATTAAAGATATTCATACAAGAATCAGATCAATTTTTTTCCGGGGAACCAGAAAAACATATGTGCACAGCATTGAAAGGGTTTGATCATGGCATCAATAAAATCTTTGGAACCCACATTGTAGTCTTGAGAGGGTTAAATTAGACATGCATACAGGAATCAGATGTTTCCAAGAAACCAGAAAAACATATATGTGCACAGCATTGAAAGGGTTCAACATGCAATAAAATCTTTGGAAAACATACTGAAGTCATAAGAGAGTTAAATTAAAGAAATTCATACAGGAATCAAATCATTTTTTTCCTAAGAACCTTAAAAAACATATATGTGCACAGCATTGAAAGGGTTTGATCATGGCATCAATAAAATCTTTGGAACCCACATTGCAGACTTGAGAGGGTTAAATTAAAGACATGCATACAGGAATCCGATAAATGTGTCCAAGAAATCAGAAGAAAAAACATGTGAACAGGATCGAAAGGGTTCAACATGAAATAAAATCTTTGGAAAACATACTGAAGTCATGAGAGGGTTAAATTAAAGATATTCACACAGGAATCAGTTTAAGTTTTTCCTAGGAACCTTAAAAAACATATATGTGCACAGCATTGAAAGGGTTTGATCAAATTTTCTGAACAGTTTTATTTCCAGATTATAATAACAGATTAGAATGTGTCTGGCAGCAATATGTTATTTTAAGAACAACATGTAATTCTATATGACAATCAAGGTCCTTGGTGCATGAAATTTTTCTACAGGATAAACTACTTCAAAAATGCTGACTCATCATTTTTTCAATACCCTCTAACAGGCTCCCTGATTCAACCAGTGGCACTTTTTTAACCAAAGCCTTCTACTGGTCCTAAGGATGCTTCAAACCAAATAACAGTTCTCTGTTCCTTGTGGTTTGGGATATATGGGTTTTTGAATTTTTTTCTGTTTTTAGCCCCTGGGGTTGCCACAGTGTTGTGAAAATTTGGGGGAGGGGTATCAATCAATTGCTTAGGACCCACTTATAATACATGCCAAATTTGGTTGAAATTGGCTTGCCGGTTCTTGAAATAGAAATTTTGGGCAGAGCCCAAAATGGATATTCCCCCACAGAGAGCCCAAATAATGACCTATCAACTTCCCTTGAACAAACTTTAATCTTCTACACCAAATGATGTTCCATACCAAATATCAAGGCATTCCCTCTGGTGGTTCATGAGAAGACGATTTTCAAAGGTTTTTAAGCTTTTGGGGCATAAACCAGAGCCCGAATATGGCAGCTGCTTCATTTGAACAAAATAGAAAGGGTATACTCCATAGATGGTCTGTGCAATATATGTTTGAATTTGGCCTTGTGGTTGTGACAAGTCAAGTTTGCAAAAGTTGACAGACGACAGACAAAAGTGATGGCAATAGCTCCCAATGACTTGCAGTCAGGTGAGCTAATAATATAGTGAATCGGAGATGAATTGAAACTTCAGGTAAAGAACACTTTGGTATGTGATTGCATATAGTTATAATTAGTCATTGTGCATAAGAATGTGACCTTAAACACCAATAAATAAATAATAAATAACACACGCATGTGAATGGGTTGATCGATATGTCATGAGTGCCAGTGCAGCACTGAAGGATAAAATGAGAGGCCCCAAGTGATAGCACAAGTGTCATATTGATTAACCCACTCACATGTGTGTCATTGTGTTTATTACATGCCTTCACGAATATAAAAACAATTATAAGAAGGACATTCAGCAATTCATTTGACAACTATCAACAAAAACAACACATTTTATTACCAACCAAATTTGTGAGGGGAACCTGTGTTACTATTTCATCCCCTGAGTTCCATTGTGTTCTATGTGGCTACTGGCAAATAAAATACATTGAAACTCAGGGGACGACTTTCAGCTATCGCTAGCAATTGAAATTGTAATTGCATTGCACGATTTGTATAAAGTTCCAGCGAAATTTTGCTTTTCTTTAAATATAGTCTGTCAATGGTTTTCGTTCCGGTATATGTGCGGAACAGATTTTCATTTTCCACATGGTCTAGTGTTGCTGTAGATGAGGATTTAAAATAAAACAGGTTTGTGATAAAAATCAAGTTGCATATTTTTGTTGGTTTGCAATGCAAAACTATGAACTACCAAAAGGGAAGTCTAACATTCTAATTGTATCGATTTTAATAAAGTATTTTCAATACCAATCAGATATCTAAAAGTTTGCATAGCTGAATAATACATTCGGAAGTGAGTGAAATATGAACTAATGACGGTAAATGGCATCGATGTTTCACCACTTCAGTTCACAGGTGTTTATAATTTTGTAAATAAAGCTTGCATGAGGAGGGGGAACATACATCATCAACAGGGCAAATGCTAATGTCTTTTGTAATGAAAAAAGTCTGCTCAACACTCTAAATGGTTTGAAAAAATACTCCCGAAAGATATGGCATGGTGCTTTGAATGGGAAGTGCAGAGAGGGGTGCATAGCACTCCCTCCCTCCCTCCCAGGTACATATTCTGAATATTCAGGGAACGGGCTCCAAAATAATAATACCAAGTGACCAAACTACTCAGTCACGACAGGTGGTCACTAAAAAGTGTACTCTAGCACCGATGCCGACTTGTAAAACTGCTGACTCGAAAATATTTTTCCCTCGTTTCCCAAATAATGCCCCTATCTCACCCATATTTGGCCCAAAGGTGTATTTATGTATGTCGAATGCAATGCAAGTAAATTTTTTTTAAAATTCAATAATTTTTTTTGTTTTTGGTGCATTTTTCTATTTTTATCTCACTGAACTGTGTACTGAAGATTTTCCAATGAAATTCTATATCCACCTTATATTATCCTAAATCTGGGCCTGAAATTATCCCACACTTTTATATTTTCTCTCAGAAAATAACAATTATATCTTTTAAAATAGTTTCAGAGCGTAATCTTGAAAAGAAAAGTGAAATCAAAAGGGTTTTGACTATCGATTTTGTCAGCCGATGAACTGCCGACTCGGCCAGAGATTCACGGTGGTCACTAAAAAGTGTATTCTGGAACCAACACAGAAAACTGCAGACTTGAAAATACTTTTCTTTATTATTTTCTAAATAAGAAACCTATTTCAACCATATTTGGCCCAAATGTGTATTTATATATGCCGAATACAATTCAAATCAAAAAAAAAAATTTCAATTATTCTTTTGTTTTTGGTGCATTTTTCTATTTTTACCTCACTAAAAAGTGTACTCGAGATTTCCCAATGAAATTCTATATCCACCTTGGTCACTAACAAGTGTACTCTGATGCCAACGACGACTCGGGAAAACTGTCGATTTGTAAATACTTTTCCTTATTATTTTCTAAACAATACACCTATTTCAACCATTTTTGGCCCAAATGTGTATTTATATACAAGGGATCAATGACAAATAAATGTGTTCTATCGACAGAAGAATGCCACAGAAATGGAAGTGTAGTAAACTGTTACGTTTTCGGTTCAATCTGCCAGGCGCGTAGCCAGGCCTGAAAATAAGCAGTCTAACATTTGCAGAATGCGGTCCCCAGAGGGTGAATTTGATGATGCTATCCCATACAGTGGGCCAATTTATCCTCTGGGTACCTCCTTCTGTTTTGAGACCCTGATTCAGACTGAGGTTCACAGAGGGAAAATATAGTGATGCTACCCTACACAGCAGATTCTCCCTCTGGGGACCTCATTTTGCAGATGACAGTCTGCTTATTTTCTGGCTTGCACCTAGCCAGGGGAGGCACAACAGGTGCAGATGCACTTCCCCACATAATTGGAGTTCAACTTTAGTGACTATCTTCCATTTGTGATTTGAGAACTTTTATAGAATTGAGCAACCTCACTTACCTCGATACATCATTGGTTTGGTCACAGAGCGTTCGATACATCAGGGTAAGTTCTTTTAAGACATAAATGTTTTCTTTTGCATATAGTTTCTGGGAAATGCCTATTCACTACTTTGATACTTTTTTATAAACTTGACCTTAAGAGATTACCTGGATAATGATGAGCTTTTTACTCAGTTAATGGAAATCTCTGATGATAATTGAAGTTGAAAAAGGGACATAACACTGGAAAAAAAATTTGGACCAAATCCTGATTTGAACTTGACCTGTATGTTATGTTGATACACCTACATACCACATTTTATTTGAATCAGTCAACAACTACTAAAATTATCATTGAGAAACCCCAAAAAAAAGAATTTTTGAAGTCAAAAAGGGGCATAACTCTGGAATCAATTGATGGACCACACCCTTATTCGAACTTGACCTGTATTTTATGTTGATAAACCTACATATTAAATTTCATTTCATTTGGCCAATAACAACTGAAGTTATCATAAGGAAACAAAACAAATGAATTTTTGAAGTCAAAAAAGGGGCATAACTCTGGCAACAATTGTTGGACCACACCCTTATTGGAACTTGACCAACTACAACTGAAGTTATCATCAGGAAACAAAACAAATGAATTTTTGAAGTCGAAAAAAGGGGTGCGACTCTGGCAAAAATTATCAGACCGCACCCTGATTCGAGCATGACCTGTATTTTATGTTAACACACCCACCTATCATATTTCATTTGGTTTGGCCAACTATAACTAAAAAAATTTTCCAGGGGACAATAAACCCTGGTTCAATAAAGAATGCAGGCTAGGCAGGAAAAAATATAATCTTTCAAAGCATGTGTTAAATGGGTGCAAATCTGAACATATTAGAAATGTTATGCCGACTACCAGGAAAGAGTACAAAAAAATACTAAATAAATGTATCAGTAAAAATAAGAGTGATATGAGTAATAAACTAAAATCTATTCGTTCATCAAACCCTAAAAAATATTGGAAAATACTGAATACAGGTGACATGAAAACAAAGGTTAACTTAACCCTCGAAAGTGCCTTCAATTTTTTTAAAAATACCAATAAGGCCTCTGAAGATGAGGATCCAACGAACCAGTTTGAATATGACTCACATGAGTATTTAAACAGTCCAATTACAGAATCTGAGATAAAGACTGCTGTAATGTCGTTGAAAAACAATAAAGCCCCTGGCCTTGATCAGATAATCAATGAATACATAAATATACTACGAAACCATTCATGGAATTTTATGTACTGTTTTTTTTTAATTTAATCCTCGAAAGTGATGTAATCCCAGAGGATTGGCTGCTAGGAGTAGTTTGCCCTATGTATAAAAAGAAGGACGATCCAACATCTCCCAAACACAAAAGGCCGATAACTCTCTTGAGTTGCCTGGGAAAGCTTTTCACAAAAATTTGAAACCAACATATTTTAATGTATGTCGAGGAAACAAACTTAATTTCAGAATGCCATGCAGGATTTAGAAAGCACTACTCAACTGCTGATAACCTATTTGTTCTATGTCTCCTAACTGATATACATAAGGAATATGGCAAACAACTTTTTGTGCTTTTACTGATTGTCAAACAGGCATTTGATACTGTGTGGAGAGCAGGATTATGGTATAAACTTTTTTTCCACAGGGATTAATGGCAAATTATTCCAACTTATTAAAAATATGTACCTTGGAATAAAGGCTATGGTTAGGGTGGGAGAAGAATGTAGAAGACCCTTCAATTGTAATATCGACCTGAGGCAAGGGGAAACCTCTCCCCGATTTTGTTCATAATATACCTTAATCAACTCAAAGGATATTTAACTGCCAATAGAGTAAATGGTTTAAGTACAATGAAATTGCTAGTGAGTTATTTATATGTATAAAAGTGAATATCCTTCTGTACACAGATGACACAATAGTTTTTGCAGAAAATGTGAAAGAAGTATAAAGGGCACTCGATATTTTCTCTGAATATTGTTCGCTGTGGAAACTTAACTTAAAATTAAGAGAGCAAAAAGTAAGATAGTTGTCATATAGATGTGAATTGAGGACTAGGACTCGGACTGAAATCACACACTGAATTAAGGACTCGGACTCAAGTTTATTATTCTTATTCTGAAAGTCAGCGGTATACATGTTGAATATTTAATTGTATCAAACCAACAAGGGAAAACAAAAAGTTTTGTCGAATGATTTTTTTAAAATTAACTGAAGGGAAAAAAAAAATTATTTTATTTTATTTCTGTCTTTTTTCTAAACAAGGAAAAACGCAATTGATAAACATAATTTTGAATAAAACCTCTTTACGAATGTGACAAAGTAATGGAACGGTTCGATCTGGAGATGATGGGGTGGTCCGAGGGCTGAGGTGGGGTCGTGGTTTCTGCAGGCCAGAAACATGCAGGGGAGATTTTGAGGTGCTAATCCCCTTCTATCCTACCTTCCCAGGTCAAAAATAGAGCTTCGGCGGTCGACGGCCTCCAATGGCTCGGGTTGTTGGATGGGTTGGGGGCAGATTTTTCAGTTTTAAATTTGAGTGGTTTTGATCCCTTTATTCTATCAATGGCCTGGCTTTCAGAATGCATGTCACTTTTTAACCTTTTAGGCCTATCTACTGTAAATGGACGAAACCACAGATCGCAATACATGCAAACTGCCACTCACATTTTTTGCATTAGAAAAATAGCTTATGGCTGTCACTGGAACAAGCTCATTCCAATGAGGGTCATAAACTCTGCTTTTAAACAAAAAATGAAAGTGTCAATGACACTGTAGCTCAACTTGTGTAAGACATGTACATGTATAGTATGTGACACAGCAATGACACACATCTAGGTAATGACCTGATAACAAAGTACCTGTAAAGTATTAGGGCTGGGCGATATGGGAATCTGAATACCGGTAACGATATCAGAAAAAATACCGCGATATACCGGTATATCGTGCAGCAGTGTGTGAAACGCATGTTAAGTGCAAGGGATATCATGAATAAAAAATATATTTTTGGAGCCAAAGATAGAAGTATCACTTACTGCTCTGGAAAAATGAGTGATTTGAATGGAAGACCGTAATAATCCATGTCTACAAAGTTATTGAACCTATTGTTTAATACGAAAATAAGCCATAAAATTATCATGGGTTTACTGGCTTTCATCTGAATCTGGGATACAAGTAAATTAGTCTTTGTCAATTTAATTCCTGTAAAAACATGGCCAGCCTCTCTTGAATGATAAGCATTTAATTACTGAGCCAGGCAATTGTCACATTGTGTTAATTGCGTATGTGTGGCTTCATGAAAACGGTGGCAAACAAAACTTTTTATCAAAACAACGGGTATCCAGTTGATGGGATTCCGAGGGCCTGGTTTCACAAAGAACCAGTAGTAGCTCCTCCCCTTCTCCTATCTTCCAGCAGTGAACTTCCTCAGATGACAATGTCAAATGTCATCTGTCACATGTCAGGCCAGTCGGTCTGTTGATATTAAGCACGCCTCCAAGACGTGATCACCCTTCACTTTCATGATAGTCTGCAGGTGTCAATCACCAGCCGACAATGTTTTCTCCCAGAGATGGCATCACACCTCTGTCATATTTGACAAAAATTGTTGCACATTTCGCAATTGTGAATAGTGTGGTTTGAAACATTTTTGTGTCAGATTGCTGACGACGAATTAAGCGATAAGTATGGCTTGCGGATTACAGTTCAAACAAATGCGACCAACAGCAGGGGACCGTGTTTTTACAGCGTGACAGTCGGGTGTGTTTTCCGTGTAACAACAAACTATTTGTGTGATGTGTGCTACTTTAATTATTCACTAATTAAAAATAATCAAACAAATTTAGCAAACAAGTATTAAATTTTTATTTCATAATTTCTCCATGAATGCTTGCATGTCGGTGACGATAAACGAGATAGAACGTTACTCTCATCATCTCTCGCTGTTTATCATTTGTTCACGAAATAAGGAAAGATAAACTTCCTGTATTTTCAAAGCAACTTTCTGTGCGATTTAACGAAAAAACACATGTTGAAATTTTATTATCATGTGACCCAAACCAATATCGTTACAGACGATATACCGGTATTGCCAAAAAATAGACGATATTTAACCGGTACCGATTTCAATACCGGTATTTACCGGTATATCGAAATATTGCCCAGCCCTATAAAGTATTGTAAAGGTCTGTACATGAATACTGACCATAGCCTGTAACAAATGTACAGGTAAAGTATTGTAAAGGTGGGTGACAGTTAGATGCTAAACTAGAAAGAAATCTCCACGGGGTTAATGTTACAATGGGGATCTTTGTATGGTGCACAATAAGCCAAATGTTAGCAATTGTTTTGGCCTGTTTTAAACCCTTCTAAGGTTGCTTCATACTAAATAATAAATATTTGTCCATTCCTTTTTAAAATATAGGTATTTGAGTTTTTATGTTCAGAGGAGGTTTTATTTTTCTCATTGGAAATAGAAAATCGGGTTGTGCAAATAATGTTTACCCTCCCCAAACAACACCACAATATACACATCCTTGGGATGCTAAATTCCTAGAAACATTACATTGTCTGGTGTTTTCTTCCCTGCAACACTGTAGAATCTGATAGGCTGAAAACGAAACCTGTGAACATTGAATCTGAGATGCTATTTTTCTTTGATTTTCTTGATGTGATTTCGATTTTGCAGTATTTTATCAAGAAAATTCCGACCAATTAGTTTAAGTGGGTAGCAATTTGATTGGGAAAGAGATTGCTTTGGTGATCAGTGTTGTATTTCTGGATGAAGAAGAAAAAGGTGTCCCTATGAAAGGGAAGACTGATAGCTGAAAAAACTTACCAGGCACATTTTCTTTCAAGTTCTCTATCGTCAGTCTTTTCTCCAAAGCAATAGAACTGTTCCAGAGTCTATCGTACAAAACTTCTTCCTTTTCTGATAAAATCAAATGTACAACTATCAAAACTGAATGATTGAACAAATGTACAGGTAAAGTATTGTAAAGGTGGGTGACAGTTCGATGCTAATCTAGAAAAGAAATCTCCATGGGGTTAATGTTACAATGGGGATCCTTGTATGGTGCACCAAAAGACAAATGTCAGCAATTGTTTTGGTCTGATTGATTCAAACCCTTCTAAGGTTGATTCATACTAATTAATAAATATTTGTCCAGTCCTTCTTAAAATATAGGTGTTTGAATTTTTTATCTTCAGCTAATAGGGTTCTAGTCCGGTCAATCTAGGCGAAAAAGGGCAACAAGCTAAATTTGGTATCGTTGGAAAGAGGAGAATTCGCCCAACAACATATCCAAAACCCTCCGAAATCCGCTTTGGGGAAAATTTTTTATGGAAGTTTCAAAAAGGGCTAATACTTTGTACGAATTTCTATAGGATTGGGAAATCGATATGTTGCGTCAGTTTTCTTTAGTCTTATTTTGCCAATAATATACTCATCAAATGTGGTCCGCGGCATGTCAAGGCGTCCATAATATAATATAATTGTATTATGCTAGTACCACGTGTAGATGACACAATTAATAAAGAGCATTGTTTTTTTGTGTAATAAAGAGCGTTGTTTTTTGGCATTACAAGAATGCGTGTGGCAACTAGAACTTTGCAGTAGCACGTAGTCTTGTCCTGTGATCAGTTCATTTTTGCTCTGTTTATGATACCTACCTTTCAAATTCATCATTGCTTGTCATTTTTAATACATCATCAAGTTTACTATCCCCAAACTGCATATTATCTGGTTGGACTGGGGGTTTTTTTGCCTCCTGCTGAAACCTAACGGTGACAACGAATGCGGGTGGCATTTATTTGTATTTGTTCTGCAGTTTGGTACTTATTTGTATTGTATACTTATTTTCTCATTTGTGTGTCATGGATCAAGATTGTTTTAATGAAGATAATTGTGTAATTTGCAGTAGGGACTTTAGTGGCGACAAATCTGTTAAAATGTCGTCGAAAGGCTTGAAAACCCTTATCGAGTTCAGTGAAAAGCGAGGTCATTCAAATCTTTGTAGCTCCCTACAGGATAAACAAAACATTACTCCCGTAGGAAAAGTATTAGTACATGCCGAGTGTCGGCGAGATTTCACAGACCCCAAAAGAGGTAATACTGAGAAAAGTGATGACCCACAGGTAGCAAAAAAATTGCGATCAAGTTTAGCACCTTTCAATTTCCAATCTGACTGCTTGTTCTGTGGAAAACATGCTGTAGATTCCCACCACCCGCAACGAGTGCAAGTTCGAAGCATAACGATGTTACCTATGCGAGATAGCCTTTTAAATTGCTGTGCTGATAGGGGTGATTCATGGGCAGCAGATGTGCAAAATCGTCTCCTTAGCTGTATTGACCTTGTCGCAGCCGTGGCAATTACACCATGCAAATTGTTACATGCTGTTTGTTAGAAATCGCGATCCCAGTCAGACTGACGGTTCACATAAATCACTGGGCAGGCAGGCAGACTATCATATGTCACACTGGTTTGATCTCACCTGCGAATGGATGCAATCTCAGCCTGGCGCTGAGTTGTACACACTTGCGGAGACACAAAATAAAATGACTGAGTTTGCTGGTAACAATGATGTTTATTCTACCAAATGCTTCAAGCAGAAATTGGAGGAACGTTACAGGGAATATATTTTTTCGCCAATGTCCAGGGTCGAAACAATGTAGTTTGTTTAAAAAATGTAGCCAAATATCTAGTCAATGATTTGTGGTACACTGAGAGGGGAGAGTCTATTGAAGACAAATCCAAACGCATTGTTGTCACAGCTACTAAGATTATAAAGGCACAAATCCGGGAATTTGAATATGACATGCAGAAATATCCGACTAATGAGGATATATCAGACGTTTCCAAAGGTAGTAAATGGATTCCGAAGCTTCTGCAATGTTTACTGAATGTCATAGTACCATCGGACATCAAGCGTGTGAGCATCGGTCACTCAATTGTCCAATCGGCGAGGCCTAGGTCGGTAATAACCCCAACTTTGTTTGGCGTGGGTGTGGAAATGGACCATGTATTTGGTTTCCGTTGGTTGATATATGAACTGTTTAAGCTAGGATTCTCAGCTAGCTATGATGAGGTGCAGAAGTATAAACAGTCAGTTATATATTCTGAGTCTTGATGTTTTGCTTAGAGAGTATTTTCCGGGAACCTTCACCCAATGGGTTGCAGACAATGTTGACCACAATCTGGCAACTCTTGATGGCAAAGGTACTTTTCATGGCATGGGCATTATTGCTGAGTCTACATGAAGCGATGATTCGTCTCTTGTCAAATAATCAAGAGCTGTCGATCGAATTCAAAGGATCTATGTTGAAAAGTTGGTGGAGAACAATGGTGTTCCTATCGTGCAATAAATGAAACCTGCAGAAAAGGGCTTGTCCGCAATCAAATACAAACTGATGCTTCATCTGACCTCGCCGATAACTTTACCACCAGGGCTAAACACAGATTTGCTCTGGCATTGTCGTTTGCAGAATTCGTTGACCGTGCCAAGACCGAATTGGTCTGGGTTCATGCAGCATATTTTCTCAGGCAGTGGTTCCGAACAAAAAGTGAAGTCAGAAATTCTTTTCTTGCCTATCATTGATCTGTCGCCTTCTGATGAGAGTTGTATATATTCTACACTGATATACATACAAACACAAGCATTGAAGTTAGGCACTGAAACCCCTTGCTTAACGTTTGATCAGCCCTTGTGGTTAAAAGCCGTTGATATTACAGCCGCAAAATTTATAAATATAGTGTGCCACCTCGGTGGCTTTCACACATTAATGAGCTTCATGGGTAGTATTGGGTCCATGATGAAAGGCTCTGGATTGGAGGAGGCATTACAAACTGTACATGGTCCAAATGCTGTAGCAGCGATGATGTCAGGTAAAGCAGTGTCTAGGGCACTCCAGGGGCATTTCCTTGTAGAGTCGGCATTAACCAACAAACTCATAAGTGCTGTCAGTTCGAAAGGAACAGATATTAATCTGCTCAGTAGTGAAGGTAGTTCAGACCAGGTCCTCAATAAGGTTGACAAAATGTGCACCCAGGCAGACAATGCCAATGTCAGGTAAAGCAGTGTCTAGGGCACTCCAGGGGCATTTCCTTGTAGAGTCGGCATTAACCAACAAACTCATAAGTGCTGTCAGTTCGAAAGGAACAGATATTAATCTGCTCAGTAGTGAAGGTAGTTCAGACCAGGTCCTCAATAAGGTTGACAAAATGTGCACCCAGGCAGACAATGCCACCATATTAGGTCCATCCAATGTCCGAAACACAGGGTCCACAAATGACGATTTGAAGCTCAGTTGTGTGCAAATAGAATCGCAAGCTTTATCAGACAGTGCTGAATCTACTGAAGGTGATGGGGGTCAATTTTTATTCAACGAGACAATGACAAACGCAGACATGGAGGCAGTCAGGAACTTATGTGAAGGTATCTTTAATAAGCGCATATCTCTTTCGGATGTTTACACATCCAGAGCTTGTCAAGTTGGAAGAATTGCTTTGCAAATATAGATCACATTTAGTCGTGAAATCTTTAACTGCTAAACTGTGGTTGGAGTATCTTGAGTATGTGCAAATTCTCAAAATGTTCATTCGAGCTGAGAGATTTGGGGATTGGAATCTGCACCTCTTTGCAACTCAAAATATGCTGAATTAATTCGCGGCAAGAGGGCATATTAATTATGCCAAAAGCTGCCACCTTTATGCCAAAAGCTGCCGCCTTTATCTTCAAATGATGCTGGAACTACCCAACAAGCACCCCCATTTGTACAAATGTTTCATAAATGGCCTACAGATTATTAGAAGTAGTCAGAGATTTTGGGCTGGTCAATCAATCAAGAGAAGCAATCAGGTTAAAATAGACAGCCACAGGGTTCAAATAGATCCAAATAATCTTTTCTCTCGACTACTTGCCATCGCTCAGAGGGAAGAAGATATCGCTAGTTATTTCAGTTACAAGCTGACAGTAAAACCAACATCCTTATTCAAGGACAATGCACTCCGAAAGCCTGTAAAAGCAAATCTAGCAAACGATTTAGCAACAGGTATAAAACTGACTCAGGACCCAAGTGATGCTTTGATTGTTGTTGATGGCGGTTCATTTCTTCATCGGATGAAATGGCCAAAATGTGGAACATACAAATATTTAGCTTCAGTATTTTTCTGTTAACCCTTTGTTCAACATGAGCTAAAAAATCCCAAGCTTTCTTTTAATTCAAGCAGAATTCCAGTCGGTGACTACGATTCTTGTAAAGTTTCCTCAAAGACTATAGGTACAGTGGAGCCCACTTAATTGGATATCTGTTAACTGAATAACCCTGTTAATTGAATATAATTTCCAAACACAAAACCATTACCATACCTCCAGTACAAATTTGACCTGTTAATTGAATATAGGTTATAGAATCAATTCCTGTAAAATGAATAAAAAATCTTGTAACCTGCCGAGAAATAGTCTGACTCTCCCCATTTTTCCTTTGTTTATAGACCTACAGTACATGGAGAGTGGACTGCAACTAAATCACCTGTGGAGTGGAGTTATCACCCAAGCTATAACTTCCAAATTGTGTTCATATCGACAAAAAACACAAGCAATGTTTCAGCCAATTGACCTCCGGGTCTAACCCGGAGATCCATTGGCTGAAACTTTGCTTGTGCTGGTTATGCTTTGCAACAGATTTCCAATTAATGCGTGGGTGGAATCTCCACTCTGCAGGTGATTTTGTGATAATACACTCTCCACGTACTGTATTTGGCCTCATTACATCCAGCACAGGCATTTAATCTATTATATCTTGTTTGACAGAGCTCATGGAGCTCTGTCAAACAAGACATAATAGAATAAATGCTAAGTTCATCTCTTGAATACAGGAAAGTGACACAATCCCTGTTAATTGAATACTCATGTTAATTGAATAATTTCCATTGGCAAAGTGGCTATTCAATTAACAGGGTTCCACTGTATTATCAATGGAGGAAAATATTTATATTCACTAGTGCAGTTGTCGTATGATTCAAGATGTGATAGATCTGAAGATCATGGTATTATCCAGATATATGTTGCCGAATGGCAGGGCTCAAAATAAGCGGTGTCGCGTCCCTTTTTGCTATGCAAAACTTGCAAAAAGCTACACAATGTTAAATTATGTATAGCATTTTGCGATACAAAATAATCAACTGCAGCCTATTAGGCTGCAGTTGATTATCTTGTATCGCAAAATGTAAATGAAAATTTGCAAACAAATTTGAAAACTAGTTCACTGATGCTTTACTTCTGATTCTGGAACATTCCAGGCATAACTCAGATTAACTCTCCATCAAGCATCATTAGCAACTTCATATGTAAGATGAATTCTATTGGTTTAAATTCTTCCTGTTTTTTACAACTTTTTGCATAAAATGTCCATTAAAAATAACTACAAGCCCATCAAATTAAAAATCTCAACTTCCATTTTGAGAACTCTATTAAACAACCAAGACGCCATTTATAACAGTATACAAGTCCATGCAACCCTTGTGTAATTTTTACAAAATGCTATTCATTTTTTGGAAATGCGTAGCATTTTGCTACGCAAAGAAAAAAAGTTATTTTGAGCACTGCCGAATGGTCACTACCCCTCCACTCTCACTGCTGTATTCGCTCTGTCTCTATAGTTAATTTATTAATTTTATTTTTTGCTGTAAACTCACAGCTTATGACACTCAATGGAACCAGATTTTTCCGATGAGGTATCATAATTTTTTAATGGAAGGTAAATATTATAAAGGAAGACCGAAAGTTTTAAAATAGGATTAGGATTTTGAGTAACCCTGAGCCAATTGGGTGATCCTTTGATTAAAGGGTTAAACGAGGGTGTGGGTGGCAGACCATAGACTGGTCTCATGGAAGCGACGCATAGTGATGTAACCTCTTCTTAAGATACCCGGAGACACTCTCCTCTGATAAGATGGCCATCCGTAAAATGTCATGGCATGATAACAGTTAGATGTTTTTTGTTTCGCTTATGGGCCTGAAGATTTTATATATTTCGTATTCCAACAAATGAAGTACTAGAAAAGGCGAAAAGTCAATTCAGCAGAAAAATTGAGTCTTAGAACAATTTCACCTTAAGTATTTAAAAGTTATGCTTAACTTACATACAGGTACATATAGCCCCATGATATATGGAGAACTAGGAATATATCCAATCGGTGTGAAAATCCAGTAGGTAGAGGTGCAGACTGCAAGCCGAGAGGTCCTCGGTTCGAATCCCACCTGCAGCAACCGCGTTGTGTTCTTGGGCAAGACACTTCACTCCCCATTGTGGGCGCATGGTGACATCGTGTACTAAGGCGTACTGCACGTTGATGGCAAACTTTTCTTCTACCAATGCTAACCCTGCCTGTGTAGAGTTAGTATGTTGGGGAGCTGACAGTTGCTTGCCGTTGCTCAGTGGTTCTCTCAGAGTACTCCAGCTTCCTCCACCCGTAAAACTGTCATGGCCATTGTGCAGAAATATGTGACCTTATACCCCAATAAATAAATAAATAAATATGTGAAAATCCAAGTCCGCATGATTAAAGCTTTTGGGCTAGCATTATCACAGGTGACCCAAATAAACTGTCTTCTATTGTGTATAAGTATGTATACAATTTAAGTGCTGTGGCGAACACACAGAAACCCTTGGCTTGTCCAAGTGAAAGACATAATCGACAACTGTGGGCTTTCATATATGTGGCAGCACGAGGCATGCCCGTCTGTTGAGACCTTTGGACAAATGGTTAAACAAAGATTAGAACACCAGTACATACAAGCATGAACTTCTCAAATCCGAGAGTCGTCAAAAACTTGCACATATGGTACATTCAAAGAATTATTCGCCCAGGAGATTTATTTAACGAACCTGAGTGAGGAGAATGCAATTCTATTCTTGAGTTCAGAATATCGAATCACAACCTGCCAATCGTGTATGAAACCTATTCAGTATGACACAGTTGGGTTAAGAGTAAACTGGCAACCGGTCAGATTGTCAGATATCGTGCCGGGTTGGAGTTTGGTAATGTATACCACCAATTTTGGGAGGGTCTTCAAGCATGACACATGGACTATGTGTGACACGTAGATGTGGGCATGTGTGTGCATATGTACATAAATACTAATGATATATGTATACACGTAAGTGTGACAGATGTATATATATTTGTGTATTTATGTGTTATTTGTGGTCTGTGCGTCTTGCATGGGAACACTCCCCAATTCATTACCGAAAAAATGAGGTGTGTAGGGACAACCTGTGCAATAGGTTTTTCGATTCACAATGTTAAGGTGCTATATGAGTAATGAAATTTTGTTTACTTTGAAATTCTCACTTCTGATATTCCTTAAATCCAAATTAAATATACACAAATTATACATCGAAATGAAGGTTGAGAGGTATAGAACACGAAAAATATATGAAATCAACTCAAAGAATTCTTTCTGGAAGTCTGCTACCATATTCATACCAGAACTGATAATACAATAATATTTCCTGAGAACAAGGCGAATTGTTGCTACTGGGTAAGCACACCCGGTGCACTTTTTTCATGAAATCTTCTAACCAAAGTATATGCAAATGGGTCTTTGCATATGCTTCAGCCCTTTGGTGGAAAAGGGCACCATATGCACTGTTTTGGATTTGTAGATGGCACTTTGTTCCCCTGCAAGAGTGAATTGCAGACAAAATAGCATGCCGTGACAGAGAGTAACACCCATAAAAGAACTCAAAAGCAGCCTGAAAAGCACTGTTACCAAAACATCGATTGATATTTGACTCTATTTTATTACCTGCACATACAGAATCAAGCTCGGACTGACTGGTGCTATTACTTCGCGACCACGTGACTGCGGACTGGAAGTATGAATTAATCTCCACCTAGAGGTCACCATAGGTATGGGGGTGGTGATGACGATGGGTGTGGATGGTGCTGTGGGGACGAGAGCAGACAGAGAGCTTCGACTGAATTCCGATGGTGTAGCAAACCAGTGGAGTCTGTATCTCTGCTTTCCTTCCCACAGCACTGTGGAGTGCCCTTCATTCCAATGAAGGGCTTTCCATGGTGCTGTGAGAAGGAAGGCAGAAAACTATTTCCAAGAACAGTAAATCGGATATGCTACTTCTCGCCTGTCTACCGCAACTCGGTCTTGATTCTACACCCTTTTACTCCATGAATATCAGACCACTGACATATAGGTATGTCTTGACACGGTGACAACGTAACCCGAAAAAAATGCCATTCCTATAACCATAATACTGCATTAGTGAGTACACCATTGTAAAGACAAATGTACATTATGCCACCAACAGTAATGTGGTTACGGTTGCTCCTCCCAACAATGCATCCCTTATGAATGCCCTAAGAGAAATATACGAAATAATACTTGGGGCACTGACAGAGTGGCATGGAGCAAGTACACAGCTGAGCACTGCTCTGTCATTGTTCGAAAGTATCCATGAATAATTTTTAAAAGGGGAAAGAGGAGAAAAAAATAAAACCAGCTACAACAACAGACTCACCAACATCAGAACATTCAGTTTCCACAGAGCTCCTATAAATCACCAGAAGTTAGTGTATGTGCTTCAAGTGCTATACCAGGAACAAACACATTCACAAGGACAGTCACACCCTGTGTACTCGGACATTTATGTTACAACTCATGATGCTAAGAATTTCACAAGGCCAACATTAATAAGTAGCGGCACCCAAATATCGACATCCGCACATGATTTTGCTGTACAAAAGTGACATTTCGAAAAAAGATGTAAAAACAAATATATCATCAAAAGTTCCACCAACAATAGACAAATCTGATCAATACAAAACTCATTGCCTCAGTCCTCCAAAGGAAGTGCCATCAGTAATACAGTCGATAAGTCGGGATACATACAAGCCTCAAAATAAGCAGACTGGCATCTGCAAAATGAGGTTTTCAGAGGGTGAATTTGGTGAGGGTAGCATCACTAAATTCATCCTCTGTAATCATCAATCTGAATCAAGGTCTCAAGCCTGAACAGAAAGATGTACCCATAGGATAAACTGGCCCACAGTATGGGATAACATCAGCAAATTCACCCTCTGGGGACCTCATTCTGCAAATGACGGATTGCTTAAATTCAGGCTTAGATATATATTATTTCTCATTTTCACCGGCAGTAAGTCAGGATATACATTTGGGATCGGGAAGATTCGGCCCTGGGAAGATCTCGGCCATGTATTTTTAGATCCAGCCGGGAAGATTCGGCCTGTAAACTCAATGATTAACTGCTAATTGGTAAATGTTCAGTGTGGGGGGTTGGCAACCGATATAACTGACAAGTGACAATTGACCAGCAGTTTCAGGTAATTATTTATTAATTCTATTCAGATATTTTTTGATAACAGTATTTCACAATTTTACAAAAGATAAAAAAAAACACTCAAAACACGACGAACATTTCTTCCGGTCATCTTGGTGTATAACCTTTTTCAAAATGTTTTTTCCACTTGCAAATTCTCACTCGATCGCCCACAACAAACTTTGGTCATTTTGTCATCGCCGCAGCCATCTTCAATGCTTAGGGATTCACGTGGACTTTATTTCTGTTTCACGGATCACTAGCTCCCATGGGAGTCATCTTGATGGAACTGTGGTGCATGTTGTTTTAGTCATCGATGAAATTGTCTAAGATGTTCAATTATTTCTTAATCGAGTTGGCCAAGACATTTCACTTGCAACTGAAGATTATTGATAAGTCTGTTGACCACTCATCCACCTCTTTTGAAGAATTGGGTTTTGGTACACCCACACACTTTACAAGTCCTGCTAAGCATTTGCCTATTTTTTTATTTGCCTATTATTTTTAGATTGCACTTTTCGTAAGTTATCGGTTTTTGATTTCTTACATTTTACACAAAACATTTTTTTTTTTGACAATTCTAATTTTTTTTTATTTTTTTACTTTTTATTTTAAATGTCGCTTATGGAATTGATTTTCGCATCAGCCAACACTTTGATCTTTTTGTGTTTCTCGGCCTTCAATGATAATTTTTTACTCAGGAATCCAACCATGCTCAAGAATCCTGTCGCAAGAGCAACGCCCTCTTCTGCCAAAACAGCTAGAATAGTAGATATGGTCAATAGGAGACTCATTTCAGCAGCATCCAAAGCCATGGATACGGTGATGAGAACCAGATCCAGTCTGTCAACCAATTTAGTCATTAGCACTTACTTCTTGTTATGTGAAAGACCTCTATCTCTTTCCATCATTAAATAATGTTGAATTTTATTGATCTGATCAATACAAAACGCACTGCCTCTGTCCTCCAAAGGAGGTGCCATCAGTAATACAGTCGATAAGTTGGGGTACATACAAGCCTGAAAATAAGCAGAACCCTGCACAGCAGGGTAGCATCACTAAATTCATCCTCTGTAAACATCAATCTGAATCAAGGTCTCAAGCCTGGACAGAAAGATGTACCCAGAAGATAAATTGGCCCACTGTATGGGATAACATCAGCAAAATTCACCCTCTGGGGACCTCATTCTGCAAATGACAGATTGCTTAAATTCAGGCTTAGATATATATTATTTCTCATTTCCACTGGCGGTAAGTCAAGATATACGTTTGGGATTGGGAAGATTCGGCCATGGAAGATCTTGGCCGTGGATTTTCCGTCCCAGAAAGATTCAGCCAGGAAGATTCGGCCTGTAAACTCAATGATTGACTGCTAATTGGTCTATTATTCTTTGTGGGGGGGGTGGCAACTGATATAATTGACAAGTGACATTTGACAAGCAGTTTCAGGTAACTATTTATTAATTCTATTCAGATATATTTTGATAACATTATTTCACAATTTAACAAAAGATAAAAAAACAATACAATACATATTATATACATACGCAAAACACTGATGGTGGTTCAGCAATATATTTGTGATTACATTAACTATTTTTTAGCTTTTCCAAGTCTATAAATTTTATTGACATTAAGTAGGAATTCTGTTGTTCTGACATCGCCATCCCTATACTTCTTCAACAATGAGTCTATTTCCTTATCAGTTGTTGTATACTTCTTTTTGATATCTGTTTCCAGGCATCTGGCTAACACTGAAATTTCAACATGTTGATAAAATGACAGGTTTACTCCTTTGTTATTCAAATGACGATGCCAGGCTGGAATAGAAATGAAGAATTGTTTTAAATGTATGTCACTGTATAAATTTGTTATTAATTTTAATTTTAATAAACTGTTTATTGATTCAAATTATTAATGTACTAATTTTAATATTATACATGTCATTTTACTACTACAGTGGAACCCTGTTAATTGAATAGCCACTTTGCAAATGAAAATTATTCAATTAACAGGAGTATTCAATTAACAGGGATTGTGTCAATTTCCTGTATTCTAGAGATAAACTTAGCATTTATTCTATTGTATCTTGTTTGACAGAGCTCCATGAGCTCTGTCAAACAAGATATAATAGATTAAATGCCTGTATTGGATGCCCTGAGGCCAAATAGGTCTACAAACAAAGGAAAACTGAAAAGCGTCAGGGTAATTTCTCGACAGGTTACAAGATTTTTTATTCAATTAACAGGAGTTTACTCTGTAACCTATATTCAATTAACAGGTCAAATTTGTACTGGAGGTATGGTAAATGGTTTTGTGTTGGGAAATTATATTCAATTAACCGGGTTATTCAGTTAAGAGATATCAATTAAGTGGGCTCCACTGTATTATATTACTATCTTTATAAATGATATCTATAATAACAAGACCAATACCGGGTCTGGACCTGCGTCGCTGCATGCAATTGAATCGGCAAACAGGAAGTGGCTGCACAGCAGATCTGAAAATTGCATACACGATACAACTGATCATTATCAGGCTCCAGGTGAAATATAAAATCAATCCCTTGCATAGAAGCCGAGAAAAGTTTGACGAAAAATTTCAATGTTCAGTGGGTACAGTAAAATTCCAAAGTATCGGCAAACAGGAAGTGGCTGCACGGCAGATCTGAAAATTGCTTACACGATACAACTCATCATTATGAAACAGCAGACCAAATATAAAATCAATCCCTTGCATAGAAGCCGAGAAAAGTTTCACGAAAAATTTCAATGTTCAGTGGGTACAGTAAAATTTCAAAGTATCGGCAAACAGGAAGTGGCTGCACGGCAGATCTGAAAATTGCATATACGATACAACTGATCATTATCAGGCTCCAGATGAAATATAATATCAATCCCTTGCATAGAAGCCGAGAAAAGTTTGACGGAAAATTTCAATGTTCAGTGGGTACAGTAAAATTTCTAAGTATCGGCAAACAGGAAGTGGCTGCACGGCAGATCTGAAAATTGCTTACACGATACAACTCATCATTATGAAGCAGCAGACCAAATATAAAATCATTCCCTTTCATAGAAACCAAGAAAACTTCGACGGAAAAAGTGTTTCGGACGGACGGACAAACTGACGGACAGAGTCGAGCGGTTACTAGACCTGCTCTGCCGTTGTCGATGCAGGTAAAAATAGAGACTCACCCTCGATATGGTTGTTGCTGCAGACAGTGTTTTTAAAAATTATTCGTCATCCATTGGCTGTGGAGATACCCAACAAACTCTTGCAGCTTTTCTGCATTGGCTTTTGCTGCTATATTGTCAAACGTCGGGCAAATATGTCTAGTTGGCAGGAATAGCAATGCAAAGAACTGCTTGATGTACTTCTGCACACTACGGTTTTCTTTTTACTTCTCTAACCTTCTTGTAAACAGCCTGGCTCCAATGGAATATGCACCCTTTAATTTCTTGGCCAGGGAGGACCTCGCAAACAGCCTGCCATGCAGCTGGAAGAATAAAGAAAACAACCTTTAGTATGAGAGAGTGAGATAGAGACAGAAGAGAGAGAGAAAGAGAGAGAGAAAGAGAGAGAGAGAGAGTTAATTAAAGACTTTTATTTAGGTACTTAGATCAGGTGATGGGTAAATATCACTATAAACACTAGTTAAGAATTAATTTATTTGGGCACTTACCCATTTCGAAATCAAGACAAAAGATTCTACATCAGGTATGCTGATCTTCTGCATGATGGCTTGAAGGATGTCCACGTAATCAGACTTACACCTTCATGACATTAAGGCAAATACAGTTGGAAATTGTTTCTTTTTGTCGCCGTCTTTGACAAAACAGTTTATAGACATTAACTGGATGGTACTTCCAAGAGGTTTACCAACAATCTACAAAATAAAAATTATACATTGTAATATTTAAATGTAATTAACATTGTTCCTGTAGACTGTGTGTATAAGTATTTATATTTATATTATATATACAGTAAAACCTGTCTTGAGAGACCACATCTACCAGGCACCG
Source organism: Pictodentalium vernedei (assembly GCA_031216915.1). Lineage (NCBI taxonomy): Eukaryota > Metazoa > Mollusca > Scaphopoda > Dentaliida > Dentaliidae > Pictodentalium > Pictodentalium vernedei. The sequence continues at coordinate 378,578,440 of CM062293.1, forward strand.
ATTGGTTTTACTCTGTAATGGACCTGCTATGGGAGACCACCTGTCTTGAGAGACCACTGTGACCTGGTACCAACTTGTATTTTTATGCCATAATGGACCTGTCTTGAGAGACCGCCCCTTTGAAGACTGAAACCATGAAAAAAACTTTTTACCTGTTCTGGAATTGGAAAATCCATTGTGGTTATACTAACATGAAAGTGTCAATGACACTGTAGCTTAACTTGTGTGTTGTGTTTGATGAAAAGGATAATGTTCAATGTTTATGAAAGGATTATGAAATAAGACAAGAATTGTGATAATTGGGAATATGTTCATTTCTGTTCCCTGTGTGCTATGTTTATGATAAAAATAATATGAGGTGTACACTGTACTAAAGACCTGAGGGGTGGGTTAATATGACCTCACAGTTAATATATGTGGCCCTCACAGTTAACATATATCAACAAAATTACAATGAAATTATTCCAAAATGAGTCATCCTATCAAGTTACATTAAAATCCCTTCATAAATATGGCCTGTAGACTGTGCTAAAGGTTTTCGGGCTTCGGGCCCCTGTAGCCGTCAGTTTCCCAATTGCGTCCAAAGGGGACGTTCTCATCTAGACATTATATGAAGTCAACCTACCAAGTTACAATGAAATCCCTCCATAAATACGACCTGTAGACTGTGCTAAAGTTTTCGGGCTTCAGGCACCTGTAGACATCACATTTGACCAACCACAACCAAAAGGGGATGTCATCATCTAGGCATTATATGGAGTCAACCTAACAAGTTACAATGAAATCCTTCCATAAATACGACTTACAGACATGCTAAAGGTTTTTGGGATCGGGCAGCCATCAAGGCTGAATGATCGTGACCAAAAGGGGACGTTCTCATCTGGACACTATTTGGAGTCATCCTACCAAGCTACAATAAAATCCCTTCATAATTATGACCTGTAGACTGTTCTAAAGGTTTTCGAGCTTTGGTCCCCTGAAGCCGTCACAGTTGCCCACTCGTGTCCAAAAGGGGACGTTCTCATCTAGACATTATATGAAGTCAACCTACCAAGTTACAATGAAATCCCTTCATAAATATGACCTTAGACTGTGCTAAAGGTTTTCGGGCTTCGGGCTCGGGCAGCCATCATGGTTGAATGATCGTAACCAAAGAGGACAATCTCATCTGGGCATCATCTGGAGTGATCCTGCGAAGTCCCTTCATAAATATGACCTGTAGACTGTGTTCAAGGTTTTCAGGCTTCGGGCAACTGTAGCCATCACAGTTGACCAATCACGACCAAAAGGGGATGTCATCATCTTGGCATTATATGGAGTCAACCTAACAATGTTACAATGAAATCCTTCTATAAATATAACCTTTTGCCTATGCTAAAGGTTTTTGGGCTCGGGCACCCATCAAGGCTGAATGATCACGGCCAAAATGGGACGTTCTCATCTTGACCTTATTTGGAGTCAACCTACCAAGTTACATTGAAATCCCTTCATAAATATGACCTGTAGACAGTGCTAAAGGTTTTTGGGCTTCAGGCACCTTTAGCCGTCAAAGTTGCCCAAACATGTCCAAAAGGGGACATTCTCATCTAGGAATTATATGAAGTCAACCTACCAAGTTACAATGAAATCCCTTCACAAATATGACTTGCAGACTGTGCTTAAGGTTTTCGGGCTTCGGGTTCGGGCAGCCATCATGGTTGAATAATCGCAACCAAAGGGGACAATCTCATCTGGGCATCATCTGGAATGATCCTATGAAGTTACAATGAAATCCCTTCATAAATATGGCCTGTAGACTGTGCTCAAGGTTTTTGGGCTTCGGGCACTTGTAGCCAATACAGCTCACCAATTACGACCAAAAGGGGATGTCATCATCTTGGCATTATATGGAGTCACCCTAATAGGTTACAATGAAATCCTTCCATAAATATGACCTTTTACCTATGCTAAAGGTTTTTGGGCTCGGGCACCCATCAAGGCTGAATGATCGCGATCAAAAGGGGACGTTCTCATCTAGACATTATTTGGAGTCATCCTACCAAGTTACAATGAAATCCCCTCATAAATATGACCTGTAGACTGTGCTAAAGGTTTTCGGGCTTCGGGCACCTTTAGCCATCACAGTTGCCCAATCATGTCCAAAAGGGGACGTTCTCATCTAGACATTATATGAAGTTAACCTACCAAGTTACAATGAAATCCGTTCATAAATATGACCTGTAGACTGTGCTAAAGGTTTTCGGGCTTCGGGCTCGGGCAGCCATCATGGGTGAATGATCGCACGTTCTCATCTAGACATTATATGAAGTTAACCTACCAAGTTACAATGAAATCCCTTCATAAATATGACCTGTAGACTGTGCTAAAGGTTTTCGGGCTCGGGCAGCCATCATGAGTGAATGATTGCAACCATAGGGGACAATCTCATCTGAGCATCATCTGGAGTGATCCTAAGAAGTTACAATGAAATCCCTTCATAAATATGACCTGTAGACTGTGCTCAAGGTTTTCGGGCTTCGGGCACTTGTAGCCATCACAACTGACCAATCACAACCGAAAGGGGATGTCATCATCTAGGCATTATATGGAGTCACCCTAATAGGTTACAATGAAATCCTTCCATAAATATGACCTTTTACCTATGCTAAAGGTTTTTGGGCTCGGGCACCCATCAAGGCTGAATGATCGCGATCAAAAGGGGACGTTCTCATCTAGACATTATTTGGAGTCATCCTACCAAGTTACAATGAAATCCCCTCATAAATATGACCTGTAGACTGTGCTAAAGGTTTTCGGGCTTCGGGCACCTTTAGCCATCACAGTTGCCCAATCATGTCCAAAAGGGGACGTTCTCATCTAGACATTATATGAAGTTAACCTACCAAGTTACAATGAAATCCGTTCATAAATATGACCTGTAGACTGTGCTAAAGGTTTTCGGGCTTCGGGCTCGGGCAGCCATCATGGGTGAATGATCGCACGTTCTCATCTAGACATTATATGAAGTTAACCTACCAAGTTACAATGAAATCCCTTCATAAATATGACCTGTAGACTGTGCTAAAGGTTTTCGGGCTCGGGCAGCCATCATGAGTGAATGATTGCAACCATAGGGGACAATCTCATCTGAGCATCATCTGGAGTGATCCTAAGAAGTTACAATGAAATCCCTTCATAAATATGACCTGTAGACTGTGCTCAAGGTTTTCGGGCTTCGGGCACTTGTAGCCATCACAACTGACCAATCACAACCGAAAGGGGATGTCATCATCTAGGCATTATATGGAGTCAACCTAACAGGTTACAATGAAATCCTTCCATAAATATGACCTTTTGCCTATGCTAAAGGTTTTTGGGCTCGGGCACCCATCAAGGCTGCATGATCACGATCAAAATGGGACGTTCTCATCTAGACATTATTTGGAGTCATCCTGCCAAGTTACAATGAAATCGTTTCATAAATATGACCTCTATACTGTGCTAAAGGTTTTCGGGCTTCGGGCTCCTGTAGCCGTCACAGTTGCCCAATCACGTCCAAAGGGGGACTTTCTCATCTAGACATTGTATGAAATCAACCCACCAAGTTACAATGAAATTCCTCAATAAATATGACCTGTAGACTGTGCTAAAGGTTTTCGGGTTTTGGGCTCGGGCAGTCGTCACGGTTGGCAGATCATGCCCAAATGGGGAAATTCGTATCTAGACATCATAAGGAGTCATCCTACCAAGTTACAATGAAATCCCTCCACATTAAACATGACCTGCAGACTGTGCTAAAAGTTTTTGGGTTTCGGGCTTGGGCAGCCATGACGGTTGATAGATCATGCCCAAAAGGGGACGTTCTCATCTAGGCACTATACAGAGGCATCCTACCAAGTTACAATGAAATCCCTTCATAAATACGACCTGTAGACTGTGCTAATGGTTTTCGGGTTTTGGGTTCGGGCAGCCATACCGGTTGCCCGATCGCGACCAAAAGGGGACGTTCTCATCTAGACATGACCCCAAACCTGCATATGAAATTTCGTGATGATCAGACAAGAACTGCGGGGTGTAGCCCGTGCTAAAGGAAAATGTGAACAGACGTCACAGACTCACAGACTAACAGACTCACAGACTAACAGACTTCCGCACGCGTGATGGCAATAGCTTATCTTGACTATGTCAAGTTAAGCTAATAATTAAAAGTATCAAAAGCTCTTAATTGGGTTTCAATTGCTAACTCATTAAAGATTGAGATGTTTTTATAAGACGCCTGAGAAAAGATTACGATTATTGCTGAATAAACAATTTCATACATACCTGAAATGTGATTGGTAGGAATAAAAATAAATTTGTGTTGAAAGTCCTTCAATGAAGATTTTCAACACTAATTTATTTTTATAATTTTTATAACAGTCCATTTCAATTTGTTTCAAAAACTTCATAAAAAAGAACAACTACAAAGTAATTACAAGAATCCATTCTTCTCCATTTCTGAATTTTGTGGTTGGTTATTCACTGACTTGAGAAAACCTGAAACCTGTTATGAGAGACCACCTGTCTTGAGAGACCACTTTTGTGTGGCCCAAAGGGCGGTCTCTCAAGACAGGTTCCACTGCATATAACTTCGTCAAGAATGAGGATAATATTAATATTTATTACCGACGTTTATGAGAATTATTTATGATTTGTTTATTTGTTGATAATTATTATTGAAGTTTATGAGAATTATTTATTATTTATTTGTTAATGATAATTATTTATGATAATTGCCTCCTCACCTTGAAAGTGCTATCTATAAACCATCACTTGGATCATTTCAAAAGATCTAGCTGGAATGGTGTTGAGAAAACTATATACCTCCCAACATCCATGTTAATACCTGCTACCAGGAAGTCATCAATATGGAGAAAGTCTCTGTCAATTTGGAAGTTGATATCTTTTGGTAATGGTGGTCTAGATTTGGCAAGGTGTTGGTTGGGGATTATTTTTGATACATTGATTTTTGGCTGGAACTGTGCTGAATCCTTCTGTACAGAGTCTCTAACAACCTCCTCCACTATGTCCAGAGCCAATCAGAACATGTCTTGCTCTGCTGTGGTTTTTATCTGGAATAATAAATAATAAATAATTAATTTTTATCTACAGGGTTTTATTGAGAAGTATTTGACTAAGAAAGTTAATTTACCTTTGAATATTTGACAACACAATATTTAACCCTTCGAACCCTAGCGGCCATTTTTCCGGCCAGCAACATGATATGTCATAACGCCATTAAATAGGATGGCAGTCCAGTAAATGTGTGGGGTAGACCAAACAATATTTTCAATGTGCAGCCCTGAGGCTGCATGTTCAAAATATTGATTGGTCTACCCCAAATAATAAATATGGACTCTTCAAATTGCTGCCTCTGAACCAGCATGGAAGATACCACTAGAGTTCAAAGGGTTAATAATAATATAATAAATATATTGTGAATAGGTTTCAAATTATCTTTGAATAGATGGTCTTTTTCATTTTAAGAGAAGGGTCAGCTTCGTGGTTGTGATCGTTATTGTTTCTTTGGAAGGTGTCTCCAACTTGGATCACTGCAGCTTGGCAAGGTTAGTTTTTTTTCTCACACTGCATCTCCATCTAACACTGGCATTTGTTTTATTCTGTAAAATAAAATTAAGTTTGAGTTTAACTGGTAGAGTGCTAAATTATTTTTGGTCATCCAAATTTGTTCTCGTTTCTTTGTCTTGTTACAATTTATGGGAGAGTGCCACTTGGCACTCTCCCATAAATTGTAACAAGGCAAACCCTCACAGACTAAATAATTTTAATTCCAAGCTAATATGAAGCATATCCTCAGAATATGAAGGCATCAAGTTGCGGCACCTGCCTTTCAGAATAAAGCCCAAATATGGGCTTCCAGCACTCTACCAGTTAATACAAGTTGTCTATCTCTTACCCACACATGTATACACCTTTATGCCAAATGAAAGGGAGAGTGAAAGGGGGAGGGCAACAATAGTTAATTCATCTGCACTAACCTTTATGCTGTGTGAGAACCCATCATTAGAGAGAGAGAATGAGGGGGTAATAATAGGTAATGTATTTTAACTTACCTTTCATTGTCATTTGGTATGTCATCATATTCCTCCGAATGTTCCTCATTCTGAACCTCTGTTTGTCTGAAAACATAAAACAAATATAAGTAATATAAGTCTTGGCCTCACACACAGACATACGCACACAGACACACATTGGGAGTGAGCAAGCTATAGAGGGGGTGGGGCTGGGACATAGAGTGAGTGGGGGTAATAATAGTTAACAAGAGGCCCCAAGGGGTTTTATTCGCTCGCCGGCCAAAGTGGTTCAAAGAAGTATTTGGGGTCACATTCAGTTAGACATGGTTCATCAACACTACAAAGGAATGAAGTCATGAGAGGCAAATTTTATGGAAAAACACTAAGGAATGGATTTGAACAAACCTGAACCTAACATGCCCCCCACCCACCCCACCCCTGCCCATAGAGCCCAAATATTAAGACAAGGACTCAAATTGAACAAACTTGAATTTGATCTCCATTGAGATGTCATATACCAAATAGGAAAGAATTCTGACTGGTGGATATGAAGAAGGTTTTTAAAGAAATCACCTCACATTGCACTAAGTTAAACTTTGGGCTCAAATAGGGAGCCAAAATATTAACCCAGGGTCCCAATTTGAACAAACTTGAATCTGACCCACCTAGAGATATTGTATACCAAATATGAAAGGATTCTGATTGGTGGATCTGAAGAAGAAAATTGTAAAAGAAATCCCCTCATATTGCACTTAGTTAAAATTCAGGCTCCCACAGGTAGCCGATATTAATAACCCTGGGACCAGGTTTGAACAAACTTGAGTCTTACCCTCCAAGAGATGTTGTATACCAAATATGAAAACATTCCGACTGGTGGATCTGAAGAAGATTTTTTTGAATTTTTGAAAAAATTAAAAGGCTGCTCGGCCACATGTCCCCCGAAAAAATAAGCCGAAAATGGGGCATAACTCTAGTAAAAATGATCGGTCCAAACCCATATTCGAACTTGACCTATATTATTACCCCAGAAAGTCACATACCAAAATTCTTTCCGATCAAATAATCCTAAATGGAGTTATCATCCGGACACCGCAAATCTTGAAATTTCTACGTCGAAAAAGGGGTATAACTCTAATAAAAATAATCTGGCCGAACCCATATTCGAACTTGACCTGTAGTTTGGGCTAAGAAGATCACATACCAAAATTGGTTCCAAGCAAATGATCCAAACTGAGTTATCATAGGGACACCAAGTGGGATGGACGGACGGATGCATGCACAGACGCACGGACGGGCACCGCTGATGTCTATAGTCCCCCAAAAAAATTTTCGGGAGACAATTATGGGTGCTATCAGAGTTATGCCCCTTCTGGTGCCCCCGTGGGCGAAGCAAGTTTATTTGTACAAACTTGAATTGACATATGATAAGGAACAAGCACACAAAATTTGGTTCAATTTGGTTGAGTTGTTTGTGAGGAGAAGTCGATAATATAAAGTTCACGATGGACGACGACGGACGGCAAGTGATAAGTTAAGCTCCTTTTGGTGAGCTAATAAATATATATATATATATATATGTATATATTAACTCACCTCTCTGTGGGCGCTGTCTCATTTTCAGGTGCTGTGTCATTTGATATGTCATCATATTCCTCATTCTGGGTCTCAGTCACTATTTCTTCAGCAAGGATGTCTCCAGCTAAGGTTGGTCTACATGGGACGCATGTGAATGACAAGTCTATCCTGCATTTGAGTGTGTCTCTACACTGCTGTATAGTGATGTCCGCGTTGCATGTCCTGTGCTGCCAATGGTTGCAAATATCACAAGATACTGCATGTTGCCGCACTCCTACTTCAACACCACATTCAACACAAGGATACATTGCGAGCTGATGTGGGTTGCTGTACAATCAACGGAGAACATTATAATATACACTAAGGCCCCCCATTCAACCACAAAACAACTAGTGAAGTACTGCCGAAACTAAACACAAACAAGCTCGGCGGAAACTTCCAAGAGTCAATCAACAATAACAGAGATTTCTCTACAAAATATCATAATAAAAACAAATGCATGTAGACAATGGTACAAAAAAACAAACTCGGCAGAAACTTCCAAGTGCCATTTCTCATCAAAAAAACAACTTGACTAATTATCAGTTCAATAGTACACTGTGAAAAAAAACAATTAGTGAAGTCACCATCACAGCTGAAAAAACAATTCCGGTAGGCAGTGAATAAGATGTTTCAACTCAGTTGATAGAATAGTTGTAGAAGTGAGTGGACAAGTTTCGGTTTCTAATATTCTGGAATCAAATGTTGGACTTTTAATGGATTACACTCATACAAAAAGGTAAGAATTTATTATAATATTATTATACTGAGTCAAAAAAGAAAGTATAATAGAAACATATGTGACAAAATAGCATAAAGGATGAAATATAATAGTTCTGATGTTGCATGTTTGTGGACAAGAAGTCATGCAAAGAGTGTGATGACATGCTGTTGTTGTCCACCCAACCATATACAATTTTGCTACAGATTTCAAAAAAGCACATGCTACCAGAGAATGTCAAATTGAATGGGTGACTGACGATTTTCTTTGTGTTATGTTGTGCTAGAGAGCCTGGGTTACTGAAAAAACATGCTAGTTTTTGTCTTCCGACATTTTAAAAAATGCCAAGGTTAACCGAAACTCAGAGGTAGCGTGCCATTGGTATGCATGAGGCTGGGATACCTCCAGATGAAATCTCTGCAGAGTTCAGGGTCAACGTGGCCACTATTTACTGTCTCACTGGAAGGTATAGAACCACTGGATCTACTGCCGACTGACCCCGTTCAGGTCAACCAAGAGTTACGACCTCTGCGCAAGACTGACACATCAGGAAGTCTCACTTGCGGGATCACTTCCTTCCGGCGACGAGGACAGCAGCAATTACTCCTGGTAGAACTAACAATAGAATCAGTGCACAAACTGTCCGCAACAGACTCGCTGAACACGGCATCCAAAGTAGGAGTCCATAGCATGGACCAATCCTTACACGACGTCATCGTACTGTAGTGTTGTGCAGTTTTATTTTTCTTGTTTCGGTTCGGTTTCGGTTCAGTTTTTTAAAAAAAACTCAGTTTATAGGTCGGTTTTCGGTTTTTTATAGTGAGACATCTGCAGTTTCCAACAGAAACTATGTAGTGTCGGTATAATGCCCATACTGTCATCTTTTCAATGATGATTAATTGGCAGTGACTAGCATTTGTGCTAAGTGTATAAATGGCAGGCATTATCAAAACAAAATAATATAAAAGAAAATAAAATCTAACAGTGTTTGTAGAATATCACCACTCACCAATTCTAGGCACATGCCCCCCCCCCCACCCCCCCCCTCCCCTCACCTCTGGTCTTCAAGTTCAGGCATAAGCGAGTCTATGATGAATTGATATTAACACCTGGGTGTGAAACCAGATAATTCACAATTTCCCAGCGCTCTGTTCAGTGCTCACTCCTGGGTGGGGCCCTGGGCAGCCTAACAAAGTGACCCTACCAGGCACTGCAAATAATAACAAGCGTTGCCAAGTGGGTCACCTGGACACCCATCCTAACATACCTGACAATGAACTGATGTATGGACTCTTTTCCATACATTTTCCATCATTTCATGTCAGCCTGGAATGGGAAAGTCATATTGTTTGTAGCTGGGTGGGCTTCAAAACGAACCACTTTACCAAATACCTATTGCCTATGTACCCCCCCCCCCCCCCCCCCCCGCCCACACACACACACCTCGTGCACGCAATGGTATTAGCTCAATATAATTGATTTCACAAATTCACTGGTGTACTGTTATATAGTGCAACGTTTTTGCGTTTGCCTCTTACCATTCCACTTTCTATTTCTACCGCTGATTTGTTCCTTTGGTTGCCCCCCTTAAAGTTAGTTGTGTGGGAATGCTACCATGGCACGTTGGCAGCGATATTATGGAACGCAGCTTTTTCCCGTGGAAATGGACGATTTGGTCTTGGGACGTTTCGGCCTCAGGACGTTTCGGTTCAAGACGTTTTTGCCTTCATATATTGAAATAAATAGAATAAGAACTTGCGGCTTCGTGTTTTTAGTTGGCGAAACCTTCAGGACAAATCGTCTCAGGTCGGAACGTCCCAAGTTTGAACCGCAAGGAAACCTCTTCCCGGATAAGCACATCAAGGGAGGCAACAGACTACATACGAAACACGTGGTGGGGAAACCCATGACAAATGTTATTTTCGAATACGACAATGAAATGCCAAGACCTTTTTCTGATATGATATTATTCACTGTCCAACAGATTGTAGATAAGTAATTTTAATTAAACTGTTTGACTATGTCCGACAAACCTGTTCAAAAATGAAGCCAATTGCACAAGGTATTTCCTGTAATCAGTGAAATGTAGGCGCGTTGGCTGTCTGTTTTGTCATTCTCACAGAAAACACAACCCATTTTTACATCAACGATGTGTGATTGACAACTTGTCATACATCATTCTCAAGTGATCTGGACATGCTGGAGTGACCCCTTTACACCCAGAATGTGACGTGCATTGACGACACTGTTATTTCCTGACAAAGCTCGACATTTCAGACATTGTTAGTGCAAACTGAATAAAGAAAACATCTCTTCCCGAAATTTTAGGAAAAAAACGAAACCGTACTCATTTACCAGTTACACGGTTTCGGTTTTCAAGCAAAACCAAAACCGACTTATAAAACCGGTTAACCGTACAACACTATCGTACTGTCAGAATGGAATGGGTACATCAGCGTGTTCGCTTGGACTCAGCAGCATTGGAGCACAGTTCTTTTTAGTGATGAATCACGATTTTGTCCATGACGCGCTGATGGTAGGGTAAGAGTGTATCGTTTTCTGACGCTTGTGTGCGGGAATGCGACTGTTTTGGCTGGGGTAGTGTAATGTTTTGGACAGGAATTTCCTTGCACCATCGAACGCAGTTGATCTTCATCAATGGTAATCTGAATGGACAGCGATATAAGGACGAAATTCTTAACGCTGTTGTTGTCCCGTTGTTCAACGCGAATGTCAGATTGCCGTTATTCCAGCAAGACAATGCCCGATGTCACATGGCGCGTATCTGTCGTGACTTTCTTGAAGAGCAGAGCATCGAACTTCTTTCCTGGCCCCTACTTTCACCCGATTTGTCGCCAATCGAGTATCTTTGGGATCAATCAATTGGACTGTCGGGTACAACTTCATGATCTTCAGAGGTTGGGTAATTTACGTAATGTTCTAAGGCAGGAGTGGAACTCAATAGTACAATACCACAGGGTGATATCCAGAGATTTATCAGATCCATGCATCATCAATGTCTTGCCAACCAAGAGGCAAACGGTGGACATACACGCTATTGACTGCATGTCTGGACTTTTTATTTCCCCCTATGTCTGAATTGCGACGTCCTGAAGTGACTCTGGCAACAGTAAGAACAGGAAATTATGCAAATTCATACAGTTAGACTCAAAATATGAATTTACAAGAATTTGTTTGGGATTTAAGGTCGATAACACTAAAAAAAATTGCTCCTCAAAGTTTATTATACTTTCTTTTTTGACTCAATATATATAGAAATTTTTTAATTAAAAACCATCAAATAATTTTTTTTATTTCATCAAGTTTTATCAAAAATCAAAAAAAAAATATTAAAAAAAATAACTTCAATAAAAAAAAAACTTAATAAAATATAAATTTCAAAAAATTCAATGCAAAGTGAGAAGATTCGGCCAACTATCAGGGCCGAATCTCCCCGGCAGAAGCTTCAGTGCCAAATCTCCCCAGAGCCGAATCTTCCCCGACCCCATTATTTCTAGAGATGGTTGGTTTTGAAATTTTACCTCGGTTTGGTTTAGGACCCCAAAAAATTGGGTTTTCGGTTTTGATTTTTGTAACATAATACATATTTTCCATATCTTATGCATTCAATGACGAGGATAGTACTGAAACATGTTAAATAACAAACAAGTGAACTTGAAACGAAACAAGAGCTCACGTACTACTGAAGCAATACAATGTCCCCTACTGGACTAATGAGCGTTAATAATTATACAAATGTTATAACCTAGATGTGATCAGCATGAATTCCGTCGAAGCGTTTCCAAAAAAAGTCCGGAAAACTGATATTTTGGAGCTTTTCCATAATTCCAAGGGCCATAACTCACACAAGAATAATGCAATCAGCATGAAACTCAAACTTGATCTGTAAGTCATCGTTCTGTAGTAGGTTACTAAAAATGAAATCATTTCGTCGAAGTGTTTCCAAAAGAAAGTCTGGAAAACTGATATTTTGGCGCTTTTCCATATTTGCAAGAGCCATAACTCACACAAGAATAATGCAATCAGCATGAAACTCAAACTTGATCTGTAAGTCATCGTTCTATAGTAGTTTACCAAAATGAAATCATTCCGTTGAAGCGTTTCCAAAAAGAGTCCGGAAAACTGATATTTTGGCGCTTTTCCATATTTCCAAGGGCCATAACTTACACAAGAATAATGCAATCAGCATGAAACTCAAACTTGATCTGTAAGTCATCGTTCTAGAGTAGGTTACCAAAAATGAAATCATTCAGTTGAAGAATTTCCAAAAAAAATCCAGAAAACTAAAGTGCGACTGACATTTTCCATATTTGCAAGGGTCATAACTCACACAAGAATAATGCAATTAGCATGAAACTCAAACTTGATCTGTAAGTCATCGTTCTATAGTAGGTTACCAAAAATGAAATCATTCGGTTGAAGCATTTAAAAAAAAAGTCTGGAAAAATAAAGTGTGACTGACAGACTGACATGACAGACTGTCAGACTGATGGATGGACAGAGTGCAAACCTATAGTCCCCTCCGGCGATGACAGTAGGGGACTAGTAAAACTATTACGATTGTTTCCTGTAATTCAATGAACATAAAATTACATATTTGAGAAACAAAAACAACTTATAAAATGGGTTTTATATTAAATTTATTTTAAAAAATTTATAACCTTAACAAATAACATATGAGCACAATTAACTTATAACATTGACTAATTAGTAAGTAATTCATTTAACACAATGCATATGTTAAGTCTTGTAAATTAATCTCATAAATTTCACTTTTATCTGAAGACTCTTTCTAATCTCAGGAAAGGGGACACTATTTACACCAATAACGAAAATCTTCAACTCGTTTACAGTTTATAGTGAAATTTATGAAATGCGTCACATAAAGTAGGTCTGGATCTTGCTAAAGACTCGGAAAAGAGTCACAGGACCGAATGTACTTAACTCATTCTGTAAATTTCACTACAAACTGGGAACTCCTTGGAGATATTTAACTTACGGCCTTACTGCTGCAGTTTGCATTATGGCACTATAAGAAAATGTTTTTGTTATGCCACTCAAGTGGCAGTCAGTTCTTTTCAATAAAGCCATGACCAGTTTAAAAAGTAACATGGTATTGTCCTACGAACACCATGGAATACCAGAAATACCCCTGGAATATCATGGTATTTGGGGACAATACCCCGTGAAGGGGAACTCGCTCGACATGTAGGGAGCAGGTCTTTTCAGCCTTGGGAACATTTGGACTCGGGAACATCCAGCCAAGGGAACATTCGGCCTGGGAACAATCGGCATCCGTTTTCAACTAGAGACATGTGGTTTAATTTGAGTTTAAACATCTTTATTACAACCAAAAACAAAAATAAATACTGCGTAATATAAAATATATACACAAAAAATACATTTACACTTTATATATAATGGCACACAACTTCAAAAATCTAGATGTAGTTATATCATTCTCTTTTATATTTCTCTCATGCTATCTCTAACTTCTTGGGTATCTTTGGACAAGAAAGTAAGCAAGCCAGATTGATGTTGGACTCGAATGAATGAAGACACACAGGGACGATGTGGGATTTAAATCCCTTGAGACCCGAATAACTTTATTTGCTTTCTAACTTTATTTCCTTATGAATACTGAAAGTCCAGTTTGTTTTTGAAAAAAAGAAAAAGAAACCTAAACAGTCGCTGGTTTGGGAGAAGCCCCAGCATGTTATCCATAGCATTACAAAAAGAAAAAAATCTACCGATACGTGTTTTTGAAATCTGGGAGTCATCCATCTGCCTATAAGGGAGAGGGCCATAGTTACAGTCCACATAAAAGGTTTAAAGGTTCAAAGAAACTGTAAAAACAGTATATGATCGCCTAATCAAGTGTGATTGAATCAATCAAGCTTCAGCCACACTGTAAAAACGTTGTATGGGTATCACATCAGGGGCCATAAATTTGATCACTACTTCAGAAGAACATATAAAAATCAACTTTTTAAGCTTAGTTGTGCCAAACAACATCCAAGAAGTCATTTATCATCATTTCGGGTTTGCATGTCAGCACTAGATCACATATATTGTCATTCTGTTATTATCCCTGCATTTTCAAAAATGCGGGGATATAGTCGTGATCTCCGTCCGTACGTACATACTTACATCCGTCCGTACATCACACCCAGAAAGGCTCCTATGGTATTCAATTTGTAACGTTTAAACTATGCTGAGGTGTTCAGGTAGCAACTTTAGATGTGCATGAAGGTTTTGGAATTTTGGTTTATCGTTGGAAAATCAGTTTTAATCGAAAGGCTCCTAGGGTATTTAATTCGAAACGTTAAAACTATGCTAAGGTGTTCACATAACATCTCCAGATGTGCATAAAGGTTTCAAAATTTTGATTTGGCCCTAAGTGGTTCCGGTGGAACCACTTTTATCGTTGGAAAATCAGTTTTCATCGAAAGGCTCCTAGGGTATTTAATTTGAAACGTTTGAACTATGCTAATGTGGTCAGGTAACACATATAGATGTGCACGAAGGTTTCAGAATTTTGATTTGGGCCCAGGTGGTTCCGGTGGAACCACTTTTATCGTTGGAAAATCAGTTTTCATCGAAAGGCTCCTAGGGTATATAATTCGAAATGTTTAAACTATGCTAATGTGTTCAGGTAACATTTCTAGATGTGCATGAAGGTTTCAGAATTTTGATTTGGCCCCAAGTGGTACAAGTGAAACCACTTTTATCATTGGAAAATCAGTTTTCATCGAAAGGCTTCTAGGGTATTTAATTCGAAACGTTTAAACTATGCTAAGGTGTTCAGGTAACATCTCTTAGATGTACATGAAGGTTTCAGAATTTTGATTTGGCACCCAGGTGGTTCCAGTGGAAACATTTTTATCATTGGAAAACCAGTTTTCATCGAAAGGCTCCTAGGGTATTTAATTCGAAACATTTAAACTATGCTAGTGGGTTCAGGTAACATCCCTAGCTGTGCAAGAAGGTTTCGGAATTTTGATTTGGCCCTAGGTGGTTCCAGTGGAACCACTTTTATCGTTAGAAAATCAGTTTTCATCGAAAGGCTCCTACGTTATTTTATTTGAAATGTTTAAACTATGCTAAGGTGCTCAGGTAGCATCTCTAGATATGCATGAACGTTTTGGAATTTTGATTTGACCTCAGAAGATTCCAGTGGAACCACTTTTAATCGTTAGAAAATCAGTTTTCATCGAAAGGATCCTAGGGTATTTAATTCGAAACCTTAAAACTATTCTAATGGTGTTCAGTTAAGCGCTCTAGATGTGCATAAAGATCTTGGTATTTTGATTTGGCCCCAGGTGGAAAAACTCCTAATACAAAAAAACTTTTATTGTTAGAAAATCAGTTTTCATCGAAAGGCTCCTACGGTATTTTATTTGAAATGTTTCAACTATGCTAAGGTGCTCAGGTAGCATCTCTAGATGTACATGAAGGTTCCAGAATTTTGATTTGGCCCCAGGTGGTTCTGGTGAAACTACTTTTATCATTAGAAAATCAGTTTTCACTGAAAGGCTCCAAGGGTATTTAATTCGAAACATTAAAACTATGCTGATGTGTTCAGGTAGCATCTCTAGATGTACATGAAGGTTTCGGAATTTTGATAATGCCCCAAGTGGTTCTGGTGGAACCACTTTTATCGTTGGAAAATTAGTTTTCATTGTAAGGCTCCTAGGGTATTTAATTCGAAACATTTAAACTATGCAAATGTGTTTCAGCAGAAATGCGGGGATACGCCATTGTGTGCACTGCACACAAATAACTCGATCTAGTTAAAAACTGTGGATTTTATACAATGGATTTTATATTTCATTAAAATTCATCATTATGCATTATGGATCGTTCTTGTGCTTAATATATTTCAACTTTAGGAATAAAGGTAAGTATGCCGTATATATTATTCTTTAAAAAAAAATATTCTGGAAAAACTCCTAAAACAAAAAAAAAAAAAAAAACTGAACAAAAAATTATTTTTTAAAGTTATTTTTCAACTCTCAAACTCTGAAAATTTTTACCAAAAGTGGGAACATTTGGCCTCAAAAGTGGGAATATTCGGCCTCAACTGAGGTCAAATGTTCCCGAAAAAATCCCTGGGGCCGAATGTTCCCGAGACCAAAAAGATCCGGACCCGACAAGTGAACAATAAATACAATCAAATTGAATGGAACTAATTTTGGCTTCTTTCTGACCTAGGCCATTTCCTTCTACCCGTTTTTTTTAGCAATTCTTGGGATAAAAGGAACAGCAAAGTTGCATGTTTTGGAGATTATTCTGGTACAGAGGGCCACATTCTAGACCATCTTGTTTCTCCAGTTGAACTATTCAGAATATTTTCATTCGATATTTATTGAGTGATAGCATATGCTTTCATAAATGGTCATTCAACATGTAGTCGCAACTCGTTTAAGATGGATAATTTGTGATTCGATCATCATGTCAAATTTGTTTCTCATTTCCAGTCACACCTCTGATGTATTGCCCGACATGAAAATAAGTGAAGAGGGTGAGAATTTCAGAAAGCAGCTGCCCAGAATCAAGGAGAAATTAAGAACTTTAGAACACACCTTTTACGTTCAGAAAGACAGATACCCCATTCATAAGTTGACTTGGCAAGTTGACATTAATTTTCAAGTGTCAGGATTTCACGGTAACGATCGTTACCAGTAGCGTGTCGGTACCGTGGTCACAAAATGACGGAACCGAAATATCGTTACCCACTCAATCTGTCACTAAAGACATTGAAACATTGTTGTTGAAAGAAATACTCATAAAAGCTGCTCGTTGGTGAACAATCATCACTGTGATAGAAACGATATGCTGTTTACATCGAATACAGAAACAAGTTGAAGTGGGAAAAACATGTGTGTACCGTTTGCACACGTTAGACATTTCAACCAATAACATTCTCGGAATGAGTAAAGTGTGGGACCCTTTTGCTGAAGTGAATGTTATTGGCTCATTCTGTAAACATCTTGACGTTTTTTTCGTCAGTAACATTAGGTTCCGCTCCACAGTTTTCCAGGCTTTTCCAAATATGACATGCCATACACTCTCTTCAAATGCAAATATTCTGTAACTTAGTTATCTAACCCATTACATGTATTACATTTCCCAAATCCGCAAAAAACATATAACACTATCTGACTAAGTAGAAATAAACAATCTGAATGTGGGTGGAATTATTTATTGCCAAAGGCAAGACTCCAACCTGAAAAATTGCCTGAAAAAATACTGAAACCAGTCATTTTCAGCCACCTAGCAGCCTCAAAAGCAGAATTTTCCCACCAACCCCACCTACCCACCCCTGGAGCAGAGCATCCCCCGTTTCTAAAATGCCCCAAAAAATTTATATGTTTCTGTCGCATTTTTTAGTCACCTGTCTGGTAACAAACCCGTGTAAAAATTACATTTGAAAAAATAGCTAATTTTTCGAAGCCACTGTTTCTCATAATTCATCTGGTAATTTACCCCTATGTATCAGACTCCAACTTTGGGACCAAAACTTCAAATTCTCTTGCCCAACAAAAAACCTAATGTAATCATATATCTCATACTAAAAATATATCTCTATTTTACATGGCCTTAGTTTCAACATATGCCCTAAGTTTAGAATTTCACCCCTGTGCAATAGTACGAAACTGTAGAGTGGAAATCACAAGTAATTTCATTGTGTGTCTGAGAATTATTTTAAGTATGATAAAATAACAAGCGCCTGTGTTCAATATATGTTGAAAACTGAAAAGCAGTTTTTTGAACAAAGGTATCATGCACAGGTTTACTGGCGTTATAATATCTAAAACAATAAATATATATTAAAAAATCAACATCCCATTAACCTCTGTTTGGTATCTATCGTGCCGGGGGTCATTCCCTTCACTCCGGACTGTTAATATAGGAGGCCGAAACGTCTTGGGGCCGAAACATCCCAATATCATTTCACATATAACTTACAAGTATATCAATTTATGCAGGCAGTTTTATCTAGGAGGGAAACGTGTCTGAAATCTAAAAAGCTACGAATGATATAAAATTCCCTCGATTCGGAAAAACTTCAAAAAGGTTCCCATAACTGCTCACAGACGGCACCAAAATTTCGTTACCGGAGGGTTCCGTGTCTCTAAAACCGCGGAAACGATTTTTCGGTTCCGTTGATGTCAGAAATCCTGATACTTGAATTTTGTACAGCTGAGCCCACTTAATTGGATATCTCTTAATTGTATATCCCTGTTAATTGAATATAATTTCCCAACACAAAACCATTTACCATACCCCCAGTACAGATTTGACCTGATAATTGAAGATAGGTTATAGAGTAAACTCCTGTTGATTGAATAAAAAATCTTGTAACCCATCGAGAAATCACCCTGACTCGCCTCAGTTTTCCTTCGTTTACAGACCTACTTGGAGTCAGTACATCCAATACAAGCATTTAATCTATTATAACTTGTTTGACAGAGCTCACTGAGCTCTGTCAAACAAGATATAATAGAATAAATGCTAAGTTTATCTCTAGAATACAGGAAAGTGACATAATATCTGTTAATTGAATATTCCTGTTAATTGAATAATTTTTATTGGCAAAGTGGCAATTCAATTAACAGGGTTCCACTGTACTAGCAAGCCTGAAAATAATTTTCATTGTGCTTCCAGACAAAATGACAGATACCAAATGAATCACATCTGTCATTTAAAAATGATATCTGACATGTTACAAAATGGAGTTTGAATATTCAAAATAAAGTGTTTTGGGTGTACATGTACCTTCATCTTAAAACTGCTCAGAATTCATCCAATCATACCTTGTGTGGCAGGGTTCAATGAGCCCTGCCAAACAAGGTAAGATTGGTTTCATTCTGAATTGGAACTGAATTACCCTTCTGACATAATTTAGATACATGTATGGCTGTATCAAATCGTATTCCTTCACATGCTGTTAAAACTGATGAGCTGTACAGTCACTTTCTTCACACTTCCCAACTTGCCAGGACCAAAAATCACAATAATCATTAATTTTAGGCTCGCCAGTTTATGTTCAAGATTTCCAGCATGCATGAAGTTCTGATCACTGAACTTAATTGATAATTTTGGCATCAGACATTTTGACTGATGATTTTAAACCTCAGTCAGGCATTGGCCTTTTTATACCTGACAATGTCCTTGTCTGATCACTTATTTTCTGGTATGTGCACTGGAAAGTTGCTAACTCCAAATCACAGAATCTTTGATTTACAAAGCACTGTAGATATTATACAAATTATTTACAAGATGGTCACCTGACCTGATTTCCATGTGCAGTCTTCCTTTCAGTTTGCATTGCATTATCATTATCAGAGAGTATTCACTGAATTCTGAGAATTCCCATTACTTCGAAAAAAGTGTGTTTTGCACATATACATGTAAGCGAATTTTGGATTTTTAGTTTTCATTCCTTTTAAATTTTAGATTGACACTTTGTATGACAGGTATGTGCAGCAAACTTTTTATTAAAATTAATTTAACCTTTTCCCTGCCACTCCGCGATTCTCATCATTAATGGAGCAGTAAGTAAAGGAATCGATACTTTTCTCTTACCTTGACACCAAGTTGCTTTGCAGGTGTCACAGTCCATTTTATTTCAAGAAGAGTTTCGTATTCTTCAGCATGATAATTTTGTGTGTGGCAACATAGATTGGGGGGTATTTCCACACTGGGTGATGACTGACCTAATTGGCATTTCTATCGTGGCTTCTTAAAAAACATTGATTTATGCTAGTACGCATTTTAGAGGACATTTTGTTGATGCTACAAAATCTGACATGCTAAATGAATGCTGGATGACTCGGCTTTTGGATGATTTGGCACCAAGACAATATGGCACCTGCATTGGACAATCTGGCACCTGCATTGGATGATTCGGCACTTGACTTTGGATTATTCGAAACATGATTGTGGACAATTCGGCACTTGGTACTGGATGATTCGGCACCTTGAAAAATCATGTTCTAAGTATTTTTTCTTTTTTTTTTTGTCATTTATTTTACAATAATAAATTCATTATTATTGGCACTTTTGGCATGTAAGAGTTTTAAATGTATCCCAGAACCTCTTAGGTTCTCTCGGTGAATTTAGTTTTTCTGTTGCTTTTTCCCATTTCACGTGATTTTCTTTAGCTATGGCCTTTTTTCCTTCTCAGTGTAGGCAATTTTACGCAGTTTTAAGTTCTGCTTTTTTGATTTGATCTTTCTCTGATTGGTAAACAGAGTTGTTTTCAAGTATTACCTTTTTATTAGTTTTATTTCAGGAAAGTGTATTTACATGTGCTGGGGGGGATTGTAGGATGAAATAAGGAAGTTTAGGTAATAGGTTTTCCCGAGTTTGAATTTATTTACGTTAATTGCCTTTTTTCGTGTGTTTTGCCGATTTCGGTAATTAGGCCCTATATATTATATTTGTTAACGTGAAAAGTAAGTACTTGACGGGTGTCCAGACGGAGGTACGTATGGTTAATTAAGGGGGTCAGAGGGAGATGAGTTGAGGGGTGCAGGTGCAGGTGGAGAAAATTGGGGATACAGAGGCGTGCAGACAGTGTGATGTGAGGCATGGTGGTGGTCAGTCAATGGACAGTAGTGGGGGACGTGTGTGTTTACTGCAGGGATATTTTACAGTTGTTAGAGAAGTGTGTTGGATTCAAGGAGGGAATTGCAGAGCTGAAGAGGAGGCTGGGGAGAGCTGGTGTATCTGGAGTCACATCGCTGGTTACCTATGGCTGGTGATGTGGAAGGTGGATGGAAGGTTGTTGTGGACTCCAGGAGGAAACGTGGAGGCAGGAAATGTGGGGGGAAGAACACTAGATGTGGGGGGCATAACTGAGGAGGGGGGGTCCAGAAGGAAAATACAGAGGGTGGAGTCAGGACAGGGCAGCGTAGAGCCCGGAGGCCAGAGTTGGTGTAAGGCTGCCAAGGTTGCTAAGCGGTGTTTAGAGAACAGGTGCAGTGTTTTAGAATCCAATACCCCTGGGGATGAGAGTGTGGGGGACATTGATGGAGATAGGTTGTTGCTGATGTTGATAGGGCAGATGAGGTAAGGAGGACAGCAAAGAGAGGGTAGGCGCTGGCAGCATGCAAAACGAGGCGAGTTGCAGATGAATTATAGGAACTGGAGGGAAGGTGGAAATTAGTTTAACTGGTAGAGTGCTGGAAGCCCTATTTTGGGCTTTACTAAAAGTGACAGGCAATAACTGTCTGTAGCTACATTCTGCCTGAGGAAGCCTTTATTGTCCCTGATATGGATCAGATTTTTTATACAATATCTTGCTCTCTGACATTTAATTGGACAGTGCCTATAAGGCACTATCCAATTAAATGTAATAGAGCAGTATATGATGAGCTTTGATTTGTTGTCAGAAAAAACTCAGCACTTCACCAGTTAACGGGGAGTGACATTGTACGTGGGATTGACAATGCAGTTTGTGGTCCCGATAGTTCTAATCGAACAGTCTTGTGCTTTCAGGGCAAAGGTGGAGGATGTGAGGGACTGGGTAGATGATATTGTGGCAGAGTCAGGATCGGATCTGATAGTGGTGGTCCATGTGGGGACCAACAATATCAGGGAAAGAAGGTCGGTAAGTTTGGTGGAGTCGTACAAAGGTTTAGTCAGCAAACTGCTCAGCAGGAATGCAAGAGTAGTTGTATCCAGGGTCCTTCCTGTCCTAGGGGGATGGGGAGAATGGAACTGAATGAGGAGTTGGCAGACTACTTTGTTGACCTGGGAATATCCTTTATCGACCATTGGGAAGCATTTTGTGGAAACGCGGCATGTACAGGCATTATGGGCCGCATCTGAGCAGGATGGGGACAAAGGTATTGGGGGATAAAATTCTATGGGTAGCGGAGCCTTTTTTGGAGAGAAGAGGGAGTGGAGGACAGAGGCAAGTATAGCAAGAGTGGACACAGGTGGGGTGAACAAGAGCGAGGGGGACAGAATGAGTTTACCAAGGCTAGCGTCAGAAAACAATGGGATTAGTAGGTGGGTTAAAGCAGAATCCAGGGTCTCCAATGGAAATTCTTCCTATCGTCAGATAGAGACCGTCTCTGTGAGCTTGAAATACACTGCTATCTTTCACATATTTTAGAAACAATCCTTTACTGTCCATTTAGATTCAACACACAACTCCTTTCTTCACAAACAATCCAATTCTCATTATTTTCTGCACACCAGAATATGCCAATCCTGACAGAACTCCTATCCTATACCCAAAGCCGGCAACACAATTTTGGTGAGAATGGGTAATGCCTTGGTGGCTGATGCCACCAATAATCCTAAGAAACCACCTTTCATTTTCAGATTATATCTCAATTGTGAGGGACTCAGTTTCATGGTCAATCCATTTTTATTATGATGCACTTTAGTTAGTCTATTAATTGCATTTTGGTCCAGGCAATTTTGTTGCGTCCACTGCTCAAGTCTTAATTACTTAATTTCAATCTCACAGCTTCACCACGATTTTTTAATGCTCTACGAAGTCTTGACCTTCAGATATGCTTACGTTTTGTATTATTTATCTCATCATTATTTGTTTTACTTAAATCTTTTTTTAAATTTATTTATTACCTATTATAATTATACATTTCAAACAAGAGGCATCTCCAGTTCGACGGCTCTGCCGAGGGTCACTACTTTTAGGGGCAGCTAAATACAAGACAAGAATCCAAGTGTTACTGCCTGTGGCCTTCACCTTCATGATATGACAATGGGTCAAGATCATGACACAAGGTTATGGGTGTGTGAAGTATGATAAAAAGTTTGTCAATTCCTGAAAAGCCAAAAGATGAAACATTTCAAAAAATTACTGACCTCGTCAAAGGACATTAAAGCCCAACTCCTATAATTATAGCTGAAAGATATAAATTTAATCAACGCGATCGAGGCTGAAGAAGAAAGCCTTGCACACTATGTTTCTGGAATTAAAATTCTTTCGGAGCATTGTCAGTTTGGGGCATTTCTAAATGAGGAATTCATGGCAGGTAAGTGTGTGGTATGAAGTTACAGTCTACATGAAAGAAAAAGATTTAGACCTTCCCAAAGCTTTTGAAATAGCTATCAGTATGGAAACTACGGATGTAGAATCAAGGGTTTTCAATAAGAAGGCTGATGTGAATTATGTGAAAAATGTACTAGTACCTTCTCACAATCAGAAAGAGAATTTTGCTCCTTGCTTCCGATGTGGATGCACAAACCACAGACCGAATGACTGTTTTTTAAAGACAAGAAATGCCATCAGTGTCTTTCAGCTGGTCACATCAAATCACAGTGTGGAAAAGTAAATTCCAGAAAAGGACAGGCAGCTAAAGTAAAAAAGAAACCTTCAAATGTGCATGCTATGACTGGGGCATCCAGTGATGAGGAAGATCAACTAAACTTGAACTTCCTGTCCATGAATAAAGTTCAACAAATTAACCAAACGAGGGACAATTCATGTATGAAAGAAATATTACTGCCAATGAATATTGAAAAGATTAATACAGAAATGGAATTGGACACCGGAGCGAGCGCCTCGATTGTGACGAAAATTTTTATTACAAACATTTCACACATATTCAGCTTCATTCAACAAAGTTCTCAGAACATATATGAAACAAACATTACCAATATTAGGTGAAATGACAGCGAATGTTCAATATAGCGGTCAAAGCAAACAACTTCCCCTCACTGTAATAAGGGGGAAAGGGCCTGCACTGTTTGGCAGAAATTGGTTGCAGGAAATTAAGGTCAATAGGGAAGATATTAGAGTTGTTGAATCAGATGATCTTTCTATGGCAGACCTTGGGAAATTGCTCAATGAATACAATGAGTTATTTAATGGGTCTCTTGGTAAATATGAAGATTTCACAGCCAAGTTGGAATTAAAAGAGGGTACTCAACCTAAATTCTACAAGTCAAGACCAGTTCTATTTGCAATGAAGGAAAAAATTGCTGAGGAATAGGATAAGTTAGTTGGGTTGGGAACTATTGTAAAAGTTGATTATTCAGCGTGGGCCACCCCAATTGTTCCAGTTGCTCAACCAAATGGATCACTTAGAATTTGTGTGGATTATAAATTAACAGTCAATCCTTCACTCAAAGTACCTGAACACCCAGTTCCCAGGATTGATGAGCTTTTGTCTCAGCTGAATGGGGGCCAAAAATATAAAAAGCTTGATTTATCAGCTGCTTTCCAACAGATAAGGCTTCATCTTGATAGCTGGGAGTTACTGACTATAAACACACATTTAGGATTATTTTCATATACAAGATTAGCATAAGGCATCTCAGCTTTGCCGGCCATTTTTGGCAGCATAATTGATAAGATTCTCTCAGGTCTGCCAGGGGTAATTCATTATTTTGCTGATGTACTGGTGTCTTTGGTGACAGGAATAAATTATCACATTCATGCACAAAACTTAAGAAAGGTTTTACAAGTTTTTCAAAAGCATGAAATCAAGTTGCAAAAAAACAAGTGTCAATTAATGAATGATAGGGTGAATTTTCTTGGGTATGAAATTGATTGCAATGGAACACGACCGTCAGAAAAAGTGAAAGTACTTGTTGAGTGCCCTGAACCCCAAAATGTTAAAGAGTGTTACAGTCATTTTTGTGAATGATAAATTATTACCGAAAACATATGCCAAAAATGTCAACCATAGTTCATCCACTGAATCAGCTGTTGAAGATAAATGACAAATTTGTGTTGTGTTGTCCGAAGAATGTAGTAAATCTTTTGAACAGCTGAAGCAAATGCTATCTTCAGATCAGTGTTTGGTCCATTTTGATCCCAATAAGTCAGTAACTCTGGCAGTTGATGCTTCATTCTATGGTATTTCTGGGGTTCTCAGTCATACTATGAATTGGCATTGAAAAGCCCATTACATTTGCCTCAAGAACTTTAGCCTTTTACCTAACATGAAAAGCAGACGACACTTGAAACAAAAATTCTTGAATAACTAATTTGTTTTCATGTTTTGTCTCAAAAACATAGGTTATGATCCCTCATTGGAACGAGCTTGATGAGCTCGTTCCAAAGAGGGGTCATAACCTATGTTTTCGAGACAAAAAATGAAAAAATAATGAAAATTAATTGGCGATTTTTGTGAATAGCACTGGCCAGTTTTGAACGTTACATTGGGTAAAGGGTTAAATGCATCTGAGCTCAATTATTCAACCTTAGAAAAAGAGACCCAAGCCATAATTTTAAGTGTTACACAAAGGTTCCACAAGTTTCTTTATGGCCACCACTTTACATTGTTGTCTGACCATCAGCCATTGTCATTCATATTTGGCATAAAGAAAGGGATCCCAGTGCTTTCAAAAAGTCTCTTACAGAGTTGGGCTTTGAAACTGGCAGCCTACTCATCTGACATCAAGTACCAAAGTGGTAAGGTTAATCAGAGTTCATACAAAAATTAGCTCTCAAAGTTCAAGGGTTTTTCAAGGGTTTTTCAAGGACTTTTTTTTTTTTTTAAGGGCTACATATACTATTCAGCTTGTTGTATGAGCTCTAAAAATCTAAGATTCATGTGACACGGATCTGACTTTGAAAGCCAAGAAGTACTGGTACCCAAAGTGTGAACTGTGTTACAGTAATCTTGGTAAAACGTTCCATACTTTTTTATGTTTTTTTTTTAACCCTTTACCTAACGTAACGGCCAAAACCGGCCAGCGCTATTCTAAAAAATCGCCAATTAATTTTCATTACTTTTTTCATTTTTTGTCTCAAAAACATAGGTTATGACCCCTCGTTGGAACGAGCTCGTTGAGCTCGTTCCAACGAGGGGTCATAACCTATGTTTTTGAGACAAAAAATGAAAAAAATTAATTATTCGAGAATTATTTTTGCAAGTGTTGTCTGCTTTTCAGGTTAGGTAAAGGGTTAACTGAGCGACACAAGCGCAACAAACAAGTAAAAGGCGAGTACACATATATTATATTTACAATGCCCAGGAAATAGCTTGGTATTCAAGGGTTTTTCAAGAGATTTCTGAAAGTTCAAGGGTTTCTCAAGGGCTAATTTTAAATTCCAGGGTTTTTCAAGAAAAAACTCATTTTCAAGGGTTTTTCAAGAGCTGTATGAACCCTGTTAATGCAAATGCCGACTGTTTTTCACGTTTACCCATGCATACTCCAGAAAGTGATGACAATGTCATATTCTGGACCAAGGAAGCTTGTGTGATCAACAGACAGCAAATTGATACCTTGCTTTTGGCGGCTAAACATATTGCTGCAGCAACAGAAAGTGATTGTATTTTATCAAGGGTAAAAGCTTTTGTTTTATATGGCTGGCTGTGTGAGGGTGAGCTGTTTCAAGCCCTCCAATTCTTTTATCAAAGAGAGCTGAATTGTCTTTAGAAGAAGGGTGCATTCTATGGGCACTGCGTGTGGTAATTCCAAATAGATTTCAAAGCTATGTATTGAGTTTTCTGCATAATTCACATCCCTGAATAGTGAAGATGAAGAGTCTGGCATGTATGCATGTGTGGTGGCCATCAATAGACCAACAAGTGGAGGAGACAGCTAAAGCCTGTCAAACTTGTGCTAATCATGCACCCCATCTGCCAAAAAATGTGTCCAGTCCATGGCTTTGGCCTAGTACGGCATGGACTCGCGTACATCTAGCTTTTGCAGGCCTTTTTAAAGGGAAAATGTTTTTTATTTTTATTGATGCTATGTCTAAGTGGCCTGAAGTGATTGAGTTAAATACTATAACATCTTACAAGACAATGGAGGCACTCTGGAATCAGCTTGCAATTCATGGGAATTCAATTCAGGAAATGGTAACTGATAATCGGCCACAATCTGTCGCTAGTTTCTTCTCAGAGTTTCTCAAGTCAAATGGTATAAAACATGTGAAAAGCTCTCCTTATCACCCAAGATCTGACGGTGATGCCAAATGCGTTGTTAGAACTTTTAAGGTTGGCATGAGGCATTTGGATAAGGAGCCAGGATCCTTCAGTCAGAAATTGGCAAAGTTTTTATTGGCCTACCGTATGACACCACACATGACTACAAGCCAGACCCCATGTAATTTATTAAAGAAACGTTGTTTAAGCACAAAGTTGAATTTATTGAAGCCAAATCTTGCCAAATCTATGTCAAAGCATACCACCAAGTTAGCACAGAAAAAATCATCAATAAGTAGAGAATTTAGTGTTAATCAAACTGTGTTAGTGGCAGATTTTAGGCAGAGTAACCAAGTGGAGTCATGAAG
This sequence comes from Pictodentalium vernedei, assembly GCA_031216915.1. Taxonomy (NCBI): domain Eukaryota; kingdom Metazoa; phylum Mollusca; class Scaphopoda; order Dentaliida; family Dentaliidae; genus Pictodentalium; species Pictodentalium vernedei. The sequence continues at coordinate 378,606,089 of CM062293.1, forward strand.
TCATTCTGGAGAGACTGGGTCCTGTGACATACTCAGTAAAGGTCGAAAATAGCATATGGAAAAGGCATGTGGATCAGTTGGTTCAGACATCTGTTTATCAGAGGAAGACAGGGGCTGCAGAGGGTCAGTTTATTGCCGACTGGCCTACTCTAACCACTGAAGACAAAACCTCTACCGGTGAACATTCTAAGCAGTTGAATGCAACTAGTCCACATTCAAATAGTGAAAGCACTGCCTCACAGGAACCTGGTGGTTCTACTCAAAGGCCTTATAGTTTGAGAACAACAGTAAGAAAACCACATTATTTTGAGTGAAATTATTACAGATACAATTTGTTAACATTCACAATTATTATTAACCCACTTAAGTTTCTTTTGGGTAACATGTGTATCCAGTTGAACATATATTTTAGTATTTTTGTTTCATCTTCATTGAGGGAGAGAGGAGTGTTTGTATAACTAGAGTTAGCTCCCTTGTTGTGTTTCACGCCATGCTCGAATTGTCGAATAAATATCAAACAGTACTCACAGCTTTTATTAATTTAAAACCAAGTTGGCTGGTTTAACCCTTTGAATTCAGTTTCTTCAACGTTTTTCAAAATGCGACGTCAAACGTCGGAGAGTACAAATAACAAGATATTTTTCACATTAGTGATTATCTGGTTGAGGGCTAGATTTTTTTTTGTGGTCTGAATGTGTTATTCAAAACTTGTTTTATTACAAATTATTGGAGAGTGCCCACAGGCACTCTCCAATAATTTGTAATAAAACAAATTTATATAAACAAAAATATTATTTGTGTTTCACTGAATATGAAATATAAGCAAGGGAAGTGTTGGCTTTTGCTCTGATATCCTTATTTTTTTAAACCACTGATAGTGGCGACTGGCACTCAACCAGTTAAGAAGTCTTGACAGCAGGATTATATTAGTATGTCAAGCAGCGATAACATTTGGCTCAACGGTTGTCACTAAGCACTATTCTGGAGAAAATAGGAATTGAGGTTAAAACTTCAAAAAATCAAAAAATAATAACAAAACAAATGACCACAAAGTATCAATGCGCTGTTTGATTTTGTACGCCATAAGACGTACAAAAGTATCACTGCGCTATTTGATTTCATACGTCATAAGACGTACAGAAGTATCAAAGGGTTAATGAACCAGGAAGGATCAAGAACACAACAAGTATCATTCGCAGAGTGTTGATGTTGGCAGTTATGTTGATGGGAGTTCTGCCATGACCATCGATCTTCATTCTAGTCTGAATTAGTTTGTACAGGCAAACATTATCAGAACTGCCTTTGGGAATGTGAATTGTGAACCAATCTTTTCTGTTCGAATATCTGAATGTATTATTTTTCGCTGTGATGTTGGGAAATGAATAGCATGTGTGCAGATTTACCAATGCCATCTTGTACTTCATATCCCTCTTCAATTCTATTGGTGGATTGAATTTTGTCATGAATCGAATCTTGTCATCGCTCACTAAGATCGAAAAAGAATGTTTTGCAGTTGTATTATTGGCTGTTCTTTCCGTGTTCTCGGCTATCCTTTCTAATAATTGACATTTTTTACTTAATTTTACTAATTATTTTATTTTTATTTTTTTTTTTTTTTTTTTTTTACTTCTTATTTAATATTTTTTTTCTCTCTCTTTTCATTATAAATTGCAATCAGATGGAATATAAATTTGTCGAATCCGTACCTATATTTTCCATGGCATTGGCTTTTAGTCAGATCGATGACTAAGAAATTATACGGTGCACTATCCCACTCCGACTTACAAAATCTCCTTAATTCATATTTGTTCGTTGCTGGCCACGTGATCGTCATACAAGTGACTGAGATCTTGATGAAAGACACTTTTGCATTCTCTCTTATGGTCTGTCTGAGCAATCTAAAATAATTTTGAGATAGAAACAATCCATGTTGCTTCGACATTCTCGAACGCAGTAAGATTCTCTAACATCAGGTCATCGAAGATCATGAGATTTGTTTGTTCCAAATTCAGAATGCAAGAATCTGGCACATCATTCGCATTTTCATAAAATTGACATTCCACATTTCTTATTTCCAAGTTTTCTCGACATCTCTTGAAAGATAATTGCAAGTGATGCATCACATTTTTCGAACTCGTCCTGGTGATCGAAGATTCTCATTATCACATCCCTCGGAAAGTTTGTGCTAATGGCTTTTCACAATAATTCGTATTCAGGTTGAAAAAGAGTCTTGCCGAAATGAACAATCTGTCGTAATCCAACCAGTCCAGTCACAACAACAGATTCATTAACAGATTTGACTTTCTACAATTCGATTTTCCAACTGTCAATCCTCATATGCTTTGGGGAGAGAGTTTTGATTCGCTCCCTCAGTCCTCGGTGCATTCCATAAATCTTTGATTTCCATTCTCATGCTTTATTAAATTTTTTTGTAACTGATTTTTTTTTTTTCTTTTAAACTTTTTTTTATTTTATTTGTTTTATTTTTTATATATAATAAAATTTTGTTTTTCAAATTTTTTTCGGACTTTAATCACTTTTAATCCTGATCCACTGCTGTTTAATGTCTTAGGGAGTTTCAGTATCGACATTATGCTAGAACCCTTACAATTCACAAGTTTCATCTTCACTAGAATCTATTCGAATTTCAAAAACAATTTCAGTCATTTAGCCACAGGTCTTATCAACTTCTGAAATAAATCGACAGTCCTCCTGCCAGCTTCCAAAGTGATTCTACTGTGCTTGCTTCAATCGCAACTTCTTACCAACATCCATATCTGTCTTCTTTCCCATCTTCATGACAGTCGAAGCAATCTGTTTTGCCATATCACCATTGAAGGTGCACGACAGAGCTCCAATCATCGAATCCAGCAAACCTGATCCGCCGTAGACCTAAGATCTCATAAATCCTCTGTTCTATATCACTTCTTTATCTTTCGTCTTATTTTATTTTTTAATATTTATCTTTATTTTATTTTTTTTTTCTTATTTTATTTACTAAAATTGTTTTCTTCTTTCAACGTGTTCATGATCAATTTATACGTTTCTCTATCCAAAACTTTCTGTCACAACAATTTGTCACATAAGCTCACCAACTCGTTTCTCACTACAGTATTACCAGCTTTAGGGTCGCAAGGAAGGATCATGCTGGTGGTTGTCATTCCATTACCTTGTGCTTCCCACACTGGTTTGAAGTGGTTTCACCACTTGTTTCCATTTCACACTTCCTTTCGCTTTTGGTCATGTCTCTCTGGGATCATTATTCCTTTTCATGACATTCATCTGAACCAAGAGATCGCCGTAATTATCATAATCCTCATTATTATAATAGTTAGGTTTAGGCAGTCTGATCAGATTCCACAAACACTTAGTGCCTTTGTACGTTCGAATTTCGATGATCAGATTACTGTTGTTGGTTATTTCTGCCATCTTATCACCCATGTAGACTACACGCTCATACAATCCTCGACTTAAACCATAGAGAGGGTCCACCATCGATGAATTTCTAGCATATAAATTCTCGAAATCTCCAGGTTCCATATCTTTGACATCACCTATCATGCCAACACTAGACTTATCATTGACAGAATCAACCACATCACCACTTTGGTCGGTCTCTATTCTCATCGGACTATATCCAGATACAAAACAAAGCCACCACAGAACCCTCTCTAACATAACGAACCCAACAGAGAACCCTCTCTTCTGGGTTTCAATATGTCGACGATCTCTCTCTTTGCTTGCTCCTGAGTGTCTATCACGGGTTTGTCCTGAGTGTCTATCACGGGTTTGAACAACTTAGTCTCTCGTTTCATCTCGATGTCGCCCATTCTTTTCTCCATACTGCTCTCGTGAGAAATCCTCTTCAATTCTAGAAATCGACGAATCGTCTCATCTCTCAAGTAGGGATTTTTGATCTTTAAAAATGACATGCTTTTTTAATAATTAATTTTTTTTTTACTTGGAATTTTAAAAAAATTTTGTTTCCTTCTATTTAATAATATATAGGGGAAAAAAAAACCTACATATAATACATTATATATTTTCTCTGTCACACAGAGACAAGACAGATCGGTGATCAATCGAATACAAGGGGGAAATATTTTCTCTCATCTGAGAGATCCTGTCAAATCAACCACATCCTTTGATGAGACACTGCAAAACAGAGGCAGAAAATTACATGTTTTTTGCAATTTTGACAATTTCTAGTGTTCTACATTCAAGACATCACAGCCAAATCGACGACATACTTTAACATGACACTTGAGAAAACCGACAAAGAATTACAAGTTTTGACATTTTTTGCCGCAATGCATAATTTGGCATCAGAAAGATCAAGAAAACATTTAAAATGCTGAGTAAAAAATACGTGGTTTGGATTTGTCGTCAACTTCATCTCGAATTTGTGGTATCTTCACTGTCGTCACTGTCCTCTTAGGACAAAAATGCAATGAATTCCCGGTCTGGACCAGAACTCGACAAGTTCGGGATTTTCTAATATTTTGTAAAATTTTATTTTTGTGCGATCTCTGAGATTCGACCGACAGGATGGGACAGATCCTTGTAGTCTCTCTATCCAACTTCCATCTCAAAAAAGTCTTGTGTTGTCTCATGGTATACTGGGTCACTTTGCAAGAAGTCTAAAAAGACCCAGTATCACACTAAGTCAACTTCTAGAGAAAATAAACTCGAAAATCGTGAGAAATTACCCAAGTTTTTCTTCTTTTTTTTTTCTTTTTTTTTGGGGGGGGGGGGGGGGGGGGCTGTCAAGTGACCCAGAATCCACAATTATACTCTACTAATGTCACTGTAGCTGTTCCCAGTATTTATGTAAATAATAAGTTCCTATGGTTGTGATAATTTTCTTCTGATAAATCCAATAGAACATTACCAAGTTCAATGATCATCTGATTTCCAAGGTAAATGGAAAGATGTACAAGAAGTTACTCATGAAATAACAACTTGCAGAATGTTACTTTTCGCACCCCACTTCCGGCAACCCTATCTAGAACTTGTCTGTGACTATAGCAACCCTATCTAGGACTCATCTGTGACTATAGCAACCCTATCTAGGACTTGTCTGTGACTATAGCAACCCTAGCTAGGAATCATCTGTGACTATAGCAACCCTATCTAGGACTCCTCTGTGACTATAACAACCCTATCTAGGACTCGTCTTTGACTATAGCACCCCTATCTAGGACTCATCCTTGACTATTGCAACCCTATCTAGGACTTGTCTGTGAACTATAGTGCCCCTATCTTGGACTTGTCTGTGACTATAGTAACCCTATCTAGGACTTGCCTGTGACTACAGCAACCCTATTTTCCCAGATGAGTCTTTGAATTGAACGGCGAGTCACTCATTTGAGCAATGGTCTATTACACATTTTGCTCATTCGAGATGAGCCATTCAAACTGTTTGAGCTTTCTGGGCAGTTATCTTGTCACTCATTCCAATCTTTGACTACGTCACCCTTCTGTAGTATCTGTCTAATGGATTTTCCCCAGATGAGTCGTAAGAGAAGTCACTACTAGACTGAGCAACTACTCAAACTTCTCTTTAGCTCATCTTTGACTAAGTCTAGTATGTGTCTATGGATTTGCTATTTCCCAATCCTCATTTTTCTCATTCAAGATGAGCCATTTGAGGTATTCTTGCAGCTTATCTTGTTGCTCTTTTGGCTCATACCAATCATCGACTATGTCACCCTTCTGTCTATGGGATTTTCCCCAGATGAGTCGTATGAGAAATCACTCGATTAAGCAACTGCTTGAACATCTCTTCAGCTCACTCATATACATTATAAAGCATACTTAACTCAGTCAAGGAAGATTACCCTGTATAGGCCTACATTTGCAAGGGTTATGTGAACAGAGCGATTCGATTCATCTCTTTCATTCAAATGACACGACTTGGCCAAAGCAATACAATGGTGGATGTGGTGATTGTTGAAAGGACTCTTTTGCTATGTTAGAAAATGAGATTTTGTTAGTAATGGAAATATTGTTAATAAATTATATATTTGTTATGGATATAAATAAATCATCTTTCTAGTGAACATTGCCGATCTCCTTTTAATCACTAAAGTCAATGACCCCTTCAGGAGTATCAAAAGCACCAATCAGATTGGGAGTTGACTAGATGGCGAGGCATTTGGGTCCAGATGACATCGTCTGAGTGTTGCCTGTGCCTCTAGCAAGAATGTAAATGTCCCATCTCTTGTAAAATTAACACTATATGCCCCCTCCCCCCCCCCCCCCCCCCCCACTCCTCGCATTGGCAGAAACTAAAATAACAAATGCCACTGCCACACTTTCACTGCTCTATGTGCTTCAAAATACATGTATGTTATTGCAGATCTTATTATGCCTCATTATTTAAGCATGATGCCTTATTATTTGGTAAAATTTCATGAATGCTGCATAAATAATGTAGCAAGATGCTTAAATCAGGTCTGCGTACGGGAGGGTCATATATTTTATTTTAGCATGATACTCTAATAATTAAGCATGATGCTGTGTTGTTTGGTATGATTTCATGAATGCTGCATAAATAATTAAGCATGATGCCTACATAATTAAGTATGAATCTTAATTATATAAGCATCATGCTATATTATTTAAGCATCATGCTTAATATTTTAGCAGAATGTTGAATTATTTAAGCATCATGCTCAATTCACTGATTTATGATCCTGTTCATGTCATACTCAACATGCATATTTCGCAGCATACTGGTCACAACAGATTTAAATGCAACAGATGCGGGAAAACAGCTCAATCAGCTCTGAAGCTTTCAAGGCCACCAGAGCAGTCACAACCCTAAAACAGACATTGGTGTTCATGTGGAACAACATTTAGCCATAACAGTGCAATGATCATTCTGGCCATGCATATCTCCATGGATACAATTCATCCACATGTACACCCTACGTACATGATCAGAACTGGCGGAGTTCTGTAATGTCCAATACATCAATACGAAGGGAGACCAAATGTACTAATAGCCCAATATAAACGAGCCCATACATTAGACAGCAACCAGACTATTGGTCAACCCTATGTGCCAAGTCCATCATGCTACCTTCTCAATTGGTCCAAAGGCAACAGCCCATTCTCATTCCGCTTGCTCAAATGACTTGAAGCTTGCAAGAAAGCTGATTCATCGGGACATTGCTCAATCAAGTGACACTGCAATTGTCTCTTCAACTCACCTAGGTATTTCATGGTTCCACGGTCCCCTAATTAATTGACCCCCACCCCCATAATCTATGAATGGATTAGATCCACCCACTTGTCGTATCTGATGTGAACACATGCATGGGTTCAAACTGCAGGTGGCTTCTGTCAAGCTTGTACAGTAAGCCAACCCTCTCTTACTGACAACTTCTATAAAGGACATTTATACAAGGTAGGGGCTTGGTCTTTTGGTCATGTCTACAGCACTAAACCTACCCCATGCGACTTTCATAGCTAATCCAAAAGGGCCTTCAAATATCTGTACAGTGTATGTGCTATTGTGCGAATGTGTCACAGTGGTCACATGCATAGTCAAATCAGCACATTCAGCTGTTTTAAGGATCTTCCCCTCCCCGTTTCAAGATTCCCAGAACACCTGCACTTGCCAGACCTGCCCATTCATGGTTTGCATTTGTCTCCTGTCTTCACTAGAGCCAGTGCCATACAAACACATTCAGTGCTGTACAAACGCCTTCAGCACCTCCCCGCTTACCAATCCATCCCATAATGGGCCATTATACAAGACCGTGACTTGGACTCTGTTATGGTTTGAGTCAATCGTAACATCACTACACTATCCTACCTGCAATCCCACAAAATACAACTTTGCAAATCTCCCCAGGTCAGGGCATCTTGCATATCGCGTAGTGATCCAATCAACAAAATCCTCTCATGAAACGGCACCTGTGATTGGTCATTAGCAAATCTCTAAAAACATATCAGTAATCTGTAAAAATAGACTACTAATCTGTAAAAACAAATTAGTTAATCAGTAAAACAGATTAGTCATCTGAAATTAGAGATTAGTAATCTGTAAACCTTCTTTGACGCAGTATATATCTCATAAACTAGTTGTATGGTCCTACATGATATACCAAGCTTATCGCTGGTTTAATTTCGACGAGAATTACAAAAATAAGTATGATATCTGGAAAATAAAATATACCCTTCAACTTTACCGATCTAATTTAAATAAATATTGGGCTTTCAAATATTTCCACAGAGCTCTCTTTGATACATTATTGTACGCCAATTGCCACTTGCGTACCACTTCAACAAAATTCCTGGAAAAGCATCTGCTGGCTTATCGGCATGCCAAAGCTGCAGTCATATACCTGCGAGTAGTTAAAGCACCCAAGAATGCATAGAGAGTAATCACTTGACTGGACTGGTTACGTGAAATAATTAATAAGAGGTGAGGGATGTTGTACAAACACGAGTGTGCGAATGCGCACGAGTGTTTTACAATATAGTCCCTCGCCTCGAATGAATTATTTCACGTAACCGGTCCAGTCAAGCGATTACTCTGTTTATTACTCTTCATTATTAAGGATAATTACATTATTTAACCCTCTACCTAACATAACGGCTAGCGCCATTCTCAAAAATCGCCAATTTTTATTATTTTTTATTTTTTGTCTCTAAAACATAGGTTATGACCCCCTCATTGGATCGAGCTCGACGAGCTCGTTCCAATGAGGGGTCATAACCTATGTTTTTGAGACAAAAAATGAAAATAATAGCTATTCAAGAATTGTTTTTGCAAGTGTCGTCTGCTTTTCATATTAGGTAAAGGGTTAAAAAAAAAAAACAATGAAGTCCCCATTACATCCAGGTCAAAGCATCTTCGTTTGCGCGCATAATTCACTTGTCAAGTTATCGTTTATAATCAAAACCCGGAAATCCTAGTAAATCACACTTTGGAAAGTAATAAAAAGTAATATCCATACTGGGAAGCATTAGGTCATTCAAATAAATACAGAAAACACATTTGATGCAGACCCCGGTTAAACATTGCTATATTTCCAATACGACTGAAATCTTCGGCCCCTGATTGGACAAGAGCTTGTATTGTTTTTTCATCAAGGGTGTTACTTGCAAACTGCTTCATTTTTTCTTGATTTTTCACATGAGCAGCAGATGATGTTCCAAGTGAAATATTGTTTAAATTACAAACCAGTTTATCATTTGAACTGAGGTTGCGTGACCTCAATCTTTATCGGATTTATTGATTATTTCTGCAGCGACGTTGTGGCACACACAAGAGGTTTATTTATTAAACTTGTTATCATTAAAAGTTGCCGTGTTCGTTTCATGATATGAATTTTGGCTATGGGTAGGGTCTTATTGGAACATATATGTTTTTGTGATGAACTGATGGTAACATGGTCTGGGGTTTGCGACTTGAGGCTTATGCTCAATCCTGATGCTTTACATCTCGGTTGAACTAGGGCTGTCACAATTTTTAAATTTAGGAATCGATTAATCGTCGCAAATAATCGATGATAGTCGATTAATCGTACCTAAATGCCCCCTTCCCCTCCCTCTCTTTGAAGTCGATAAAAATGAAGTTCAAGTCAGCTTACTTACCTCAAGAAAAGAACGAAGACGATCCTTTTAAGGTACATTCAACGCTTTGATGTTCTGAACTTTTGAACCGCCAGTGTAACAATCAAGACCGGTCGGCAGTTGCGAACTTCGCAACTGCCGACCGGTCTTGATTATTACACTGACGGTTCAAAAGTTCAGAACATCAAAGCTTTGATGAATGAACCTGAAAGACAATTGCTTTCAACAGCTTCTTGGGTTTTTAACATCAATGTTCCTAACTCTTTACCTTTAGAAACAATAATTTTTTCATCAAATTTTCTTTTAATTATTAAACGTCTAAAACGGGATACAATTTACCGATTATTCGACAACGAAAAATACTAATCGATTTCGCCGTGACCGATCAATAGTCGATTAATCGAATAATCATGACAACCCTAGGTTGAACATAAGCTCTGAGCCGCAAACATCAGACTATGTTACCGTCATTTCACCACAATAACTTTTAATGTTGATGCGCTTGTTGCGAGCGATTTTTTGACCTGACATCATTTTCATGGGGTTTTCCCCCATTCTCGCCATTTTGTATTCTGTTGCCATCACTCCTTGCATTCTGTACATGCAAGGAAAAAAAAACGCAGAACCACAGTGAATATGCAGGATTTAATCTATCCCATTTCTGGGACCAAAAAAGGGACCCATTCCCAATGGGGTACATGCTAGAAAATTCTAATTTCTGACTCAAAACACTATTATCCCAAACTTATACACCATAAACAGTTTACAAAATTGTTGTGCTCCTCTGATTAATTAATTCTAATAAAGTGATAACCATTTAGTAAAACTTTCAGGTGGATTTCACTTCAGAAGACCAATTCAATTATTTTCCCAAAGACCAAGAAAAAGGTCCCTTTTCCAATCTACATGGATCAAACCCTGGATTGTGCGGAAATGTTTAAAGCTGCGTTAATTAACGCAATCACTCATGGAACCACATGAACGAGAAACCAGCTGTATAAGTTCTATCATCAGGGGCGGCAGAATGTTTTTCAAAGTGAAGGGGGAGGGGTGGGGGGGGGGGGCGATGGATGGTCATCGTATGAAAATTTTAAATTCCAGGCTCCCAAATTCCCCATTTCCATGCATCTGAGCAGATATTTTGAGATTTTTCAGGAGATGCATTTGAAAGATTTCGCACTTTAAGAGCTGTTAAAAAATGTTGGTAAAGCATGCAGTTGAGCTCTATTTATCAGCTTTGGTCATTACGACCACAGCTGATAAATAGACCTCACCTGCATGCTTTACCAACATGCACATTTACAGCAATTATACTGTCTATGGATTAGCTTGTCTGGGGCAGTGGATTTGGTATTTGTTTGTCCGTATGATTACAATCTATTTCAGTTTACCGATTTTTTAACAGACTGGATACATTTTAGCGATTTTGACCATTTACTGCAAAAACTGATCCGAAATCCATCGAAACTGAATCGGTACAAGAGGAACATAGGTGGCGAAAATATGGGGAAGGCTCTGGATCTGCCCCTTGTTTCACCAGTTATTTGTCGTGTTCAAATATATACATACAAAAAAACGTGGAGCAGCAAAAAAAGTGGAGGGGCTGAAGAAAACCACCCCCCCCCCCCCCTCCTGCAACCCCATTCCGCCACCCCTGATCATTACAACAAGACTTGTATGGTGGAGTGCTGGAATCCTGCGCTCCTCTTTTTAACTACTGATGTTGTAAAAATGGGAATTGTGAACTCTGTGCTTGCGCACTCATGCTACCTGCGACATGCACAAGCCTCAATGATATGCATGGTAATTTGGTAAAGTAACATATAGAATAAATATGTACTAAGGTTGATAATCAGATTTAAAACACAAGTAGGATAACCCTTATTCTATGAGTGGTTTAAATCTTATTACCAGCCCTAGTACCTATTTGTTTTATTTATACCATGCTCTTAATAAATAATTGACTTTGGCACTTAAAATGGAGAAAAAAAACGTCACTTTGTTTCACAAACACATGGGTTTGTTTTGTTTACATGTGAATGCTTGATCGACAGCTAGACACATTGTCAAAGCTGATTGAATTTACCTTGCTTTTTCAGTCAAATTATTATTAACAATTCTTAAATTTTATTTTAAATATTTAATAGTAGGCATTTTAAACTTTAGAAAGTCATTGCACGTAGTAGACAGTACTGAAAAATGTATGTTTGAATGAAACATCACAAAGTGTGAATGTATTGAAGTTGGCAAATTGTGTCATGTCAAAGGTCAAGTTGGATGAACTTCTGATTATAGGTGTAAATTTTTTTCAACCGCAGTAGAAGCTTTACACCAGTAGTGAGGTTAACCCTTTACCCAACGAATCCGCCCACGTAATATGCAAATTCAGCAGTTGAAAAAAGTTTATTTTTCAAAAAATTTAAACAAAACCATATCATGTGACCCCTAGTCAGAACGAGCTCACCGAGCTCGTTCCAACGAGGGGTCACGTGATATGATTTTGATTAAATTTTTTGAAAAATTTGAAAAAATGATATTTAAAATAATAAATTTTGAAATCGTCTGCATTCGGTAAACTGTTAAAAGCTCAAATTTAACATACAGGCCTATCAAAGGCAGTAACATAGGCGAGCATGGTATAAAAGTGATTTCAGAAAAAATTATTTTTTTCTGATTCTTGTTCGATTTGGATTCTTTGTCAACATCAGATCCCCAATTCGATTTGAGGATAGAAATTCTGATTCACATGGTCCTAGGAGAAGTACCCCCACCCCTTCTCTAATTCAACAAATTTGGAAACTATCCCTCTACAATGCTCATATCACTCACCTTGTTCTTGCACATTTGACAGTTTCAAGCTACCAAGCACAATACACAACCCACTAATAATATCACCATTGAAGACCACAGGGTACAATGATTCTCGTTCATGGAAGAAGGCGTTGAAGCACTGGTCCATGTAAGATCTGTTGGAAATGGCTGATAGGTTTTTATAACAATAATCAAGATCAGATTCAAGAATATCCAGAGAACCCCCACCTTCACTGTCAACAATGTACATGTATTTTCCGATTTGTGTGTATTTTCTTGCTATCGATGTCAGTCCATTATTAATAACCCCACATCTCAAACATATACTGTAAACAACAAACAGTTCTAATAGCCTGCTTGACAAGTATCCCTCCGACCAAAATTTATCATTTTCGTAGTATCTCCATAGGTAGAATAGAAGCTGTTTCAACCAGAAAGAGGGAAATAGCGATCGCTTACATTCACACTTAAGCATATATTGTGGAAGACAACGTTCAATTAAACACTTTGCAACCTGGTAACATAGTTTAATGTTGTCAGGCAATTTTTGCATGCAAGATACTTCTTCGAACGTGAATGTTGTATTGAAATAGTATCCATTTAGTATATAAAATCCATTAGGTGGCTGTTCTTCCAAAGGTCTAACTAACATTGAACAACTGAACTGACATGCCTGACTTTCATCTCTAATTCCAAATGATACGTCCATTTTGATGTCAAACTCATCAAAAGCAACAGTCAGAGCCAATGCCTTGTGCTCGTTGCATGCATGCCTTAATGTAACTCCTTCACACACAGATTGAAAAACAGAGGTGACATGGTCACGCAGTTTGTCAATTATTTTCTGAGATTCACTATAATATCCTTGTCTGGTTTTTATCCCTAACAATTCAAATTCAAGTTCAGCAATGGTGTCATCGTCTAGACGGAAATTATCACTACTATTCGTAAGTGGGAAACGGTCTTGATACATTTTCCAGAGAAATGGTAAAAATATTACGAAGTCCCATTCATCAGGGTGAAATGTTCTTGTTTTCTCTTGGGCTGATCCTAGTAGAACAGCAGTAACACCTTGAAAGACCGGGAGATTTGTTTCCCGCAGTTCATGTAGACTTTCGCTTATCATGCCAGTCAGATGTCGTTGAATCTCCATAGCTTGCCCTGAATACATCACATTACAGTGTGGTTCGAATTTCTTTACTATGTCATACAGTGCACTAGATGTATCTTCAATTTCAAAGTCACAATCGTTGATGATACTTCGGAGATTGGGAGGTACATTTTTCTCTTGCAAAGCAAGCAGCACGCGTTGCAAATATGACTGTCTTCTGTGTTTAAGGCTGCCACAAAGATAATCAACAGAATATGTGAATGGAAACACTGAACAGCGTATTGATGATTGGTTGTTTGCATCTGCAAAACAAAACAGAGCATTCGCCAGAAAGACACGCGAGGAACACTAAAGGCAGACGCCGCTTGTAAACAAAATTCTTGAATAACTAAATTTTTCACATTTGCTTCAAAAACATAGCTTATGATCCCTCACTGAAACCAGTTCGTTCCAATGAGAGGTCGAAAGCTATGTTTTGAGACATGAAATGAAAAAAATAATGAAAATTGAACAGAGATTTTTATGAAGTGTGCTGGTCGGTTTTGTGCTGTTACGCTGGATAAAGGGTTGAGCAAAAACACCACACCAAGCAATTTCTTCTGGGCTGAAACTGTCGAAATCGGGTTAGATATACAAATCAGTCTGTTCCAATACATCACTACATATTCATAGCAAATATATTATGAGTAAACCTGGTCAGTCTTCATTGGTGCCTTTGTTTGGAGTGATTTTGATACCAAACTTGACTTGATGTCATTTTTTGAAATAAGATTTTCTTTCATTAGCATCCCAATGCTGAGGTAATGTATACGGGTTAGCCATTCAATTTTGAGATGAACTTTCGATCTTGAGTACTATTTATTTATTTATTGGGGTTTAACCCTTTACCCAACGAATCAGCCTCATCTGCTCGCGTAATATGCAAATTCAGCAGCTGAAAAAATATTTCTCTTAAAATTTCAACAAAACCATATCATTGACCCCTCTTTGGAACGAGCTTGTCAAGATCGTTCCAATGAGGGGTCTCATGATATGGTTTGGTTGAAATTTTTTGAAAAATTTTTAAAAATGCTATTTAGGATAAATTTTGATATCGTCTGCATTGGATAAAGGGTTAACAACACTTCTGAGATAGGGTCACCTCATGTCAGACAGTTTTATGGGTGGAGGAAGCCGGAATACCTGGAGAGAACCACCATGCAATGGCAAGCAACTGTCAGTCCCCCCCCCCCCCAATGTACTAACTCCACACAAGCAGGGTTAGCTCTTGCGCACTATCACACCTACAATTTTTACTTTGTGAGTACACAACAGCATAACCTTGGTTCCTCGTACCAAGAATTAACTCTTACCTAACACAACAGCTGCATCCACTGCATAATATACAAATGGTGCAGTAGGATTTTTTTGTTTTAAACATTCAACAATATCATATCATCATATCATGTGACCACTTCACTGAACACACTCATGGAGCTCATCCCAATGAGGGGTCACATGATATGGTTTTGTTGAAATCAATGTTTTTTCTTGAAAACATATTCCCCACGCAATAATAATGCACTTCACTTCAAAAAGTAGCGAGTAGAGTACTGCATATCTCCCAACTTCAAAATCCAAAGGCTGATGGTTGAAACACCATTACCGCTTTAAAATAATAAAAATATAATAAAACCAAACAAAAAAAGAGAGGCTGAAATTAAACAGAATTCATCATAAAAGAGAGAAGTGAACTAAATGAAACCAAGAGAGTGTGAGGTGAAAGATTAATCAATTGCACTGCAGTGAACAGAAAAGTACAGTTAAAACTAGAAGTCCTGTCATGAAATGCGCACAAACAGCACGTCGATATGCACGTTAACGAACGCGTTATGACAATAGTAAGGCTGTCAAATTCTATACATATGGCCTGTGCACAAGCAATGTTTCAGCCTATGGACCTCCAGGTAACCCGGAGGTCCATTGGCAGAAACATTGCCCGTGTTTGCTGTGAGTAACCAGGAGAACCTGCCATACTTTGTATGCCATTCGATATTGCAATTGCGTGCAATACCTATGTGCAATTAAGCCTAGATAAGTGCACATTTCGTGACAGGACTTCTTGTTTTAACTGTAAGCAATGTGTGAAAGGCAATTCTCTTAGGTCAGTGTTCCATACCCGTTATCATTCATGACAACATACATATATATAGTAGGTTAGAAGATGATAGGTCAATTGTCACCCCTACCGTACAGTCACCACGGACTGGTTGTTATCCACGCGTGGGTAGTGATGTCCATGCATGCATTTTCCAGGTAATAAAAATCATCAGCAAAATTTTAATTAATGAAGTACCAGGTTGTACCCAGTGCATCATTAATTACATTTTGGATGATTATTCCTATAATGAGTGTTTGGAATCTAATATTACTGCGTCTGTGGAAATATTGGCCACCCGTGGAAGGTGACCAGTCCATGGTGGCCACACTGTAGTATAGCTATACCACATAACAGTAACCAATATTAAAACCACTCTTCAAGCAACCAAGC
The DNA here is from genome assembly GCA_031216915.1 of Pictodentalium vernedei. NCBI lineage: Eukaryota > Metazoa > Mollusca > Scaphopoda > Dentaliida > Dentaliidae > Pictodentalium > Pictodentalium vernedei. Next base: position 378,622,132 of record CM062293.1, read on the forward strand.
ATTGAGGTATGCTATATGTGGGCAGCATACATCTACATTTGAGCTGATACTCGATTTGACACAATTGACAAATATGGCTTCTTTGGTACTTGTGAATGTTGGCAAGTCCGTGTCACAGGTGAGCAGTATACTTATTTCTATTTCCACATGGGAACACTACCTGTTGGAAGTCCTCTAAAATGGGTGGCTTGGACAGGCATGGGTACAAATGTTTGGCTGGACTTGACTTTATATCTATGTTGCGGTCACGATTAGCCATTGCTTAGAAATATGTGACCTTAAACACCAATAAATAAAAAAATATTTTTATTAGTGATATTTGGTCAAGCACCCTTGTAAGTCCGACATCAAATTTGAATGAGAAAGTGGCAAGCTCTGTTCATCATAGATGAATTACTCATGACGGATGCTTTGCTTTTTTTCGAGCCATCAACAACACAACATGGCATTTGGAATAAAGCACCATTTTGTTTCCCAAACACACATCTATAACACATGCATGCCATAACAGTTACAGTTCTGGTATCTCTCTGGTTATCAATCAGTGACAGTCAATAAAAACAATGGAACTTGTCCAAATTGATCATAACTGAGAGCATTTATGAAAATCCCCTGCTCACGAAACAGGAAGCGAATGTGCTAAGTGAGAGTTGTGTCTTAACAATCAAGTTGACAGTTTCTTAGATCCGACCAGTTAATTTGGGACCTCACAATGCCCTCCAGATTGCTGCGGCTATCTCTAAACCTTTGTTGTTGTCTTTCAAGTGCACAGGCACACCGAAATGTTGCATTGAATTTATTTATTTATTAATTGGAATTTAACGAACCTTTTGATATCCATGCTCACCCCGTGGCGGAGTGACACCGAATAAACTCATCAAAACCACCCTGGTCAGTCAACACAAGCTTCTGTGTTTCAAGTGTAAAATACAGTCATGCTCTGATAGGTTTTTGGCCAAGTTGTTGGGTAGCTTGTCTACTATTTATATGTTTTTTCTCGAACTGACCATTGGGTACAAAATGTGTAAATATCTGTACCTCTCATAGCATTATTGGTTTTCGGGGAGAATAAAGAACTGAACTGAATGGAATTGAAGCATTTGCACTGCCTTGACAAGCCCTGCAGATCTATCTGATGCTATACTCAGGTCCAGCGGTATCAAGATAAGGGTCATTGATGGTTTTCGGTGATGGTTCTTGGTTTTCATTCAATATAGTCTTGATGATGCTGTGAACAGAATTTTATGCCTCTTTTGCTGTTTGCCCCACGTCTTGCAGGTGTGTGTGGTCTACTGTCAGAGAGGCCCCACAAGGTCATTTTGACTGTCTGGAGAGCTGGAGTAGCCGCTTTCCTCAGTGTCAATGGATGATCTCCAGCTCATCTCGAATGGCATCACGACAACCATGCCGGCTGGCAATAGTTGAAAATGTAAACATGCCAGTTGGCAATAGTTGAAAATGTAAGGGGTGCCTCAGAGCGGGCAGTCGCACGTTCGATCTTTGGATAAGATTCCAGTCAAAGCTGCCACCGCTGAGTCTAAATTTTTAGTTATCACGGCTAAATGCATGAATTTACCCAATTTGCATTAGGGGGCTGTAGTCATCGAGAGCTGTTTGCAGAATCCCTTGCTGGAAAGAACTCCTCTTCCACATCACGTTCTTGTCAAGACTGCCATTTGGGCTGCCGAGTTCACCCTGAGAGTTATGGCTCTGATATCATCCGAGTCAACATCCAACATTGTACTTTGTTTTACAAACTTGTTTTACTGTGTTTATAATTTGTTTCACAGATTCTAATTTGTATTTCAAATATCAAACTGAAAAAGTGAATACTCAGATGGATGGTTCAAAATACATATATAGGCGATGACTACAGTCAATACGGACACAGTTTCTTTTTGAAAGGTTTCTCTCCAAAATGGTTGACTTTGTGAGGTCAAGATGTTCACGCAACATCATAAAGACATTTGCGGCTGTTGATGTTCATTGTACAATCCCATATGGCATTGTTCGCATAAGGGAATTTCAGGTTTCTTGTACTGGAATGATGTGATATTATAGTATGGATGATATATACCCATGTTAAATTTCGGTGCCACTAACCTACTAAATGCTTTATTCCATCGTGTATTTGCTTTGAGTACTGCAGAATACTTGGTCAAGCAGTGCTGTACTTGGTTGTTTACTAAAGTATAGGAAGTGGGCTTGGTTGTTTAGTAAAGTATAGGACGTGGGCCTGTACCGCTGTTTATCCACAGTAGCCCTTAGTGTTTGCTAATCTACTGTCATATGGTTATTGTAGGTAGTACATAATGCAGGTCCATGCAGTGTTGTTGGGTATGCTTGGGTGTTTAGTGTGGTAATATAGGATGTACGGTTTTAACTCCTGCAAGACCACTGTTAGCACTTGGAACTGTTAAACAACCTAAGGTGTTATACTGCCCTACATAAGGTATGGGTAATTCATAAAGCTATGTCATGCAGTGTTGCGGGGATATTAGTATGGTAGTATAGGGTCTACTGTTAGCTCTTAAGTTATACTATTCTAAGATTTAATAATGTACAAAGTTGGTATAGGTAGTGTGTAATGCTAGGCCAGTTGGTATTGGAAGATAATATTTGGTTGACTAGAATGGAAGTATAGGATGTAGGGTCTGTACCTATGTTGGTCTACTGTTAGCCCTTAGTACTATTAATCCACTTGTGGCAATATTATAAGTTACAGGACATTTAGGTGGCGGATACGGTATCATATGAGGCGAGGTGAAAACAATATTGGATGAGGCGGTACGCCGAGTCCAATATTGTTTTCGCCGAACCTCATATGACACCGTATTCGCCACCTGAACATCCTGTAACGTATTTATTATGCCAGCGAAAACAAAATAACAATCAAATTTGAACGCCGGCACAGTTTCAAAACTGGTGCAAAACGCTATGTAAGTTGTAACAAACGTGCACAGTTGTCTCCCTGTTTGTGTATAATTTCCATGACAACACAGACAACAGCGATAGACGCTTTTCTTCGTACTGTCACTTTGTCTTGAGTGAGCAGAAAATGTCCGAAACATCCGATTTTATAGAATTCGAACAAAATAAATGTATCTCGCATCTTTTCCTTCATAGCTGTGATTCATTTCTTACAATTTCATTATAGTGCAGTCGCTATTTTTAAAAATGAGAGAAAATGAGACATATAGACACGGAGGGACGTTTGATTGATCCATTATCGGTAGATCGAATACAGTAGTATTTCTCACTTCAAATAATTAAATTTACATTTAGAAAATAAATTTCACAATAAATTTATTATAAAACGAGAGAAAATGAGACATATAGACATGGAGGGACGTTTGATTGTACTGCAATTTCTTCAATATGGATATAAAAGCACCGCGAGGTGAGGAATTTCCACATCGAAACAAAATGGCGGTACTGACCTAATACGAGTTTCGTATTAGGTCACCTCAGGCTGCAGGTGACCCAATACAGCTCAGTACTGTCCCACTATTCGGGGGCTGTGATCGGCGAATTTCATTAGCTGGCATAATAAATTATCCTACAGTTGGTATGGTGTGAGGTATTCATGGTTGTCTGGTATGGTAGTATTTGATGGAATGACTGTTCCCATTATTCTAATGTTAACCCTTAATACACCTATGACATTATGCTGTTCCACACTTGATACAGGTAGTGAGTAATGCTAAATTACCCACTGTTATTGGGCATGCGTGGTTTTCTAGTATGGTAGTCGTTATGGGTTTTATGGATCTCCAAGACTTGATTCCTCTCCATATCACAGCCTGTAGCTTCTTATATTATTTATGTCCTTTATACAACACAAATACCTGTGGGGCCACTTAGATTATGCCTGAAAGTCATTCAAACAGCCACTGCAATAGGTATTGTTTGGCTGAGTGGAACCTTGTCAAACAAATAAGCTATCCAGTAGTGATTGGAACTGTCATTGCTTGGACAACTCGAATCTTATCAAGCAAATGAGGTATCAAATACTTATTCGAGGTAGTGACCACTCAGACGACTCTTCTTGCTATTGGAGAAAATGCATAACATCAAGAGGACACCTTTTGAAGATACCTTTTATATCTATTAGATATCTCTTCGAGGGTATCTATTTAAAGATAATCAGACTGCTTCATTTCCATTTGTCTGCATCTGCCTATACAGTTATCTTCCTTGTGTTTAAAAAGGCCTATATGTTTCCCAAGTCTGAAAGTCATTCCAGCAGGGACTTGAACAAGTATTGCTCGAACAACTCGTTAGTTTAAAAAAAAGGTTCCGCATGTAGTGACTGTAAATAGTTCAAAATGCATATTAGAGAAAAGAAAAAAAAGTGACTGTAAATAGTTCAAAATGCATACTGGAGAAAAGAAGAAAAAAAAGCCTAATTGGGGGTGGGGTGGGGGTGTGTAGGGGGTGGTGGTGTTTGTCTGGGTTTTTAACCACAAACTTGGAGTCATCCTACCAAGCTACAATGAAATCCCTTCATAATTATGGCCTGTGAAATGTTCTAAAGGTTTTCGGGCTTTGGGCCTCTGTTGCCATCACAGTTGCCCAAAAGGGGACGTTCTCATCTAGACATTATATTAACTCAACCTATCAAGTTACAATTAATCCATCCATAAATATGACCTGTAGACTGTGCTAAAGGTTTTCGGGCTTTGGGCCCCTGTTGCCGTTGCAGTTGTCCAAAAGGGGACGTTCTCATCTAGACATTATATGAAGTCAACCTATCAAGTCACAATGAAATCTCTCCATAAATATGACGTGTAGACTGTGCTAAAGGTTTTCAGGCTTCGAAGTTACAATGAAATCCCTTCATAAATATGACCTGTAGACTGTGCTGAAGGTTTTCGGGCTTCGGGCACCTGCAGCCGTCACATTTGCCCAATCACGTCCAAAAGAGGACTTTCTCAAGTAGACATTACATGAAGTCAACCTATCAAGTTACAATGAAATCCCTCCATAAATATGACCTGTAGACTGTGCTAAAGGTTTTCGGGTTTTGGGCTTGGGCAGCCATCACGGTTGACAGATCATGCCCAACGGGGACATTCTCATCTTGGTATTACACAGAGGCATTCTATGAAGTTGTAATGAAATCCCTTCATAAATATGACCTGTAGACTGTGCTAATGGTTTTCGGGTTTTGGGCTCGGGCAGCCATACCGGTTGATCAATCACGACCAAAAGGGGGCGTTCTCATGTAGACCTGACCTAAAACCTGCACATGAAATTTCGTGACAATCAGACAAGAACTACCGGGTACAGCCTGTACTTGGAGGTTGAATAAACAAGCCAAGACCAATACCGGGTCTGGACCTGCGTCGCTGCATGCAATTGATTACAGAGATGAACAGACTTCAAAGTATCGGCAAACAGGAAGTGGCTGCACAGCAGATCTGAAAATTAGATACACGATACAACTCATCATTATGAAGCAGCAGACCAAATATAAAAGCATTCTCTTTCATAGAAGCCAAGAAAACTTTGACGGAAGAAGTTTTTCGGACGGACTGACGGATGGATGGACGGACGGACTGACAGATGGACGGGCTGACGGACGGATGGAGTCGAGCGGCTACTAGACTTGCTCTGCCACTGGCGATGCAGGTAAAAACTTTAACCACAAACTTTAACCAAAACTCCAAATGTTAACTGAACAGGAAAAGGAAAAAAAAAAAAAACACTTGAACCTTCAGTAAAAAACTTTAACCACAAACTTTAACCAAAACTCTAAATGTTAACAGAAAGGCAGATGAACAGACGGACGGATGGACAGACAAAAGTCATTACTATAGCCCTCACTGTAAACAGTCAGGCTATAAAGTGAAACATATTATCTGTGTCTTCATTTGTATATTTTGTGCCATTGAAAACTCAACTTAATAGCGACAGATGAACTGACGTAATGATGACACTGAGTCAAATGAGTGTATACAAGCAGGTGAAAAAGATCGCAAACAACATACAGTCAAAACTGTAGGACAATGAAATACTTAGATCGTTTTTTCCTTTAAAATTGAACAAGTAAAAAAATAATTGGAAAATGAAAGTGTCAATGACACTGTAGCTCAACTTGTCAAGACAAAGACATGTACATGTATAGTATGTGACACAGCAATGACAAACATCTAGGTAATGACCTGATAACAAAGGTACATATAAAGTATTGTAATGGTCTGTACATAAATACTGACCGTTGCCTGTAACAAATGTATAGGTAAAGTATTGTAAAGGTGGGTGACAGTCAGATGCTAAACTAGAAAAAAATCTGTGAGTCCCAGAGTGGGTCTGACTGAACCCCAAAATATTTGTTCTGATAGCACAGTGATAACAAAGGCACCCCAAAACACACTCATTCCTGTCCCAAGGTGAAAACAAAGGTACCCAAGAAGTTTTGTGAAGATCAGTTCACAAATATGAGCTGTGTAGAAGTTGTGACAAAAAACTGACTGGACCTAATTTCGGTACAAAATGGCCACTGGCAGCCATCTTGAATTTTGGACCGCACCCAGAAACACTTGTTCTCGTCCCAAGGTGATAACAAAGGTACCCAAGAAGTTTTGTGAAGATCGGTTCATAAATACAGCCTCCAGCCCAGGCTGTATTGACATGTGCACTTACAGTGTATAAGTAGCACTGAATAAATCAAAGTTCATCTAATTTGCATAATTTCTGCACGAGAAAAAAACCCGTACTATATGTGATGTATTCCATGTTACTAAACATTCATACAAATATTTATTCAAATCAGAACTTTCATACAGAAGTTCTGTACAAAAGACTGATTGCACTAATTTTGGTACAAAATGGCTGCTGGTGGCCATCTTGAATTTCGGACCACATCCAAAAACACTCGTTCTCATCCCACGATGATAACAAAGGTACCCAAGAAGTTTTGTAAAGATCGGTTCATAAATATGGCCTCTAGCCTGAACGGTATAGAAGTTGTGTACAAAAAACTGATTAGACCTAATTTCGGTACAAAATGGCCACTGGCAGCCATCTTGAATTTTGGACCGCACCCAGAAACACTCGTTCTCGTCCCAAGGTACCCAAGACGTTTCGTGAAGATCGGTTCATAAATACAGACTCTACCCTGAGCCGTATTGACATGTGTACTTTCTGTGTGTAAGTAGTACTGAAATGAAAGTGTCAATGACACTGTAGCTCAACTTGACAAACTTGAACTTGGTAAGTTGTAAATGAAATGGCAAAATTGAAGATCATTGGTACCAATGTCATTTTTTTTGCCAGTGGCAACATTTTTTGACAGAAACCGAAGAAAATTGATAGCTCCCATCTAGAGGCCTCCCCAAACAAGCATGCCAGGTTTCAAAGCAATCCGATCATAAATGTGCCCTGTAGGGTGTAGAAAAGGGAAATATTGTGGTCTGATTAGACTAAATTCTAAGAACGTTGGCCGCGGCAACATTTTTTGACGGAAATTGAAGAAAATCAATAGCTCCCATCTAAAGGTCACCCTAAATAAGCATACCAGGTTTCAAAGCAATCAAATCATAAATGTGCCCTGTAGGGTGTGCCAAAGGGAAATATTGTGGTTTGACTAAACTAAGTTCTAAGAACGTTGGCCGCGGCAACATTTTTTGACGGAAATTGAAGAAAATCGATAGCTCCCATCTAGAGGTCACCCCAAACAAGCATGCCAGGTTTCAAAGCAATACGATCATAAATGTACCCTGTAGGGTGTGCCAAAGGGAAATATTGAGTCTTCTGACTAAACTAAGTTCTAAGAACGTTGGCCGCGGCAACATTTTTTGACAGAAATTGAAGAAAATCGATAGCTCCCATCTAGAGGTCTCCCCAAACAAGCATACCAGGTTTCAAGGCAAGCTGATCATAAATGTGCCCTGTAGGGTGTGCCAAAGGGAAATATTGAGGTCTGACTAAACTAAGTTCTACGAACGTTGGCCGTGGCAACATTTTTTGCCGGAAATTGAAGAAAATCGATAGCTCCCATCTAGAGGTCACCCTAAATAAGCATACCAGGTTTCAAAGCAATCAAATCATAAATGTGCCCTGTAGGGTGTGCCAAAGGGAAATATTGTGGTTTGACTAAACTAAGTTCTAAGAACGTTGGCCGCGGCAACATTTTTTGATGGAAATTGAAGAAAATCGATAGCTCCCATCTAGAGGTCACCCCAAACAAGCATGCCAGGTTTCAAAGCAATCCGATCATAAATGTACTCTGTAGGGTGTGCCAAAGAGAAATATTGAGTCTTCTGACTAAACTAAGTTCTAAGAACGTTGGCCGCGGCAACATTTTTTAACAGAAATTGAAGAAAATCGATAGCTCCCATCTAGAGGTCTCCCCAAACAAGCATACCAGGTTTCAAAGTAATCTGATCATAAATGTGCCCTGTAGGGTGTGCCAAAGGGAAATATTGAGGTCTGACTAAACTAAGTTCTACAAACGTTGGCCGTGGCAACATTTTTTGCCAGAAATTGAAGAAAATCGATAGCACCCATCTAGAGGTCACCCTAAATAAGCATACCAGGTTTCAAAGCAATCAAATCATAAATGTGCCCTGTAAGGTGTGCCAAAGGGAAATATTGTGGTTTGACTAAACTAAGTTCTAAGAACGTTGGCCGCGGCAACATTTTTTGACGGAAATTGAAGAAAATCCATAGCTCCCATCTAGAGGTCACCCCAAACAAGCATACCAAGTTTCAAAGTAATCTGATCATAAATGCGACCTGTGAGGTGTGCCAAAGGAAATTGTTGACGTACGTACTAACGTACTAACGTACCAACGTACGTACGTACGTACGCCGACGGACGAGAAGTGATGGCAATAGCTCAGCTTGACTTTGTCAAGTTGAGCTAAAAATCAAAGTTCATTTAATTTGCATAATTTCTGCACGAGAAAAAAACCCGTATTATATGTGATGTATCCCATGGTACTAAACATTCACACAAAAAATTATTCAAATCAGCGCTTTCATTTGGAAGTTCTGTGCAAAAATCTGATTGCACCAAATTTTGTACAAAATGACTACCATCGGCCATCTTCAACTTCCAACCGGACCCAAAAACACTCGTTCTCATCCCACGGTGATAACAAAGGTACCCAAGGAGTTTCGTAAAGATCGGTTCAAAAATACGGCCTCTAGCCCGAGCCGTATTGGCATTTGCACTTACAGTGCTGAAAGTAAACCAAAAAACATCAAAGTTAGTCTAATTTGCATAATTTACACACGAGAAAAAAAACGTATTATATGTGATGTATCCCATGGTACTAAACATTCATACAAAAAATTATTCAAATCAGAGCTTTCATATGGAAGTTCTGTACAAAAAACAGATTTCTGTATCGTCGGTACAAAATGGCGGCTGGCAGCCATCTTGAATTTTGGACCGCACCCAAAAACACTCGTTCTCGACCCACGGTCATAACAAAGGTACCCAAGAAGTTTCGTAAAGATCGGTTCATAAATACGGCCTCTAGCCCGAACCGTATCCAATTGTTGACAGACAGACGGACAGACGGACAGATGGAGAATGGGCCATGGCATAAGCTCAAATTTGGCATCGCCAAAGTTGAGCTAAAAATGCTTTGCGTATTCTGATTAGAGATGGGCAAATCGTCCAGTGTAAAACATCCCATTCAGGAAGATAACTGCATTGAATTGATTGCGACGAAATGTCTGTAAAACATCATTATAAATAAAGCATGAACATACCTCTTCTCCTTGGTTATGCACAATGTTGTAAAATTGGAAGAACGTATCTTGTTTTTTAGCACAGATATTGTCTCCTCATCATCAGTTTCAATGATAGAAAGTTATGTTATTGTTTTCAATGTTACAGTTTCGTGTGTTTGGCTTCACATGGTTTTGTTGTCAAACACACTGAAATTGGGTGCATTCGATTATAATAAATAAGAATCAGAAACTGTTGGAAACACGCATGCTCAACAATTTGAATGCCCTCACTGGGATTGTCAAAACGAGCACAATGTTGTTACTGTTATGATCACTGTTTCATCGATGATAAATAATTCAGCTTTAGTCTTGGTAGAAAATGTTTAGTGTGTTTTAAATGCCCCTCGATGGAAAACGTAGTGTTAAAACATTTGCGGGAACCTGTTTTTCGTTTCCGTGATTTTGCCCTGACGGCATCTCCATGGAAACGGAACAATCGTTTCCGTAAAACCTGCATGCCTGCAAGGTCAACCATTTTGTGGAGAAAACTGTCAAGAACAAAATGAACTTCCCCATCAATCTTCCATCATCCACACCATATACCTGAAACCATGTATATATATATATGTTTAACAATAGATACCATTCCATACTACATAGGTACAGTATGTGGAGAGAGGATTGTAACTAAATCACCTGTGGAGTTATCCAACTTTAACATTTTGTACATATGGACAAAAAAACACAAGCAATGTTTCAGCCAATGGGGTTTTAATTGGTTGAAACTTTGCCTGTGCTTGTTATGCTTTGCAACAAATTTGCAATTATTGCTTGGGTGGAATCTCCACCCTGTGGGTGATTTAGTGATAATACACTCTCCATGTACTGTAGGATAAATTAATATACTACTTGTGCAGTACGTGCAGCACTTGATGGTTTTTAGGGCGGTTTTACGCCGGTAAAAAAAGTGTGCGTAATAAGGGTAATCTGGACCCCCATTACTGCTTACACTGCTTCCGAGTAAACACCAGAACCACTCCACAATGTGACGCAAGGAAATCCCGGCCCTAGCTAGATCGAGGCTTTCAGCTGCCTGTGAAAACCCAGACCTCTGCACAGTCACCCACAACACAATTTTGTTACAATACCCTTGTATCTGTAATTCTTTCTTTTTTTGCACTATGTTGAATTTTGAGGTCCAATAGGGAACCTGTGCATGAGCCCAGGGACTTAATTTGAACAAACTTGAATCTGACTCTACTAAGGATACTGTATACCATATATCAAAAGCGTCTGACTGGTGGATTTGAAGAAGAATTTTTAAAGAATGGTTCTCATACTGCATTAAGTTACAATAGGGCATACCACGTCGACTGTCAACAGAAGGTGCACATGTTCTATCGGTTATACTATACTTTCGATTTGACCAGTGGAAGTTATTTTTGTTCATGAAAATATTCACATGCTTGTTATCGTAAAAGCTGAAATATTTTTTGATGAATATGTCGAACCACGGGAATTACACCGTTAAATGTCTGAAAATTTAACTTGAAAACACAAGGGCCATTATAACTGGCTGGAAGACAGATTTGATAACCAGGCGAGTGTCTTGTTTTCGTGTAGTGTACAGTACAGTCGCCGTGGATTGGTCGCAATCCACGCATGGGCAGTTATGTCCACGCATGCGTTTACCAGGTAATAAAAAATCATCACCATCAACATTTTAATTAATGAAGAACCGGGTTGTACCCGGTGCTTCATTAATTAAATTTTTGATGATTAATCCTACAATTAGTGTTTGAAATCTAATATTAGTGCGTCCGTGGAAATATTGCCCACCGGTGGAAAGTGACCAGTCCACGGCGGCCATACTGTAACCTAATTTTGCCCAGTCATTGAGATATCACATGTAGTCCTCCGATTAATTATAAATATTCATGTTACACACCACAAGTGCCTGTAATTAAAACAGAAATGCAAGTTAATTGAAGATGTGTTGAAAACATTACGTTTGAAATACAAACTTAGCTCTTAGATTTCATTTGGCATGTTGAGGGCATATTTGACACGAATTGTTATTGGTAATTAGACGGTTCTTCAATTCCACAGTACTTTGTCATTTTATGTAGAAATGGGTCCTGTTATACACCAAAAGTGTCCATAATGAAAGATGTTTTTCTGCTGGAATCATGTATTTTATGAAAATATCTATTTTATGACTGTCATGTCAAACAGTTTTGAAGACAACATTTTAGGAAGTGGAGGTGACCGATACATGTAACATGACAAGTGACAATCTAATCCAAGACTTATGTCGGATACATCTGGGAAAAAGATCTGTGTGTGTATGTTAATCCCCTCCCCCACCTGACACTACAAGGTCAAGAATTTTTCTTTTATACAAAAATCAATTTTTATACAAAAATCAATTAATTTTTTTGGAGGGTGTTCCGCAATACAATCCCATTTTAAGACTCATATGTCCAATATTTTTTTAACAAATTTTCATGAGGTGGGGAGATAAGGTGAGCTGTGTCTTCCCCCTGACACTTGAAGGACAAGAACATTTTATTTGGCACAAATCAATGTTTCCGAAGAGTCATCCCCAATATAATCTAATTTCAAAACACAAATTGGAAATTTTCAGGAGAGAATAATTTTCAGAGAGGGTGGGTGATAATCTAACCTTTGTATTCTGCCCCATCCCTACTGACACTTCACAAACAAGAAAAATATTTAACACAGTAAGATAAATAAAGAAAAGAAAAATAGGCCGATGAAATCATCAGATGTGTACCCATACGCGCAACGAGTAGAAAGCTGAATGACGGAAGGCCACCATGGATGCCGACATTATGTACACCATACATGGTATGGGTACATATAGAAATGGATTGGAGGAGTGTCTAATTTGATGGATAAAGGGTTAATATCTCAGGATCAAATCATCAGATTTACACCAAAAACTATACAGCTCGGCAAATCAGTAACCTAAACACAAATATAAAGTAACTAAACAATCCAAGCAATATTTTTCAAGTTATCGAATGCCAAAGGGATTGGAGGAATTTTCAATTTGAAGGATAAAGGGTTAATATCTCAGGATCAAATAATCAGATTTACACCAAAAACTATACAGCTCGGCAAATCAGTAACCTGAACACAAATATAAAGTAACTAAACAATCCAAGCAATATTTTTCAAGTTATCGAATGCCAAAGGGATTGGAGGAATTTTCTATTTGAAGGATAAAGGGTTAATATCTCAGGATTAAAATAAGATTTACACCAAAAACTATACAGCTCGGCAAATCAGTAACCTGAACACAAATATAAAGTAACTTGACAATCCAAGCAATATTTTTTAAGTTATCGAATGCCAAAGGGATTGGAGGAATTTTCAATTTGAAGGATAAAGGGTTAATATCTCAGGATCAAAATAACAGATTTACACCAAAAATTAAAATTTTTTAGTAAATTTTGTTTCTTAACATACCTACCACAATTGTTTACAATTGGCTGTAACATAAGTGCAAGCCCTACTTCGGAACTAACTCAAGCTTTTAGAATCTTTTCCAAACGAGTTGGAAAAGTACTAGAGTGCAAAAGCACGAAAAAGATCGAAAAAAGGGTCGAGCGAGACCAGCGCTCGAAATTACAGGTACTCTCTCTGCACACCTCTTGCGTTTACCGAGCGCATGCGCAACAACCGTGACGTCAATTCCGTATTTCCGCCAACGAGAAGTTTGTGATTTAGCGGGGAGGCATCGATATCAAAGATATCCCCAAGGAGGGTGGGCCTCCGGTAAACAATTGTGGTAGGTATGTTAAGAAACAAAATTTACTAAAAAATTTTAATTTCTTTTCAACCTACTCACAATTGTTTACAATTGGCTGAATAAACAATAGGAGGAGGTGAATCACATAACCAATACCAACAAGAGTAGCAGAACGAAAGCAAGGATGGCAGAGAACAAAAATTAAAACCTGTAATGAAGAAAGAGAGAAGGCACCTGAAAAGAACAAGGCTGAGAGAAGCGCAACCTCGACAAAAACAATTTAACGAGGGTGCACAACAGCCTGAGCAGCAACGAGAGGGCCTAAAGAATAAAGGTCCTCAGATTGCTGCTGAAGGTGGCGGAGATAAAAGGAGGAGAAGGTAGAAGCATTCCTCCAGTAAGCCGCATTCATAACATCACGGAGCGAAACAGAATTGGAGAACGCCCAGGATGTAGAAATGGCACGAACCTCGTGAGCATTAAGCCGGTTCGAAACAAGATCCGATGCAGACAAGCGAGAATAAGCCAGCTTGATTGCAAGACAGATCCACCTGGAAATAGAATGGGAAGAGATAGACTGCCGCTTAGGAATGAGAGACAGAAAGAATCTCTTCCGATCCCTCCTAATGAACTGAGTGCGAGTAATGTAAGTCTTGACCGCACGAACAGGACAAAGAAGAGGCCTCCGTCCATCTAGAGCAGGGAGAGCCCGAATGCAGATGGGAGGAGGTACCGAATCGGGGAGTTGATTCTTAGCCAGAAAAGAGCAATCAGTAGTGAATGTGACACTGTTAGCCTCATTTCGGAAGAAGGCAGAATCAACAGATAGCGCATGAAGCTCACTGACTCGACGAGCAGAAGCAAATGCTAGAAGAAAAGCCGTCTTATAGGTGAGAAAACGCATGTCGGTCTCAGATAAAGGCTCAAAAGGCGCCCCCTCCAAACAGTGCAACACCCATGCCAAGTTCCACTTGGGTGTAAGACGCAAAACTCGAGGCCTCTTCAAAGAAAAGTGCCGAATAAGTTTGGAGAGGAAAAGATTACGACCGATACACCGCTTTCCCACATAAGAGAAAGTATCAGACAGCACAGACCGATAGCCCTTAATCGTAATAGGCTGGAGGCCCTTGGAGTCAAAAAGAAAAACCAGAAAATCCGCAATTTGAGCGATAGACGGATCACGGTAATTCACATTGTGATCTGAACACCAGCGGCAGAAAACCTTCCACTTGGCGGCATAAGTCATTCCAGTGGAAGGTCGCCGCGATGCAGAAATGCACTCCACTGATCGTCTCGAAAAACCTCTACGTCGGAGACTGGACCTGATAAAAGACAGGCGTGAAGGGACAGGCTCGCCAGGTTGTTGTGATACTTCCTGGGACGAACCTGTGAAAGAAGATCGCGACGTAGAGGTAGACGAATCGGTCGATCGGCCAATAGAGGCCGCAGCAGATTGATCCACACCCTCTGTGGAGACAGGGGTGTGATCAGAATGATCCTGCAACTGCAAGCACGAATCTTCGCTAAAACTTAAGGAAGGATCGGTGCAGGAGGAAAGGCATAGCCGACCCAGCCTGTCCAGTCCAGAGACAGAGCGTCTACTGCAAATGCCAGAGGATCTGGACAAGGGGAGACAAAAGTCTCTACCTGATGATTCCAGCGAGTAGCGAAAAAGGTCGACCTGAGGACGACCCCACTGCTCGCAAATCGCCTGTAACACCGACCGATGTAGCATCCATTCGGTTGGAAGGACACTGTCGCGTCGGGACAGGGAGTCTGCTAGGACGTTGAGACGCCCGGGAATGTGTCGAATGGACACCCGAGCGTTCACATCCCGCGCCAACAGAAGAAGATCCCGAGACAGCCGATACATGGGAATCGAATGAGTGCCTCCCTGATTCCGTATGTAGGCCACTACTGTCGAATTGTCCGAAAGAAGTAGGACAACATGGTCCGACAGATGAGGGATCCAAAGCCGAAAACTCAACAGAAGAGCAAGGAGCTCCTTCTGGTTGATATGAAGGCCCACCTGCTCGCTGTCCCACTCTCCGTGAGTAGACAGACCGAGAGGGTCCAACGTCGCACCCCAGCCCCGATCGCTGGCATCCGCAGTAAGGATGCGATCGGCCAAAGGAAGATCCAACGGAACACCCTGTGTCAGCCAGGGAATATCTGCCCAAGGGCGGAGGTGACAAAGCAGAGACCGAGGAATAGTGAGTTCCAGGTCCAGCGGATCTACATTCGGACGCCAATGATCCAACAGGAAGTGTTGGAGAGGTCGGACAAACAAGCGACCGAGCGGAATGAGATCGGTCACCGAACCGCAAAGGCCCAGCATCCGAAGGAAAGTCCTGGCCGAGACCGAGGAAGATTGAAGCAGGTCCCGAGTCAAGGCGGAAAGAATCGTCGCCTGAGCCTGGGGGACCGACACTACATTGTGAAGAGTGTCGAAATCCATCCCCAAATGACGGAATCGCTGAGAAGGAAGAAGATCCGACTTCTCGCGATTGACTCTGAAACCCAGCGACGCTAGCAGGCAAAGAAACTGCCGGACATCGAACTCCAGAACAGCAGCATCGTGGTGCCGTTGGAGGATGTCGTCTAGGTAGGCTGACGAAGTCACCGCCGACTGAGTGCGATGGAAAGCAAGCACATGTGACATCAGTCGGGTGAAGGCCCAAGGAGCCAGGTTCAAACCGAACGGGAGAGCTCTGAATTGAAAAACTCGATCCCGAAACGAGAACCGAAGGTATTTCCGTGACGCCAGATGAATGGGTACATGGAAGTAGGCATCCTTCAGGTCGATACTGGCCGCAAAATCGCCCTGATGAACTGAACGTCGAACCGACCGGAAAGTCTCCATACTGAAACGAGGAGCAATTATGTACTCGTTCAGGGTACTCAGATCGATGACAGGACAAAATTGGCCGTTTTTCTTCGGCACCAAGAAATGTCTCGAGTAAAACCCCGGTGAAAGGGTGTTCCTGACCACCTCGATCGCCCCTTTGGTGAGGAGATTGTCGATCTCCTGCACCAGAAGGTCCCGACGCAGAGAATCTGAAGGGACCTGAGTTGGAAGGGGCACCCGAGATAAACTGGGGTGCCGATGGAAGGACAGTCGCAGACCGGAATGAATGACGTCGAGGACCCAAGAGTCCGACGTTATCTCTGTCCAACGGTCATAAAACAGCGACAGCCTTCCTCCGACTGGAGGCGAATCGAGGTGAGAACCTTCACTTGCGGCCTCGACGAGGCCCCCGAGAGGAGAAACCACCTCGGGAAGTGACAGAGTCCTGAGACTTTCCAGCCTGAGGCTGCCAGCGGGCCTGGCCACGTCGGCGCTTCTTATGAGCAGAAGGAGCAGACGGAGCCGAAGGCGTAGCCGACGTTGCCGACGAGGCAGACGCAGCAGCACGCTTGGCGGGCCTGGAACGACCCCCACCCGCAGCAGCAGGTGGGTCAAGCTGTCTCAGCAAAAGCTGGTCCTTCGAATGACGAAGAACTTCGCCACAAACAGCTTCCACGGAACCATGGAACAACTGAGGTCCTACCAAAGAGGCAGACCTCAGAACAGCACGTTGCTCAGAAGGAAGGGATGGTAAAGAATCCAAAACCGCATCCCGGCGTGCCAGCTCCAAATTGGCCGTGTTACAGGCGTGAGCGTGAGTCAAGTTCATAAGAGCCTGTGACAAAACGCGAAAAGGCGCCTGAGCGTCATCAAACTCCCCTGGTGGAAAATATTCAGCCAGAGCAGCGACGACATGGTCCGTGAGAGATAACATACCCAGCATCTCTCGGGACAGGCCCACCATAGACTCAACTACCGACATCGGGAGAACTGCCGACTTAGGCTTAGTCAACCCGAGGGAAGAAGAATCCTCATCCACAGTAGTCATCCCTTGGAAGACTGGTGGAGAGACGGAATCGTAAACACGAAACCGCGATGGAGGCAGAAAGGCATCAGCTCTAGAAAAGAAGGAACCCTTGAGGGCCTTAGAACGCATTTTGGCGTCTAAGCCCTGGAAGGACTCAACCACCTGAGCCGATTGCAGAGGACGCAAAGCCCCGGAGCTAGAAGGCTCAACAGGGTTACGGCGCTCCACAGTGGACCGCGGCCGGACGGTCACAGAAGGCTGGTCGGAAGGTAGAACGTCCGGCAATAAGCCAAAGACGAAATCCAAAGCCTGCCCCAAGACTGACGAGGGGGGACCATCACCTTCAAGATACTCGTCATCCTCCGTAGCAGAGGAGACGTAGCCCAACTCGGGCTGACCAGCAGAAACCTCCTGTGAATACTGTGCAGTATCCAAGGGGCCAGGCGAGACATCTCGGCGACCGACCAAAGGAGGTTGTGCCTCAGGAGGCACAGGGAGGCCAACTTGAGGGTTGCCAGAAAGCAACCGGGTGAGCGCCAAAACGGCCTGGCGCAGGTCACCCTGAGAATCCGTCGCAGCAGAATCGCCCGACGGAGTGTCCTCCCAATGGACCCTTCTGGTAGAAGAACCCAAATCCTCAGAAGAGACCGACGGCGAACGTCGATCGGCAGACAGAATAGGAGCACGGTGAGAAGACACCGGAGGATAGTCCCGATTGTGACGCCCAGGAGCCATCACTGGCATCTGCAAAACAGAAGGCCCTGCCTGCAAATCCTCGAAAGGGACCGACGGCGCACGTCGATCGGTAGCTGGACCTAGGACACGGTGAGAAGACACCGGAGGATTGTCCCAAGAATGACAGGAACCTGTCATTGACCTCTGCGCAGCAGACGGCCCCAACTGCCTATCCTCTGAGACCGACGGCAAGCATCGATCGACACCCAGACTCGGAACACAGTGAGGAATCACCGGAGGAAGGTTCCGAGAGTGACAGCTAACCGGGGCTGTCACTGACCGCTGCCGAACAGCAGGCCCTGGATGCCAACGTCCCAACACCATCCCGCTAGCCGGCACACTAGCAGGCGAAGGTGGAACAATAAACGATTCACTCGAGGGACGAGGAATCGCTGCCGAAGCGACCGGCCGGCTCAACCGACTAGGAGCAAACCTAGCCAGATGAGACGGAGCAGACAGCAAACCCGCACAGCCTCGCCGCGAGGCTGGGGGAGGCTGAGAACACACAGACACACCAGCAGATACAGCCTCGGTCCCCCGAGACTGTAGACCATCCCCAGAGGAGATGGAAGAGCCACCATCAGACAGAATAGGATCTGGAGTAGCAACCCCCTCAACAACGGTCGACGGTGTAGGAGGCAGATCGGAGAGGATTACCGAGCTGACCTCGGAAAAGCTCTCAACGAAAACAGACGCCTCAATAGTGACATCCGAAGACAAAGAGACCGCGGTCTCCTCATCAGGTATCACTGAACAAACACCGTCAACAGTTGCAGAGGAGCTCGCCACAGAAGTCAGATCCGAATCCTGTGTGACAGAGTCACCACGTGCACCAGCAGAAATGTCTGCAACGGCACGGCTACCCTTACCCCGAGAACGAGGGGTTCTAGCTCTGGAAAGAACCACCTTGTTAACAGAAGCCCAAAATTTAGAGGACCAAACCCCACAGATACCACATGATTGGGCCTGAGTGCAATTGTTGCAAGTGACACATGTGGTATGGGAATCGTCCACATGTTTCACCTGCAAACAAGAGGTACAAGGAATAGTCTTAGGCATGATATAAATACAATAATCAAGCTTCCCGTCGACGGAAAACAGAACGAAGGTCGTGTTCACACGTGGGGGAAAGGCAAGATAAAGTGTGAAAAGAACAGCAATAATAATACAAATTAACATTAAATGAGAATAATAATTTGGTAGCTTGAAAAAGGATACAATCCAGTAGCACACTAAAGATGATTAATAAGTTGTTCACGAAGAATTAATAGCATAAACAGCACGAGTCACAAAAATTTCCGACCATGAACAATGGCGGAAAATAAAGGAATTGACGTCACGGTTGTTGCGCATGCGCTCGGTAAACGCAAGAGGTGTGCAGAGAGAGTACCTGTAATTTCGAGCGCTGGTCTCGCTCGACCCTTTTTTCGATCTTTTTCGTGCTTTTGCACTCTAGTACTTTTCCAACTCGTTTGGAAAAGATTCTAAAAGCTTGAGTTAGTTCCGAAGTAGGGCTTGCACTTATGTTACAGCCAATTGTAAACAATTGTGAGTAGGTTGAAAAGAAACTATACAGCTCGGAACATCGGTAACCTGAAGATATATATAAAGTAACATGACAATTGGATTGGTATTTATTGAGTTATCTCATGCCAAAGGGATTGGAAGAATTCTCAATTTGAAGGATAAAGTGTTAATATCTCAGGATCAAATTATCAGATCTACACCAAAAACTATACAGCTCGGCACATCAGTAACCTGAACACAAATATAAAGTAACTTGACAATCCACGCAACATTTTTCAAGTTATCGAATGCCAAAGAAATGGATACGGATGCCGGATGGACAGACGGACAGACAAAGGATAGACGAACGACGTATGGCCACCCCGGATGCCGGCATTATGTGTACCATACATAGTATGGGTACACATAAAAACAGTACAGAGCAAATTTATTATTGCAGTAAGGAAAAGGGTAAAAAGGCCAACAAGATACCAAACCCCCACCGCAGAGACAAAGTGGGAAAGGAAAGCCACAGCAGTTGCAATTTACCCGCTCGGTGACAGGACAATTTGAAATTGTCATCATATCCCAACTTCTGAGGATCCCTGCAAGGAGTGTTCAATGAGCCTATCACCAACTGAATTCAATAAATATTTTTTAAAATTTCTGTATAAATTTTTAATTGAAGAAATTTTTTTTTAGTTTTTACTGACTTGAGGCTTAAAATTGCAAAGAAGATATTCAATTTCAAATCACACACTGTACATATATGCACACACCTGTACCGCATGACACAAAACGTTGTTCAATAAACTTCTGACCCCATTTTGCTTGTATCAGGGCTTAAAAATATCTACAAATAACAGCACCTCATTTTTTGATAACTGAAAATATCTTTAGAAATTTATTAAGGAAAGAAGATATAATGTTGCGTATAAAAATAAATAATGTTTTGTATTTTTAATTATTCATTCACAGATAAACGCATTTTAAGGAAACCTGAACATAATTGGGGACTCGGTTGTAAGCTCACACTTACAGTATGTGGAAAGTGGATTGTAATCACCCCTGGAGTGGAGTTACTACCCAAAGTATCTCTTTCAAATTATGAACATATGGACAAAATAAACAAACAATGTTTCAGCCAATGGACCTCTGTGTTTAACCCAGAGGTGCATTGACTGGAGTAACTTTGCTTGTGCTTGTTATGCTTTGCAACAAACTTGCAATTATTGCTTGGGTGGAATTTCCACTCTGTGGGTGATTTAGTGATAATGCACCGTCCATGTATTGTACTTCGATTTATAACACCCAACTTCAAATCCTGATACTCATGGCAATGAGTGGTTGATTTAATTGTATGTACATGTACCAGTATCTGTACTGACAATGGTACGAACTGCTTTCAAACAATTTATTCCTGATATATGCAGTTTAATGAAACCTGATCATGATTGGGGACTGGGTTCTAAGCTAACACTTACTTTGGTTTGTGTTACACCCAACTTCAAGTCCTGATACTCTTGTCAATGATGGGTAACTTAATTGTATGTACCAGTCAATTTGTCCATTCTCCCAAACAGAGAAACATTTTAGCATCTGCCCCATGCTTTGGTGTGAGTACACAGTGCACAGGCCTGGCATTCTGAAAAATGCAGGAGGGCAAAAAATCGCTCTCCTCAATCACCTTAGGAGAGCAATTAGCTTTACACAGCATTTTAAGTATCCAGTTGAATGAACTCATTGAAACTGAAACCAACAGACTACATCAGTGATTTTATTAACTTTACTAAGGTAAAGCGAAATCTCTTAGACATCTAGATGTCTCACTCAACAACCGAACACACACTTGACAAGACCTGTGTGTGTACCCAGACCTGTTGTCCAAGAAAGTCATACGCCTACCACTACCACCTTCAACCCCCCCAAGGGGGGTTGAAGGTGGTAGTGGTAGGCGTATGACTTTCTTGGACAACAGGTCTGCTTGAATCTACAGTCACATCCTGGTGCAAGTGCTTCAAGTGACAGGATAGTAGTAATGGTAGTATATTATAGTGTCAATATTCCTTGAATAATTACCCCTCAGACTGTGATGTCAGTTGTTGAACTTGAAACTGACAGAAAAAAAAAATTGCTGTGACCCATTTTGCTTCAAATGATTGCAACTGTGTTTGGGTATGGTTGCAGCCATTACCTTTTACCACTAAACCACTTTCAAAATGAAATTACGTGATGTTATGTGACTTCGAAGTTAAATTACATTTTTGCTTTACAACAAAAATTTAATGTGACCATAATACATGTAATCTCAATCATCCCAGACCAAAATATTTAGGAGGGCAATTTTTCGCTCTCCTTAATTCTTTCAGGAGGGCAGTAAGGAGAGCTAAAAAAATCGCTCTCCTGAAATTGCCAAGCCTGAGTGCAACATATTGTTTAAAAGTAGTTCAAAAGTAATTACATGTAGTACCAATGTTAGTACATTACAGTAATTTACAGATGTATGCAACTAAGTCAATCATCATTTTCAACTTAATGCCAAGAGTATCAGGACTTGAATGTGGGTGTAACACAAACCAAAGTAGGTGTAAGCTTAGAACCCAGTCCCCAATCATGTTAAGAATTCCCTGAACTGCATATATCTGTTAATCAAATGTCTAAGCTTAATTGTAAATAAATTTCAACATAAAATAAATTATCAGCAAGGCTTGAAATAAGTGGTGGGACAAGGACAATGACCGACACCAAACTTACTTTGACCTACACTCTTTGAAATCCATAGGACATTTTGACCGATGCAATATTCTGCTCAATTTTAGAATCCGAGTTTAAAATACACTGGTAATTCGGTATAAACTTCCATTGCGAATAAACGAGTCATTTCCTCATTTAGTAGTCACCATATGTCAATTTACAATGTGTAAAGCAATATGTTGAAAATGACCTGCACCAAATTAAAAATGACCTGTACCAACTAATTGGGGCAGAACATTTTGACCTGCACCGGAAAAACAAAAATTTGAGCTTTGATTATTAGTTTTTTTAGTTAAATAATTGATTTACTTTAAGAAATAATTTTAAATATTCATCCATACATACCTGTCATTTTAAATACTTTCATTTGTTGAGTTAGGAGACAAAAACGGGTGAGGTGAAGGGGCTGGGAGTTAATAGTATGAGTAAAAAGAAGAGAAATGTTAATTAATCACATACACATTCCTACACTGGTAATTGGTAAAAGAGAGTGAAGGATGTACATGCAACAGATAGGAAAAAGTGTTATCCCCAGTGGCATTACCAACTCCAGTTTGTTCGGCACTTTCTCAATAATTCTTGAATGGATGAATAAATGAATGGATGGATGAATGAACGGTTCACTGAATAAATATTGCATTTATCAGTAATAAATACAAGGTGATATTGCTGTTGCGTTTATATCATTTTTATTAGGATAGAACATTATTAAATAAAATATTAATATCAACAGCATAGTGGTAACAAAAAAATTGTTGAAGGGAGATGGTAGAAATGTAAACTTATATGTAAAAATCCCCGAGGGATTATATTTAAATTGCTTTACAGTGCACTTATTTATCCCGGTTTTATCTTTTATCACTTAAGATTAGAAATAGTATCACATCAATTTATGTCAGATATAGGGAAAAGGATACAGGAAAAAATAATTTTTTACATATGTACATATATGTTTATTGTTTTCTCACTATTTCTTATAAGAATGTGGGTTTTTTTTATATTGGTATATGTATTGAATAAATTTTATTGTTTTGACACTGTTGATTTATTGTTTTATTGAAAACATGACATTATCATGCCTAACTGTATTTGTTTCACAGTTCCACTTTGCATAATTTTTTTAACATAAATATTGTTCAATTTATTGCAATCTTTTAGTTCGTGTTGTAGTGAATTCCATTATCCATAATTTAACTCCTGCAATACTAGTGCAGAGTGATTTTTTATTTGTACTGTTTTTATAAGTCTGCTGCAAGCCTAGAGGTCCTCAGTTCGAATCCCACATGCAGCAATTGCAGTCTGTCCTTCAGCAAGACACTTCACCCCCATTGTCAACATGGTGGCATTGTGTACTGAGGCATACTACACGTCGATGGTGCAATTGTCTTTAACCAATGCTAACCCTGCTTGTGTGGAGTTAGTAATATTGGTGATCCAAAAACACCTCTTGTCACATTTAAAATATGTTTAAAAATGAGTTATTAGACAGATAATTTTATATGACAAAGATAATTATGAGAAAACCTCCATACTCAAAAGGCAGATGTCAATGAGGAATGCCCAAGTCAATCGCTTAATTCCATACATGTGTTTCAGAAACTTGAGTAAGGCCATACCGACTCAGGTTGTTACCGGTAATTAGCCTTTGTTCACGCAACATAATTTTGTAATACCCTGTGAAAATGATTCATGTTTTGCACCAAACACGTCTGTAATAAGAACAGAGAATATCAGAAAGTAAAAAGTGGTCTTTGTGGACGAGTTCCCTTTTTATAGTTTTTGCATGTCCAGCCGGCATCCAGCATTTTGACAATTGCTTCGACTCGAGACATTTCTTTTCAAAGCTTTTATTCATCTTTTGTGTAATTTGCTTTTTTAAACATCTATAACATTCCCACATAATGGGACACAACAATTGGGTGGCACTATTGAGGGAACAGTCGTTTTCAATATTTTGAAAACTGAGCTTTCCACTATTGTGCGTGTGTTGTTAAGCATAAACAAAAATCAATCTGCGTTTCTAACCAGTAGTACTCTCGCACCATCTATCGGTAGTTTGTAAACGCGGTGCTTCCCATTGGGGATCCCACACGAAGTCCAAATATGACTCCAGAGATTCAATTTCAACAAACTTGAATCTGACTCAAACTAAGGATGCTACATAACAAATATCAAATGATTCTGACTACTGGATCTGAAGTAATATACTAAAGAATATTCTTCATATTGCACTAAGTTAAATTTGGGCTCCCACAGGGAACCCAAATATGACCCCAGAGACTTGCTATGAACAAACTTGAATTTGAAATTACAGTACTGTGTCGCTCCTAAAATTGTTTCAAATTCCATTTTGTGGGAGAAAAGTCAAGGCCTCACAAATATACCAGATATGCACATTTTAAGATATTGCCAGATTATTACAGCTTGATACCCCTCTTGGATCAATAGAACCACGTAGTTCATCAATATTGCCATTAAAACCTAAGTTTTTGTTTTAACAGGAACGTTGCTAAGGGATCTGAGATGGGGGTTCATCTCTAAATTTTGAACTGCACTCCCCTCCCCCACCCCCAAGTAGGCAAAATTCCGACTACCACTACATAAATTACTTTACAACTACCCCACAGTCTCTGAAGACAAGGTTTCCCAACTACAGGTTTTAAGAGAAAGAATTCCATTTATACACCCCTTGACTGTAAATAATCCAACTGAGACTCTGGGTATCACAAATTCCAACTACAGATCAATAGCCAGAGGTATTTTACTACTTTTCAATCAATATTTCGAGGACTTGTTACTTTTGAGTTTAAAAATTCCATATTTTGGCCAAAATTGGAAAAGTCATTGTCTGAAATATCCAACGTTTTCCAATATAGTGCTTCAATTTCCAACTATTGTAAATCTGATGAATGATGGTAATGGGTGAGACTCCCCCCACAGTGCAACATCCCGGCATCTAACTTCAAGTTTCTCATGTCATCGGGAAGGTTTCTGGGAGCGATTTAGACGCCAGGCCTGTACACATTGGGTGACCGATCATCTTGTATGTCCAATCACTCGCCTCAAAAGAAAAATGGAGGTGACAGCCAAGGGTGGCTAATCCACCAAAAATGAGCCATCCTCACCAATATCTAGTTATGGTGCAGACATCAATTTCTAGTTAAGGTGACTGTGACCTTGACCTTTGGCATAATGACCCAAAATATTTTAGGCTCTTCCTATCATACATAACCCACATATCAAGTTAGGGTTCAACTGGCCTAGCAGAACTTTTAATTGGAGATCAGATACCAGAAAAATTTGTGAGTTACATGTAAAGGTTGCTGTGACCTTGACCTTTGGTGCAATTATCCAAGATGAAGAGGGTTCTTCTCCCTGATCATTTCCCAACCAACATGTCAAGTTTGGTAATTAGAGAGCAGAACCCAGGAACATGTTACTTCAAGATCATTTTTGCCTTGACCTTTGGTACAATGATACCCCCATCCCAGCCTCCATAGTGTCCTTCCTCTTGTAATACTCAAGCCACAAGTCAAGTTTGCTTTCGATTGGTCCAACAGAACTTTAATTAGAGAGCAGAAAGCAGGAAAATTTGCATGTTAAATGTCAATGTGAGTCTGACCTTTAGTACAAGGACTCCAACATAAAAAGGATTCTTCCACTAATCATTTCCAGTCCACAAGTCAATGAGAGCGGGGAAACAGGAAAATTAGTAACTTGAAGCTCACATGACCTTGATCTTTGCCACAAAGACCCTTAAAATAAAGAGGTTTCTCTCTCGTCATACTCAACCCACATGTTAAGTTTTGTTTGAAGTGGAATGTTAGATGGAGAGTGGAAACCAACTCTTGGAAAACTTCTAAGCTCAAGGTAACTGCGACCTTCACCTTTGGCACAATGACCTAAAAATAACAGCATTCTTTCTCTGATCATACCCAGCCCTCGTGTTAAGTTAGATTATGATCAGTCAAGCAGAACTTTAGAGAAGAAACCACTCCCTTGTAAGACGGACAGTCAGCAGTCCCAGTGTCGCAGCTATATCCCCCGAAAATATTTGGGGGATGGGAGCTAAAAGGGCCACTTGAACTTCTTATGTGATTATTTGAAAATAGGAACTAATTATAGATGAAATAAAAAGCTAAAGAAGATCTGACAATTTCAAGCAGACAGTTACCTGCAAATTTATTTATGGTTCTGTCTGTTGATATTGGAATAAATAAAGCATAAAGCTCTTGACAATTTCTAGCAAGCAGACAAATAACTGTAAAAGTAATTATAAATCAGTCCCAGAATTCCATATCAGGGAATAGCTGTCTCACTTTACCTTCATCTTGCTTCCACTTCTTCAAATACTCAGAAACGGGGATGCCTGAAAAAAAAGAGGTTAATCAATTTTCAGTCTCCCTAAATATATTCTGGCAGGCCTGCAACACACCAATGTACTATAGGCTGATCCTTATTGGAGGATGAATGTTGGAGGTAATATTTGGAATAAAATATTCAACTGGCCATATTTCTCATATTCAGGCATGGAAATAAACGGTTTACATTGTAACCCATTAACATGTTACACTATGTAATATGCTGGTAACTTATAGGAAAGAGAGTAGTGATGCTTTCCTGTCTTATCTGTTTTACAACACCAGCCATGCTGTTTACATTTTAATAAAATTTCAGCCAAAATCAAAAGCAACAACTAATGCTCGATCTCGCCTTGGAGGGATCACTCATAAGTTATTGCTATTTATTTGTGACGGAAATTCAATTATGATGTAAAAGAGATGCCACTCTATTCAAATGTGGATGCAATGAGCAACACTTGTTTGTTCCAAAAGTTTGTCAAATCTGACTGGCAAGGCATGCGGCATTAGGAATTTTATGTGATGTATTATTTTGTCATAACCCATAGTTTGGTCGCATATAATACAATCGATGTAACTCTCACATAACCTAAATGATCTGGTTATTTCCAGGCCTGGATATTATAATTTATCTAACAATTATACAGATTTTGGCCTGATAATCACAAGAAAAAGTACATATCACATAATGTGTTCTGATTCCGTATCATATAGATGACTCATTCTGATTCTGTATCATATAGACGACTTGTTTCTGGTAATGCGACAGCAACAACTGCAGATGATTGGCTAAAAATTTTACAATAAATAGAAACTGCACCATTCAATATTACACCAACCCGGTTTCTGAGGATGTGCCCTCATTGCAAACTCATAAATTCAAGTGCATCATCATAGGAAGTGACACTGAGAGTGAACAATTTGACAACTTTGACAAATGCTGTGACCGCATTACTCATTGTTTGTCAGAGAGTACAATATAGTTCCATAAAATATGTTTTTTTAAAAACGTTTTCTTGCCCAACGTTATGTCACAAAACTGTATTAATAATTTAAGATTTAATCTGTTTATGTCACAGAATTGTTAGATAAATGAATTATCATGATAATGTGCATGTCCGTTGATTTGCATCAGATTCTCGGTGGTGTCCAAAAATGGGATCGTACCGCACCGGAAAAGCCGGCTCGTTGAGATCCCTTTTTTGGACACCATCTCGAATCTGATACAAATCATAGGACATGTACATAATCAATGATAATCTGTATTTACATGGTTTGTTAGTGATCTAATGTGATACATATAAGGTTGGTTTATTTGGTCTCTCATGACACAGAATGCACTGTCACCCACAGGGACGTAGGAAGCAATTCAAATTTGAGGCACAGACTTATAAGGCAACCCACACACTGATAAATGAGCCATATGACTTAATTGTAAGTTACTAGTAGGAATACATTACACAAAGCTTTGTTTGGGACTCACGTACCTCTATACAACAAGAAAGCATATTTTTGTCTGAATATTTAACAAATATCAATGCATCAGCCCAATGGGGAAATGTGTTAAATATGGAGCCAAAAATGTGCATTTCTCCCGACTCTAAAGTCAGAAGTAGAGACTAATCACCCCCCTTCCTGCTACCTGCTAACTTCAAACAGCAAGTTATTGTTGACTGATCTTCTCTCTTTCTCCCTCTCTCTCTCATATCCTTCTCTTAACTTATCTGGGTAGAGGAAAAGTATGGGTTTTTTTTGTTTTTTGTTGCTGTTAAAGTGATATTTTTTTTTAATTGTTTTTTTTTTTTTTTTGAGGGGGGGTGGGGGTGCATGCCCTCAAAGCCCCATCCGGTTCCTATGCCCCTGGTGACCTCATACACCATATTAAGTCACCAAAATACTAAAGATATATCTTACTAATTACCTTTCTATTCACTGAAGTAACAACTGCGATCAGTAATAAATAAGAGAACTCTTGTTCAATCTGAAGCATTTGTAGACATTTTGAAAGGTCAATATACAAAGAAGTGATCACACCTGACTGTCAGCCATATATAGACTGACTTGCCATATATAGTTTGTATGCTGCCTGGTGTGAGATGTATAGCATGTGGGCTTAATGCCTCTTGTAGGACCAGGGTGGTGACACCCTAAGTCACAAGGTTTGTGGAGTTGTGTTGGGGGTAAGGCAGTGCACATGATTGACCATGCTGTGACATCACTACCATGGTGATACATATTGTCAGAGCACATGTGCAGTACCTGTCGTTAAGAGTGACAAGCATTTCCGTCATCAGTTGTGTTTGTTGGAGGTTTGGTTTCTATTGTGGCATGCTGTTGCCATGAGCTCGTAAGTCCTACAATGTGGCAGTGCTGTGTTTTGAGCATATGTTCGATTTTAGGTGGTGTATATCCAATTAACAAAAGGTCCAGATCTGATATACTTTGGTCAATTGTTTCCTCCGCATACAGCATGCTGTCGTTCTTCTCAAGTTTCCAAGGGTTTGCGTTCATCCAGCACGCAGATCTACTCTTCTTGCTCCTCCGTTGCTGGCTTATGCTCCAACCCATTGTACTTCCGGCTTTATTGATTCCAATGGATTTATTTTAGGTTCTTCTCTCCTGTATAGCTACTATAGTTCTTTTGGCATGTAGAGCTTCTCGTGTCTTCACAGGTTGTCTTTCTTGTTGAACGTGTAAGGTGCATTGGTGGATTCCAGATTTCCAGGCAGTCTTCTTATGTGGATAAATATTACATTTCTTTATGAAAAATCTTCTTGAACTCTACAGAGGCGAGATGTGAAGCCATCACTGATCAGAAGCATTATGATGAAGTTCCAAAGGATGGAAGATTTTTTTGCACGCCAAAGGCGCACTGGGATGTGGTGTGGGGTTAGGTCACCCCTTACGTCTTCTTAGGCAATACAATGATACTATTCCATGTTCAGCAGTTGCAAAGGTGTCAGGAAAGCCAACAAGACCTAGACCACAGCCCCACCAGACACTGACTGTAGCAGATGACTTTTCAGACTGTTCTTCAGGCATGTCAAGTCTTCCACTTATGTGATGTGGCTCAGTGAGAAGGTCAACATCCCTCATTGACAGGCATACATGTAGTTTTAGATTGTGATAGTGGTCATTCTAAGGATGGTGCCTCATTGTTGTTCTAGCAAATATAGTCTGTGACCCATGTTTTTTATTATGGGCAACAGTCGAGCCTTTATAGACAAGTATAGTCTGTCTTTGGCTTGATCAGGCCAGCCTCATCCATATCACGCATCTAGCAAACAGGAAGGATGTACACAATGTGCCAAAGGCTGACACTCCCCAGAATGGTCGATGCTCAAAGATGACTTTGTGGTTCCGTTGGTTTAGAGAGAGAGTCAGAGAGAAATATTTACTCTGCCAGTACGGGGTAAGCCAAACAGGGAAGCCTGATCAGGCTGGAGAGAAGAAGATATGAAGCAGCAACACCCGCCAGGGAGTGGACTCGGCATGATATTCCATAAACGTTGATAAGAAAGGACTGGAGAAAACTCCTGTAGATTTTTTTTAAGGCTGGGGGGGGGGGGAGGGGTGGGGCATTCATCAATCCTCTATGTTAAGATGAAGTGTCTGAAGCCGCTGCATCTCAAAAAAGAGTTGAGATAGTCCATATATTTGAGGTTTAGGTTTACCTCTGTTTGTTGGTGTAATTTTCTTGTAACTTGTTGAATCCGTCGAGGCAGGGTCAGGAAGCAAGCAGGCTCCAGTCTTGAGGTACATGAAAAAGAGATATTATGCAGCACGCTGCTATTCAACTGTCTATGTGCACTCTGGGGGATTGCGTAAGAGTACCTGTAGCTGTCCTGTAGTCAAGTTGTCGGTTTGTATGCAAGCTGATGTGATGTAGTGGTGTCTTTGATGAGTTGGATGGGGTAGGGTCAAGCTACTAGTGGCACTATGAAGTTGGCGGATATTCCTTCTTTTATGCCCCGAAAAATGGACCAATCAGATATACTCAGAAAACTATCTTCAGATAATTATCGTCCAAAAGATATTCTCCACTAGCACATCACCTGGTCATGAGTATCCTCAAATACCGAGATGAGTCAAAGAATCGCAAGTAGAGTCACTCTGTCAAGTAATTACTGTATAGCTCATTTGCAAGATAAGATTTGGGTCATCCAGGAATGCCTGTTCCAGTCTTTGATCGATAAGTGCATTTGCTCTTGGAGATTCGAGTCATTCTAGTAATCACTGTTTCAATCACTTCTTAACCCCTTACCCAACGTAACGGCCAAAACCGGCCAGCACTATTCTCAAAAATCGCCAATTAATTTTCATGATTTTTTCATTTTTTGTCTCCAAAACATAGGTTATGACCCCTCATTGGAACGAGCTCATCGAGCTCATTCCAATGAGGGGTCATAACCTATGTTTTGGAGACAAAAAATGAAAAAAATTAATTATTCCAGAATTTTTTTTGCAAGTGTCGTCTGCTTTTCATGTTAGGTAAAGGGTTAATAGCCCATACCTGTCATCCAAGCAATGGCCGTTCCAGTCGATGCTCAATGGCTCATCTGCTCAATAAGATTTGAGTCATTCAGGCAATGCTCGTTCCAGTCACTGTTCTCGTTCCTATTTGGCTCTTCCCAGTTCCCTGCTGTAGTAGCATCAACCAAACAACTGATAGCAGTTGTACCCTTGCAGACCAGGAATGGGCAGACTGAGTTGATGTGGGCAATCAGGATTAAGTTTCTTCTCCAAGGACCCAACTCAGTTTCACAGGGGTTGACATGCAGCAGCCATGTCATAACATCCTTACCATGCTGATGGTTGATGTCAGTGTGCAAGTACAGCGCACCTTGGGTGACACATGTATGGGACGCAGACGT
The DNA here is from genome assembly GCA_031216915.1 of Pictodentalium vernedei. Taxonomy (NCBI): domain Eukaryota; kingdom Metazoa; phylum Mollusca; class Scaphopoda; order Dentaliida; family Dentaliidae; genus Pictodentalium; species Pictodentalium vernedei. The sequence goes on from CM062293.1 coordinate 378,653,705, forward strand.
TTTGTCTGCTTGCAATTTTACCAAAATCGCCTGTCGCACACCGAATCGTCCGCTTGCAATTTTACCCAAATCGTCCACCAAGGGTTTGAAAATCAGGGCTTAAATTTCATCTAATTTCATGTGGGAGAATCCATTTGGATGATCGCGAAAAGGGTTTGCAAGAATCCATATCTGCTATGAGTGTCCTAGAATCCAGGAGACCACCATGGCTGAACCCATGTTGTATATTGATAATACATGTTAGCCCATTACCCATCACTGCTTTTTAATTTTTAAAACATAAACAGAATTTGATAATTTTTTCAAGAAACATTTACCAATAAAACCTTACAAATATGGATGCCATTGGAACCATCTCATTGAGCCGGTTCCAATGACAGCAATATTTGTACAATTTTATTGACAGTGTCAGGATATCTCAGGTCAAGTTAGCCATGTACTAGTTAATTTGCTGCCGCTATGTTTGGTAAAGGGTTCAATTGATTTCTTTTCATGTGAATTCTAGCAGGGGTGTAGCGAGAATCTACATGGATTCTCGATAGTTTTGATGTGCAAATCTTTGCCCAAATCGATTCCTGGTTCTCGTTGAGATAAAAGCCCTGAAAATCATCAATACATGGGATGGAAAATAACTTTAATGATATTTATTCCTTTCATTTTTTTGTAATTTTGTAATTATTCATGGTTAAGCATGGTTCTTCCAAATACTCAAAACCTGCATCGCTCTCATCGTGTCTAGAATTTGTGGAAACAAATGGACATCCAGGAGAGATATTTCGTGATTTCTAAATTCTGTGCAAAATTTCGAGGGTTAAGGGGAAGTAACCTAAATTTTGATCTGACTAAACACAAAAAAAGAAAAAAGAAAAAAAAAAAGTGTGATCGCTTTGTTGGATAACTTAATCGGGTTTCGATGGCGAAACTATTATACGAAGGTGAGTTTATTTCAAACATGTCTTCTATCTTAAACTCAACTGGTATGTATCTCAATATTAGGACAGTTATTCAATCATTGTTTGTCTTGATGACATACATAGACAAACAGCACATACATTTAAGTTTAAACACTCTGAATACTTTTGTGTTTTGTAAGTAAACAATGCAATTATGTTTCATCCAAGTATTTAGTCCGACGATCAATGTTGACAACCACATGTGTACTTCAGATCACATATCACATAAATAGATTTTATCTGCATTCCCTGCATTTGGTCACATGAGGAGGGCACACGTCACATTTGTTTCCAAAACAATGAACATGTGTGGACCTTTTACCGTCAATCGCTTCATATTTCACTCATTTCCTCGCGTATAACTCAACCATGCAAACTCAAATGTCACAGATGCATGTATTGACAATACTTTATTTAGATCAATGCATTTCGAATGCTGGACTTTTGCAATGGTAGCTCATTTTCACTTTGCAGAGGAATAAAGACACGCAACTTTTCCAGTCGCATTTCAATGTGTTCTTTACCTAAAGTTTTGTTTTCAACTCAGATTAACCATATTATTGGGAGCACAGTGGCTCAGTGGTAGACAGTTGGACTTCTATGCTAGAGGTTCAGAGTTCGATCCCAATCCGGGATGACCCACACTGCGTCCCTGTGCAAGGCACTTTATCCCGGTTGCCTACATGGGGGCACGATGACGCCATGCACTAAGGTGTACTGCACGTCGATGGTGCACATGTCTTCAACCATTGAAACCCTGTTTGAGCAGAGCTTGAACAGAGTTAGAATGTTGAGGAGCTGATAGTTACTCGCCATTGCTTGGTGGTTCTCTCCAGGTACTCCGGCTTCCTCCACCCGTAAAGCTGTCACAGCCACGATCAGCTATTGTGCATAAGTATGTGACCTTAAACACCAGTAAATAAACAAATAAATATAACCATATTATTAATATAGATGTTAATTTGAAAACAATTTATCAAGCGTGTAATAAGCCAATATCTATTTATTTAACTTTGAGGCAGGAAAAACGCCATCCATTTTCTGGCAAGTTTTATGCTTGTGAAATATTCTAAGTGTGATTTGTCTTGGAAACAAAGGAGTGTGCCCCCCTCACGTGACCTAATATGTTCAGTGCTGATCTTCTCTATTGTAACTCTGTGACACTGCAAAAAAGGTTTGCAAGGTCAGAGTAAGGGCAAAATTGTAAGAACAAACCTAGGTTCTACAAATCCGCCTATCACACAATGACTTGGGATTTGTTACTAGCCAATGGACAAGAATTAATCCAATAATCCATTTTTTTTTGGCCTCGACAATTTCCGGTGAATCACAAGAAATAGAGAAGTGTTCTCTGTTTTTATCAATACAGATATTTTCAGGATGTTGGGTTTGATTTAAATACGTAAATATCTATTTTTTTATGCTACTAATTAACATCATCAGAACAGAAACAGAAATTTGCATTGACAAGACCCTGTTAACCCTTTACCTAACCTGAAAAGCAGACGACACTTGCAAAAATAATTCTTGAATAACTAATTTTTTTCATTTGTTGTCTCAAAAACATAGGTTATGACCCCTCGTTGGAACGAGCTCGTTCCAACAAGGGGTCATAACCTATGTTTTTGAGACAAATGAAAGTGTCAATGACACTGTAGCTCAACTTGTCAAGACAAAGACATGTGCATGTATAGTAGTGACACAGCAATGACAAACATCTAGGTAATGACCTGATAACAAATGTACATATAAAGTATTGTAACGGTCTGTACATAAATACTGACCGTTGCCTGTAACAAATGTATAGGTAAGGTATTGTAAAGGTGGGTGACAGTCAGATGCTAAACTAGAAAAGAAATCTTTGAGTCCCAGAGTGGGTCTGACTGAACCCCAAAATATTTGTTCTCATAGCACAGTGATAACAAAGGCACCCCAAAACACACTCATTCCTGTCCCAAGGTGAAAACAAAGGTACCCAAGAAGTTTTGTGAAGATCAGTTCATAAATACGAGCTGTATAGAAGTTGTGACAAAAAACTGATTGGACCTAATTTCGGTACAAAATGGCCACTGACAGCCATCTTGAATTTTGGACCGCACCCAGAAACACTCATTCTCATCCCAAGGTGATAACAAAGGTACTCAAGAAGTTTTGTGAAGATTGGTTCATAAATACAGCCTCTACCCTGAGCCATATTGACATGTTTGCTTACATTGTGTAAGTAGCACTGAATAAATCAAAGTTCATCTAATTTGCATAATTTCTGCACGAAAAAAAAACCCTTACAGTATGTGATGTATTCCATGTTACTAAACATTCATACAAAAATTTATTCAAATCCGAACTTTCATACAGAAGTTCTGTACAAAAGACTGATTGCACTAATTTTGGTACAAAATGGCTGCTGGTGGCCATCTTGAATTTCGGACCACACCCAAAAACACTCGCTCTCATCCCACGGTGATAACAAAGGTACCCAAGAAGTTTCATAAAGATTGGTTCATAAATATGGCCTCTAGTCTGAGCCGTATAGAAGTTGTGTACAAAAAACCGATTTGACCTAATTTCGGTACAAAATGGCCAATGGCAGACATCTTGAATTTTAGACCGCACCCAGAAACACTCGTTCTCGTCCCAAGGTGATAACAAAGGTACCCAAGACATTTCGTGAAGATCAGTTCATAAATACAGACTCTAGCCCGAGCCGTATTGACATGTGTACTTACTGTGTGTAAGTCGCACTGAAAAAATCAAAGTTCATCTAATTTGCATAATTTCTGCACGAGAAAAAAACCTGTATTATATGTGATGTATCCCATGGTACTAAACATTCACACAAAAAATTATTCAAATCAGCGCTTTCATATGGAAGTTCTGTGCAAAAATCTGATTGCTCCTAATTTTGTACAAAATGGCTGCCATCGGCCATCTTGAATTTCGGACCGGACCCAAAACACTCGTTCTCATCCCACGGTGATACCAAAGGTACCCAAGAAGTTTCGTAAAGATCGGTTCATAAATACGGCCTCTAGCCCGAGCCGTATTGGCATTTGCACTTACAGTGCTGAAAGTAACACCAAAAAACATCAAAATTAGTCTAATTTGCACAATGTACGCACGAGAAAAAAACCTGTATTAAATGTGATGTACCCCATGGTACTAAACATTCATACAAAAAATTATTCAAATCAGAGCTTTCATATGGAAGTTCTGTACAAAAAACAGATTTCTGCATCGTCGGTACAAAATGGCGGCTGGCAGCCATCCTGAATTTCGGACCGCACCCAAAAACACTCGTTCTCGTCCCACGGTCATAACAAAGGTACCCAAGAAGTTTCGTAAAGATCGGTTCATAAATACAGCCTCTAGCCAGAGCCGTATCCAATTGTTGATGTACGGACAGATGGACAGACGAGACGGACAGATGGCCAGATGGACGACGGGCCATGACAAAAGCTCAAATTTGGCTTCGCCAAAGTTGAGCTAAAAATGAACAAAATAATGAAAATTAATTGCCGATTTTTGAGAATAGCGCTGGCCGGTTTTGGCCGTTACGTAAGGTAAAGGGTTAAAGTAATTATACCTCGATTGCTGTGTGTATTAAATGTTACACAGATGAATACAGGCATTGAGAGATGTGCTAGATACACCAAGTGTGGAATCCAGCCTATATGTAAGAACGTCATGAAAGGCCACATCTGACCGACCATGTAAGAACGTCATGAAAGGCCACATCTGACTGACCATTACGCATCTGATTGACATTATGAAGTCAATGGAAGGCTTTGATACAAAACAGTGTCAAGCAAGAAAGTAAACGGCTGAAGGTGATATTTTTCTCAACCCTTTGAACCCTGGTAATAATTTAATTTTAGTTTGATGACCGCAATTGGAAGAGTCCATATTCATTATTTGGGGGTAGACCAATTAATATTTTCAACATGCAGCCGAGGGGCTTCAAGTTCAAAATATCGATTGGTCTACCCAACACATTCACTTAGCAGTCATCCGATGTATCATGTTACTGTTCCATTAAAGCGTCCTCAAAGGGTTAAAAATATCAGCTTCATTCAAGTTCAATCATGGTATAATACATAACACATCTCAGGTGGAGAGTGGGGAACAGGAATCAATGACCCTTGTTGGAGTTTTTCCTACTTTTCACCCGATCCTACAGCGGCCGTGAAAAATTCCACATCGGGCTGCAGATTCATTTCCCCCATTCTCCTCCCTCATTTTGTTTGGTCTTAGGAAAACACCATTATTAGTAATCTGGTCCAAAGCTAGTGGATGTCTGGGCATCACTCTAGTCCAGGATTGTCCTCACAGCCGGATATATTTTTTCGTATGCCGTTTGGTTGTTCCTAAAGGTGCACTATCAGGTATTGGATACTTTTTGAGTTTTATGTGACGAGGTATTGGGTGTGCGTAGCACCGCAGAAATGTTCCAGTCTGGACTTTTATTGGCAGGATTGAAGGCTAAGGTATCAATTCTCTCCTGCTAGTAATCATGCATTTACCAAAAAGATTGGATTTGATTGTGTCACATACAAAGTTGGTCACTGAACAGAGATATGTAGTACTTGATAGTGTTCAACAGATTACCAAAAGTGGCCATTGAGTCGGCGCTGACCAAATACTGGTTATCTGAGCTCACAATCGGCTAATTCCGATGCCGATTCCGATAGTAATACTGGGCACTACTAGACAAGTCGAGGCTCGCAAACAACTACAGTATATTGAACATATTTTACAGTGTTTACAGTACGTTCACCACTAGACAAGTTGAGACTTGAAAGAACTACATTAAATTGAACATATTTCACAGTATTAAACTCTGTTGACTCGGATCTAGTAGTAGTGCCAATCGCACACACTTAGGTGGTAAACGTGGCTCTCAGAGCCACGTTTACCACCGAAGTGCGTGCAACTGGTAATTTTTACTGTGACAATGGAGGGCAACCTTCACTTTTCTGGTATGAACTGGAGATTGCCGCAAGTATGCTCAATTGTAAGCTTTACATGTCGTTTAACTTGTACATCCCACAAAGGGTCATCCATTGAGATTAAGAATGCACATTGTGGTGGTTATTGAATGGTATCACTGACATCATTTTACATTAACAGTTGAACAATTGCAGAAGATAATAATAAAATGCGGTTTATGAATCATCACAAAGTGGTTTGCAACAATTGGTTGAACCGATGTTCCAGGAGCCGTTGCCACTGTCACCCGATTACCCACAATTGGCCGATTGTGGAGGCCAGTTCCAATCATCAGTTGAACACTAGTACTCAATTTGAGCTGTTGGGGGCCAGACATGAACAATTTGGAGTACTGCTACAGTACTTATTAACTGAATAGTAAGTTGCGGCATGACTGCTACATGTATTTTTTATTTCTGTTTTTTTATTCACCAATAAATTTCCAAGTCTTAATTTTTTTTAACTACATGTATGATTCCATCATACTAATATTCCAACTACATTTTTTTTTTCAACAAAGGCATGGCTTAATGATGAAGTTGGAATATTAGTTAGCCAGAACTTGAGCCATCAAAGTCGGGACAATTCAAGTTTACACCCCCCCCCCAATTGGTTATCTTCCTGGATATAGATGGCTTGAGGAGAGGCAGAATTGTGGAAGGAAGGGATCCACAATGCTAATACAATGAAATTTACAATTATATTTCTCGGAATAGTAATTTCTGTTCGGGAATGTAAAACAAGCTATGGGGCCCAAGGCACTCACCTGACAAAGATGCTTAAAGAATGATTTAATTAGCATCTATGGCCAGTCAACACTACAGAGGACTGAAGACAGATAACTGTTCATAACTCTATTGTACAGTAAGACCATTTTTCTGTAGTTTTGAGGTTCTACCACCCAAATAATGCCCAGATTTCTAATAATGGAAAATGGAGAGTACAAATATCAATCTAGGGATTTGACGTGAACAAACTTGAACTGACAAAGCAGCCCCAATCCAGTGTGCAAAATTTGACGAGAATGCTTGTTTTGTTCACATGGTGGTTATGCAACTTTAAATCTATGCGAACAGTTGACCGGTTAGCCAAAAGTTGAATCCTGAATGGTAAAGTCAGAATAACTTAACTGGTAGAGTGCTAAGTTTTTTCTCAGCCTCAAGATTTGTTCAAACATTTTTGTCTTGTTACAATTAATGGGAGAGTGCCAAAAGGCACTCTCCCATTAATTGTAACAATGCAAATCGATGGAGAGGAAGTAATTTTACTTCCAAGATAATATGAAGGCCATCCACAGAATATGACGCCTTTAACTTTAGGTACATGTAGTTGAGAAAAAAGCCTAAATATGGGCTTCTAGCACTCCATACCAGTTAATCAGCCTTTCTTGAGTCTTGTCAGATTTTGTGACTTTTTCTTTGAGAGGCTATATATATTTCAATTCCACTCAAAATACAGGTATCAATACTTGTTAAATGATAAAAAAGCAATTTCCCAAGAATTTTTACATTCAGTTAGCCATCTCCAAACCACATGCACAGTCAGTCGGTTGGAGTCATTTTTTAAATTTTGCACACTGAGAACCAGATTTTCAGAGATTATTCCTCATATTGGACTAAGTTAAAGAACCCATATATTAACTAGACTTTCTGATTCTGGAGAATCATGGCTTTTCCCGATGAGATTCCATGATTTTTTATGACCCCACAGTGTCTGATGAATTGTATTTAACTGTCTCACTGAAGTCCCTTCATTGATGTTATGAGAAAGGTGAAGATAGTAGTCTCAAATGACACAGTTTGATAAAAAATTGTTTAGGTAAAAACCATCATTAACGGTGGAGTGGGTTAATGTCAATATCGTCGTCCAACAAGTCAATGGCCGGCAAAAGGAGTTATGTTTGTTTGACACATACTCACTGAGTGCTGTGTCAATTTAAAAATGGTCCATTTTATCTCAAATGTATCCAAAATATTGATGTCCGGAAGCTTGTAGAGGGTTAACAAGTGCCAACAGGAATATTTATTCATGCAACTTGTAATGTCACACCAAGAACTGTGAATGGCCATTTTTTCTTTAAAATCTACAAGATGTTTTCAGAGAAATCCAGGGAGAACAGGAATTTTAAGCTTTTGATGGGTATCATTGTTTTTCCAGTCCAAAACTGGTTAAGTGTTGTTTTTGGAATACTCTTATTACTTCCAAAAATAATTCTCAGTGAATTCTACTTCCACTTATTTTGATCTCTCCTCCCAACTTCGGGTGCTGTGGGTACCCAAACACAGCCCATTTTATCAACATTTTGATGTTTGAGAACCTACTTAGGGTTAACAAATGCTTACAGGAATATTTTGTACATGCACCTTGTAATGTCACACTAAGATATGAGAATGGCCATTTTTTCCTGAAAATCTACGGGATGTTTTTAAAGAAATCCTCAGATAACATGAATTTTTAACCTTTTGAGGGGTATCTCTCTTTAACCATCTCTAAAGGGTTAATGCTTGGTTTTGTGAATATCTTCATCACTTACAAAAATGATCGATGGTGAATTCCACTTTCAATGAAGGAGGTTATGTTTATCTCGTAGGTACACATTTGGTGTTACGGTTGCCCAAGAACAGCCCATTTTCTCCAAATGTTAATGCTTGGCAGCCTCTGGGGGGTTAACAAATGCTTACTGAAACATTTTGTTCATGCAACTTGTAATGTCACTCGAAGACCTGCGAATGGTCAATTGCTCTTGAATTTTTTTTTGTTGAGAAATCGAGAAATCCACAGAAAACTGGAATTTTAAGCTTTTAAGGGGTATATCTCCTTAACCAGTCAAAAATGGGTTAAGACCTCGATCTTTGAATACATTACTACTTACAAAAATGTTTCCCTGTCAGTTTTGCGTCCGGTAGAAGAAGTTACGTTCCTCTGTTGTATTCCCATTTGATGTTGTTGTTGTTGTTCAAAAACAGACTATTTTTTTCAAACTTTTGACATTTAGCAGCCCATGGAGGGTTAACAAATGCTTAGAGGAATAATTTATCCAATCAACTAGTAATGTGACACCATGACCTATCAATGGCCATTTTCTCTTGAAAACCCTACCAGATGTTTGTAAAGAAATCCAGGGAAAACATAAATTTTTAAGCCTTTGATGGGTATCACTATTAACAACCACAAAATGGGTTAATGCTTGGTTTTTTGAATACCCTTATTACTTACAAAAATGGTCTTCGGTGAATTCCACTTCCAACAAAGGAGATTATGTTTATTTCTCAGGTACACATTGGGTGATGTTCGTGCCTGAAAACAGCCCATTTCAACAAAATTACGATGCTTGGCAGCCTCTAGAGGGTTAATAAACGCTCACCGGAATATTTTGTCCATGCAACTTGTAATATCACACAAAGACCTGCGAGTAGTCAATTTTTCTTGAAAACCTACAGGATGTTTTTAGAGAAATCCACAGAAAATGGGAATTTTAAGATTTTAAGGGGGTCTCTCTCTTTAGCCTCTCCAAAATGGGTTAAGACTTCGACTTTTGAATACCCTTACTACTTACAAAAATGTTTGCGTATAGATTGTGCGCTCGATAAAAGAAGGCACGTTTCTTTGTAGCGTACCCATTGGGTGCTGTTGGCATCCAAAAACAGCCCATTTTATCACAATTTTGACATTTAGCAGCCCGTGGAGGGTTAACAAATGCTCACCGCAGTATTTTGTCCATGCAACTTCTATTGTCACACCAAGGCCTGGGAGTGACAAATTTTTCTTGAAAATCTACAAGACTCGTTTAGAGAAATCCACAGAAAACACAATTTTTTTAGCTTTTTGGGGGTATTTCTGTTTAACCGGCCCAAAGTGGGTTAACGCTTGGTTTTTTGAACACCCTTATTACTGACAAAAATGATCCTCGGTGAATTCCACTCCCAATAAAGGAAGTTATGTTTATCTCTCATGTATTGTTTGGGTGTGGTGGGGGTCTGAAACCAGCCTATTTCATCAAAATTTCGATGTTTGGCAGCCTGTGGAGGGTTACCATATGCATCACCTGATATGTCGTGTGTATCAAAGGGCGTGTCACAGATAGGACTAGCAATTACGAATGTATAAAAAAAATCTACAAGACGTGTTTCAAGAAAGTGCCGATAAACCCCAATTTTGGCAGTTTTTTGCCAATTATGACGAAATATGGGTTAAATCGAAAATTCTGCTTCGGTACATTTTTAGATTTTGTACCCCTCTATGCGTGTGCAAAATTTCGTGAAAATCGGTTCGAAAATGGCTTCTGAATCGTACGGACAAAATGTGTGGAGAAAAAAAAAAAAAAAAAAAAAAAAAAAAAAAAAAAATAATAATAATAATAATAATAATAATCCGTAGAAAAACAATAGTCTTTTCCAGAGGGAAAAGCCTAACAAAGGGAATTTCATTTTTTCAAACTAAACTTCCTTAAAGATTGGGTATAATATATATTAAAATATCCTGATTCAGGGTGGGGGGGGGGGGGGGGGGCAGGAGGGGGCCGCGAAAAGAAGAAGTTTAATGAATATTCCTTACATTGCTCCAGGTTAAAATTCTGGCTTCAGTTAGGGGCCCAAATATTAATCGAGGGACTTACTGGAACAACCTTGAATCTGGCCCTAGTAAGTATGCTGTATAACAAACATCCAAAGATTCCAACTGGTGGATCAGAATAAGATTTTTCAAGATTATTCCCCATATTGCACCATTCGGGCTCAATTATTAATCTAAGAACTTGGTTTGAACAAATTTAAATCTGAACCCCCTAAAGATGTTGTGTTTCGTATATGAAAAGATTCTGACTGGTGGTTCTGCTGTGTCAGCTTTTAAAGAATATTTCTCATATTGCACTTTGTTAAAATTTGTGCTCCCATGGGGAACCCAAATATAAACTCAGGGACATATATGAACAAAACTGAATAAGATTTTTTAAGATTATTCCCCATATCGCACTAAGTTAAAATTCGGGCTTTCAGTGGGTTAGTTTTGAACAAACTTTAATGCGACTCCTGTGAGGATTCTGTCGATATTAAAAGATTCTGACTAGTGGTTCTGCAGTAGATGAGTTTTATAGACTATTTCTCATATTGGACTAAGTTAAAATCCGGGCCCACAATTGGGAGCCCAAATGTTATCAGCAGATTGTTATTTCTTATGGTCCATCTGAAGATGAAGATTTATAAGATTATTCTTCAAATTGCCCCAAGTTAAAATCAGGGATTCCATAAGAAGCCTAATTATTAACCTTGGTACGTGATTTGGACAAACTTCAATCTTTTAAAGTGAAGCACACACCCACCCCCCAACCCCCCACCCATCCTCATGGACATAGCCACTTGATTTGAATAAAATCACAATGCAATCTCCTTATCAACAATTTATTTTTAATTGGTTGCACGTTTTTTTTTAATAAAAGCCACAAACTCCTGTTATCGGCTGGTTGGATTATCACTGAAACACATAGGAACCAGAGGAAAACATTGGTCCGTTTTTCATAAGGGAATCTTTCCAGCAGATTACGAGTCAGCCATGGCAGAATGATCCACATTACTAAATGTAGCTACCCGTACAGTTTGAAAACATAGTAGGATTTTTCAAATTGGAATGACATACATGTAATTTGTAAAAAGAACAATAAGGCCTCATAAAGTACATTTTCTGTTTCTCGGGCCAATTTTTGTAAAATTGCATGTGGGTGGGCGGTTTTTTATTTTATTTTTTATTTTTTGTAATTATTTCTTTGCCATCAAAAGTTCATGTTCTTGGTTGTTTTATGTCTTAGGCCTCATAATCTACAGTCCAGAACAGCATGGGTGATGGTGTATTTCATCCCTTGAGAGCAATAAGGCTTTGCAATGATATTTGATATTACACTCTTGAGAAGAAGATTTTCAAAGAAATTTGCCTGAAATGCACTAAGTTCAAATTTGGGCTCCTATACTGAGCCCAAATATAAACCCAGGGGGCCGATTTGAACTAACTTGAATCAGATCCACCCCACAATGTTGCATACCAAATATCAAAAAATTCTGCCTGCTGGATCTGGAGAAGATTTTTGAAGAAATTTGCCTGAAATGCACTAAGTTCAAATTTGGGCTTCTATAGTGAGCCCAAATATGAAAACCAGGTGGCCGATTTGAACAAACTTGAATCAGATCCACCCCACAATGTTGCATACCAAATATCAAAAGATTCTGCCTGCTGGATCTGGAGAAGATTTTTGAAGAAATTTGCCTGAAATGCACTAAGTGCAAATTTGGGCTCCTATACTGAGCCCAAATATAAACCCAGGGAGCCGATTTGAACAAACTTGAATCAGATCCACCCCACAATGTTGCATACCCAATATCAAAAGATTCTGCCTGCTGGATCTTGAGAAGAAGATTTTCAAAGAAATTTGCCTGAAATGCACTAAGTTCAAATTTGGGCTCCTATACTAAGCCCAAATATAAACCCAAGGGGCCGATTTGAACAAACTTGAATCAGATCCGCCCCACAATATTGCATACCAAATATCAAAAGATTCTGCTTGCTGGATCTGGAGAAGATTTTCAAAGAAATTTGCCTGAAATGCACCAAGTTCAAATTTGGGCTCCTATACTGAGCCCAAATATGAACCCAGGGGGCCAATTTGAACAAACATGAATCAGATCCACCCTACAATGTTGCATACCAAATATCAAAAGATTCTGCCTGCTGGATCTGGAGAAGAAGATTTTTTAATGTTTTTCCCATTGCCTATGGTGTTAAAAAGTGCTGACTCAGCACTTTTTCAAAGTCCCGAAACTGTACCCTATGATAAAAGCGATGGCAATTTTTTTTTACCAATTCTTTCTGTTGGTCCTAAGGAAGCTTCACACCAAATAAAAATTTTCGGTGCCGTGCAGTTTTGGAGATATGGGCGTTTTAATTTTTTTCTATTTTTAGCTCCTGCGGTTCCCATGGGGCTACGGAAAAAAAAAAAATCAGCATAAATTAGGTACTTATGACCCAATAAGCCCTCACATAAAATTTGGTTCAAATCAACCTCTCGGTTCGGAAAATAGAAATTTTCGGCGGGGCCAAAAATTTTGCCCCTCCCATAACGATGCCAAGTATAGCCCCACAAACTTCTCTTGAACAAATCTAAGTCTACACCTCAAAAGGAAGCTGCACACCAAATATCAAGTCTCTGCTACTGCTGGTTCATGAGAAGAAGATTTTTTAAGATTTCAGCACACTTTTTGGGTGTGGCCCTACCCACGGGCGAGGCAACTTGATTTGAACAAAATCAAATTGCAATGTCATAACAAACTATTATCTCAAATATCAATTAAATTGGTTCAGCGATTTGGGAGGAGAAGACGCAAACACCATGTTCACGGACGACGACGGACGGTGAGTGATCACTATAGCTCTCCTGACCGAAAGTCAGGTGAGCTAAAAAAACCTTGCAACTCAAATTAACTTTGAAAGGCATTTGGGATGTATTCATGTGTGACTTGCTTTTCTTTGAGTCAGATAGTTGTTTATCAGGCCCAAAACGGGTTAAGTGTTGTTTTTTTAATACTCTTATTACTTCCAGAAATAATTCTCTGTGAATTCTACTTCACTTATTTTGATCTCTCCTCTCAACTTCGGGTGCTGTGGGTACGCAAACACAGCCCATTTTAACAACATTTTGATGTTTGAGAACCTGCAGAGGGTTAACAAATGCTTAGAGGAATATTTTGTACATGCAACTTGTAATGTCACATTAAGATCTGAGCATGGCCATTTTTTCTTGAAAATATACGAGATGTTTTTAGAGAAATCCTCGGATAATATGAATTTTTAACCTTTTGAGGGGTATGGATCTGTAACCAGCCCTAAACGGGTTAATGCTTGGTTTGATGAATACCTTCATTACTTACAAAAATGATCCTCGGGAAATTCCACTTCAAAGAAGGAGGTTATGTTTATCTCGCAGGTACACGTTGCGTGCAATGGGTGCCCAAGAACAGTCCATTTTCTCAAAATTTCTATGCTTTGCAGCCTCTGGAGGGTTAACTAACGCTTACCGGAATATTTTGTCTATGCAACTTGTAATGTCACTCCAAGACCTGCAAATGGTCAATTTTTCTTGAATACTTACTAGATTTTTTGGAGAAATCCACAGAAAACTGGAATTTTAAGCTTTTAAGGGGCACATCTCAACCAGTCGAAAATGGGTTAAGACCTCGATTTTTTTAATACCCTTACTACTTACTAAATTTTTCCCTATAAGTTTTGCATCCGGTAAAAGAAGTTATGTATCTCTGTGGCATTCCCATTTGTTGTTGTTGGTGTCCAAAAAACAGACTATTTTTTCAAAATGTTGACATTTAACAGCCCATGGAGGGTTAACTAATGCTAACTGGAATATTTTATCCATGGAACCGATAATGTGACTCCAATACCTATCAATGGCCATTTTCTGTTGAAAACTTACAAGATGTTTGTAACGAAATCCACGGAAAACATGATTTTTTTCAGCTTTTGATGGGTATCGCTATTAACCACCCCAAAAGGGGTTAGCACTTGGGTTTTTGAATACCCTTATTACTTACAAAAATGGTCCTCAGTGAATTCCACTTCCAACAAAGGAGATTATGTGTAACTCTCGGGCATACACTGCGTGCTGTGTGTGTCCGAAAACAGCCCATTTCAACAAAATTATGATGCTTGGCATTCTGTAGAGGGTTAATCAACGCTCAGCGGAATATTTTGTCCATGCAACTTGTAATGTCACACAAAGACCTGCAAGTAGTCAATTTTTCTTGAAAACCTATGGAATGTATTTAGAGAAATCCACAGAAAATGGGAATTTTTAGATTTTAAAGAGTCTCTCTCTTTAGCCTGCCCAAAACGGGTTAAGACTTCGTTTTTTGAATACCCTTACTCAGACATGTTAACCTCCAGAATAATTTTTCAGGGAACCTGAGGGTGATTTTCAGGAAAATGGGATGGATTTCAGGGAAAAGTTCGCGCGGGGACAAAATAAAAGAAAAAACTTGTGAATTTTCAGCCCATAGACCGCTATTAACACCAGGTTATATCCAGAACTAGTTGTCAACTATGCTGATGCATTTATGCTATGTTAAAAAATCATAAAATAACTGTTGATTTGCCCCCCCCCCCCCAGCCCCCTGGGATCCTCTTCTTCATGAGCCCCCCCCCCCCTCCCACCACCACCCACCCACACTGTCCCACAGAGCACATCCACCTGTGGTTTGCTCTTATCAAAGTCTACTTAGCTAATAATTTCCCAAGTCTGGAAATGTTAACAGGAAAACATGTCCTGATGTTCAGTTACTTCAAGAACATTAGTACTCAGAAAGTTTCTTTATCAAACTTCATGCATGTGGGACGCTTGTGCCCTACACAAAACTTTTCTTTTCATCATTGAAGCATTTTTGTTTAATTCCATTCGAAATTTACTGGTTACAGATGGCCAACAGTTAGCAGTTCTGTAGTCAGCACAACAGAATAAATGTCGTGTTAGAAAAAAAGTCCACTGTGTTTAAATATGCTGTCATAATTTGTCGGCATCCTAAGCAACTTTAACCTACTTTTAAGCTGTGCTAAATAGTTGTTGTTTACATTTTGATTTTGGAAAAGGGATGAGAATTAAAGCTATTCTATGAAGGAATAAATAAATATATGTTATTTAATTCCTTTTCATATATTTTAATTTCCAAAAACAGCATTTAAATGAAGGTGGAGTTTTCAATTTTTTGAAAGTAAGTCACCTATTTTCACTTCAACATTCGCACATTTATCACGAATCTCCGAAGAAAAACCCCAGAAATAAACATGAACACAGTTTAAATATATATCATAAAATAGCCTTTTCTTAAATAAATTTAACTTAAATCCATATTTTACTGCGTCGTGAGTTTTTACCAGAGTTTTTCATAAGTTACAACAGGAACGAAATATTTGACTGCTGTTTTCCGGGATTTTTGGTCCAAAACTGATTCCCATCCGGGAGGCCGGGAACTACAGTGAAATTCCGGGATTTTCCTGGGCATTCCGGGAGAGTTAACATGTCTGCCCTTACTACTTACAAAAATGTTTCTGTATAGATTGTGCGCTCGATAAAAGAAAGCACTTTTCTTTGTGGCGTACCCATTGGGTGCTGTTGGCATCCAAAAACAGTCCATTTTATCACAATTTTGACTTTTAGCAGCCTGTGGAGGGTTACCAAATGCTCACCGCAGTATTTTGTCCATGCAACTTCTACTGTCACATCAAGGCCTTGGAGTGACAATTTTTTCTTGAAAATCTACAAGACTCATTTAGAGAAATCCACAGAAAACCTGAATTTTTAGCTTTATGGGGGTATTGCTATTTAACCAGCCCAAAATGGGTTAACGCTTGGTTTTTTGAACACTCTTATTACTTACAAAAATGATCTCCGGTGAATTCCACTTCCAATAAAGGAAGTTATGTTTATCTCTTGTGTATCGTTTGGGTGCTCTGGGGGCCTGAAACCGGCCCATTTCATCAAAATTTCGATGTTTGGCAGCCTGTGGAGGGTTACCATATGCATCGCCTGATATGTCATGTGTATCAAAGGTCGTGGCACAGACAGGTCTAGCAATGATGAAGGTTTAAAAAAAATCTACAAGACGTGTTTCGAGAAAGTGCCGATAAGCCCCAATGTTGACAGTTTTTTGCCAATTCTGACGAAATAAGGGTTAAATCGAAAATTCCGCTTCGGTACATTTTTAGATTTTGTGCCCCTCTATGCGTGCGCAAAATTTTGTGAAAATTGGTCCGAAAATGCCTTCGGAATCGTGCGGACAAAATGTGTGGAAAAAAAAAAATAAAATAATAATCCATAGAAAAACAATAGTCTTTTCCAGAGGGAAAAGCCTAAATATACAAATTACTATGACAGTATAACAAGTACCCACAAATTACTTCCCTAAATTACATGAAACAGCATTTCTGGGTCTGTAAATGTGGTAAATTACCAGGGAAATACATCCTCATATCGCCACAACCACCACAGAAACTTGCCCCTTGAAATGGAGTCAAGTCCTTATGAACTCCTTTGGTAACATTGGGATCACAAAATCGAACAGATAATTTACAGTTGAAACTATAAGTCATGTGACTGTATTGTGCACTATTTTGAAGTAATAGCACGCTGAGTAAGCTAAATAAGTGCACTTTTGTGTCAAATTCCAACATTAGCACAACTCAATCTCTGTAGAAAAACAGAGTGCCCAACTCTCTACAATTCTATACTAGTAAAGAGTAAGCATTAGGCCTAAAAAAATAAAAAATCTGTTTCTCAGGCCCTCCCGCATGGCACTTTTGGCTACCGCAAGCTCTTTTATAACCAATTTAAACTTAAAAAAATTAAAATCAAATGGTTTATGTGTGATATTTTACCCAAGCTAAAAAAAATTGATGAATTTGTCCCTTGAGTGCAAGAAGGCTTTGAAATGCATTAGCATTGCAAAGCCTTCTTGCACTCAAGGGATGAAATACACCACCACCCATGCTATTCTGTAGATTATGAGGCCTAAAACTTGAACCAAGAACATTAACTTTTGATGGCCAAGAAGTAATTACTGAAATAAAAAACCACTCGCCCGCATGCAATTTCGCAAATAATGGCCTGAGAAACAGAAGATCTACTTTGGGTGGCCTTATCAAACAATCATCCCCAACCTCTACTGGGATACATCTACATTGTACATGTAATGACGTAAATAGATATTAAAATGCGAAAGCATATACAGAATGAAGAGAGTGGATTGCTACTTAATCACAGCACCATATTGTCCCCACTTGAAATGTATTTATAATTGTTCATAACACCACAAGAAACACTTGTACAACACTGTGGCCCATGTGATGAGAGTTTAGTTTAAACAATATTTATTTGTGAAAAGAAGTATGAATACAAAAACAATGGTGTAATGAGTAATATGAACAATAATGACATACAGACTAGACACAAGATAGGATTTGGCAGCAAGCATTTTTACTTTTGTTAGCCATCTCCGGGACACAATTTGCAATCTCTGATAGTCATGATGAGGGAGTCGATTTATGTATATTTGAAAATAATAATTTATAGTTTCACCCTGCAATAGATTCAAACAATTTTGACTTCCGATGTGTTGTTGGCGAAAGGAGATCAAATAAACAGGAAGACTGTTGATTGGAGGAATTGAGGGGAAGGGATGTCCCGGAGGAATTGATAGCAACTCTGTCACATGTGAAGTGAATATTTTCCTTGCCACCAGCAAAGCCGTTGTGAATTTAAATTGAATATGCACCACATTCTGTTAGGTAGTGAGTTGATGACACATGCTTCTTGTGTGAAAGACAAAGTCCAAATTGTTACACACGACTCATATATTGAACTCAAGTGTGGAACAGGCCACCAAGCTCAGATCTCACTGCGTGAGCCAAATACAACTGTGAGGTATAAAAGTAGAATAATATTTTGAATTAAGTAATTTAATATTAAAATTAACTTTTACGTCATCGAGGGCAGGTATAGCCCATAGAAAGGTTTTACACATTTGTATATCAGTATAGATAACCACCTGACAGGCTGCGTATGGATCTGATTTATCAGGCAAGATCCAGTATAAAGTTCTTATTATCCTGAGACACACACAGTATCCTGAGACTTCGCCCCCCACAAGTCAGTACGGTGAGGATTCATCACCAACAAAAAATCAAAATGACTGTTGGGAGTGGAGTCCCAGGGTGATATTGTGTGTTGGTTTCACATCACAGTGACATATGATGATTTAAAAACGTTTACTACTTAGGATGTATTCATGGAAACTTTTGAAGATATAGCAATTAATTTTGTTGCTATTGTTAACACTTCCGTTCAGTAAAATATCAGTACTAACGAGTTAAGGTAACTGTCTGATTGTGGCATTCCTTTCTACTAAATAGATCGGACACTGGAGTAGGTAATGATCACACGTTTCGATCACACCACACCTGCTAGCTGCTGTAGGTGAGAGGTGATTTTTGTAGAGGTGGTCATTGAGGTTGCTACAGTATAAGCGCAGTCTGCAGTGGAATATTTGGGCTTTAAGTGATTTGTCATTGATGAAAAAACTTGGTACAAGGAGCTTATTGCGGTTCAGAAAGTTAGTAAACTGTAGGAGTGAGTTGCTTTCATGAATTTCTGTTGGCAGTGAATTCCATAACTGTGTAGTACTGGGTAAAAATGACCGTTGGTGTGTTTGAGTACGGCAGAAGGGAATTGTTAAGTCAGTGTTGTGGCGTATGTGGTACCCATGTGACACAGAAGATGGCGGAAGAGTCATACAGTATAAATATTGGGAAGTAAGATGGTCATACATTTTGTAATATTGTTTGAGTTTGTGTTTCTCTCGTCTGGATTTTAGTGGTTCCAAGCCCGTCTCAGTATACAACAGCTGACTACTGACCCTCTGTGTCACACCTGTTATGATTCTCGCTGCTTCTAACTGGATTTTCTTTAGTTTGTCATGCTCGGCTGTAGTACAATTGTCCCAGACCGTGTCAGAGTATTCAAGAATACATGTAGGTCGTATAAATGCTATATAAATTTTTTCCACAGTCTTCCGGTCGAGAAAAAATTTATATTTTTTAATTAGGCTTACACTTTTCCATGCCTTGCATGTAATTGAGGTAATATGGTTTTCCCTGGTCCCGCAGTCATTTAGTATTAATCCTAAGTGTTTGTGTTGTTGTACATCTTCAATATTAGCATTTCCCATTGTCAGAGGTGAGTGTGCAGTTTTGTTAGTTTTACAGGATATTATCATGGATTCTGTTTCTACTGGGTTAAAAGCAACAAGCCACTGACTGGACCATTGATCTATTTCTATAATGTCACCATGGACGAGTTGAGCAGCTTCTTAGGAGTGTCTGCAAGTGCTTCTGGTGTTTTGTTCTCAGAAATCGTAAATAATTACTGGTGCTTTGTCCTCATAAATTATATAGAATTACTAAGTGAAAAATCTATGTCACAACGATTTAGTAGCAATCCACCCTCCACATACTGTATTCTCAATATTTGTTTTCTGTTTGATCAGTTGAGTTGGTGACCTCACTAATAGCACATTATATTTTGCACTGCACAGTGCCAATGCTCAGACTACTTCATTCTTCTGCAGTGAGGAGCGCATTAACTACATGTAACAAGCATTTTCTGTGCCAGTTGTGACAGGATTTCTAGTTTCAACTATAGTCCAGGCTGGCTAGTCGGATTTCTCTCAGCTTTCTTCCCTTCAACACTGTAGAATCTCAGAGGCCAAAAAAGAAACCTCACAACATTGAATCTGTGATTCTATTTTTGTTTGATTTTCTTGATGTGAATTCAATTTTGCAGTATTTTATCAAGAAAATTCTGATCGATTAGTTTAACTCTTTCAACACGAGAGGCCGCTTTTCCGGTCCAGGAACACGATACGTCATAATTTCATAACATAGGATGGCTACTAAGTGAACGTGTGTGGTAGAACAATATTTTCAATGTGCAGCCTTCAGGCTGCACATTAAAAATATTAATTGTTCTACCCACAAATAATGGATATGGACTCTTCCAATTTCTGCCATTTAACTGATACGGAAGATACCACCAGTGTTGAAAGGGTTACAGTTAAAACTAGAAGTCCTGTCACTAACTGTGCGTTTATCTAGGCTTAATTGCGAGTTGGAATTGCATGCAATTGCCATATCGAATGGTATCCAAAGCATGCCAAGTTCTCCTGGTTACTCATAGCAAACACAGGCAATGTTTCTGCCAATGGACCTCCGGGTTATCCGGAGGTCCATTGGCTGAAACATTGCTTGTGCACAGGTCATATATATAGAATTTGTTGGCCTTACTGTGGTCATAACGTGTAGATTAACGTGCAGATCAACATACCATTTGTGCGTAATTCATGACAGGACTTCTAGTTTTAACTGTAAGTGTGAAGCGATTTGATCGGAAAAGAGACTGCTTTTGTGATCAGTGTTGTATTTCTGGATGCAGAAGAAAAAGGGGGTCCCTATCAAAGGGAAGACTGATAGCTGAAAATACTTACCGTGTACACTTTCTTTTAAGTTCTCTATCGTCAGTCCTTTCTCCAAAGCAATAGAACTGTTCAGGAGTCTATCGTATAAAACTTCTTCCTTTTCTGATAAAAACAAATGTACAACTATCAAAACTGAATGATTGAAAGGATATTAATATATTCAAAATGGAGGGGTGGCAGCAATCCTATTTTCTAACATGGTGATTCATTCACCCTGAAAATAGCTGTCAATGATCAATTTTAAATATTGGTAGAGACTAGGCCTTTTGCATATTGCATTTGAACATTTTTTTTGAGAAGCAATGCCTTATTCCACATTATTGTTCCTAGCAAACGTGTGAAAGGTGCTATACAGCTAAGTTTATATCCCCAACAGCAGCCAGATGTTGCTTTACCCATCTAGACAATACTATCTACAGTACAGTCACCATGGAGTGGTCGTATTCCATGCCTGAGCAGTGATTTCCACGCGTGCGTTTACCAGGTAATAACAAGAGCAACACAAAGTGTGGCATATGCCCCTGACGGCGTTATAAAAGGGTAGGTAAGTCTCTCTGGGCATAACCAAATCAAAAGGAAGCTTCCTCTAGACACCAATAATGCATCAAAAAAAAAATTGATTTGAGGCAGCATTCATTAGTTATTGGATGGAAACCAACTTCAATATGGCCACCATTGGGGCCATATTGAATGGCTAGCTGATCCGAAATCAAAAGGAAGCTTCCTCTAGACACCAATAATGCATAAACAAAAACTGAAATTGATTCAGGTCAGTGTTCCTTAGTTATTGGACAGAAACCAAATTCAAGATGGCCGCCTTGGAAGCCATGATGAATTGGTCACTAGCAGCCATCTTGGTTCAGCTGACTGGGCCAAAATCGAAAGGAAGTTTCTTCTGGACACCAACAATGCATAAAAAACTAGAGGCTCTACAGAGCCTGTAATCGCTCTGCTCACCTGGAACTACATATAAAAATGTGATTTTCCATAGGCTTTCCATGGTAACTATGAGCTGCAATGGTGATCATGTTTGCAACATTACATCAGCATTACATGAGGATCATTGGTAGGTGTCCCAGTCCTCAATCACATGAAGTTTCAAAACATTTGAATCCATCAAACAGAATCATAGAATGTCTCCGGTGGCCTTATTTTTCAACCAACGTAAACAAAAAGAGGATCGTTTGAGGAGGGCCTCCTATAGACCATTTCTGCCAAGTTTTGGTTCACGTCCGCTCAATAATTCCAGAGAAAAGATGAAAATGGGATTTTCATAGGTTTTTTTTACAGTAACTATAAACCTCAATTGTGGCCATGTTTGCAACACGATAACATTAAACGAGGAACGTTGGTAGAGGGTGTCCCAGTCATCAACCATGCAAAGTTTCAAAACATTTGGCCCTGTGGTTTCAGAGGAGAAGAGTTTTCAAAATTGACCAATCAGAATCAAAGAATGCTTCTGGCGGCCACATTTTTCATCCAACAGAAATAAAATGAGCAACAGTTGTAGAGAACCTCTCATAGACCATGCCTGCCAAGACTGGTTCACATTGGCTCAGTACTTTCAGAGAAGATGATGAAAATGTGATTTCCTATAGGGTTTCTATAGTAAATGTAAACCACAATTGCACCCATAATTGCAACCCGATGAAGATTAAATGAGGATCATTGGTAGAGGTTACAGTCATCAGTCGCATTAGGTTTCAAAACATTTGGCCTTGTAGTTTCAAAGAAGATTTCTTGAAAATGCACACATTTATGAATTCTGTTTCAACACAAAAATCAGTAAAAAGAATGTAAAATATTTTGAAAATTACAATTTTTTTCAGACAGTATTCTCTTTCAAATAGCTTTGGCTAGGTAAAGGGTTACAGGAAACACATTTTTACTCCAATTTTGGCATAGTTTTATTTTTGCTGGACAGCTACTGAGAAAAGAAAATAAACAAAAACTTCCATGCTTTTCCAAACACCTGTCATCAATCAGTATTTCAGGTAAGTAACTTGAGAGTTATAATGTATTAACTGCACTTGTTTACAGTAGTAGTCAAAATAAGTTGTAGGATAATCCTATAAACTATGTATATTTTCTCTTCCTACACTGATGAGACGAGAAGCAGAAGCCTTTTCTGGAAAGCTCTCACTGAAAGGTTTCCAGAAAAATGTCAGATTCTGATCTTGTCAGGGCAGGAGTAGTAGTTTACTTAGTTTATTGCAGTTATTCTACAACTTAATTTGACTTGTACTGTATACACAATATTTTGGGGGTTTTCCCAGTTCTCAGTGGAGAAAACTGGAACGAACCCTTACCAGATTCTCAAAAAACAAGTATTTTGCTGACAGTACCGATCTTCATGCGGACAGGAGAGGCATTGGGTTAAAAATTAGAATATAGCCACATATTTCCATCCTCCCATAGACCATCCCTGCCAAGACTGGTTCAAGTCGGCTCAGTAGTTCCAGAGAAGATGAAAATGTGAATGAGTTTCTATAGTAACTATAAGCTGCAATTGCGGCCATGTTTGCAACCCGATCAACATTAAATGAGGATCGTTGGTAGAGGGGGGTCAGAGTCATCATTCTTGTGAAGTATCAAAACATTTGACCTAGCAGTTTCAAAGGAGAAGGTTTTGAAAATCCACCAATCAGAATCAAAGAATGCCTCTGGCGGCCATGTTTGTCAACCCACGAGAACAAAAATGAGGATTGTTTGTAGAGGACCTCCCACAGACTATCTCTGCCAGGTTTGTTTTCATGTCGCTTCAGTTTTTCCAGAGAAGAAGAGGAAAATGTGATTTCTCATAGGGTTTCTATAGTAACTATAAGAAGCAATTGTGGCCATGATTATAACCCGATCAACATTAAATGAGGATCATTGGTATAGGGGGTCCCAGTCATCATGTATATGAAGTTTCAAAACATTTGGCCTGGCAGTTTCAGAGGAGAAGATTTTTGAAAATCCACCAACCAGAATCAAAGAATGCCTCTGGAAGCCATGTTTTTCATCCGACGGGAACAAAATGAGGATCATTTGCAGAAGACCTCCCACAGACCATTCCTGCCAAGTTTGGTTCACACCGGCTCAGTAGTCACAGAGAAGATGAAAATGTTAAAAGTTTACAGACGCCGGATGACGACAGATGCCAAGTGATGAGAAAAGCTCACATGGCCTTTTAGGCCAGGTGAGCTAAAACTTAGATGTGAGTCTTCCATGGAAGACGTGTGTCGCCTGCACTATATTTTAATATTTCAGACGGAATTCTAAGTGGAAATGGGGCATAACTCTGGAAAAAATACAGCGGATCAAATGAAAGTGTCAATGACACTGTAGCTTAACTTGTGTGTTGTGTTTGATGAAAAGGATAATGTTCAATGTTTATAAAAGGATTATGAAATAAGACAAGAATTGTGATAATTGGGAATATGTTCATTTCTGTTCCCTGTATGCTATGTTTATGATAAAAATAATATGAGGTGTACACTGTACTAAAGATCTGAGGGGTGGGTTAATATGACCTCACAGTTAATATATGTGGCCCTCACAGTTAACATATATCAACAAAATTACAATGAAATTATTCCAAAATGAGTCATCCTATCAAGTTACATTAAAATCCCTTCATAAATATGGCCTGTAGACTGTGCTAAAGGTTTTCAGGCTTCGGGCCCCTGTAGGCGTCAGTTTCCCCAATTGCGTCCAAAGGGGACGTTCTCATCTAGACATTATATGAAGTCAACCTACCAAGTTACAATGAAATCCCTCCATAAATACGACCTGTAGACTGTGCTAAAGGTTTTCGGGCTTCAGGCAGCCATCAAGGCTGAATGATCGTGACCAAAAGGGGACGTTCTCATCTGGACACTATTTGGAGTCATCCTACCAAGCTACAATAAAATCCCTTCATAATTATGACCTGTAGACTGTTCTAAAGGTTTTCGGGCTTTGGGCCCCTGAAGCCGTCACAGTTGCCCACTCGTGTCCAAAAGGGGACGTTCTCATCTAGACATTATATGAAGTCAACCTACCAAGTTACAATGAAATCCCTGCATAAATATGACCTTAGACTGTGCTAAAGGTTTTCGGGCTTCAGGCTCGGGCAGCCATCATGGTTGAATGATCGCAACCAAAGGGGACAATCTCATCTGGGCATCATCTGGAGTGATCCTGCAAAGTTACAATGAAATCCCTTCATAAATATGACCTGTAGACTGTGTTCAAGGTTTTCGGGCTTCGGGCACCTGTAGCCATCACAGTTGACCAATCACGACCAAAAGGGGATGTCATCATCTAGGCATTATATGGAGTCAACCTAACAATGTTACAATGAAATCCTTCTATAAATATAAACTTTTGCCTATGCTAAAGGTTTTTGGGCTCGGGCACCCATCAAGGCTGAATGATCACGGCCAAAATGGGACGTTCTCATCTTGACCTTATTTGGAGTCAACCTACCAAGTTACAATGAAATCCCTTCATAAATATGACATGTAGACAGTGCTAAAGGTTTTTGGGCTTCGGGCACCTTTAGCCGTCAAAGTTGCCCAAACATGTCCAAAAGGGGACGTTCTCATCTAGGCATTATATGAAGTCAACCTACCAAGTTACAATGAAATCCCTTCACAAATATGACTTGTAGACTGTGCTTAAGGTTTTCGGGATTCGGGTTCGGGCAGCCATCATGGTTGAATAATCGCAACCAAAGGGGACAATCTCATCTGGGCATCATCTGGAATGATCCTATGAAGTTACAATGAAATCCCTTCATAAATATGGCCTGTAGACTGTGCTCAAGGTTTTTGGGATTCGGGCACTTGTAGCCAACACAGCTGACCAATTACGACCAAAAGGGGATGTCATCATCTAGGCATTATATGGAGTCAACCTAATAGGTTACAATGAAATCCTTCCATAAATATGACCTTTTACCTATGCTAAAGGTTTTTGGGCTCGGGCACCCATCAAGGCTGAATGATGGCGATCAAAAGGGGACGTTCTCATCTAGACATTATTTGGAGTCATCCTACCAAGTTACAATGAAATCCCCTCATAAATATGACCTGTAGACTGTGCTAAAGGTTTTCGGGCTTCGGGCACCTTTAGCTGTCACAGTTGCCCAATCATGTCCAAAAGGGGATGTTCTCACCTAGATATTATATGAGGTTAACCTACCAAGTTACAATGAAATCCCTTCATAAATATGACCTGTAGACTGTGCTAAAGGTTTTCGGGCTTCGGGCTCGGGCAGCCATCATGGGTGAATGATCGCACGTTCTCATCTAGACATTATATGAAGTTAACCTACCAAGTTACAATGAAATCCCTTCATAAATATGACCTGTAGACTGTGCTAAAGGTTTTCAGGCTTTGGGCTCGGGCAGCCATCATGGTTGAATGATCGCAACCATAGGGGACAATTTCATCTGAGCATCATCTGGAGTGATCCTAAGAAGTTACAATGAAATCCCTTCATAAATATGACCTGTAGACTGTGCTCAAGGTTTTCGGGCTTCGGGCACTTGTAGCCATCACAACTGACCAATCACGACCGAAAGGGGATGTCATCATCTAGGCATTATATGGAGTCAACCTAACAGGTTACAATGAAATCCTTCCATAAATATGACCTTTTGCCTATGCTAAAGGTTTTTGGGCTCGGGCACACATCAAGGCTGCATGATCGCGATCAAAATGGGACGTTATCATCTAGACATTATTTGGAGTCATCCTGCCAAGTTACAATGAAATCATTTCATAAATATGACCTCTAGACTGTGCTAAAGGTTTTCGGGCTTCGGGCTCCTGTAGCCGTCACAGTTGCCCAATCACATCCAAAGGGGGACTTTCTCATCTAGACATTGTATGAAGTCAACCCACCAAGTTACAATGAAATTCCTCAATAAATATGACCTGTAGACTGCGCTAAAGGTTTTCGGATTTTGGGCTCGGGCAGTCGTCACGGTTGGCAGATCATGCCCAAATGGGGAAATTCTCATCTAGACATCATAAGGAGTCATCCTACCAAGATACAATGAAATCCCTCCACATTAAACATGACCTGCAGACTGTGCTAAAAGTTTTTGGGTTTTCGGGCTTGGGCAGCCATCACGGTTGATAGATCATGCCCAAAAGGGGACGTTCTCGTCTAGGCACTATACAGAGGCATCCTACCAAGTTACAATGAAATCCCTTCATAAATACGACCTGTAGACTGTGCTAATGGTTTTTGGGTTTTGGGCTCGGGCAGCCATACCGGTTGCCCGATCGCGACCAAAAGGGGACGTTCTCATCTAGACATGACCCCAAACCTGCATATGAAATTTCGTGACGATCAGACAAGAACTGCGGGGTGTGGCCCGTGCTAAAGGAAATGTGAACAGACGTCACAGACGTCACAGACTCACAGACTAACAGACTTCCACACGCGTGATGGCAATAGCTTATCTTGACTATGTCAAGTTAAGCTAAAAATAAAATAGGAGGTGCACAATGCCATTATGTGATAAAGCATCACTGAAAGTTTCATCAAAATCTATTCATAGGTTAAAGGGGAGTGGCGGATAAGAGAAAGTGTGACGCGGATGACGCAGACAACGCGGACGACGACGTGGACGACGCAAGATGACAAAAGTAATCCCTAAATGTCGTTCCCCACTTTGTGGGGCAGCGACACAAAAAAAAAAGTTTCATCAAAATCCATTCATAGGTTAAAGAGGAGTGGCGGATAAGAGAAAGTGTGACGTGGACGACGCAGACGACGCGGACGACAAAAGTAATCCCTATATGTCGCTCCCCACTTCGTGGGGCGGCGACACAAAAAAGTAAAAATCATTCGAGTCAACATTCATTAGTTATTGGACAGAAACCAAATTCAATATAGCAGCCATATTGAGTTGGCTAGCTGGACCAAAATCGAAAGGAAGCTTCCTCTAGATACCAATAATGCATAACCAAAAACTGAAATTGATTTGAGTCAGTATTCATTAGTTATTGGATGGAAACCAAATTCAAGATGGCCACCATAATGAATTATCCACTGGAGGCCATCTTGGGTCAGCTGACTGGTCCAAAATCGATACAAAGCTTCCTTTAGACACCAAGAATGCATATTTAAAAAATAAAAATAATCTGATGGATTCTGCATGGATGGATGGACAGACGGACGGATGGAAATGGTGAAAACATAATGCCTCAAGAGGTTCTGGGGGCATAAAAATCATTGGCAGCAAAATTGTAATTAATGAAGCATCAGGGTTGTATCCGGTGCTCCATTAATTAATTTTTGATTATTCCTAAAATTTATAATCGTGTTTGTGTTATAGCCCCCATATTATATTGAGATTGATATATCCTTAGTTGATAATTATATGAGATAGATATTTTTTATTTCTGCATTTTCTGACTGGTCTGAATCATTTGCACTGAGTGACCTTTGTTTACATCTTTGTTACACTGATCTATTGCACAAAGAGCTGTTGATTGTTTAAGTAGGTCAAGGAACTTGTTTACTTGAACTATAACAGAATCTCCTAGAAACTGTTAGAACTTTGTAGAATTTTCATCTTCCGGAACATTCTATCTGGTTACTATATAAAGGTTTGTCAACAGAATTAAAAAAAACTCATTTTTTTTAGAAAGCCATTGCAGAAAGACTCACTTCAGTTGTTTCCGTTGGAGATTATTATTGTTTCAGAACAATGCATTTATTATAGAAGCAGTGCTTCTTTGTGAATTTGGAAGATTGATTCCAAAAGAGAATTTTGAAGAGAATCTATTCGTCTTGGAAAAGAGAATTTATACTTTCTGTGAAACAGAATAATATTATTTTGTGAAAAGCCAGTATTCTACTGGATTATTTGGAAATTACCTGTGGTGCCAATACTTCTTGGATTTTTACTCCATTTGAATTTTGCAGAGCATTTTATTATATTTTATTGGAGACTGCTGAAATTTCTACGAGAAAATTTTATACCAAATCTACGGGATACTGTTTCTGAAGAGACATTCTTGGATTTAAAACTACCAGCTGGTAACTTTCTTCACAAGATTCTTCACCACTGGATTACTGGATTCTGTCAAACTGGACTAATTCAATAATTGATAAGTACCACTGTTTTTACTTTCTGTAAACCAATTAGTGTAAAAGATCTTTGTATCATTTTTTTAGATTAATTTTTTTTAAATTAACTCAGAATAGTTAAATTCATAGTTATTGTTGCTGATTCTCAGATTTCTTTCTGTTACCAATATCAACAAGTGTTTGACCACCGAGGTGGTATTAGTCCCCTACGGCACTTTTGTGACATAAGGTGTTTTTGTCACAGAAGACACTAGAGTATATAAGCATCTTGGATTTTTAAAAAAAAATATTGAGCGTGCATGAAAATTTTATTATAAATCTATGGGATACTGTTTCTGAAGAGACATTCTTGGATTTAATACTACCAGCTGGTAACTTTCTTCACAAGATTCCTCCCCACTGGATTACTGGATTCTGTCCTCCTGTATTTTGGACTGATTCTATAATTGATAAGTACCACTGTTTTTATTTTCTGTAAACCAATTAGTGTAAAAGATCTTTGTATCATTTTTTTTTTATATTAATTTTTTTTTTTTAATTAAATTTCAGAATAGTTAAATTCAAAGTTATTGTTGCTAATTCTCAGATTTCTTTCTGTTACCAATATCAATAATATTTCCACACTGTAACAGTTTGGAATCTAATATTATTGCTAGAGATGGGCAATATACATGTACCAAAAAACCGAACTGATATCGATATCATGGGCATGCTCAAAACTCAAAACCGAACCAATCATTGAATACTGAAACTGTCTGAATTTTCCAATTTTCCTACATTCACTACATGGGTACATGTATTTATGAGGCCCTGTTGAGTCTTGATAGCAGATGAAGGGATCATTTTGATGAAAGAAGCAACTGATTTTCTTTTCAGTATTTTAACTCTCAGAGGCCTGGCTAATCGTCCTGCATTCTCACTTGACTTTATCCTGTACATGTCCAGCTGCTTAGCAGTAATTTCTAGCAAAGTCTTGGCTGCCTGAACAGGCAGCCAAGACTTGTCTAGAAATCACAGCCCAGGTACTTTGTCTATTGTCAGTAGGACCTCTTGAAGATGGCATGGTCAGGGCATATGCACTGAGATTGCATACGCCTGAAATAGGGCTTTAAAGGATAAGGCGTGTTTGAAACAAGTCACAAAATTACTGCCGATATGATTTGTTTGCGTAAAAGAATGGTACTCTTGAGCTCATTGGTAGTGTTATTTCTGACAATGTGGAGGATTGCTACAAGAACAACTTATTCTGTATCTTCCGGACATGAATTTCCCTTTGGCACTATCAGCAAATCCCCTTTGGCACTATCAGCAAATCTCAGTAAAGTCGAATACCGAACCGATACCGAGGAATACCCCCTTAAAAATACTGAAACTGATACCAAATAGGGCTTCACGGTATTGGAATTTCAATACCAGTGACGGTATTGAAAAAAATACCACAGTATACCGGTATATCGTCATCAACTCCAGGAGATGAAATTTGGGGAAGTTACATCTTTACCAAAGATGACTGTAGATTTGTCTGAAGAGGGGCAGTGGGTACATGAAAATCATCCTTTTTATTAATTTTTTTTCTATTTTTGTCTGAGGTACCATACCTTATAAAACATACATTTTAATATCAACATTGAAAAATAGAATGTTGTCTTTGTTGACAGAAAAATGTATATTTAATTTGGAACATAAAACTCGTAAACTTCGAGTGTCAGGCTGCCAGCACATTACACCTTTTCAGTCACCTACATGAGCCAAATGCCAAACGAATCAATCGACAGGACGATTACAATTTAGTAAACAACAAATACGCATGCAGTCTTAGTTTACTCAACAATGGAGTCATGGAAAACATCATACTCAAAAACAGTGAAAAATGGCCGGAGAAAGCGCCACCTTGTCCAGAACTTGAAAATTAGTTCCAACATCTGGACTGGAACACTGAAGCGGGCACATGCTCGACACAAGTTAACGACTCGAAAAAATGATATTTGGTAATTATTTTTTATGTGTGGTCCATGAGCTGAAAATTGGTTAGCGCTTTTTGTTAGAAATTATAAATACTTGTTGATTTAACAACCCAATCCTGTCGTGATTTATCTAAAAAATCACGCTACAATCAGTTACAAGTTGGCTGCTAAGAAAGCTAATTTATTGTCCTTGTCTCAATTTGGGGGCCAACAGTTTGTACTACAAAATTACGACAGGATTAGGTTGTTAAATTAACAAGTATTTATAATTTCTGATAAAAAGCACTAGCAAATTTTCAGCGCATCGACCACTGTGTGGTCCATGTGCTGAAAATTGGTTAGCCTATTGACGACCACGTGTCTGTCGTTAATGAATAAAACCTTGCCTCTTTCACTTCCTTTTGGACTCGTTCCCTAACTTCATTATACAGTGCTGGGATAGCAGTTTTCCCAAAATAATTCCTGCCAGGAATTTGATACTGACGATCAAAAGTTTGTAACATTTTCCTGAAATGCTGCTGATCAACAGTATAAATTGGAAGCATGTTACCTGCAAGATAATGTGTAACTGAGTCTATCAATGCCTTCCAATGTGTCAAACTTTTGTCGTAACTTGTAGAGCTGGCAATCGATGCCTTAATTGTTGGTTGCTTATTTGTGGTATGTCCAGAAAAGACGGATGGTACCTCTGATTCCCTCTTTCTTTTTTTGTCTGACATTAGCTGTGAGTGAATGATTGGATGAGTTGTTTTCAAGTGGGAAAACAAATTTGATGTGTTCCCCCCATGGGAATTGACTACTTTGTGGCATTCTCTACATAGAGCCCTAGTTTCATCTTTTGGTTGATTTCTCTCATCTGGTTCAAATAAAAAAAATGACCATATAATTGAGGTAGTTTTCTTTTTCTTAACGAGATCCATTATTGATTACTGAGACAGTTGTGCTGTGTGATTAATGTTTGGCATATATATACTGTCAATGGTCATTGTTTGTACAACCTGCCATTGTGTGCGCCTCTTCAATGCAGACAGATGTTGTTGTTCTTGTAATATAAGAGACAATGGTTAATTACCTATCAGACGATTTCTCTGATCTAGTCAGGACGGTTTGAATGGTGTTTCAAACATCGCAGTCGTTTCACAAGTATAAACAACGCTGACCTCAAAAGAGAAATGCGACTTGCAAAGATGTCACGGTCTCATAATTGTACACCTTTTAAAGTTTTTTTTTATCAAATGGATTTAACTGTTATGAAAACTATCGACTGGACTAAAATGGGATTGCAGATAATTATATTCCTACAGTTATTTATGAAACTACATTTAAATTTGAATGTTTCAAGGTAAACGCAATGTAATCTCCTATTTTCGTTTTCCCTTTTTCAGAAGCTGAAAAATCAATACCGTCTGTGGCGGTATGTATACCGGTAATAAAAAAAAGTGTTCGGTATTCAACCTGTAACGATATTAATACTGGTATTACCGGTATACTGAAATACCGTTAAGCCCTAATCCCAAACTCAAAATTCCAATACTGCCCATCTCTAATTATTGTGTCCATGGAAATACTGCCCATCTATGAAAAGTGACCTGGGAGCAATAAGTCTAGATGTCATTAAAAGTATTGCTTCATTGTGAACAGCACCACCATTCCTTTATAAGGTAGCTCAACTAAAATTCTCCACATGTATGGAATTATTGATATATCTCATGAATTAACACGGTAACACCCTTTGACTTTTTACCCTTTCAAATTTACCGCACTGTATTTTAGTACACATTAATCTCACCAGACGTCCTCTGCAGACTGGCTGAGAGGTACTATATTATTTCTGTTACTTTGACTTATCTACGTTTTTTACCCTTGTTAATGACTCTTGCCTTCATTTCTTGATCAAGACATTACGCCAGGTGAGAACAATACGGGTGAATAGTTGTTTTGTTTGACAACATAATAGGACACCCAATTTTTCGTATGCCTACATGTAGATGTGAATCCTCAGGCTCAGACAAGTAACTGTAAAGCTTACGTGAACTGCTGTTGGTATTGTTAAGTCAGTATTAAGTCTTCCAGCACCCCAATCTGTTTTTAATTACCTAACTCAGTGTTATTTATTCATTTATTTATTTATTGGTGTTTAAGGTAACTTGTATCTGCACAGTGGCTAACTGTGACTAAAACATGGAGATAAAGTAAAATCCAGACAATAGTGTATACCCATCTTGCCCATTTTAGAGGACTTCCCCCAAGGTATTGGTTACCACACTCTAAAATCAGTTAGGATGACATCAACCCAAATCAACTGTGTTATATAGACCCCATATTATATCGAAATTGATATATTTTTTTGCATTTTCTGACTGGTCAGACTCATTTGCACTGAGCGACCTTTGTTATCATCTTAAAATACACTAATATATTGTACATATAGCTGTTGATTGTTTAAGTAGGTCAAGGACCTTGTTTACTTGAATTATGACAGAATCACCTAGAAACTGATAGAACTTTGTAGACAGGAGGTCCTCGGTTCGAATCCCACCTGCGGCAACCGTGTTGTGTCCTTGGGCAAGACACTTCACCCCCACTGCCCATGTGGGGGCACGGTGACGTCGTGTACCAAGGCGTGGTGCACTTGTCTTCAACCAATGCTAACCCTGCTTGTGTGGAGTTAGTATGCTGGGGAGCTGACAGTTGCTTGCCATTGCTCGGTGGTTCTCTCCAGGACTCCGGCTTCCTCCACCCGTAAAACTGTCATGGTCATGATTAGCCATTGTGCAAAAATATGTGACCTTAAACCCCAATAAATAAATAAATAACTTTGTAGACATTTCATCTTCTCTAGGACATTCTATCTGGTAACTATATAAAGGTTTGTCAACAGAATTCTTTTAGAAAGCCGTTTCAGAAGAACTTATTTTCACAGCAGTTGTTTCCATTGGAAATTATTATTGTTCTGGGACAGTGCATTTATTATAGAAGCAGTGCTTCTTTGTGAATTTGGAAGATTGATTCTAAAAGAGAATTTTGAAGAGAATTTGTTCGTCTTGGAAAAGAGAATTTATACTGTCTGTGAAACAGAAGATTATTTTGTGAAAAGCCAGGATTCTACTGGATTATTTGGAAATTACCTGTGGCACCAATACTTCTTGGATTTTTACTCCATTTGAATTTTGCAGAGCATTTTATTATATTTTATTGGAGAATGCTGAAATTTCTACGAGAAAATTTTATACCAAATCTACGGGATACTGTTTCTGAAGAGACATTCTTGGATTTAAAACTACCAGCTGGTAACTTTCTTCACAAGATTCTTCACCACTGGATTACTGGATTCTGTCAAACTGGACTAATTCAATAATTGATAAGTACCACTGTTTTTACTTTCTGTAAACCAATTAGTATAAAAGATCTTTGTATCATTTTTTTAGATTAATTTTTTTTAAATTAACTCAGAATAGTTAAATTCATAGTTATTGTTGCTGATTCTCAGATTTCTTTCTGTTACCAATATCAACAGGTGTTTGACCACCGAGGTGGTATTAGTCCCCTACGGCACTTTTGTGACATAAGGTGTTTTTGTCACAGAAGACACTAGAGTATATAAGCATCTTGGATTTTGAAAAAAAAATATTGAGCGTGCATAATCCCCTCACAACCCTTTATCCATTTACCATATATGAAAGGCGTAGCTTGAACCATGTTGGAGGGAGGGGTGGTAACATAAAATAGAGAAAAAAGCTTAAAAAAACACAACAAAAATGGCAGCCATTCTGCCATCTTGGATTTTGAAAATAAATATTGACTGTGCATCATCCCCTCAGAACCATTTATCCATGTACCAAATATGAAAGGTGTAGCTTGAAGCATATTAGAGGGAGAGGTGGTAAAAACAGATAGACAGACAGACAGACGGACAGACAGACAGATGTTAGATTTTGAAAAAAAAATATTGAGCGTGCATAATCCCCTCACAACATCCTTATTCCATGTACCATATATGAAAAGTGCAGCTTGAACCATGTTGGAGGGAGTAGTGGTAACATAAAATAGAGAAAAAAGCTTAAAAAACACAACAGAAATGGTTGCCATGGCGCCATCTTGAATTTTGGAAAAAAAATATTGAATGTGCAACATCCCATTACAACCCTCTATCCATGTGCCAGATATAAAAAGTGTAGCTTGAACCATGTTGGAGTGAGGGGTGGTAACATAAAATAGAGAAAAAAAGCTTAAAAAACACAACAAAAATGGCCGCCATGCCGCCATCTTGGAGTTTGAAGAAAAAATATTGAACGTGCATCATCCCCTCCCAACCCTCTATCCGTGTGCCAAATATGCAAAGTGTAGCTTGAACCATGTTGGTGGGAAGGGTGGTAACATGAAAATAGAGAAAAAAAGCTTAAAAAACATAACAAAAATGGCCGTCATTCCGCCATCTTGGATTTTGAAAAAAAAATTTTGAGCATGCATCATCCGCTCAGAACCATTTATCCATGTACCAAATATGAAAGGTGTAGCTTGAACCATGTTGGTGGGAGGGGTGGTAACATCAAAATAGAGAAAAAAAAGCTTAAAAACACAACAAAAATAGCCGCCATTCTGCCATCTTGGATTTTGAAAAAACAATTTTGAGCAAGCATCATCCCCTCAGAACCATTTATCCATGTACCAAATATGAAAGGTGTAGCTTGAACCATGTTGGTGGGAGGGGTGGTAACATGAAAATAGAGAAAAAAAGCTTAAAAAACACAACAAAAATGGCCGCCATTCCGCCATCTCGGATTTTGAAAAAAAAAATTTGAGCGTGCATCATCCCCTCAGAACCATTTATCCATGTACCAAATATGAAAGGTGTAGCTTGAACCATGTTAGTGGGAGGGGTGGTAACATGAAAATAGAGAAAAAAAAGCTTAAAAAACACAACAAAAATGGCCGCCATTCCGCCATCTTGGATACCGAAAAAAAAATTTTGAGCGTGCATCATCCCCTCAGAACCATTTATCCATGTACCAAATATGAAAGGTGTAGCTTAAAGCATGTTGGAGGGAGAGGTGGTAACATAAAAAACAGACAGACAGACGGACGGACGGACGGACGGACGGACGGACGGACGGACGGACGGACGGACGGACGGAGGATGGACGGACAGACAGACAGACAGACAGACAGACCAGACAGACAGACGGACAGATGGACGGACGGACGGACGGACGGACGGACGGAGTGCAATCCTATAGTCCCCTTACGCTTCCCGTAGGGAACTAATAATATTTCCACACCATAACAACTGGGTTGAGAGAATATGAACAAAGTTGATTTGGGTTGATTATCAACCAAACTGATTTCAGAGTACGGGTTCTATTTAACAGTATAACAGAACTTGTTTGCCACAGTACACTGGATCCAGTTTACGAAACACTTCGATGCCGTAATGAGAAATCTGATTATCCCAACCTGATCTTCGATAGCCGTCCCATCTCCTTCACAGAAGACCACAAACCCCTGGGACTAATCCTCCAATTTAATCTAAACTGGGACTCCCTAGAAGTATAAATTTTATCGTAAATTTCCTTTCTTATTATACCTACCGAAATTGTTTACTACAGGCTTGCACTACAGTGGAAGAACCTAACTCGGATAAAATACTCTCTATTTTAATCTTTCCCAAGATTTGGGAAAGAAAAGTGGTGTAAAAATACAACCAAAAAATAAGCCAAAACTGGGTCGAGTGCCATCGGCGCACACCCAGTATGGGACACTCTTCCATAGTACAAATCCACGACTACCGTAAAACAGTGCGCAATGCGTCAATTCGTCATTCTTTTGATTCCGAACAACACAGGAGTTATGTGATCGGCGGGGAGGAAGGATTCTTACCCGAATAAGAAGACGGGAGGGCCTCCATGTAAACAATTTCGGTAGGTATAATAAGAAAGGAAATTTACTATAAAATTTATACTTCTTATCAACCCACCTCAATTGTTTACTACAGGCTGAATAGACAAAAGGCTGGAGGGAATCACATAACCAACCCACACATAACTCAATAGCACTGGACCGTGGACAGAGTAAGAGATCCCTAGGCCTATCAAACCATAGCATCACAAACATTCGAAAAGACAATGAAAGATGAGGCGTATGGTGAAGTGCGACGCACAGACAGAAAGGGCAGTAACAGCACAATGCTGGAACTGACCCTCAAAAAAGCTGAAAGGCTAGGATAGACAACAGCCTGAGCCGAAGAAAGAGGGCCCCAAGGACCAAGGTCCTCTATCGGCTCGTGCAACTGTCACAGATAAAAGGAAAATGTAGCATTTCTCCAGAAGGCTGCCAGTATAACAACCGTCATCCGACAACATGACAGAGTTATTAAAAGAGGAAGACAATGCACGCACCTCGTGGCAGAAAAAACAATTGGTAATACAATCACCATTAGCTAGACGAGCAGAAGCTGCACGAATAGCAAGACAAATTCATCAAGAAATGGATGCAGGAGAGATCTGGCATGTGAGAAAACGCATATTCATCCAGGATAAAGGCGCGAACGCCCCCCCCCCCACCCCCAAGCAGAGTAGCGCCCAAGAAAGTGACCATCTTGGAGTAAACTGCAAAGTCCTAGGCCTTTTCAAGGAAAAGAGCTGAAAAAGCTTGGAGAGGCAAGGATGAGTGTCGAAACAATGCGGTATCACATATGAAAAAATGTCTCCTAGGCATGGACATGTCTCCAATGCTGGACACCCCCAGAAACAAACATATACCAGAAACTCTGCAAACGGTGTGATCGAAGGAGTGACAGAAGCAACAGAGTGATCGCACACCATCGACAGAAGAACCTTCCACTTAGCCATAGAGGCTAATCCAGTGGAGTGAGTGCCTCCTTGAAGAAGAAAAGCAACTCCACTGCGTGTCTCGAAAAACCAATACGGAGGAGACAGGATCCGATAAAAGACATGTGCGAAGGCACAATGAAGTAGGGTCAACGTGAAACCTCCTCGGGCGACTTTGGCAAAGAAAGTCGCGAGGTAGAGGGATACATGCCGGAACCGCCGCTAACAGAGAGCTGAGCAGATTGATCCACACCCACCGAGGCGACGAGTGTGATCGAAAGGATTCGACGACTGCAGGTTCATATCTGGGCGAGAACCTGAGGCGGAATGGGAACCGGTAGGAAGGCGTAGCCAACAAGACCATCCCAAAGGAGGGCCAGAGCATCCACAGCGAAAGCCAGAGCATCTGGACACAGGGACACGAAAGTGTCCACCGGATGTTTCCAACGAAGCGCAAGAGATCGATGGAACCCGCCATGTGGAGCATCCACCTGGTGGAAATGACCCTGCCCTAATGGGACAGGGAGTCGGCTAGGACGTTCAGACGACCGGGAATGTGACGAACAGCCATGCCGGCGTGGACATCCTGAGCGAACAGTAGAAGATCCCGAGCCAATTCGTACACTAGAACAGAGTGCGTGCCACCCTGGTTCCGAATGTAAGCAACCACCGTCGAATGGTCGGACAACAGAAGGACCTGGCGATTTGACAGGTGAGGGATCCACTGCCTGAAACTCAGAAAAGCAAGAAGCTCCTTCTGGTTGATGTGTAGAGCTGCATGATCCTGGTCCACATCCCCTGAATGGAATGACCTTGAGGATCCAACGTCGCACCCCATCCAAGATTGCTGGCATCTGCCGTCAGAACGCGATCGGACGTGGGTAAGTCCAATGGAACACCCTGTGAAAGCCACTGGACATCCGCCCAGAGGAGAAGGTGAGGATAAAGATATTCTGGAAACTGAAGCACCAGATCCAGAAAATCTACATTCGGCCTCCAACGACTGAGCAGAAAGTGTTGGAGAGGTCTGATAAGCAGCCGACCTAGAGGAATGAGATCCGTCACCGAACAGCAGAGACCGATTAGCCGGAGAATACTCCAAGCTGTCACGGATGTGGACTAGGACAGAGTCAGAGCAAAAGCTGAGAGAATCACAGCCTTGGCCTGGGGAACCGCCACCAAATTGAATTGTGTGCGGAAAGCCATCCCCAGATGATAAAACGACTGAGAAGGGACCAGGTCCGACTTCTCCTCGTTGACCCTGAAACCGAGCGACGTGAGCAAGCTCAACAGAGTGGCGACATCCGACTCCAGTAAGGCAGCATTGGAATGCCCCTGGAGGATATCGTCCAGATATGCCGAAGTAGTCACCCTGGACTGTGTGCGATGGAAAGCTATCACATGCGACATCAGTCTGGTGAAGGCCCAAGGAGCCAGGCTGAGGCCAAAAGGCATGGCCTTGAACTGGTAAACTCGCCCCAGAAAAACGAACCTGAGATACTTCCGTAACCCCCAATGAATCGGAACGTGAAAGTAAGCGTCTCGCAGGTCGAAGCTGGAAGCGAAATCTCCCTGGTGAATTGAACGGAGGACCGAACTGAAAGTCTCCATGCTGAACTTTGGAGCAATGATAGACTGATTCAGGAAACTCAGATCGATAACCGGTCGGAGTCGGCCGTCCTTCTTCGGCACCAAGAACAGGCGGGAATAGAAACCCAATGACCTAATGTTCTTGATGACCTCAATCGCCCCCTTTGTCAGGAGATTGTCTATCTCCATGGACAAAAGTTCCCGACATAAAATGTCTGAAGGAACTGTGGTTGGAAGAGGCAACCTGGACAGAGTGGGGTGCCTTCGGAAGGATATTCGCAGCCTGGACCAAACAACATCTAACACCCAAGGATCGGATGTGATGGTGGCCCAACAGTCTGCGAACTCTGCTATCCTTCCTCCAACCTGGGACGAGTCGAGGTGAGGACCTTCATTTCAAACCCCAACGAGGCTCGCGAGAGGAGAAAACAACTCCTCAACTGAATGAAGAATCCTGGGACTTCCCTCAAGACTGCCGACGCTTACCCTTACCCCTTGAGTAAGAAGTAGAAGCGGTGGCAGAAGGATCAGCCCCTTTGCTTCGCATAGGAAGCAGAGGGTACTTGTTAGGCTTGGAACGGCCCCTGCCTACCCTAGAAGGCTGATCAAGCTGAAGAAACAGCAGCTGATCTTTGGAATTACATAGGACGTCATCCCGGACCGTCAACACAGAACCATGGAAAAGTTGAGGACCTGCCAAAGAAGCAGATCGAAGAGTAGCGGACTACTCCTCAGGAAGGGATCGGCCTGTGTCCAGCACAGAGTCCCTTCGAACTAATTCCAGATTAGCCGTGTTACAGGCATGCGTGTGAGTAAGATGCATGAGCGCCTTGGACAGCACACGCAAAGGAGCCTGTACCTTGTCAAACTTATCTGGAGGCAGATAAGCAGCTAAAGCTGAGATGACGTGATCGGAGAGAGAAAGCATACCAAGCATCTCTCTTGATAAGCCCAATGTGGACTCCAGAGTCGTCATCGGAATGACGGCAGACTTGGACTTGGAAAGCCCGAGGGAATTGGAGTCCTGATCCAAAACCGTCAAAAGTCTGGTAGACCGACGGATTGGCTGAATCGAAGGAATGATAACGCACCGGAGGCAAAAAGGTGTCAACCCTGGTGAAGAACGGAGCCTTCATAGCCTTGGAACTTAGCTTAGAGTCCAAGGCTGAAAATGCTTCAACCAACTGTACCGACTGGCACGGTCGAAGACGCCCAGAAGCGGGATGCTCCATAGGCTGTTGGCGCGCGACCGATGATCGCGGCCTGACTGACACTGTCGACTGGTTAGATGGTTTGAGATACGGAAGGAACCCAAACACGAAATCAAGAGCTGCCCCCAAGTCCGAAGACTGCTGGCTCTCAACATCAAGCATGTCTGACTCTTCCCCTGAGTCGGAAGACACATAGCCCATCGTGGGAAAACCAGCCGATGCCTCCAATGGTGTCAGAACACCAGGGGGATCAGAAAACGGCCTGTTTCCAATCCCGGGAGGCGGTGCCATGGGGGGGGGGGGGGGCGCCTGGAAACCACTTGCTGCCTCGCTGGAAGCAACGGAAGGCTCTTTGACAGAACCTGAGTGAGTAAGGAGAGGGCCTCCCTAAGCTCACTGCCCGTACTGGCCGGTTCGACAGTGGAACGAACCGGCAAAGTGGCTTCATCTCTGACCCTCTTAACCAGCGAAGGGTCACGATCCTCCAAAACACCTGACGAGGGACGACGGGTGGCAGCCGAAACGTCTGAAGGCAGACGTGTATAGGGGTGTGACAAACCCCGAGGATCAACATAGCGGGAACTCATGAGAGTCACCGCGGACCTCTGCAGGGCAGAAGGTCCAGGCTGCAAAAGATGTTGGTCCCCCAAAACTGGTCGAGTGGCCAGAATGAGTGGACGGAAATGCCACGGAGTTCATAGTGTCCCACTAAGAACATCCGAATCCAATGACAACTGTGGTGCTCGACGGCGCAGAGACCACAGCTGAGGGTCCGGCCGGCAGCCACTTCCAACTTCGCCGAGTTGAAGTCAGGGAAGGCCGAGGCCGATACCCCCACATCTACACAACCAGACACCGCAGCAGACCACTGCAGAGTTACTGTGTTCAACAGCTGAGAGGACACAGTAGGGGGTTCAGTCGGCAGCCCCATCCGACTTCGCCGAGTGGAAGTCGGGGAAGGCTGAGGCTGATACCCCACAACCACACTACAGACATCCCTGCAGACCATTGCAGGGATAAGCCGAGGCCGGCTAAAAACGGTGCCCAATGACGTAGACAGAACAGCAGTAGCAGCAGATACGACGGGAGCTGTTGGAACTGGCGGAAAAGCGGAGAGAGCCACCAAGCTCAGCCTCCAAAGGAGAAGTCACAACCCTAGTGACAGCCTCAGATGTCGACTGGAGAAGGCGCATAGTCCCGGAACCAGGCATCTCTTCACCAGAAATCCAACAGCTCCCGCAGTATCCACCACGGTAAAAAACTGCACATTCCCCACGAAAGGGGAATAACTCTCACCAGACATGGTCGAGTCGGGAAGCCCCGGAACGACAGCATTCCCCAACCCCTGCGGGAGTGGGAGGAGCTGCACATCCCCCACGGAGGGGGTCAAACTCACACCAGATGTGGTCGAGTTTGGGGGTGGGTGGGGGTGGGTGGGGGTGGGGGGTGGGGGGGGCAAAACGACAGTGCCCCCCCCCCCTCCACAGGGGCTGGAGGAGTTGCACATCCCCCACGAAGGGGGTAAACTCACACCAGACGTGGTCGAGTCGGGAGGCTCCCGAAACGACAGCGTTCCACACCACCCGCAGGTGCGGAAGAAACGGCCACAAGAACGCACCAAGGCGAGGGCAAAAGGAATTGCCCTAAAGGAACCGAACTGCAAACAACAGAGGTGAGAGCAGTAGAAGAAAAAGGTGAACTCAACAGAAACAGAATGAAGAAGAACACCCTCAACTACGAGAGGTGGCAGAAAAAAACCGGTGGGTACAGGACAGAACCCAGACGGTCGACAGGGATAAAAAAAAAACAGAAATTCAGCCCTCAACAGAGTGAAGAAATCCTGTCCAGACAGTCCCAGACTGACACCAAACTCCAAAAACAATAATTCATCAACCAAAAAATTCATTGTCGAATCGCGTGATGTCGAAAACAAAACATTCGCGAAAACGGAATAGTAAATAATATACAATGAGAATGTGGTTGAAAATATAAACGAGAATATATAAAACACAGTCCTGTTATTATACGATCTTCAGATCCATAAATCCAGTCACAGGAAAACCATTATCGATGAGTTAAAATATCACTGTTACTGAGCAATGATGGCACACATCCACCACGTGTGCGGATAATCAAAAGAATGACGAATTGACGCATTGCGCACTGTTTTACGGTAGTCGTGGATTTGTACTATGGAAGAGCGTCCCATACTGGGTGTGCGCCGATGGCGCTCAACCCAGTTTTGGGTTTTTACACCACTTTTCTTTCCCAAATCTTGGGAAAGATTAAAATAGAGAGTATTTTATCCGAGTTAGGTTCTTCCACTGTAGTGCAAGCCTGTAGTAAACAATTGAGGTAGGTTGGTAAGAAACTGAAATATGCAAGAAAGTCAACAGCCACCTTTTTTTCCTTTGCAAATTGAAATTCATTTTGAATATGAAAACCTTGGAGCAAATCTACCACTACCAGACTTTCATTCAACCCTTACTAGATCATGGAGCATAGTGTGGGACTGTGCACTTGAATATTTTATTCAAAATCTTCACCGACTTCAACTTGTGTCAATGTTGAGTGCATTATCACAGGCACAGACTTCAGCTTGTGTAAATGTTGCGTGCATTATCGCAGGCTTAATACACTTTGGCTCCGCACATCAACTTCTGGCTGAAATTGGTGGCCCTCCCTGTTGAAGTGACGCGAAAAGAAGAAATACTGTGCTCTTCTCAAAATTATCAACAATGAAACTCCAAAATACCTCAACGCATTCCTACCCCTTAAACTGTATGATATCTCAATGTACAATCTTAAGTTCACAATCCCAATATATTCATGTATTTTCCCTCAAGAACAGAACATTTTAAAAAATCCTTTTCCAGTGCACTGCAAAACCTGGAAAAATTACTAGAGGTACTCACTAGAGCCGCAACACTAACAGCGTTTAAGCAAACCTAAGCACAATTTAACATCCCCAAGCCACCTCCTTACATCTGCGTGGGTAAAAGAAAGGCAAACATTTTACATTCAAAATAACTAATAACTGCATTGTCTTAGACAATGACAA
The DNA here is from genome assembly GCA_031216915.1 of Pictodentalium vernedei. Lineage (NCBI taxonomy): Eukaryota > Metazoa > Mollusca > Scaphopoda > Dentaliida > Dentaliidae > Pictodentalium > Pictodentalium vernedei. The sequence goes on from CM062293.1 coordinate 378,697,448, forward strand.
GTTCCAAAATGAAAGTGTCAATGCCACTGAAGCTCATCTTTACCAAGTACATGTAGAGACTGAACTAAATTGAAAGTTCCAGTAATTCCAAGTCATTCACTAAGTTTGTACAGAAAACAACCCATCCCAATAGCTCATACCTGACATTGTCAAGTTGAACAAGAAGTAAAAATAAAATCAACCCATCCCCACTGATTTAAAAAAGCAATTGGGAGATGGCAGGCAGACAGCCAATGAAGCTATGCCATCTTCCAAAAGTATGTATTCTATGTTGCTGTTTATATGTCACTTATTTGATTTTGTTACTCCCAATGGCCTTACTATATTTTTTTAAACAATGCACAGTTCATGAAGAAGTTGTGTATCCCTGTATAACATTCACAAAACATTCTATGCAATCCTACAGAGACATGAGAGAGTTATGTAGAAAACTCATCAGTCACCACTTGTGCAAGTGTGCGTGTGTACGTGCATGCATGCATTTAAAGTACAAATGAAAGTGTCAATGACACTGTAGCTTAACTTGTCTGTGTGTTGTGTTTGATGAAAAGGATAATGTTCAATGTTTATGAAAGGATTATGAAATAAGACAAGAATTGTGATAATTGGGAACATGTTAATTTCTTCTCCCTCTATGCTATGTTTTCAATAAAAATAATATGAGGTGTAGACTGTACTACAGAACTGAGGGGTGGGTTAATGTGGCCCTCACAGTTGATGTATGTGGCCCCCACAGTTAATGTATGTCAATGAAAGTTACCAAGTTACAGTGAAATTATTCCAAAATGAGTCATCCTTTCAAGTTACAAATAATACAGCCTGTAGACTGTGCTAAGGTTTTTGTACTTCAGTACCTCAGACCTGTGCAGCCATCATGGTTGACCGATCGCAACCAAAAGCGAACGTCCTCATCTAGACATTATACTGAGTCATCCTACCAAGTTAAAATGAAATCCCTTCACAAACATGACCTGTAGTCTGTGCTAAAGTTTTTGGAGTTTTAGGCTCGGGCAGCCATTACGGCTGAATGATCGTGACCAAATGGGGATGTTCCCATCTAGACATTATCCGGAGTCAACCTACCAAATTACAATGAAATCCCTTCATAAATATGACCTGTAGACTGTGCTAAAGGTTTTCGGGCCCCTGTAGCCATCACAGTTGACCAATCGTGACAAAAAGGGGATGTTTCCATCTAGACATTATATGGAGTCAATCTACAAAGTTACAATGAAATCCCTCCATAAATACGACCTGTAGACTGTGCTAAAGGTTTTCAGGCTTTGGGCTCGGGCAGTCACCACAGCTGACAGATCGCGACCAAATGGGGAAGTTCTCATCTAGACATCATGGGGAGTCATCCTACCAAGTTACAATGAAATCCCTCCATATTAAATATGACCTGTAAACCAAGCTAAAGTAGTAATATGTGTGTAAAATCTTGGTGCTACTGTGCAAAATCAAATTAAAACTATTTAAGCAGGTACCCATTTAATTCAAACGTGCCATGGTGGATACAGGCAGTGAAAACAGTTCGCTGTGGCCACTGACATTATGGGCTACCTCCAACAAACTAAACTAGTAATTTGTGTCAATCATGTGTAAAATCTTGGTACAAATATGCAAAATCGAATTAAATCTATTTAAGCAGGTACCTGTTAAATTCAAACGAGCCTTCGAACATAGAGGCAGTGAAAACAGCTCACTATGGCCATTGACATTATGGGCTGCCTCCACCAAGAAAGAAACTGCAGATGGAAATCAAGCAGAGAATCACTCAGATGGCAGGGGAGGGGGGGGGGGGGGGGGGGTCGGGGGGGTTCTTGACAAGCAACCTAACCACCTTCAGAAGAGGACAGAGAAGACCAATGCAGAGATGTACCTTTCAGGGCAAAACGAAGCCCAGGCTGGGAATCACTCATTGGTTCAGAAGACCAGCTGAGATGCCACCAGTCCACTAGTCCACTATGAGCAACAGAAGACCAACATCTATCCACTTATGAGATTCTTTCGGAGAATAAAATTCAAATTTTGAAAATCCTGGGCTCAGAATCTCAGTGGCACCACGATTTACACCACATTTTGTTGTTTATTTGAGCGAGATTGATGAGGTGTTCCCTATTTTAGAGATTGTTGAAAATTTTGATCTGGGAAGTGTCATACCTTTACTTTTTTAGTACTGATAATATATATTTTATTAAAATTGAAAAAATCTGATAATACATCGAGTGTCTGTGTCTTGACAAGGCTCTAAATCTCATTGACAGAATAAGGCATATCCCACCAGTGGTGGAGCCATGGTTTGAAATCCTGTGGTATCATGCTGGTGAAGAGTTTGGGGTTTTGGGGTTTTTTTTGGAGGGGAGGGGGGAGGATGAATCATAGGACTGAGGGTACTGTACTTGTACTGACGGCAGGAAATCAAAAAGAATATTTTCAGATTTGGGGATGGAAGGAGCAAGTGGGATTTGTTTGTTTGTTTCGTTTTGTTTTGTTTTTTTTTTTGGGGGGGGGGGGGGGGAGTGGGCTCCCTAGATACCACTGTAGCCACTACAGCAGCCCACCACAATACATGTATGTCCATTAGCTGAGAAGAGTGGTGAGCACTGAGTAACCTGAGTGACTCACACTGTAGGAGCCTCATGACTTGGGTGACAAATACAGACACGTTTTATGTGTACATTATCCTCTAAAATGTGGATTTCTACAATATATGCTACTCAAAGTTTGCTAAGCACCAAGTATATCCTCCAACTACCTGTTTTACATGTATGTTTTAGTTAAAATATTGTAATGAAAAGTGTATATATTTTTTATTTAATTATATCTTTAATGATTTAAGTACAGAAATTAAGATTTTATTTGTGTTTGATGTTATTTTTTAGCTTTTGAATACGATAACCATGGAAAATGGATATTATTGGTAAAAGAGGAAATTTATCAATTTGCAAAAAAGTTGACGGAGCAAACTGGTATGGGCTCAATATCGAATATGAGACCCATTACTGTTAATTTCAGCTTGACAACGCCTTCTCATGCTCCCAATCAGGTTCCTGGTGGTCCTTTGTGGGATGTTGTTCCATTCTTGGACCAGCAGGCACCAAGCTCCTGAACACTTCTTGGCTGGACTGGACAGGCTGAAATTGCAAGCTGCAACTCATTCCAGACATGTTTGATTGGATTGAGGTCAGGGGATCTTGTTTGCAGGCCCATACGCTCAATCCTCTCCCTCTGTTGGTACTCCCCAACAGCATGGGCAACATGAGGACAGGCATTATCGTCCATCAGAATGAATCTGTCACTCATCACTGCACCTGCATACAATCTGACATAGACATCCAGGATCTCATCAATATACTGCTGTGCAGTCAATGTATCACATTCAAGAACACAGAGCTCTGTATGTCCATCCCTGCAGATGCCGCCCCAGACCATGATTGACCCTCCACTATAACGGTCATGTTCAGCAATGTTGGCTGCATGGAATCGCCTCCTGGTCTTCTCCATACCCTTGAACGCCTATCTGAGTGGTCTAGGCAGTACCTTGACTCATCTGTAAAAAGGACAGGTCGCCAATCTTCACTGGTCCATCCAACGTGGTCCATGGTCCATTCATATCATCCCTGGGCGTGGTTCTGGGACAGCGGAATGTGAATGCATGGTCTTCTTGATCGAAGACCAACTTCGTGCAACCTTGCCTGGATAGTATGAGTCGAAACATTTTCCCCGGATGCATTCTGAAGGTCACTGCAAAGCTGGGTTGCTGTGGCAAAGCAGTTCCTACGGGCCTGAATGATAAAAAATCGGTTTTCAGCTGCAGATGTTGCCCTGTCTCTGCCACCACCATGCCGCCTTACTGATGTGCCATACTGCTGAAATCTTGCCCAGGCTCTGATGATCACCGTACGGTGCACAACAAGGGCTTCACCATCCTGACGATGGGTTGCCCCTTGCTCCACCATCCCTACCACAGCCACATTTCTGTTTCAGACAAATGTTTTCTTACATTTGCATTTGCCATATTCAATCACTAAATCACAAGGGTTTGTGTTGAAATGAAGATTAAATACCCTAAATGTCATGTACATGTAGACAGTACACGAAAGCATCATGAAAATCAAGGGGCACATGCTTTCCATGACTGTCACGAAAAGTCTGCCTGTCAAGAGAGCTAATGTAAACATCGGGGACCATCTCAATACATTCCTCAATCATATCCACCAAAATTATCGCAAATATGTCACAAGCAAATTTCACTATCATGTGTCAAATGTTTGGTGCTTAGCAAACTTTGAGTATGGTAGTATATTCTGAAAAACCAAAAACCGAACCAAAAACTGTTTTTGTGCAAAACCAAAACCGGAACCGTACCGAAACGCAAATTTCAAAACCGACCAGCCCTACTGGAAATTTGAACTTAACTTGTGGCCCCTATGGACTCTTGCCACTTCATCTATCTGGCAATGGTGCAAATATGCAATATATTGCGGCAAACCAGAAAAGCGAAAAGACACCCAGCAAAACTGGCCAATTGGCTTTACTGTCTTTGTTCATAAACTGATCAAAATACCTTACTGGGAACTTGAACTTTACTAGTGGCCCCTGTGGACTCTTGTCACTTCATAAGTTCATCTATCCAGCAATGGGGTGAATACATCGTTTTCTCATTGTTACAATTTCTCTCATTGATTTGTCCACAGGATGAGTCAATACGAGAGAAACTGTAACAATGAGAACAGAACATCGATAAGATAAACTTCATTCATTTTTCCCTAATTTATGCGAGTCTTTTTGGTATCAATAGGCACAGCAACCAATCCTCTGGACCCATCAAGAAATTTAAAATGATCAAATGGAAGTTAGGCAGAACCAAATGGCGACACACGTGTAAACAGACAGGATTTTTGGTGGTGATCTTCAAAGAGACTGCTTTTGTGATCAGTGTTGTATTTCTGGATGCAGAAAAAAGGTGTCCCTATAAAAGGTGACTGCTCGGGAGACTGATACATGTAGCTGAAAAAACTCACCATGCACACTTTCCTTTAAGTTCTCTATTGTGACTCCCTTGTCCAAAGCGGTAGAACTGCTCCTGAGTCTGTCATACAAAACTTCTTCCTTTTCTGATAAAAATAAGTGTACAACTATCAAAACTGAATGACTGAAAGGATATTAATAGAATTTAATACATTCAACATAGAGGGGGGAGGGCAGAGGGGAATAATCTTCTTTTTTTCTAACATGATGGTTTGTTCACCATGAAAGTTACTACCAATGATCAATTTTAAACGTTGGTAGAGAGTAGGCCTTTTGAATATCCCATTTGAAAAAAAAAGTCTTTTGAGAAGCAATGCGTTGGTGTGCATGATTGTCCCTAACACACATGCCAAAGGTTCTACGCAGCTAAGCTTTCTGTCCCCAAGGGCCCCAACAGCAGTCAGATGTTGCTTCACTCAACTAGGCAATACTATCTACCATGTCAGGAAAATGGGGTGATTTCAGTTTCATTTATGGTGTGGAATCAAATATCATAGAGATACATGTAAGTAGGGGCGAATGTTGAATTAGATACTTCAATAAATGCCTTCTTCCCTCACAGTTAACTGAAGTTTTTCAGGTTTTTGATTTTCAAGCCTAAAATATCATTTTGGAGCAAAAATTTCATAGTCCCTACAGATTCAAAATCATTTTGAAAATTTCCAACAGCTGTCCAAGTTGTTGAGATTTGGACATTATATCAGGCATTTTCAACTGCGAGAGCACTCTATCAGGTTTTAACACATCTGCAGCGACCTGACGAGTATCTAACTGTTGAGCAATTGCATGATAGATGCACTGTTTGAAGATCAGATGCCAAAATGTGAAATGATGTGAAGTTATAACTTGGTAACTTCCATGAATAAACACCCTAGATGTCATCGACATAGTTCATGTCATGTGTAGCATTCAGGCATTTGTCCAACTAGTGAGTCCAAGCCAGGAAATAAGCAGACTGTCACCTGCAACATGAGGTCCTCATAGGGTGAATTTAGTGATGCTACCCTGCACAGCATGGTAGCATCACTAAATTTACCCTCTGTGAACCTCAGTCTGAATAAAGGTCTCAAACCTAAACAGAAAGAGGTACCCAGAGGATAAACTGGCTCACTGTATGGGATAGCATCAGTAAATTCACCCTCTGGGGACCTCATTCTGCAAATGACAGACTGCTTATTTTCAAGCTTGCGTGCATCCACCAATCTGCAAGGTGCACATTCATGTACACAATTTTTGCATTGATGGTAACTGGAAAACAATCTGGCATGGGTAGATTATTTTTTATTGTCCTTCCATTTAAAGTTATCAATACTCTGGCCAATAATCGTATCTACCTTCATTCTAATGCCTACATGTAGCATTTGCATACATGTGTATATGTACTCGTGTGTAAAAATGCACACAGTGTCTAAAGCAAAATTTGCTAAGCGTTCACACGTAGTTGAGTAAGGTGTGTATTTTTTACTTTGATTGGTATATAATCAGTATTTTGTTTTTGAAATCCTCACTCATCACTCAGCATTCATGATGGACAGGCTGACATCGTTGTATAGAAGGAATAGGCAAGTCATTCCCTACATTGTAAGTTCAGCATTGATTGCCAGATTATATCAAGAGAAGAGAATGTGGACAAGGGAGCGGTCTTCAGAATGGTGGACAAACATGATCATGCTCAAAACTTTCGATAACGAACAGTGGCTCAACAATTTTCAAATGAAAAACCTACATTCTTGGACTTGTGTTCAGAGCAAGAAGCGTATATTTCTGCAGAATTCAGATGTGTTTGTAAACCCATAGAAACCAAGAAGAGGGTAGCCATTGCTGCGTATTGGAGTACATGTACATACCAATCGGTAATCAGATTTAAATACATATGCAAAATCGAAAGTGTGTTCTCATGACAAGCAGCCGTAAAAGAAAATGCATACGTGTCTATTTCTACATACAAACGTACTAGTATGAGTAAATATACTTTTGCACCTGGTCCTACTTGATGCAAATTTTACACCCTGTGCAAATTTACAACCCTGTGCAAATTTACATAATGTACATGTATTCACAAGAACCACTCTCTTGACCGTATTTGCATAACTGAGTATATTTGCAAATGCATACATGTACATATGTATTAATACTAGGGCTGTCGTGATTATTCGATTAGTCGACTAACCGTCGACTATTGAAGTACTCGACGTTTTTTATTTTTAGTCGATCTTCGTTCATTTTCAAGGTGGTACACGTCTACTAAACGTCAGGGCTAAATTGCATTGTTTTGTGAGGTGAATGATCAATGAAGGTGAATAACTTTAAATATCTAACCACAGTTAACATTCATATCCGGAAGACTGTACGACTGTCACTGACTGTGTAAGAAAGAACACTCACAGTTACTCGAGAAGAATAGATTCTTCTGAATTTCTCCAGTCTTGTACACACGAATGCACCCATTGGAAAACCCAAAGCACGGAAGTGACAAAATTATGACGAAAGTCAGAACATCAGATCACTTCTCAAAGTTCGGAACTTCAGACTAAGATCCAATTTTAACAACTGACGAGGGAAAGCATAGATCTCAATGTTCAAAATTTCGAGAAACTTATTGCAGAAAGGAAACATATGCAGGAACATTCTTTGGTAAATTCATTTTAATTCATCGGCTTCAATCTAGTTCAAACTTGGACCCGCAGTCAGTAATATTATTTTTGGGGTTGGTACGTCCTACAGGACGTACCAACCCCAAAAATTATATTACGGACTGTGGGTCCAAGATTGGACTACATGTAGCTTCAGTCGAGACCGATTTGTTGTTCCCACAACCCCACTTCGTCTGAACACACTGGTGCCATTGTCATTTTCAGAGTTTTACGAACAGAAGAATGATTTGCTAAAAAATCATGGGAAGCGACTATTAATCGACTAACCGTCGATTACTGGTCACGATTAGTCGATTACAAAAAAATGATAGTCGCGACAGCCCTAATTAATACACACTTGTGTAAATCTCGTCTAGAGAATTTGGCTTATGTTATGTTCATGTAACACGCGTTGAAATAGAAGTCTGGTATGACAGTAGCTGAGCGGACAAAAACTCTATCTAAAATTCAGTTTACATGAGGTACATGTAGATTTACCCCCTGGGGTAATTTTGCATGAGTGGTAAACTTTACTCTTATTTTTTATGCGCATTCATGTGTATCCTAAACATGCGGTAGTGTTTTAAGCCATTTTCTTTTCATGGTTGAAAGGACAAGGCATTTAACCCTTTGAACATGAGAGGCCTCTTTTTCGGAACATGATACGTCATAATTTCACGAAGTAGGATGGGCTAAGTGAGTGTGTGGGATAGACAAATCAATATTTTAGCGTGCAGCCAAAGGCTGCACATTGAAAATATTAATTGGTCTACCCTCCGAAAATGAATATGGAATATTCCAACTGCAGCCATTTAACTGACATGGAAGGTAACACCAGAAGGGCTAAGGAGAAGAATGTTTCCTGTTGGATTATCTTTGGGTCTTCTGTCAGGTATCCTATGGCAAAGAAAAGTGTGGGAAAAACCGCAGAGCTGTGTATGGTGATGCGATGTTGTTCTGAAGAGCTCTGACAATGCACAGTAGGTTGAAAATTTCAGAATGAGAAAATCTTCATTCGAAAAATTGTGTGATGAACTGAAACCACAACCTTTTCCAGTCAACAACCACACCCAATAGCTTGTTCACATTAACAAAAAAGTAGGTGTGGCTGTTTAATTGGATTTTGTTATGAATATTTCATGGTGCCAATGGAACGAGGCCCCGGGAAAGTCTAGTTTTTCGTTTATACGACAGTGGAAATCCATTTTCTGGGGCAGGGTTGACAAATGCGATTTGCTCCACCTAATGAGATGGAAGCAAATTTTATTAGTTAGTATTCCGGACAAACTGAAAATTTGATGCAGTGGGCCAATTATACTACTCAAAGTTTGCTAAGCATAAAATATTTGACACATCATTGTGAAATTGGCCTGTGACAGATTTGCAATATTTTTGGTGGATATGATTGAGGAATGTATTGAGATGGTCCCCAGTGTTTACATTAGCTCTCTTGACAGGCAGACTTTTCGGGACATTCATGGAAAACATGTACCCCTTGATTTTCATGATGTTTTCGTGTACCGTCTACATGTACATGACGTGTAGGGTATTCAATCTTCATTCCAACACAAACTCTTGTGATTAATGTAAGAAGACATTTGTCTGAAGCAGAAATGTAGCAGGCTGTAGGGATGGTGGAGCAAGGGGCTACCCATCGTCAGGTTGGTGAAGTCCTTGGTGTGCACCATACGGTGATCACCAGAGCCTGGCCAAGATTTCAGCAGTATGGCACACCTGTAAGATGGCATGGTAGTGGCAGAGACAGGGCAAAATCTGCAGCTGAAGATGGGTTTTTGATCATTCAGGCCCGTAAGAACTGCTTTGCCACAGCAACCCAGCTTCACAGTGACCTTCATAATGCATCCAGGGTAAATGTTTCGACGCAGACTATCCAGGCAAGGTTGCAGGAAGGTGGTCTCCGATCGAGAAGACCATGTATTCCCATTCCGCTGTCCCAGAACCACCGCCAAGCACGATATGAAAGGGCCATGGACCACATTGGATGGACCAGAGAAGATTGGCGACCTGTCCTTTTTACAGATGAGTCAAGGTACTGCCTAGACCACACAGATAGGCATTGTAGGGTATGGAGAAGACCAGGAGAGTGATTCCATGCAGCCAACACTGCTGAATGACCGCTATGGTGGAGAGTCATTCATGGTCTGGGGCGGCATCAGCAGGGATGGACTTGCAGAGCTCTGTGTTCTTCAACATGGTACATTGAGTGCACAGCGGTATATTGATGAGATCCCGGATGTCCACGTTAGATTGTATGCATTTGCAGTGGGTGACAGATTCATTCTGATGGACGATAATGCATGTCCTCATGTTGCCCATGCTGTCGGGGAGTACCAACAGAGGGAGGGGATTGAGCGTATGGACTGGCAAACAAGATCCCCTGACCTCAATCCAATCAAACATGTCTGGAATGAGTTGCAGCTTGCAATTTCAGCCTGTCCAGTCCACCCAAGAAGTGTCCAGGAGCTTGGTGCCATGCTTGTCCAATAATGGAACAACATCCCACATAGGACCACCAGGAACCTGATTGGGAGCATGAGAAGGCGCTGTCAAGCTGTAATTAACAGTGATGGGTCTCATACTCGATATTGAACACACACCAATTCGCTCCGCTAACTTTTTGGCAAATTTGAAAAATTTCTTCTTTTACCAATAATATCCATTTCCCATGGTTATCGTATTCAAAAGTTAAAAAATAATGTCAAACACAAACAAATTCTTAATTTCTGTACTTAAATCATTAAAGATATAATGAAATAAAAAATATATACACTTTCCATTACAATATTTCAACTAAACCGTAAAACAGGTAGTTGGATATACCTGGTGCTTAGCAAACCTTGAGTAGTATATCTGCCCCGTTTGGATTGCATTTACAATAGGAAAAATGAGCAAAAAATGTGTAGCCTGCATTGGTGACTGGGTCCCATTCATTTTACGAGTAAAACAGAGCTTGCTTAAAACAATAAACAAGCACTGCTTCACTCCCCAGGATGCCCACGTGGACCCATTGATGGATATTCACAGTCCAACTCGGTATTAACTACAGTCTAAAAATATTGACAGGGGTGGTCTCTTTATCCATTTCCAATTATTATTTGTACACAGTCTTCACAGAAAGTTGAGGTGCATGTTGTATTGTTGTACTGAAAAACGTCTGAAAAATATGGTGAGTCTTCTGCAAATGTGTGGTCTATATACTCATATCCTCACTGTATTGAGGATTTACAGTTTGGATCATGGGTCAAGGTTAATCAAATGATGACGTTGATAAGATGTTGAAAAACGATTTTATTTTCACAAGTCCTAACATCCAGAATTAAACATTGAGTTGTCTGCTTGCATCTATCTTAACCCCCCTCACACTGATGCCAAAATTGCAAAATGTCAGGAAGCTGTTTTTTCCCATAATGCATCTACAAATTTAACAAATTCAATCTCATTTGACAGAGGTCAATGAGCTCTGTCAAACGAGATTGAATTGGTTAAATTTCTAGATGCATTATAGGAAATTTTTTCTGCCTGAAATTTAGATATTTTGACAATAGTGTGCAGGGGGTTAAACAAACAAGGACAAGAAGATACAAAAATAGACCAATGTATTAATCAGTTTGCCCAAGCAGTATACCATTAAATATTTTTGACACTATGCTACTAAAACAATTAGAGCATGTTATTATAACATTCTGGGGTTGTACAACTTCAATTTTATTTAGTGTATTTGTCTGAGTACACCTTTTCATTCTTTAATGTTTTATTTAGCTTGCACATGCAATTTCGCCAGAGTGCCTCCAGGGTCGTCTATGGGAATTTCAGTGTTATATAAAGTTCGTCCAATGGCCTTCCCTTACTACTGTCAATAATTCGTCCCTTGTGTGCAACAAGAACAAGGAGCCATCTGAAATGCTTTAGCCCCCTCCTCTCCCTAAATTTATGTTCCAAAATACTCTTGCAATGAAGGAATTGTGTTCCAACATTTTAAAGAGCATAATATAGAAGAGAAAAACTTCTAAATACCAGTGAATAGAAATGCAGTATAGGTTTTCTGGCTGTGTGTCTGAATGGTGATTTGGGAGGGGGTTGGAAGATTGGAATCTTCCCTGCCCCTAGTACTATGACATGGAACCATGGTTTAAATAAATGTGTTAACAGGATAAGGTAGGCTGTTAGTTAGCAGCTGCCAGATGTTATAGTGTGCTCCTGGGAAATACACTTGCTCAAAATATGAATTTGCTTGCATTGACAGACTAAATTTTGGCAATATCAATATATAGCCTTTATTGCTGACATTGACAAAAATGTTACCTTTCAAAACAATAAAACAGTTTTGTAAGGTGTGTGGTCCCCCAAGAAAAATTAAATGTGAAATAATCCCCCCCCCAAAAAAAATGAATCTGGATTGGAAGACAAAAAACATATTTCCTATAATTATCCCCAACTCTACCAAAGAGACATTTTACCACTTCCATGAGATAAAAGAGTCATGTTTGCATTAGAAACCAACTTTTGGTTTCGGCTGATTCAAAAACATAGGAAATTTGCTCTTTTGAGGAAAAATGGCCAAACTTTGTCAAATGGCTTTAAAAACTGTTATTGTCTCTAAAAAAATTTTCTAGTCTGTTACCTACATTAAATAAATTAGCTGAGAGGGATGAGAATTCGCAGCTTTCTTTAAAAACTACCATAATCCCAAAATAAAACTAAAATCTGCATCAACACACAATATTTTTGGAAATGAAAGTGTCAATGACACTGTAGCTTAACTTGTGTGTTGTGTTTGATGAAAATGATAATGTTCAATGTTTATGAAAGGATTATGAAATAAGACAAGAATTGTGATAATTGGGAATGTGTTCCTTTCTGTTCCCTGTATGCTATGTTTTTGATAAAAATGATATGAGGTGTACACTGTACTAAAGAGCTGAGGGGTGGGTTAACATGACCTCACAGTTAATGTATGTGGTCCTCACAGTTAACGTAGATCAACAAAAGTTACCAAGTTACAGTGAAATTATTCCAAAACGAGTCATCCTATCAAGTTACATTGAAATCCCTTCATAAATATGGCCTGAAGAGTGAAGACTGTGCTAAAGGTTTTCTGGCTTTGGGCCCCTATCACCGTCAGTTTCCCAATTGCGTCCAAAAGGGGACGTTCTCATCTAGACATTATATGAAGTCAACCTACCAAGTTACAATAAAATTCCTTCATAAATATGACCTGCAGACTGTGCTAAAGGTTTTTAGGCTTTGGGCTCGGGCAGCCATCATGGTTGAATGATCGCAACCAAAAGGGGACATTCTCATCTGGGCATCACTTGGAATGATCCTACGAAGTACATAATGAAATCCCTTCATAAATATGACCTGTAGACTGTGCTCAAGGTTTTTGGGCTTCGGGCTCCTGAAGCCATCACAGTTCGCCAATCACGACCAAAAGGGGATGTCAACACTTAGGCATTATATGTAGTCAAACTAACAGGTTACAATGAAATCCTTCCATAAATATGACCTATAGAAAATGCTAAAGGTTTTGGGCTCGGGCAGCCATCAAGAATGATCACGACCAAAAGGGGACGTTCTCATCTAGACATTATTTGGAGTCATCCTACCAAGTTACAATGAAATCCCTTCATAAATATCACCTGTAGACTGTGATAAAGGTTTTAGGGCTTCGGGCCCCTGTAGCCGTCACAGTTGTCCAATCGCATCCAAAAGGGGGCGTTCTCATTTAGACATTATATGAAGTCAACCTACGAAGTTACAATGAAATCACTTCATAAATATGAACTGTAGATTGTGATAAAGGTTTTCAGGCTTTGGGTTCAGGCAGCCATCATGGTTGAATGATCACAACCAAAAGGGGATATTCTTATCTGGGCATCATCTGGAGTGATCCTATGAAGTTACAATGAAATCCCTTCATAAATATGACCTATAGACTGTGATCAAGGTTTTCGGGCTTTAGGCCCCTGAAGCCGTCAGTTGACCAATCACGATCAAAAGGGGATGTCATCATCTAGGCATTAAATCGAGTCAACCTAACATGTTACAATGAAATTCTTCCACAAATACGACCTACAGACTATGCTAAAGGTTTTTGGGCTCAGGCTGCCATAAAGGATGAATGATCGCAACCAAAGGGGACGTTCTCACCTAGACACTATTTGGAGTCGTCCTACCAAGCTACTATGAAATCCCTTCATAAATATGACCTGTGGACTGTGCTAAAGGTTTTCGGGCCCCTGTAGCCAATACTAGCCATCACAGTTGCCCAATCGTGTTCAAAAGGAGGACGTTCTCACCTAGACATTATATGAAGTCAACCTACCAAGTTACAATGAAATCCCTCCATAAATATGACCTATAGACTGTGCTAAAGGTTTTCGGGTTTTGGGCTCGGGCAGTCGTCACGGTTGACAGGTCGCGACTAAATGGGGAAGTTCTCATCTAGACATCATCCGGAGCCATCCTACCAAGTTACAATGAAATCTCTCCATATTACATGTAAATATGACCTGCAGACTGTGCTAAAACATTTTGGGTTTTGGGCTTGGGCAGCCATCACGGTTGACAGATCATGACCAAAAGGGGACATTCTCATCTAGGCATTATACAGAGCCATCCTACCAAGTTACAATGAAATCCCTTCATAAATACGACCTGTAGGCTGTGCTAATGGTTTTCGGGTTTGGGGCTCGGGCAGCCATACCAGTTGACCGATCGCGACCAAAAGGGGACGTTCTCATCTTGACATGACCCCAAACCTGGATATGAAATTTCATGACAATCAGACAAGAACTGCGGGGTGTAGCCTGTACTAAAGGAAAATGTGAACCGACTCACAGACTTCTGCACGTGTGATGGCAATAGCTTATCTTAACTTTGTCAAGTTAAGCTAAAATCTGTTTCATTTAACCATACTGCAAGCAAAACAATGACCCAACCCCCACGAAACAATATGAATGTCAATTTTTTTTCAAAAACTGGGGATGCAGCTATATATTTCACCAATATAAAAGGACTCTGCCATTTTATCTTAACAACTGATGTCAAATTTTCTTCTACCTACTGATGTGGTAAAATATAGCCCTCAATAGGAACATAAATTAATTGATATTGACCCAAAACAAACAGTTTCGGGACATTTCGTCCCGGGACGTTTCGTCTGAAAATGACAAACAGGACGATTCGTCCCCAAAATCAGGTCGATTCGTCCCAACAATGTTTTCAGAGTATCGAGACAATTCCTCCCAAATGAATTTTTTATATCGAATATCAGGATGATTCGTCCCAACATTCATTTTCATGGTATCAGAGCAAATCGTTCTGCATGCAATTTTTTCAGCAGATTATATATACTTTATAGTGAAGAGAAAATTTGTCCCAAACCATTCCTCAGAAAATGGGCGATGCTGATGGAAAAAACAGCAAAAAATTAACGGAAAAAAATTGTTTAGTTTTTTTTATTTTCAACTTGAATTTATTTTTTTAAATAAATACAAAAAACATGTTGGAAGTCTTAAATTACCAAAATAAAAATGACCTGGCTCTGAAAAGTGACAAAAAAGTAATTGCATACTCAGTGGGTGTTTTCTACAAATATTTTTTTATCGAGTGGTGAAATGTGTTGTGTAATCTTTGTTTTGGGTTTTTTTTTCATTTTTTGGAAATAAAATATTGTCAAATGAAATAACAAAATAATATAAGCAAGCACACAGTTTGCTATTAGTTAATTATACTACTCAAAGTTTGCTAAGCACCAAATATTTGACACATCATTGTGAAATTTGCTTGTGACATATTTGCGATATTTTTGGTGGATATGATTGAGGAATGTATTGAGATGGTCCGCAGTGTTTTCATTAGCTCTCTTGTCAGGCAGACTTTTCGTGATAGTCATGGAAAGCATGTACTAGTACCCCTTGATTTTCATGACGTTTTCGTGTACTGTCTACATGTACAGTACGTGGAGAGTGGATTGTAACTAAATCACCCGTGGAGTGGAGTTATCACCCAAACCATAACTTTCAAATTTTGTATATATCGATTAAAAACACAAGCAATGTTTCAGCCAATGGACCTCCGGGTTTAACCCGGAGGTCCATTGGCTGACATTTTGCTTGTGCTTGTTATGCTTTGCAACAAATTTGCAATTATTGCTTGGGTGGAATCTCCACTCTGTGGGTGATTTGGTGATAATGCACTCTTCATGTACTGTACATGACATGTGTAGGGTATTCAATCTTCATTTCAACACAAACCCTTGTGATTTAATGATTGAATATGGCAAATGCAAATGTAAAAAGACATTTGTCTGAAGCAGAAATGTGGTGGACTGCAGGGATGGTGGAGCAAGGGGTTATCCATCAAGTCAGGTTGGTGAAGCCCTTGGTGTGTACCAAACGGTGATCACCAGAGCCTGGGCAAGATTTCAGCAGCATGGCACACCAGTAAGATGGCATGGTGGTGGCAGAGACAGGGCAACATCTGACCGTTGTTTGATCATTCAGGCTCATAGGAACTGCTTTGCCACAGAAACCCAGCTTCGCAGTGACCTTCAGAATGCATCCGGGGTAAATGTTTCGGCTCAGACTATCCGGGCAAGGCTGCACAAATGTGGTCTCCGATCGAGAAGACTCTGTATTCGCATTCCGTTGTCCTAGAACCACCGCCAGGCACGATATGAATGGGCCATGGACCACGTTGGATGGACCAGAGAAGATTGGAGACTTGTCTTTTTTACAGATGAGTCAAGGTACTGCCAAGACCACACAGATAGGCATTCTAGGGTATGGAGAAGACCAGGAGAGCGATTCCATGCAGCCAACATTGCTGAGCATGACCACTATTGTGGAGGGTCAATCATGGTCTGGGGCGGCGTCTGCAGGGATGGCCAAACAGAGCTCTGTGTTCTCGAATTGAGCGTGGTACATTGACTGCACAGCGGTATATTGGTGAGATCCTGGATGTCCGTGTCAGATTGTATGGTCAGATTGTATGCATGTGCAGTGGCTAGTGGGTGATAGATTCATTCTGATGGATGATAATGCACGTCCTCATGTTGCCCATGCTGTCAGGGAGTAGCGACAGAGGGAGGGGATTGAGCATATGGATTGGCCAGCAAGATCCCCTGACCTCAATCCAATCGAACATATCTGGAATGAGTTGCAGCTTGCAATTTCTGCCCGTTCAGTCCAGCCAAGAAGTGTCCAGGAGCTTGGTGCCACACTGGTCCAAGAATGGAACAACATCCCACAAAGGACCACCAGGAACCTGATTGGGAACATAAGAAGGCGTTGTCAAGCTGTAATTAACAGTAATGGGTCTCATACTCGATATTGAACCTATACCAGTTCGCTCTGTCAACTTTTTGGCAAATTGAAAATTTCCTCTTTTACCAATAATATCCATTTCGTATTCAAAAGTTAAAAAATAATGTCAAACACAAATAAAATCTTAATTTCTGTACTTAAATCATTAAAGATGTAATTAAATCAAAAATATATACACTTTTCATTACAATATTTCAACGAAAACGTAAAACTGTGCAAAATTCAGGAAAAGCTATGCAATCATTAAATGTGCATAGGGAAATGTGATGCACATTCTCAAGTTCTACATCAATGAGTCAGGCCTGGCCGTTTGAGGAGAGCTATTGCTCCAGCTCTCCTTGGCTCCCCTCAAATCATATTGAGGAGAGCCATAATTGCCCTCCTTGAACTGTAATGGCTCTCCTCAAACTTTCAATTCCCTTATTAAAAAACGTGTATAATTAATATAAGTGTGGAATAGCTCCCCTGAAACAGATTTAGGGGAGCCATAGCGGTTCCCCTGGATTTTTCAAAAGGCCAGGCCTGTCAGTGAGTATTAGTCCTAACTTTTAACTGCTTGTCTAGTAGAAATATGATGGCTCAATGGCAAGTCAGCAGTTCATGGACCACCAGGTAGAATACCCGGTGGTCGATCAACTGCCAATTTGCTTCAAAGTCCTCAAGTATCCACTACGGTAAAAAAGTTAATTGGGGAAACAAGCCCACTCACACGATGGCAGAGTACCAAATCAGTATGTCTGTACCGTGCATAGATTAGATTTGGTACTCTGCCATCGTGTGAGTGGGCTTCTCAAGTAATGCATGGATGAAACAACCTGAAACGAAATCTACAGTAGTGAAAGAGTTCAAAGATTCCACATCTGTTGGTGCCAGGCAGCACTAAATTTACAGACCCAGTCACCCAGGTAATGCTGCAGACTGAATGCAATTCTTTGCATTTTTTTCTTCAGGTAGACCTACAACTAATATACATGTAACAAAGTGTCAAATGCTTTCAACAAAAGCACTCATTGTGATTAAATTTGAAACATAAAAATGCTAGATATTTTTTGTAAATGTATAGCATTCTGCTATGCAAATAAACAAAAGTTGTTTTTATCCCTGGGTGTAGCCACTACGTCCAGATCAATGAACTAACATTGTGTCTTATGAATATTTTGCAACTTTTGTATAGAAAACGCCTCAGTTTTCAAGGCGGGTAACTCTAATTCAAATATTTAGTTCAGCAATACCTGAAAATGTTGTCAAACTCACGGGATGCTGTGACTGAATGACAACGTCAACGGCTCAAGTATAAAACCCAGTTTTGTAATTACAACATATTCATGTGAAAAGTCCACATAATGTCATTTCTTCTGGTAATTAGAACAAAAAGGTGATGGGCCTGCCGAGAAATCGAAATTTCCAAGAAGAGAGAACAGAAAACAGACGGGAATTCCCAGATGCTCTTTTTCTTACATCGCTGACAGCGACAGTATGACGTACTTCATTCAAACTGGAGATGGGATAAACAATACTTACCGTTTGCCGCTTCATTCATGACTGTCGACTCTAAAATAAGAAGGAAGAAATTGAGAAAACGCCCCGTAATATGCCCTTGTGATATGCTGATAACAAAATGAAAATTGAGAAACCGCTGGCGGATCGGATCGCTGAACTAACCCACAGCCACGGAGTATAGAATCAACCGGAGAATCTACTCGAGTCAAAACCTGAAATTAGCCCAGTTTCTGTCCCCCTGGCGGTTGGCGTCAGTTTGAAGCAAAATGTCGTCTTGCAAATGCGCTGCTAACAACTGCGATAATACTTAAAAAATACTGTGGGTGGGGGTGTCATTTTATTGCATTCCGAAAGATAATTAAAAGTTAGTTGACAGAATAATTACAGACCCAATTTAATACAGTAGCACACCGTGTTTGCCAGACTATCAAGTTTTATGCATAAAAATGCCGACTGGAGCAGGCTAGAGAGAAGAGTGAAAATCTTGAATGAAATGGTTCGTTTGACCTTCAAGTTCAAATTATTTGCAGTACAACTCGAAAATAACACGACATGTGCGGTGTATATGTATGTATATGTTTGTTGCTTTGTTTGTGGTCTACTATGAATGTGTGAATTTCAGACTCCATTGTTTTTCTCCCTTCCACGTTTCGGCCCAATAATTTTCGTGTACTATTCGGCCTCCCATTGGAGGTATATTTTTAGTATTTAAAAAGGAGGGAGTGAAAATGTCTGCTCCCACTCCTACCGAAGGCAGCATCTAATATATGAAGTATATAATTAAATATCACAAATTATCCCATTTATTTATCTAATTATTCATTTGGGTTTTATTACACTTTCCACATCCAGGGAAGTTTTACATCTGGAAGAAACTGGTGTACCACTACCAGTAGCAGAGAGCCATGGAAAATCATTGAGTAAAGTTCTACCAGACTCAAAGTTCTAGATACTTTGTGAAAACAGCATTTTCAGTTTCTTCCCCTGTAATTTGGTTCCCTCTTGAAAACTTATGACAGCAATTCAGCCCTAATAAGTTATTTATCAGTTGTTACTTTCTGTAGGTAAGGCTATTTCACAACCATAATAAATGTATAAAGTTATCAGTGAAGTTCAATAACCATAATTTATAGAATAATACAGAGTGCTACATACAGTAGCATGTGATCTCCTCCCAATATTACAGGTGCAAAATTGTAAATTAACAAATTTGATTGGAAGTCCATCTGAAAAATTACAGAATCTGCTCAGAACATTTTGAGAACATAATGTTCTGTTCATGAATCCTAATGATTGGAAAAAAAAAAAACTGGTTGGGAATGCAGTCCCAATTCTGTTTTATGTTCCCAATCCATCTACTAAACTCTTGACTGAAAAAGAAAATTATCAAAGAGAAAGACCGAAGGTCTCCAGCTCAAAACACAATGTATTGAAGGTAACAATACACTCCAAGAAGGAAACAGATGAGAGCTCTTATACAATATCAAAGAGTAAATATCAGTAGGGTTAAAAAAGTGACTGAAAACTTTTAAAAGGTAAATTTGGAAAAAATAACATTGATCAAATTTTGAAGCAAGTCTCTGTTTCTACCAGAAAAATCTGCAAACACTCGTCATTTCTCAGGTAAAAATGTCAAAATGACACAAGAAGGGTTACCGGTGGAGAGATGAAGACAAAATTAATAGCTCTGCAGAAATATTATTATGTTGATACGCGGGAAGACAAGTCATCAAATATATCGTTCAGCTCTTTGTCATTATCTGCATACATGGAAATGTCAAATTCCAAAATTTTGACCTATAAAAACCTAAAACAAGTCAAAAAAAAATCTAAACACAATAGGACAATTATCAAAGTCATGTATCTTTGAAAAAAAATGTTTTAACAGTAGATTAAAATGTTTATTTTAGCATTTGCAATTTATATTTAGTAAGATAATAATTTGTGTTACAATTTATTTATTATTTTCCAATCAAATGTCATGTAAGTTACAAGAATAAAACATTCCGGTAATGGCACATGAAACAGTGGTAGGAACACAAAGCTCTGAGAAGTGTCTCTCAACATTTCTGATTAAAATTCATGTAATTTTTACTGGTTTGAAATTAAGGCTGAATGACATCCTCATGTATCAATTTCAGTATGGAGGGTGGGGGCTGTTTTCGGGTATGTAGCAGCAGCAGCAGCAGCAAACGTTTTAGTGTAGGAGAGACATGATGTGACTACAAGTATCTAGGGGTAAATATAAACATTACGGGAAGAGGCATCTACCAAAACCACACAAATAAATTCATTCTGAAGGGGAAGCGAATCCTTAACCAAATGAAACTTATCGGGAGAAAAGTTTCGATAAGGTTTTTGTGGAGAAACAGCTACAGTTACTAAACTGAATTCATGTTTCATTGTTTGTACATTTCCTGGGTGACTAGGTGATTTGTAGATATTACTATTTTATTTGAGAAACTCTTATCTAATTTGACTGGGTTATTTTTTGTTTGAACTTCAAAATCATTTTTCAGGACCGGAGAGTGATATATAACAGAAATGTGGTCTACTGTGAAGTTTGAGAAAGTTAAAACCCCTATACTTTATCATGTTCACCTTTTACCAAACAGGAGCAGTAGATAACAGTATAATTATTTTTCTGAAAAATCTCCTCAAAGTCTTTTTGGGGGGTACCACAGCTTATGACCTCTCTCTCGTCTATCATTGCAAAAAAACATGTAAAGCTTGTTCCATTTAGGGGGCATAAGGTTTGTTTTGTTTTGTTTTTTGAGAAAAAAAGTAATAAAATTTGAATGGAGATTTCTTTATATAATAACACAGGAAGATTTTACTTATTCATGAGATAAAGGATTGCAAAAGGAATTCTAGGAACACAAATCTACAATATATGATATGAAATGATGAAAGAATGAAGTTAAAAAATGTGTGGTTCAGGACAAATGAAGACACTGGAACAGTTTCTTGGAAGGGGCTCTCATTTTCCATAAACTGAACAATACAATTCTTGGGAGGAAATAGAGACTTGAGACAGGAGGCTTAGTTGGATGAGGGGGATGAACAGTCATTACTGTAAATGAAAGACTCGGAGGGAAAGTGCAAAAATTTTAGACAAAATTAGTGTCTGAATTGTTGAGGATCATGAGGGAGAATCATGGATGAATGAGTCAGGTGCTGTAGGTTTTGCTCATCTGAGAATCATTATGGATCAACAATTGGCCAAAACATATTCATCTGTGTGGTATTAGGTTTCTTTCTGTCAAAATCTTCAGCATAGGCCATTCACAGCACAGGAAGGTGGTGTGTGTGCTCTTTTTAGTTCATTTCATATGAACATGACTTATCCACCATGTTAATGGCATGTTATAGTGCGAGATACTGAAAATATTGCAAAATCTCAGAGATAATCTCAGGAAAGTTTATGCAAACAAAGTTTTTATTACTTTTGATTGTACTAACCCAAGTTATTCACAGGTGGTATTCAGCTCTTGGGAATCAATATTTTAATTTCTCTAATCAGGTTTGTCCTATGAGATTGAAACTAATTTCTGAGTAGTAGAACCTATTTGATTCATATCCTTTTTCTTAAACAGCTGCAGAGCTTTTCAGATGAAAGAGGATGTTTTTTTTTCCATAAATTGTCCCAGCATAACAACATGGGATGAGCAGCTGATAGTTTGTGAAATCAATATCTATAAAAAAATTATTATTAAATATTTTACAAGAATTAAAATTTATAAGCCATTTTTCAATAAATATTGTTTAAACAAAAAAAACTCTGATAATTTTGCAATTATTCATTGAAAGGTGCCACTGGCACTTAACAATGAATAATTGCAAAAATATTAGCAAATATATTACAAGAATTAAAATTTATAAGAAATAATTGTATTAAGAAACGAATCAAAACTTGTGATATATTATATTCCATTAAAATCCTTTAATTTTGCAATAATTCATTGTCCGGCACCACAGGCACATAACAATGAATAATTATTAGCAAATAGATTACAGAATTAATTATATTAAGAAACGCACCAAAACTTATAGAATATTAATTAAATTTGATAAAAAATCTTATAATTTTGCCAGTATTCATTGAAACACACAACCTTGCTTAACCATAAGTAATTGCAAAATTATAAAAAAAAAAATTAAGAGAAATTTTTATAATTGACAAAGTATAAAATTAGTGCAAATACATAAGAATTTATGCCAAGAAACGTGTTTGGAAAATGTGCTATGTTGGACATTTAAAAAATGCCATGCTAACCAGTATTTCATACGGCATAAATATTATTAGAGTTATTTTCCATCACATGTTTTGCGATTTCAAACACTGGCGGACGATTTGGGTAAAAATGCAAGCGGACGATTCGGCTGGCAACAATATCCGTTTCCCGTTTTGAATTACCTGTTTCAAAGTTAACAAGAAAATGTACATTTTACAAATAACATTATTTGTTTTACTGCAAGGGTCTGTCCATTTTTATTTTATTGGTGTATCTTCCAATTGAACGGGAAGACTTGCTTATTCGAGCTCAGCCCTGTGTTTATTCTGAATGCGATGTGTGACGAATGTGTTTGTGTCTGAGAGAGAGCGAATGAGCCATATAGCGTACGGCCAAACAGCGTTCAGCAAGAGAAATCCCTTTTTCTACAGCATACTTGCAGCTGCATATTAGATGTTTGAATGCGTTTGACGGTACGGTAAAAAAAACAAGACCGACTTACGAAATAAAACTATCGTGCTCAGTGTGGTAAAGTACGAGAAATGTACACGAATTTAGGGAATATGTATCATTTTCATCCATGGTTATTAGTTTAAAAATACGAACTAAAGAAGGTAATTTCGACTCCAGTACTTACATTCTGTGCGATTTATCGCATACTGGGTGTGATTTTTATTTTTTGTACCGAATCTTTGTAAAAACGTCTGTTTTCTATGAAAAAGTCGAATTTTCCCCATAGCCTCAGTGTTATTTTGGAGCGATTCTGACGCCAACCGCTAGAGGGCCAGATAAGTTCCGATAACAATAGAGAGTATCGGGAGTGAACGCTCCCCCTAACCTCCCTGCCACAGCCATGAACGCTGTTTGGGTCACGTTGGACGCAAGTGCTTCAAAAATCCGAACTCGAATCAAGAGCAATGCGTTGCAAATCTACAGATGCCCGGAAGTGACCTGACTTTTCTTTTATCAAGGAAATTGCGACAAACGTTTCGGTTTTTAATAAATACAAGTTGACCTTTTACCAAGAAGTGTTGTCTTCACCGACTCAACTCAATCAGGAGGAGGTAAGGGCAGGAAACACCCGGGGTGTGGTACTTTGGTAAAGGTCTACCCCCCTCTCTTCAATTCTTAGCTGAAAAAATTAATCTGGGAAATCAAAAACTGAACGAAAGAATTGTACAAGCTGCTCCCAGTGATCGACAACCATCCAAAAATGCAATCACATATTTTTGTTCATCTTAAAAATCAACTAATTCTGCCTTTTTCTTTTAGCAGGTACACCAAGATGCTTTTTGTTCGATCTCTAGCACCCCAATAATCGCTATGGAAACTATAACCGATATGGAACACAGTAACCGCTATGGACGCTGAACGTCCTCCGCTCCATCCCTAAAAGTGGTCACCCACTTCCAGGGAGGCGAGCGCTGGTCCTGCGCCCCGCTTCTACCCCCTTTTAAGCGTCTGTAGCGCATTTTTGATCTAGGCAAATAGGTTCCAATGCAGGCCTGCCCCGAACCAGGTAAGTTCGGGTCTTTCTATGGGTGGTCCCAGAAAGGGGCCGCTGTCGTCGTCTATCCAAAAACACATCCAAGGTGGAAAATTGATTAAAACAGCCTGAGGCAGATTATACTTGCCAATGATAGCCCACCATCGCTCCATGATTTATCTTCGAAGTGGCAGACTATACTTGCCCGAAAAAACATCACATCACCCTCGAGAAGAGGTAGCGCCTTTGTGAGAGAACCCCCTCTCGCTCTGGTCCTCACCCGAGGGTTCAGTCAACAACCTACACAAGGATGACCCAACACTCTTCCTGATCATCTTGCCTGAGACATCTGCCGAGTACTCGATCCTTTTCCTCTTTCCACACGCCTAGACACGTAGCTTCCAGATCTCAACAGCCACGGAGGCTTGAAAGGGGTTTGCCCCACAGCGTTCTTTCGCGCCTTCGGCGCTCGAAACCATTTCATCATGTGCCGCAAGAGCAATGCATTGCGAATCTACAGATGCCCGGAAGTGATCTGACTTTTCTTTGATCAAAGAAATTGTGGCAAACTATTCGGTATTTTAAAAATACTTGGTCCCTACCTTTTTGCTGTTTTATTTTCATTCCATATCATGTTCCCAACAAACAAAAAATAATAATTGTTTAATTTTCAACAATTCAGTTTATTAGTTATTTTGCAAACATTTTTTGTGGTATTTGCGTAACATACGCCTACTGAGAAACAAAATCTCCACCTTGAAGTGGACTAAAATGGGAGATCTCCAAAATGGTTTAGTGTCAGTAAACTCAGTATAGTAAGGATATGGTCTCCGAACGTATATTAACCATAATGATTTATCCCAAGTTTTTTTTTTTCTGGCCGAGTGGCAGAGTGGCGCTTTTTATACTACAAGCAGAGCGAAGGGGGGAAGAAAAGTGTTACTATTGTCACGCGGTCTCTAAAATGGGTTTATAGAAACCATACAAGGGTTAAATCCAATTGTTTTACTAAATTTATTAAAATGTGACGGCGAGTAGTGAAATGAAAAAAGTTCAGGAGACCAGGTATTTTTAAAATAAACTGCCAAATGCTGAGTCTCCTATTCTTCATCTTTACCATATTTTCGAAGCCCGGAACAACGCGTACATGCCATCAAGTTGGGAGAAGACAAAATAGGCCGGGTTCTATTGTCTTTTTTCTCATCCTTGATTGAAGAAAATTGGAGAACGATTTTGTTTCCTTCTGAATTCAAATTCACTATGCATGAAATCAGATTGAGACACTGTCATGAAAAGACGAGCAAAAACAAACCTCACGCCATTTACGGGGCTGAAAATAGATTGAGTCTATTTATGAAACTAGGCCACACCCCTCGAGGAGAAGTTTGTTAATTGCGCAAATCTGAATCAGTGTGTATTCAATGTTCCAATGTTATGTCATTATTATCAATTCATTGCGCGCTACCTACATACCAATACCATTTTACACAGCCTATAAGGGAGCATGATAAACTTGAAACAAAGACTGTAAGACGTGGCCGGTCACTAATGGCTATTTGTAGTCACTAGCGCCCACAAACCTGTTGTCACGTACTGACGTACTGCGCATATATGATGTCATTTCGTCTTCCTGCAAATCTGTTCACATTTCCCTAAATATAATTGATTCTTTGCATGAAGTAATATAAATCCAAAATGGTCTAAAATCGTTCTTATAATTTCTAAGTATTGATAATAATAATACTAATAACATGATTTTCGCAGGCGTCGCTTGGCTCCATTACTGGACCTCCATCTGTGATTAGCAGCCCCTCACCCATTAAGGGCCCTCGGCTATTGCCTCGGGATGCTAATGACTGCAGGGCTGCTAATCGCAGATGAAGGTTAATAATGGAGCCCAACGCCCTCGAAAGTTATGTTACTCAGACAGTTACTGAATATTTATTACCTCTTCAGCGGGCGTTCCTTTGGCCATTATCGCTCATTTCTTGGGCATTAATACGCGTTAATGCCCAAAGTCATCACGCGACGTGCTGGGCCGCTTATGGTATCTCCTTCCCATTAGCGCCCGGTGGTCCGACACCTCACGTGACCAAATTACGCACTGTTCCGAATCTTCTGTTCCGCTTTGTAAGTTCGGATGCCGCGTACGTGAGAAAAACAAACCTCACAGCTGTTATCTCGGTGATTATGCCAATTAAAACGGTTTAAACCCTCCCTACTGGAACACGAGGAGTCAAATAACGATTAAAGATCACTACTGATATATGTATTATTCTGTTTTGTTTGGGATTTTTGTGAAGGGGGGGGGGGGGGGGGGGGGTGTTTTTAATTTTTTTAAGGGACACACTAAAAAGTGTAGTCCGTGTCTGTGTCCGAGAAAAAGTGTAGTCTGGAATTAAATTATCATTTTCTCCTTTATTTGTCGGTTGTTTTCTATGAAATTTGGAAAGCATACTCATGGGACGATACGAAATATATATGCCAAAAGAGAAGTTTGTACGATGTTGTTTTACGATGTTAGAAGACATTTTCTCTTTCAAACGCACTAATAAGTGTAGCTGACTCGGCGCCGTGTTAGCTAATTAATTGGTTTACGCTGTGTTGACACAGCGAAGCGGGCTGGTAATCCTGGTTCTTTTTATGATTATGAGGAGATTAACTTGGGGTGTGGATGGAAGAAACAACGAATAATTTAATGTTCAGTATTTTATTGGATAAATACAGGACATAAAGGATATAGCATAGCACAAAGATATAGAGATACAGCACAAACATGAACAAATAACAAACATATATATAACAAGCAAAAGTGAATTTAGTTGGTATGTCGTTCCGAGTGTTTTGTGGTTGGATTCCCTTCGACAGTGGATAAAGGTGTGGATCGTGTTTTAAAACCAGACGAAATAAGAACAAGATTTTTTTTTCACCTAATTATTTATAATTCCAAAATTTGACATCATTTCTTGGGAAGGTCTCAAGCACGGAGACCTACCTCACAAATCATGTCAAGTGTCGCGATTACCAACAAACACGTGGAGTACGGTGGTAACGTTCGCTTGCATGGTTGCTGCTTAGTTTTGGCATTACCGCGCGGTCTCTCAAGATGAAGTGTTTCATTGCCTATATAGTGAACTAGGGCAAGTTGTGTTAATGTTGAATAATATACTAATCTTCGAAGTAGGTCGTCCCCATTTTTGTCGCCAACGCAAGTTTTCATCTGTGAAAAGAGATGAAAAATGAATTTCGTAAATTTATACAGATGATTTTTGGGGTTATATGGGGGATATACTTCAGTGTAGGCATAGGCGTACGGGCCAAGGGGGGCTGGGCGGGCTGAACTCCCCTTGAGCCGGGCGAGGCATATATTTTGGGCATTCCATGAGAAAATGTTCCAGGGTCTCCACTACTCCACAATTTTACAAATTCCAACACCTGACATAATATCTTTGGAAGCTTTCCACGAGAGCTTCCAAAGAAATAATGTCAAGTGTTGGAATTATCAGTTTATTGTTTCTGTCTCCGCCCACTTCATTCTTCACTCAATGTGCAGCGCCCTATACTTTATTTCAATGTTTGTTTCTCGGCCCCCATTTTGGTGGAAAATATTTTAATTATTGATTTAGCAAAAAAAACCCTTTAAGGGGTAATTAATTTTTTTGTCGGGGGTGGTGGGGGGGGGGGGGGTTGGTATTTGAAATTCCATTAAATTTAAACATTAAATTATTCGTTGTTTCTTTCATCCACACCCCAAGTTAATCTCCTCATAATCATAAAAAGAACCAGGATTACCAGCCCGCCTCGCTGTGTCAACACAGCGTAAACCAATTAATTAGCTAACACGGCGCCGAGTCAGCTACACTTTTTAGTGTTTGAAAGAGAAAATGTCTTCTAACATCGTAAAATAATATCGTACAAACTTCTATTTCGTATCGTCCCATGAGTATACTTTCCAAATTTCATAGAAAACAACCGACAAATAAAGGAGAAAATGATAATTTAATTCCAGACTACACTTTTTCTCCGACACGGACACGGACACGGACTACACTTTTTAGTGTGTCCCACACGGGCACGGACACGAACTACACTTTTTAGTGTGTCCCTTTTTTTAAGATGCCGATGCTTGATTTTTCCTTTATTTATTTCGTGCTTGGTTTTCAGAAAAACTTTAAAAAGTGAATGCCAACATCTCATGAGTATTCAAAGTTGAACTCTTAACTTAATTGTTCATTTTCTATTCTCATTGAAATGTCAGTATATGTCTTGATTAAAGGACGTGTATGTTGAATAATTGTCGGATTCGATTAAACTATTGACATGCAGCTATTGAGAGGTTCAATTCCTTCCTCATTATTGGTAATAATACTAATAACATGACTTGCTCGGGCATAACGGTTCTATTATTACCACTTTAATAGCGACCGTTCCCTTGTATATTAACGGAGTTTAGTGGGGCGGTGAATCTCAGTAATTCATGGCATATTTCAATCGGAAGCGGGCGGCGGACCATTAATGAAAATAAACTTCATTAACGGCCCGCCGCCCGCTTCCGGTCTTGGTAATAATAGTAATAACATGATTTTGTCGGGCGTTCCGGTTTATTAACAGACCTCAAGGACTGAATAACAACCCTCTGGCTTTAATAAACCCTCGGGTTTTTATTCATTCCTCTAGAGCCGTTAATAAACAATAATGCCCTTCAAACGCTTGTCATTGTTATATTAGCGGCCCACCGGAACGATTATCAGCCCTGTGTCTTATAATCAGCCCTCGACTTCGTCTCGGGCCGCTTAGAAGACCACGGACTGTTAATTATTTCTGTTGGGCCACCAATGAACCGTAATGCCCTTGAAAATCATGTTATTGTTATATGACTAAACAGTTAACTGGTCGGTTACGAGATACCCTTGCCAACTTGGCGCTGCAAACACGCCCCCACCACCCTCCACCCCCCCCCCCTCCACCCCCCATTTCTTTAATTTCTCTAATCAATAACAGCATTTGAAAACAGATAAATTTCAATCGCCTGTCTAAATAAATGTCTAAAGCTATTTATTTATTTCAGCTCACCGTATGCTCTTGGGGCAATATCGTGGCGATAAAACAGTATTTTCACGAAATAAAACAATACATTAACCCTTCACCCAACGCAGACGATATCATTTTTAAAATTTTTCAAAACATTTCAACAAAACCATATCATGTGACCCCTCATTGGAATGAGCTCAAAATATTGTGCAAAATTTAATTTTTTCAACTGCTCAATTCGCATATTACGCGGGCGGATGCGGGCGATTCGTTATAGGTAAAAGGTTAAAATCAGTAAATAATTAGACTATCACGAGGAATAAATATGTAATGAGAACTGTAATAAGAAAACGCCAATCTGTTGTGTAGACATAAAGAGATAATGCAGTTTAAAAGAATAGAAACAATTGAAAATTTATTAAAATGTTGATTTCATTGTGAACCCACAGTATTTCATGCGAGCTTGTGTCATAAAATAGGTCTCATTATTTAATGGCGGGCATGTTCGTCTGATATAATTCTAGAGAATGAGAGCACTGCGATTAATCTGTTGGAGCATTTGTCTTTAAACCTGAATATCGACGGATCGAACCCGACCTCGCCATTTGCTTTGTGTCCTCAGACAAGACACTTATCCCTGTGAACCCTGATGGTACTAGTTCAGTGCCATCAATTGAAAGAGTAAATATTCATTAGGTTTTTTAGGGAGGAGGGTGGGAAGGGGGAGTGGCCAATAGCATCTGGGGGGGGGGGGGGTATGTTCCTTGCACATCTATAGCCAATATAGTATAAAATACAAGCCTGTGACTGAAATTGTCACTTGCAAACCATCGTTTGGTTGAAGTAGCAGATTTTGGTGGTCCAGGACCTCTCCAGCTCGCCCAGCGATGTCGAGAAAATTAAATGCATGTATGGCGGATTTCCGACGCAAAAAAGGAATTATTTAATTAAAAACTAATTAAAGCAGAACTGTTGTATAAATTTTGAAACAACAATTAAATCGGTTGCAGATTCAGTAAAAAAATCGGTGTTAAACACATTCCACTTAAACACTTCCATTGCAGGTCGATAAACTCGATGCGTATAATTTATAAACACCACGGTTTAATCACTAAACATGTGACGCGTCACATTTTTTTACAGTGATACATCTCCCAGCCCTTATCCATCACCCAACTATTTTCATCTCAGTCTATATATAGCCTGCCAGATCCGCCCAACCCCTATGATGTCTCCCAGCTCATGTTCCGCCCGCATTGGGACCACGGCCAACCCAGCCCTGCAAAGCCTCTCAGCCCGTGTCCAGCTTGTGACCGAGTTTGACGTTGGTCTGCCACTTAGAGAAATATACTGCCAAACTAAATACCATGAAATCATGTCTGCTATATATATATATAGTCTACCCTGGAAGATCTTACCGACGAGATACTTACGGAAATGCCTGATCCCACCCAGTGAGGCTAGCCCCACCAATTCTCCGAGCCTGTGTTCAGCCTGGGGAGAGGTGTGTTAAGGAATGGAATCTCCGTAGTTTTATGGCACAGAAGAGATATCTAACCATATCTGGGAAAACAAAACAATCCCCATGGCTAATGAGAGGACGAGCCAATCAGTGTGTCCGAAGAGAGTTGTCGGTGCTTACTATGCCAAACACAACTAGAAGATTAAACACGGGTTTGTTCCATACCCCAGCCAGGGGTGTAGTGTTGGTGTATGGGATAATTACAGGCTACGTGGTGTCTGTGGTGGCAACGCATTGCACGTGCGCCCGTCTGCGTCGCACGGAAGTCCACGCTACAGGACACAATTTGCTCTAGTATTCATCGAACTCAAAGATAGAGGCTGGTATCGATACTATACATAACATCCTTGTTGGCAACAGATTCACGTTCGGTTGTTGCACGAGCTTTTATATCGCCGTTCTACTGGAGCCGGTATCCATTTCCCTCATCACTCATCTCTGAGTACAAATCTCTGTTGCAATGGTTTTTGGCCATGTGGGAATACCTAAATGGTCACTGGCCAAACGTATGTTGGTATCCCGTAAACGCAGAAACCATAATGGTCCGATTCAAACAATATTAATCAAGGTGTTCAGAAACCTGTTATTGTTATTCTGTGTTCTATTCCGTTCAGTGTGAATTTAACGTCATCACTTGTCATCAACGCAGATAATGATGGTAAGCTCTTTATCGACGTGATGTCGACGCCATATTAGATCCGGTATATATATTTATTTATTTATTTATTTATTTATTTATTTATTTATTTATTAAGGTTTAACGATACTTTAACAGCCAAGATCATATCGTGTCGGTGACAGCTTTACGGGAGGAGAAAGCCGGAGTACCCGGAGAGAACCACCAAAGAACGACGAGCAGCAGCCAGCTCCCCAACATCGTTACTCCGCACTGCGGCACAGGCAAATCCCGCCCTGGTAACGCAGGAACGAAATCGAGCGGAGACCCCCCCCCCCCCCCGCCCCCCCACACACACACCATCCCAATCCACGAGTACCCGAATGACTATCGTACATCCATTAGAAAAATATATGGCAAAGAACTCAGGCAAGAGTTTCTTCCTGGCTGGCATTTTGTTTTGGATGCCTTCTGCTTACCCAGCAGTAGTCTCATGCCGAATAGAATATAGGGGGTTAGTACATTCCCACTGTACTAGACCTTGCGCAGTTTGTGCCCTGGCCCAACGTTGATCGAATCCCCACCTTCCAGCATCAGCATCGGGTTTCCTGTACACAGCCCACTTGTTGATGCCTCTTGATAGTAGTTTATACTGCTTCTATGTGACCCCATTCGCTAAATACACTATTCCAAAAAGTAGGGGATATGTTATAGAAGTGAGATATATGAAGAAATATATTTATACCAAAAAGACAGTTGAAGCATTGCAATGTGACATCTGGTGAATGATTTCGGCGATACTTGGGTGCCTGACAAACACACATTCCACGCATTGTGCTGTAGAAGACATGGACGGTCAGTCAAAGAATTTACCACATTGAGTCCAATACATCAATACCTTGTAAATCCTCGTCGGTGTGCGAGACTAGCGCGGATCCTACGTGGTATACTCCTCACTAAACGTCCTACATCAGCTTGACTGATGTTATTCCATTCCTCCTGCAGTGCAGCGGCGAGTTTTGGACATTGGTAGGGGGATGTTGGCGTTGTCGTAGGCGTCTGCCAAACATACCCCAGACGTGCTCGATTGGTGAAAGGTCCGGACTTAGTGCTGGCCAAGGCAGTGTAGTGATGTTCTACTCTTGGAGGAACTCTGTAGCGACACACGGGCCCTGTGTGCTCTTGCATTGGAAAATGAATCGACGGCCGTGACGTCGCGCAAATGGCACCACATGAGCTGCTAACATGTTGTCACGCGTATCCAATACCATTTTCTGAAAATATCAATATCAGTTTGGATATCCCGACTTTTTGTGTAGTATACAAATCTCCAAGCTCCGTAATTTTAGCGGGTGAGGTCGGGCTGAATATGCGGCAAGAATCTCCTTCTTGTATACCCCACCATAGTTGTAATGCATATAGTTTGTTCTCTTGTGCCTGGTACCTCGAAGCCGGATGTATCTCCTTGATCGGCTAGCTGAAGGGTTGTGCACGGCCTCACTATCTGCCATTGTCTCGAATATGCAGGCAGTGTGTGTGACTGATGGGTAGTCTATATGCAGTTCATTTCCTTCGTTATGTAAAATTTGAACTGTGAGCTGGTTGATGCGGCCTGAGGCGAGGTTTTTGGATTGCTGATGTGGGGAAACCTCTGTCCTTCCACTGCCTCATCTTTCATTCTTAACCGACACAACGCTTAGTGGTGTACTTGGTTGCTAGTTGAGAATATTGTCTGTGGTACTGATCTATAGAGATGGACACAGGGCACATGGTAGATTACACGCCACGGCAGCTTGTCTCACAACCGTGTAATGTCTGCTAGCATTTCACCCTTAGTAAACCCCATTGTACGCCTCATAGTTCTTAATTCCATTGTCGCATTACTTACCTTGATTCGCAAACAACCGAAAAGTTTATGAAGGCTCATCTCAGCTCCGACTTTCTGAAATATCTCGCCATTTAGCTCACAAACGTTGTTGCAGCCATCGCGTATTTTTGTAATGTCCTCACCATGATCATTAACGTCGACCCCGGATACAGGACTCGAAATGCATTATTATCAAGCGCAGCACTAATATTGCACCACAGATGGTAGTATGTTACCTCGGCAATGATACACTTAAGTTCTCCAGCCCACGAGCTTCTGGGCAGGAACACCTGTTGAATGCCAACTACTGTCACACTAACATAAATTAGTATAATTCCTTGTTTGAATGAAGTCCTAAAAGAAAAGTTCAAAGGCCTTTTTCAGTTGGTGAATCTTCGGCGCCATTTGATGTGTGTGATGATCCGATTTTGTTCTGCATGCCGCAAATTATGAAGAGTGACTGATATAACTGATCTTCCTTGTTTGTTAAGCGGGAATGGTACTTTGCACTTGCTAAAAGCACTGCACACTGACTACAATGTTCTGTAGCTCAAGGAGCTCATTTGCTAAAAGCACTGCATGCCATACTACAATGTTCTGTAGGTTCAAAGAGCTTGGTTAGTTCTTTACACCTTACACAAAACTACGACATAACATAGTTGAAATGTCTCTTCTACTTGTTGCACAAAACGGTGACTTTTACCATTGTCGTTGATACTCCACTGTCGAGTGTGAAATCTACTTCAATCAGGGTGCTTGTACAACGTGCATACCTCCCTAACTTCTTGTCTGCCCTTGACGTACGTCAACACACACTCTTCGGGGGAACATTCTTCCACGTGTATTTATTTGAATCAAATCAGTAGGAAAAGAAATGAAAATCCTAAATAAAAAATGACCTGTCAATGGCAGTTTTGATTGTAATGTTCCAGACCTACCAATTCTGCTGATGTACTGGAAGTAAGGGAAAATCGTGAGAACTTCGAATATTTCAATTAACCCCAACAATTCAACTTGTTCACCACAATACCTGAGTTCTGTGACACACACCCCCACCTAAGATGAACTTCTCTCGTTCATCACATAAAACACAGAACTCCACGAAAATTGATATGACCTGAGACAATTATACTAATACATCGAAACTGTCACTACTCTACTGGATACTAATAATATTAAATGAATAACACTAACATTTAAACAAATTATAACTTGAAAGAATGATGGATTACTGCCTACTCAAAAAGTCTGCTGCCACATTATGGGACCCTTTTATTGCTTCTATCCTGAAATTGTAATTCTGAAGGAGCATTGCCCATCTCAGTGGTCTACTATTTTGAGTCTTTGAATCCCTTAGATATGACAAAGGAGCACAGTCAGTCTGAAGCACAAAATCTTTGCCATACAGGTAGTACTGGAATTGCCGTACTGCAAAGCTTATCTCCAAGCACTCCCTCTCAATCACCGAGTAGTTCCTTTCCCTTGGTAATATCTTCTTGCTCGTGTAAGCAACCAGAAACTGTCCATCTTCGTTCTCTTGTAAGAGAACTGCACCCACCACCATATCTGAGGCATCCGATTGCACTATACATTTTCTTTTAAAGCCTGGTAATCTGAAAATCGGAGTGTTTCACAAAAGCACTTTTAATAGTCGAAAAGATTTCTCATGTGGGAATCCCCATTTTACTATATTTGACTGCTGCGTTTTGGTTAAGTCTGTCAATGGAACAGCAATTTCTGAGAAATTGGGTATAAACCTCCGATAATACCCTGTCAAACCCAAGAATGAACGTATCTGTTTCTTAGTTGCTGGGGGTCAGCATTTCTTATTTTCTCCAGTTTTTCTTCATCCATGGTCACAGGACCCTTAACCACTCGGTGTCAGAGAAAATATACTTTCTTATACCCAATCAGGCATTTTATGGCTTTATGGCTAACCCTGCTGCTTTTACTCTGCTAAACAAGTCCCTGAGGCTTTCTAAATGACGTTTCCAATTGTTAGCATGAGCTAGAACATCGTCGAAATTGTGTTCAATGCCTGTACAGTCTTTCAACAATATCCTCATCATTCGATTGAACAAGGCACCCGCTGTCAACAAACCGAACGACATCTTCTGGAATTGAAAGCAGCCATCGGGTGTGGTGAATGTTGTTATCATCTTGTGTTCTTTTTTAAAAGGTATTTGCCAATAGCCTTTGCTGAAGTCAACTTTACTGAAATACTTAGCCTTATGAAGCTTGCTTAGGATACTTTCCATGTCACACATGGGCTCATTATAAAATTTCGTCACCATGTTGATTTTACGGAAATCGATACAAAACCAGTTGGACTGGTCTTTCTTTTTTATCAACACAACTGGTGAATTATATGCCGAATTAGATGGCTCAATGATGCCTGCTTCGAGCATTTTAACCATCTCAGCCTTAACAGCCTCACTTTTTTCATAAGGAAACTCAACGATCTTACCTTGATAGGTTCCTTCATTGTCAAGTCTATTGTGTGTTTGACTACATTTGTTGCTCCAGGATTCTCATATAAAATATCCCCGAACTCGAATATCAGGTCTAAAGTTTGTCTCTGTTGGACATCGGTCAGCTCAGAACTTACCTTCAAATCATGATACATCTCATGACCGCATACACTGCTCACCTCAAGTAAACTCTCATTATCCACCACCCATGTTCATTCTCTGGTGGCGATGGTTTCTCCCCTAGTCTTTTTGTCTATGGCTCGCTCCTCATATGGCCTGAGAAGGTTAATATTTTATGATTATTAGTTGGAAGCATCACAGTTACCTTTTGACAAACCTTTAGCTTTCCTTCCTTGGACCGTTTGTCACAGTAATGCTCGTATCTATTTTGTGCCTGTAATAAGCTTTCCCGAGCAAGTTTACATGTCTCCTCGAGTGAACCTGAGCGGTAGCTTTGTAATTTACCTGTACAGATTTTTCAATCAAATTTTTAAGATCAAATTTATGCTCTCAGCTTACGATACGAACAGTTATTTCAGCATTGTTGATCACAGATAAAAGGACTTTCTGATTTTCGTTATACTTCCTGTTTACATCCCCATGACAACCATTGATGTTTTGAGAACAAATTGACCTGTTTTTCTGTATAAAAATATGCCGGATACTCAAAGAAAAGAATCATCCAGTCAAAATAGAAATGACAAGGAGAAAACTAACGCTGATAGTGGAGATAAATGTGGAACATGTTTGGATGAAGTAAAGAAAAGAGACTCAGGCATCGTGTGTATTCTTGTGGAACATGGTACTACATCAAGTGTCGGGACATTACTAATGCTGACTACAAGGTCCTTCAAATCCATGTAAAACTGACGAACGCCTCTCAGCCCTAGAAGAAAAAGTGAATATGTTAATCAGCATTGTGAACAAACAGCAATCAGATAAGCCGAAGAGCTTAAATTGGTTGATGATAAAATCGAGTCAAAAGTACAGGACTGTTTTCGTGAAATGGAGGAAAGACAGAAAAGGAAAAAGAACTTGATTGTGACAAACATTCAGGAAAGGATGAAAGATGGAGTAGATGATAGGAGAAAAATATGAGAGAATCGCAAACTTAATTACAAACCTTGATAGCAGGGCAGAAAAAGGAATTAAAAACTCTTTCAGAAATGGAAGAAACACCGAAAAACCCAGACCAGTTAAAGTCATGTTTCACTCAAAGGATTGTAAAGACTCAGTTCTTAAAAATGCAATAAGACACAATAAACTACACAAAACTGATGGGAACAGCATTCATTTTAACCTTGACTATACACCAATAGAAAGTGCAAAACAAAAAGAACTCAGACAAAAATTATATGACACAAGAACGAAATTCCCAAACGACAACTTTGTCATCAGAAATGACTTGATTGTTAAAATCGAGTCAAGTGGAACCAGGGCAAAGAAGAAGTGACAATCAGAGAAGGATACTGTACAAATTGTAAATAACTGTTCAAGGCCATTTGAAGCACTATGTGCATATACAAATGCCGATAACTTAAGGAATAAAAGAGATGAATTTGAATTTTTCATACAGTAAAATAAACCTGCAGTGTTCTGCATCACAGACATTTATCCAAAAAAATCCCCATACCACACAACCAATTAAAAATAGTGAATTACAGCTAACTGACTGTGACGTTTTCATAAATAAAAACCTTCATTGAGGGGTAATAATCTACACAAATAAGTTTCTAAAAGCTCAACCTTGTGACTCCTTAAACAAAATCGAATTTGCCGAATCAGTTTGGTGCACTTGGAGAAATCACCAGAGTGAAGAAATTCTGATTGGCTGTGTATACAGTAGTCCCAAAACAATGAAAACTTATTGTTACTCATAAATAATATGGGAAAAGTTAAATCTAACTATACTCTTGTAACAGGAGATTTTAACCTACCAAATATTATTGACTGGTCTTCTGGGAAAACCAGACATAAATATGAAGAGGGGTTCATAGTCTGTATAAACAACAATTACCTACAACAGCTCGTGTCAAATCCAACAAGACATAGAAGTAACCAAGCAATGAATACACTAGATCTGATGCTCACTAATAATCCCATTATTGTCACAGATATATTACACGAACCACCACTTGGAAAAAGTGACCACAACATACTAAAAATCCAACTTCATCAAGCCAGTATAAGTGTTGCAACTTCAAATACGTTGCCTAAACATATGTTCAATGAAGGAAATTATGAGCGGGTGCAGGACCTCAATGAGATGGATTGGGGGTTCATGAATGACATGTCAGTCAACAATACATGGACTTCCATACATGATAAACTAATGGAGCTGATAAACAGGCATGTCCCTCTACAAAATTTCTCTAACAATACAATGAAATACATTTGGGTGAATAGTGAGACCACACGTTCCATGAAAGAAACGAAAAAGGCATTCAAAAAATTTAAGAAAACCAAAAATAACTCGGATTTTTATTAGTACAAATTGGATAGAAATGTAACAACTAACAAAGTTAGAATAGCCAAAAGGCAGTTCGAACAGAAACTAGCTAATGAATGTACTGAAAATCCCAAAGCTTTCTGAAATTACTCAAAAAGTAAAACACAGCTGAAAGAGGCAATTGGAAACCTACATAATCCACGGACTGGTGATATTGCATCGACAGATTTCGACATAAAAACCAAGATGGCGGCCTCTAGTATACAAAAAGGCCGACGGAAACACGTATCACCCTAACAACACGCACTGCGCACTCACATCACGTATCACTGTCGGGATGATGTCACAATATGGCTGCTCACGCGGGTTACCATGACAACCAAACATGGTGCCACTGGGCCTCGTGGCTATGACGTCACTTCTGGGGTCTTGCCAACTGGGCACGTTCGGTTACATGCTATACTACTAGGCACGTAGGAGTGCCGCGGCTAGGGTTTTGTGTGTGTATGGTGGGGGAGGGCAAACATGATATTTGGAAGGCCGTTGTGAGGAGATGGATGCCTGCCCTATTCTCACCAGGGACCCTCCCGTTGTTAAGACGCCTCCCACTGTTACATTAAAGTTAGTTTGTATATGAGAAGATGTTTGGTGCCGAGAACACATGGGATAAAACTGAAAGAAGGCTGACATTTTTATTACTCGAAAACATGACGTCATCATGGATATTCATTAGCATGAATATTTATACATATAAACCATTAGTGAGCTTTACTTAAGCATAATAATGTGACATCTTCCCTTCTTTGAGAAAAAGATACTTGTAACCAGTTGGGTTATGTTTAACAACAAAAGTAAAAAACACACTTGTTCCATAGACACTGGTCACAACCCATGGCCCAGAACCTGATCCATTGATTTTGATCATGGTCTATGGAGCATAATCATCCAAATATTTGGGCGGCTTTTTTGCCCTAGTGGAACGTCTTAACTCCTGGGACTCATGTGTAGAGTTATCATCAGGGGGAGTCGTTGCAATAGCAATTGGGGTTTCACTGACAGTGGTAGACTGTTCAGGGGAGTCCACTGTTGCTGGTGTGTTAAATGTATATGAGCCCACTTGTTCAAAATCAACACTAGGTGGAGTTTCCGAAGTTTTCCGAAGATGTACGCGGTTGCGTCTCAATGTTCCAGTAGCTGTCTGGATTTCGTAAGACCGATGATCTAATCGTTTGGTCACAATCCCTTGTCTCTATTCGCGATATCCCTTTTCAAAAGGTTTCAAACGCACAACATCACCAGGTGATAAAGCAGGCAAGTCATGAGCAGATTTGTTGTAATATGCACGCTGTTTTTCTTGACGAGATTTCAACAATTCATGCGCTTGACTAGAGTTCACTGTAGTAGGTTTCAATAAATGTGATGTCATAGGCATCAGAGTTCTAGCACGTCGATTCATCATTCGTTGAGCAGGACTTGTATCCATGCCTTGGGTTGGTGTATTTCGATACGCTAAAAGAGCTAAAAACTGATCTTGCTTAGAGTCCTTTGCTTTTCGAAGAAGCTGCTTAGCTATTTTTACCGCTGCTTCGGCTTTTCCATTTGCTTTCTGATTATGAGGACTGACTATTAAATGCTCGAAATCCCAAGATTTTGCAAAGTTTCTAAACTGTTCAGATGTGAACTGCGGTCCAGAATCACTTACAACTGACTGTGGTACGCCATATCTAGCAAAATGAGCTTTAAGTTTCTTAATTACAGCAGTTGTTGTAGTTACCGATTCAAACTTGTCAACTTCAAAGAAATTACTGAAATAATCGACGGTAATCAAATAATGTTCATTATTTAGTTCAAAGAGGTCAGTGCCTATCTTAATCCACTGATGAGCAGGCACATCATGATTAATTAGAGTCTCTCTTGAATTACTTGTTTCAAATTTACGACAAGTCTCACAATTTGAGATATACTGTTTAATGTCAGAGTTCATGCTCGGCCAGTAAACACATTCTCGTGCTCGTCGAAGACAGCCATCAATTCCGATGGGAGATGAATGTAGCCATTGCTTTATTTCAGCGTGTAAGCTAGATGGAATTATAACACGATGACTCTTGAAGAGCAGTCCCCCTTGAGAACTCAGTTCATCACGCATACTATAGTAAGAAGCAATTTCACGTGGAATTTCAGTCTGCGCGTTAGGCCATCCTTCTAAAATAAAGTTTGCCAAAACGTTAAGTGTAGAGTCACTTTGCGTTGCACAGCGAATCTTTTGTAGCCTTTCATCACGGATAGGCAAATATTCCATCATATTCCCCTGTTCAAGTTCAGAAAAATCAGTATTACATTGCTCATCCATATCAGAAATGAATGCTCTAGAAAGCCTGTCTGCAAGAATCATGTCTTTGCCCTCAAGGTAGGAGAGATCAATGTCATATTGTTGAGCATACAGTAACATCGACTGAAGTCGTTTTGGTGCATTAGCTAAAGGTTTCCGAATGATTGACACCAGTGGCTGATGATCAGTTTGAATAAACGTTGGTCTGCCGAAGACAAACTGGTGAAATTTCTTCAACGAAAACACAACAGCGAGCATTTCCTTTTCGATTTGAGCATATCGAGTTTCAATCTCAGTCAACGCACGACTGGCATACGCGACCGGTTGATTATTTTGTAATAAGACACTACCTAGACCAGTTGAGCTCGCGTCACACTGAATAGTAACAGGTTGAGTTGAGTCATAGTAAGCTAAGACCGGAGTTTGTGAAACTAATCGCTTCATTTCATCGAATGCTTTTTCATGTTGTTCATTCCAACAAAATGTAACATCTTTACAAGTGTGGCATAGCAGGGTTAAGTACCCCGGAAAAATGATCGTCTAGTGGTTTTTCGTTCGGACTATAATCGTGGCAAAAATGGCCACAGGACAATTTAAGTGTTCAGTCTTTAGAGGCAACCAGTTTCTGTAGAGTCTGCAACAATTCTTGATACTGCAGCCGCAGCGAAAGGGTGAATTCAAAAACACATAAAATGTACTTACAATTTTCTACACTTTTATTAAAACCCTAAGTATAGTTCTTACAAGTTAAACTTTAAATAAATTCTCTCTCTGGTAAATGTTTGAAAATATCAGATATGAAATGAGACTAAGTCGAAAACTATCGCATCGCTCTCATCGCGTCATGTGTCTGGAAATGTTGTCTGGCCTGGCAGCGTTCGGCGGCGCCCTTCCACGAGAATAGGAGAGTGACTTCTTGTACACACCGAAGACCAGAGAGAAGTATCGTCTCGGGTGATTCCGTTGGTTTAAATACGGTTTGAATCGTGTCTACTCGGCAGAATTTACGTCATAAAACACCACAAAACACCACATATACCCCAAGATGGCGGAGAGGTATTTCTTAACCCCTTACTTCCATCCTGGAATAGTAGGGCATCCGGTGGGTATCCTATGCTAAGAGTATGCGTTCTCGCATTTAAAAGGATGTTGGCAATTAATAGGTGTATAATTACAAAACCATTCTAAACTGACGCGAACGTGCAAGATTGCACAATTCTCAGAGCTGAAACTGATACTGGGTGTGTTGAGGTTAGGTCGGGTCAGTATACAATGCTAAAACCTGTCAAAAACGTTCTGATGGGGTTATTATAGGTTAGGCTTTTACTAGCTCATATGCCAGTCATAATTGCAAATACTGTCAAAAACACCTTTTTACAGTAAGTGCGTAGAGTACTTCTGTAGGTCAGTTGCACTGCTATTATGCAATGCAAATATACGAGGAATTGAATAAAATTACATAACTTGGGCTTGAAAACAGCGTTTACTTATTAAAGTTTATACAACAGAGAATTATTACCAAGTAGGACTTGGCCACTCTGATTAACACATTAACACTTCGGGAACCAAGATTCTCGAGTGCTATCATAAGACTACGACGCACCCCACGGAGGTCAACCCGACGCGCTCCGTGGAGGGGCTCCGTGGAGGGCATTTCGTTACAATCCTCCCAACCAAGACGCGAGGTCCGGTAAACTTTTAGCGGAGCTCGAGTCTGGATCAGATGAATTCCAGAATTTGTCAATAGGGATCAGGATAGTGACCAGGATCACCAGGATCACCGGCTGACCAGATCCAGGGAAACAGGATGACCAATCACCTGCGGTGACCAGGATGCTGTCAGCATCACGGTCAACACGGTGACGGGAATCCATGACCAGGATCAGTCACTACCGGTTTTTAGGGAGAAGAAATGCACTACAGGGATTATTTATTACGGACTAATATTATCGGAACGCCTCCAGACAACAGGAATCACCTTTTCTCCTAAGGTATTATATTCTTAATTCCTGAAAGTAATAAAAATAACAATAAACTTTACCTGATTCTGTTAGTGGGGAAAAACTGATAATTACGGGTCGTAAAATCGAAGCTATGCTTCTTCAAAGGAGTTCCCCATAGGAGGTCAAATCGACACAGAGGACAACTTTGTTTTTGCTGCATCCAAGTTAACCCACAGTAGAGATGTACTATCTGAGTACATTGAGGACAACGATATGCTTCACGGGGCCCAACAATGTCCAACAAGCATATTGCACATTGTCTCCCATCTCCATCAACTATATTTTGTCTGGCTTGAAAGATTCGAAGACTTGCATACATTTCAAGCGAATATTGCAAGACTTGATGATTGTATTGTGCATTTTCCCATTCATATGTATGTTCCACCTGCACATGATGGAATGTTTCACCAATTATCATTCGATATTCGCGAGGTAAATCTGGTATGGAGATTTGACTATATTCACTCGGGCGAAATGGACGGACCGGAGTCGATGTGATGAATAGATCGATCCCATTCTCCGATTGATAAGGAATTCATTGATCATAATAAGTTCCGTCCCACCGTGGGTCATTCCAATAACGAATAACACTTATACGGCTTGATCGTGCTGCCTCCCAAGGGGTTGCTAATCGAGCCTCATGTTCGATTACCACTATGTGAGGCATCACCAGTTCGCGTCCTACTTCCGTTGTATGGAGACAATACCGATACAAAACTTGAGTTTGAATTAATTCTAAATGACCGGTGACTTCGTTTAACTGGACCATATCCCACACACGAATTTTGCGCTGAAAAGCGGAAGCTCCGTTGTGAAAGATCATAGGTACAGGTATACGAAATCTCTGTGTCCAGTACTCTAATTGCTCCGGAAGAAAATCCTTAAAAACTATTTTACACTATGCTACAGCTGTGCCGTATGAACAATTCTACTTTCCCCGTTAACGGTTCTTCGTTAGTTTTTAATCTGTTGTCGATAGTGACGAAACTAGGAGTCACGTCTAGAATGTCACTATATAATTTTGACAATAACTTTTTCGTTTACGTTACTTAGATACTTTGTTGTTTGCACAAGAAGAAACTTATACAGTAATGTCCAAAGATGACAACAGTGCCCGACGGCGCGCAGCTGTAGAGGTCGCCTTTTTAACTTCTGTCATGTCATACGCAACTCAAAACTGATGTGGGTCCATTTCAGCTGGTACTGGAAGCTTCGGCTCGTTACCGATACCCCACCTCATGGGTGCACGGCAGTGCGGGCAAGAAGCCACATTGGCCACATTCAAATAAATCCTGCCAAGTTTTTGAAATTTCTGCTAAGCAGATGCAGCAAGGGTCCCCAAGACCCTTATAATGAGTTTGTACTTCCAGAGTCTCATTATATCTGATAATTTGGCTGCGTAAACTAAAACGTTGTAATCGTCTTCCCTCGTGTCGGATTAAAGCTTCACGAAGGAGCCGATACTGCTTTTGCTGTTTCTCTAATTCATAAGTTTTCTGTACATTGCCAGGAGGAAAGAATCGTGCAGGGTGCATT
This sequence comes from Pictodentalium vernedei, assembly GCA_031216915.1. Lineage (NCBI taxonomy): Eukaryota > Metazoa > Mollusca > Scaphopoda > Dentaliida > Dentaliidae > Pictodentalium > Pictodentalium vernedei. The sequence goes on from CM062293.1 coordinate 378,741,510, forward strand.
TGGTGCTGATAAAATCCAAAATCTTCATCATCTTCACTGGCGGGATATTCACTACCAGGGAAGATCTCATGACTCCTGAATGGTCGGACCAAGCCAGGATTGGCTATTAGGTCCAGTTCAGCATCCAATTGATTTCGCCCATGGTCATAATATCGGCCATTCCAACAGGGGTTATTGACACAATGAATGACCTCATCAGGACCGGGACCAGTGACCTCATGGGGTTCAACTTCGACTGGGAACTCCGGAAAATACCAAAGGTGGGGAAATATTACTTTTCTTTCCTCAGAGAGATAAAAACGATAGCCAAGTTGGTGTTGCATTATCTCCGTCTGGCCATTGGCAGGATTATGATGTCTCGTGTTCCAAATACGAATAAACCTTAAACGGCGACGTTGCCATAAATCTTTTGGAAAAGATAGAGAATGACCATGAGAGGGAGACGCTGCTTTATGAAAGGCTGTGCGTTTATGTGCTTCAAACCTTGCCCGTTCCTCATAAGTATGGCAAGGAGTTACAGCATGTTGGTAGGCTTCGCGTTGATGTAAATCGTACATTGCCTGTTCTTCGGCGAATTCTTCAAATTCCAAAGTAGTTGCTGAAGCCATTCCAACAAGAATATTAATCAAATATGAAATAAAATAAAATTATATTTAAAAGAAACCACTATGTTACCAATAGTATTATGTTTATACACTAAAATTTACACTTATAATACGCTCCCCTGGGTTCGTCTGTAACTTGGTGCACTCAATCAACACTCTTTCCACCAACTTTCAAATTTGTTTGCCTTGATACTGGAGTCCTGTGTGTAACTTATCTAATACACTCCAGGAACTCCGATTTTATAAAAATTGTTACACTGCAATGCAGAATTACTAACTTTGGGAAATTTTTCACTTGTAAACAAGACAAACACAGACGACCCGTTATCGTCATGGATCAGGTTTCCAATGAAGGATTATACATAAATTGGGAAACCAGATTCATGAAAATCTTATATATATGTAGTAGTCTACGTAGACTTTTCTGTTTGTTGTTGCTTATTAAAGTTTACACTTCTCAATCTTCACTCTGAAGGTTTTCATTTTGTGTTGGCAACTGATAATGCCGATACACAGTATTTGGGCCTGTTCGGTAATCAAACGTTGACCCTGTGAAATGTCCAACATAATCTGGGTGGTATTGACGATAGACAACAAAGGGTTGAAAACTCCTTGGTCGGCCATCTGAGTGATATCGTGCTCGTCTGCGACGACTAAAGTCACGATATCTTGCACAGAAGGGAGTAAACTCTGCTACATTTCTTCGCATGTGAAATCTATGATGTACACTACTGGTAGTAGCCACCCGGTGACTATAATACCATAGAGGTTCACTTACCTCACCCTGCTCGTTGATTTTTGGATATTGTAAATCAGGGCAATTGTATATCACTAAATATCTAGACCTATTTGCAAAAGTTAAATGAGTATCAACAGCACTGTCATAATAATATATCAACTCTCGCTCAACCTCTATATATACTATATTCAAATCCATATCAAAATATTGACATCCAAATTCATCCTCAATGCCTAAGAGATCTGTATCTTTCATAAAATCTTGTTCATATGTATTGGGTCGTATGATATCTCGATCAAATTCATGAGGAGAGGCCAACGGGCGAGGTGTTCTGAAAAACTCGCTCCTTGCCCACTCCCACGGTCTCGGTCGAATATCGATTATAGGTTCTGAGACAATATTAGTAGATAATGGAGCAATTTGTCTTGCTTCTACATCACTTAAAGGAGGGGTGTGTACGTCTAATCCAAGATCAGCTCGTGCAAGTTCATTTTGTATCACACTGATACCGGACTCTGCAACGTCAGAGTCCAGAACAGTGGTAGAATCACTAGGCAAGGAATCACTTGTAGGTGTGGTCATACTGGAAGAAGTATGTGCTCTCATTGTTATATCATAAACAAACCCGCCGAGTCCATCTTCGTTCTCGGGGTCTCGATGAATAATTGCATCATGGGTTCTAACAGGTAATCTTGGAGGAAGGACTAACGTTTCCACGGTATCCGTAGGCGAATAAGGTGGAAGTCGTTGAAGTCGTTCAGGTGTAGATAGTAAAATGGAGTCAGTAGGAGTTTGAACACTACTTGGAGGAGTCGACAAAAGGTCGGAAGATGCTATAGAAGGTGATGGTGACGCTTCTATTGATGCCAATACAGATACATTATTATCAGAGGAATTGCTATTTATATTTACGTTTATACTAGATGAATTAGTGTCTTGAAAAAGTTCTCGTGAAACAGTACTATTACTGTCAGTTCCAGTACTAACTGTACTTGAAGTTTCATCATCATATAAAGTGTCACGATCATTATAATAACTCTGGTAATCAGGGAAATCATCGAGCCCACTGTCAACACTAGAATCAGATTCTGCCATTTGTTCACTGGTCACTGAAACAAAAACACACAGTGTGTGAACTACTGTTTTTCAGTTTCTTTGTCTATATCAAACATAGTTATGTGGACATTGGCCGAATCCACGTCATGTTGTACACGGGGATATATTGATTTCCTATTAGGTTGAGGAGAAGGTCTAAAGTTTTGAACAGCTTTTCTCATCATGTCTCTAATACTCTTAGGAGGTTGTTGTTGTTGTGCTCCAGTTGGATCAGCAGGAGCTGAAGGCTGTGGTCTAGGTCCCATACTAGTATAGATTTCATCATCGGCAAATGCAAAATTAGACATTTCACTATCATCAACAGCAGAAAAAGTCGGTTTACTTTTATGGTTTCTTAACCATTTGTATATCTGTTTGTGTCTATCGGCTCGATAGCACTTCCAAAGCAGATATAATCCTATTATTAATGCAACAGTCGCGAGAGCGTAAGCCCACTTAGGGACTGCAAATGAGTCCATCATTTGTAAATTTAGCGAGTCAAGTTCATGAATTAAGTCATCCATGGGTAAGTCATCCAAGTGATCTATTCCTTTCGGTATCGTAAACGTCGATATGTTCACCCTCTCTATGACAGGTTTCCACATCTGTCGTTGTAACAACGAGAAATTTGGTAACACTGTCTTGGTAACTATCCGAAAAGTAGAATTATCCCTTTTATGGAAATAACTCGGTAACATTAATTGACCGCTTGATGCCATACATAACGGTTTTAATTCCAAAATTCCAATTGGCAGAAGAATCTGTTTCGGTTTCGGATTTCTTCGTTTCAGACACGTAATTGAGAATCGTAGTGGGACATCTGTCGTGATGTACCACATTCCTTCATCGATTCTAGTACTGAACGGGAGGTCGATATTCAATTGAACTTCCGTTTGACATAAGTTCGGAATTTCTAATTTCATGTTTAAAAACAAAGCTAACATACAACTTGTCGTTGTATGTATCGTTCGTACGGCACCTACTAAAGGACAAAACAACTTATTGTTATCTACACATTGGTCATGTCCTATTTCTGGGACATACTTCGTCCTTTCTTTATTAATAATTAGTATGTCAGATTCAAGAGTATATATTGCTACTAATTTATTTGCAACTCGCGACGCATTCTTAGTTACATTGACAAAGGGTACAGGCAAAGCCTGCACCTTGAACACTTCAAATTGCAAGTTCGAATTACGTAAGGGGATCTTCATAAAGATCACCAATTTATCGTCATCATAAATGGCAGCCGTCGTAAGCAAATGATAATATTGCCATAATTCTGTCGTCAGATCTAGTGGCAACATTGACTTAGCATCTAATTGTACTTGAATACTCAATAATATTGAGGTCAATAGTGAAGGATCCACTATTTTCGGTGATAACTTTCTATCGGCTAGGATATCCATTTGATCATGTAATCCCCGTAGAGTAGTTTCTGCGGCGATTATCATTGATTCCAATCGACTCATTACAAACTCAAGCTGATGATAAGCATGAGTGAAATGTTCAATATATAATATTCGATCTTCATGATTCTGAACTACTTGATTTACTCGACCTTGAAATAATATCAATTCACGCGACATATTTAACATGAATTCTTTATTTTTCAGAATCGCTTCATGATTCATCTTAATGAAGGTTAAACTTTGTTTTTGAATATGTTGAATCATTGCTTGATTAGTACTGACACGTCTTAAATTTTCTGTTATCCCATCTAAATCTGACTGGGATACAGTTCCAAAGAGAAAACTCAATCCTTCACCTACAAAGTCGAACAAACCTCGTTTCTTCCGAGACGGGATTATTGTATGGCCATGTAATCTGCGGTAATCGTTCAGATCCTCTTTTACTCGTTTAACACGATTATTTAGGTATCTGATCTCCTGGTGTATATCCGTTATGATCGATTGTATCGCAACGGCAAGAGTAGAGTTTTCGCCATTTACTTCGACAAAAGTTTGTCGAAAAGCTATGGTTGTAGCATTATACAAACCAGCGGTATATTTCATACTTCGATCAAGTCTGCGCACATATTGTATAAAAGGTTGGAGCTCATAAACAAACATTGTACTCCAATCACTAGTTACCATATTTACTTCTTTCACTTTCTTAAAAATCACATTGTTTCTAATAATAGTATGTCCATCTATTATTGTAGTCGTAGTCAAAAGACCAACTAATAACATCCAACGCAACATCTTGCTCCTACAATGAGAAAGGAAGCAAGAGTTAGCGTAATGAGTAATACGCGATTCAATTACTTTTACTCTGACGATTTACTTCCGGATGTAAAAGGTCAGAAAGTTAATCCAACTACAAGAGAGTCTTAGTCAGTTCGCGAGGCTGACAAGAGTTCACTCATAGTTTCGTTCCAAACAAATCATAAGTCAATATAATTTTGTTACTCATTTTACACTTTCTCTCATCTCTCTCAAACTTAAGGAGTGGCACCATAGGTGTGACGTTTAGGTATCATTAGTCCTGTGGTAATATTTAATCACTAGTACTCCAGGCAGAGGGTACCATAATTGCTCCTAATTCTAATTTCTCACCTGGTTCGTTAATCTTATTATGATCTCGTAACACAGCTTGTATACAAGAGATCATCTCAGTTATATCTTTACTTGACTGTTTTGGTTGAGGCTCACTACTTTGGCCTTTTTCTTCAGTTATTTGCAATTGGTCAACTTCCATCGTTGAATCATTTAATTGATCATTTCGATCGTCAGCAATGAACCGTGATGGCAGTTGATCAGCGGAAGGAGCTTGTAGCTCCTTCATTCGTCTCTTGTAATCTCATACCTGTTGTACTTGTTGTCTTAATTCTGCTAATGGAACACCATCTTCTTCTGAAGAAGAATGTTCTCGTCTTTGTCGTTTATTCTTAATGATCGATGTTAAGGGGTGTTTTTCTTGAATCCCTTGCATATCGTCACTTTCATTACTGTCACTACTGCTACTGTATTCAGTAGTCGACTGTTCTGATGGGGCAGCGTAACGTTGTATCCGTCGCGCTCTAACAGGTTGGACAGGTTGAGGCACCTCCCATTCTTGAGGCGCTTTACTAAGTCTTTCTCCATGACATTTAATTATTCTGCGAGTTAATTGATCTTGTATCTTGTAACTCACTGGACCTGTTCTCTCAGTGACTCGAAATGGGTAGTTCCATTTCGATTCTAATTTTCCTTTAGATTTTCCTGAGGAGTATAAAACAGGATCACCTACTTCAAAGGTGATATCCTTTGCTGTAATATCATGTAATCTTTGTTGTTTTAATACTCGTTTCTTTTGTGCAGCTTGTTGTTTTCGAAATGCTTTATGTTGTTCCTGAATGGCTATCTTATGAGGTTCTTCCCCTACATATTTTTCTCGAGGTTTAAGTATATTGTCGAGTGGTAAAACCACATCTCTGCCATACACCAGATAAAATGGCGAGAATCCAGAGGATTCACTACCATTAAACCTGATGGCTGCCATAGCTTGGTTTAGGAATAAATCCCAAGTTTCTAATTCTTCTCGAGCTAGTTTTGCTAAGATGTCATTCAGCATTCTATGTAGCCTCTCCACCTTACCATTAGATTGTGGATGGAAGTAGGAAGTGGTCACATGATGTATCTTGAAATAATCAGTTAAATATTTCATCACTGCATTTACATTTTCAGATCCATTGTCTGTTAATATTTCTAAAGGACATCCAAATCTTGGAAAAATTTGATCTATTATCAAGTTAGCAATTGTTTCCGCCTTTTTATCAGGCACTGGAAACGCTTCAGGCCAGCCAGAATAAATATCTATGAAGGTCACAATGTATTTATTTCCTGATAAAGTTTCAGGGTGTGGACCACTCATATCCAATGCTATTTTAGCAAAGGGGTATGGGGGTCTGTCAGTCTCTTGCAATGGCAAAGTGTGAGCTCTGGTGTTACGAGCTCGACACACAAGACAATTTTCTACATGTTTATAAATATGTTTATATAAATCTTTCCAATAATATTTTCTACTGATGTTATTGTACACTTTGTCTATGCCAAGGTGACCTAATTCGTCATGGTATTGTTTCAACACATCTGCATGTAATTGTTCGGGTATGCACAAGCGTACCCGTGGGTTATCATCAACTGTACTAATGTAATATAATACTCCCTCAATCATGAGGTATCTACTACTAATGTGTGCAGGGGTATTGTTACCTTGATACTTCTTAATGATTTCAACAATCTTTTCATCTTTCTGTTGCTCTACCTTCATGTCCAAATCTTTGTAATTAATTGCTTGTGGTTCGGGCGGAACCTGAGGTTCATCTGTGATGACATGTACATATCTTTGACGATCAAATTTGTTACTATTTATAATTCCAATTTGTAATGCTTTCTGATTTTCCACATTATCCATCTCGTACCCGGGGTCTGTGTTTGCAATTCCTTCAGGTAAACGAGAAAGTAGGTCAGCACATGTATTCTTTCTACCTGGTAAATATTCAATCTTACAATTGTAGCTAGCTATCTTCAATGCCCAGCGTTGTACTTTGGCATTGTTTTGTGGACTTTTCAACAAGTACTGCAAGGGGGCGTGGTCTGTCTTAATAACAAACTCTGCTCCCTGCAGGTATTTATTGAATTTATCCAATGCGTATGAGATAGCGAAAGCTTCTTTCTCAAATGTCGACCATTTCTGTTGGGTTTCACCCAATTTATGAGAGAGGAAGACAATGGGTTTTTCATCAGGTACTCCATGTAGTTGACCTGTTTCGTCATCACATGGTTGTGCCAAAACCGCTCCGACACAGCGGCCACTGGCATCTGTGTAAAGCACGTAAGGCTTTCTTGGATTTGGATATGACAAATGAGCAACTTGAGTTAAACGATCCTTCAACTCTTGAAAGGCTTTTTGATGTGTGTCACGCCAATGAAATCTTGCATATTTCTTTGTCAGTTCTAAGAGTGATTGAGCAATTTCACTGAACCGAGGAATAAATCTACAGTAGTATGAGGTCATGCCCATAAAAGATCTCACTTCTGTTACCGTTTTCGGCGGATTTAATTTTCGAATGACCTCGACCTTCGAAGTCTCAGGTTTAATTCCATCTTTACTAATTACAAAACCAAGATAAGATGTTTCAGATTGAAAGAAGGAACACTTCTTAGCTTTTAACTTCAGTTTATGTTTTCTTAGGCGACCAAACACTTGTTTAATGTGGTCGATATGAGATTTTATGTCACGGCTGAAAATCAAAATATCGTCAAGGTAGGCCAGAGAAAAATCCTCTAGGCCCTCCAAGACGCTTGTCATGAGGGATTGATACACCGAGGGCACGTTCACGAGACCAAAAGCCATTACATTGAACTCATAAAGGCCCTTATGACAAACAAAGGCCGTTTTTGGTCTGTCTTCTTCATCCATCTTGACTTGCCAGTAACCCGACTTCATGTCAAGAGTGGTGAAGTATTGACATCCATTCAATAAAGTAAAGATGTCGTCAATCAATGGAAGCGGCCAGTTCGTAACTTTCGTGACTTCATTGAGCTTGCGGAAATCAACGCAGAAGCGTTTCGAGCCGTCTTTCTTGTCCACGAGTAGGCACAGAAAACTCCATGCACTATTTGACCTTCGGATAATTCCGGATTGAAGCATTTCTTCAAGTGCTTCATCCATAATTTTTCTCTTCAGTAATGGAACTCTATATGCTCTACTTTTGATTGGTGGTGCATCACCTGTGTCGATGCGCATCTTCACTGTATCTGTCTGAGTTAATTCTTTATCAGTTTTGGCAAACAAGTCTTTATTATTATTGATGACTGGCATCAACAGGTGCCGTTTGTCCTCAGGCACCTGTATGTCAGCATCTGTGATCTGGTCTTCAGGTGTATTTTGAGTTAAGATCTGATTAATTTCTAATACTTTTTCTTCCTGCTCTATTGGTTCAAGTTTTCCAATCAAACAACCCCTTTTCAAGGTGTAGTGTTTGTTGGTACTGTTCACCAACAGTACAGGTATGGTTTCATTTCCATTAGTGACTATACTGTTACTAACTAAGAGGCCAGGCTGTTCAGCCACATGACCTTTAGTCAGTCCATGATGTTCTAAGTATTTTGTGTCGAAGACAGATTTTGCACCGGAAGCTTTTGCTGTACACAAACAAGTGGACTGTGGTTTAAGTTCCACCTGATTGATCAGTCGAGTAAGACAACTCACCTGTATGTCTTGAACAATGGGTATATAGTGACCATCTAATCTCAATTTATGAAATTCCCAATATAAATTAACTCGATTGCCCCTTATCCAATCCATTCCTAATAACATACTTCGATTCAATTCATTTATTACTAAGAACTCATGCACCTGATAAATTCCTTGAATATAAAATTCAAGTCTAACTTTTCCTCGAGGGAGAGTGTCATTCCCAGTAATACCCGCAATGCGAGGCAAAGAATTTTTATCACCAACTAGTTTCGGTCGGTGTTTCAGATTTTTCCAAAATTTTGTACTAATACAACTAGTCTGTGCCCCTGTATCTAATAAGGCACGTACTCGTTGTCCTTTGATGTTCACTAAGACACTATTCAAAGAAGCAGCCCCATAATTTATGGTTACTGTTTCCGGTTGAGAATTTCTAAGTTTTTGTTGCTGTTGTTCCCCATTTGGGTAATCATCATTGTTTACTAAGTTATTTCCCTTGGTTTCCATAGAATGTTTCACTTCCTGTTGACATGGGTTTTTCCAATTACTTCCCCTTGGGTTTTTCCTGTTTTGTAGTTTTGGGTTTTTCCCAAGTGATTTCTCTTGGCTCCTTATTCTTGGATTCCTATTTCCTGATTCACTTACTGTCTGTTTCTGTTGATTTATTTCAACACAACCCTGATTACCTGGTTGATTTATAATTTGATTTTCATAAGCATTTTTCATATAAATCATAATATCAGGGTCTACATCTACAATGTGTATCTCTTTTAATTGTTTAGGAGTAAAGTTTTGTAGAACTCTCACATAAACATCTGCACACTTCTGTTTAGGTACACCATATATCCCGCTACTGATGAGTGGGATAGCTATGTTTACAAAATTTTCCTTGTCACATACCTGCAATACTTTTTGTACAGTACTGTATAAAATATTGAGACATTTATTTTTATCACTGTAATCATTCCAGCGTGGTCCCACAGCATGTATCACTTTTAAACATGGCAACATTCCACAAGTGGTAGTCATATTCTCACCTACTGGAAGATTTCCATGCTGTTGAATATATTGTTGACATTCTTGTTCAAGGGCTGGACCAGCTCCAAGAGCTATAGCTCTAGCAATACCTCCGCCATGGGTTAATTGGCTATTAGCCGCATTCACCATAGCATCAGTAGCTACCTGGGTTATTCCAGTCCTGTATACTTTTATTTCCAGACCACTGGTGGTCCGATAGCTGAAACAATTTTGTGAAGTAAATTTTTCTTGCTGACTGTCCCTTGCAGGGCAGCCATTTTGTGAGTTGGCCTTAGGTTTCTTAGGCCTAGGCCTACCAGTCAGAGGAATGGTTGTGAATTTTACTGTACAATTTTTCCTATTATGTGTGGTCTGACCACACTTTGTGCATTGAATGGTTTTACTTTTCACTGGAGGAGAACCATTTTCGGTTCTCCTTGTTTGAGACTGAATACTTGGCTTTATATTACATGTTTTATTACCCGTATGTCCACCTGTCTTATTATTTACAATTTTATTTTTACAATTATTCATACATTCATTTGGTACATTATTTACATTAATTAACACTTCTCCCTGGTGATTTCCAGTTTCACTTCTGTTGGGAGCAATGTGACTTCTCATTAACTCTGTTCATTGCCCCATATGGGCAGAGTTCCCTTCGTTTAAATTGACTCGGCAATCGCGAGCGAAGTGGTTTGGCTTCTCACAGCGAAAGCAGCAAAAGGTCGCCCCTGGTGACCTTTCACCTGCTGGCTGAATATCTAGTGTTCTCACCTGCTTGGTCAAGTTAACGTGGCAATCGCGCTTCACGTGGCCAACGCGGTTACAACGATTGCAAACCGGTCGTGAAAATCGTGTCGGTTTCTGATATCTGTTGTAATTTTGTCCTCCCCTATTTCTGTATGGACTATTGTACTGATTTTTGTTCTGATTCTGATATGGAGGTCGCGCATAACCTCCAGTGTAATTTTTCGTTAAAATATTCACCTTATGGCGTCGGCGTGCCACGCCTACGTCCATGGGAGTCTCGTCCCTTGTCTCCAGAGGGAGATCTACCTGTTCTTCCTGTTCGTCGATGGAGTCGCGAAATACAGGGTCCCGATAGCGCTCATATTCTTCGTATTGTCGGTCAAATGCCTTCCCAAAGGGCGCTTTTCCTTTGGCGGCTTCAGAGCGAGCGCAAAATTTGATTTTCGCGGCATTTTCAAATAATGCCTGACTAACAGCGTTTTCTAGCGTTTTGGGCATGCGTCGGATCAGTTTCATCCGAACGTCGTTGTCATACAACCCGTCACAAAAGTAATCTGAGAGGTTTTTCTGAATGGTGGGGTTATCTATTTCCTGATCAAAGGCATCTTTCGCTAGATCAAGCAGTTGCTCAGCATATGAGACAAGAGTTTGGTTTTTCCCCTGTCGCATATGGCGCAACTGATTGGTGGCCATGGAGTTATCCATTGTGGCGCTATAGCGACTTTTTAGTTCGCCATACAGTTCGGACCAGGGCATTTCTGGATTTTTCTTCATTGATCGTAAAATAAAATCAGCAACTACGAAGTCACTGGTTTGGGCGGCGATTTTAGGTCGTCGCTTCTCTTCCACATCATTTGTCTCACAAAAAAGGTCAAGAGATTTTATCCAACCCCGAAAATTCAGGGGGTTCCCGTCAAATTTTTTAATATGGGAATGAATGGATTGCGCCTGAGTGGCGTTAGCTGTCTTTGCATTACTCTTTTCACTTTGGCACACGGTTTTATGCAGGTCAATTATGGCAGAAGATGTGGGGTCTTTGGCTTTCCTTTCAGCTTCTGCCAATTTTTGTTGTACTTTTAGTAATTTTGCTTCGGCACCGACTTTGTCAGTAGCTAACTGTAGTTCCAAATCAGCTTTCTGCTGTACTAATTCTGCTTTAACCTGGTCGAGGGCTGCCTGCGTATGGTGAAGGGTTTGTTGTGAGGCAGCATGCTGCTGCGTCAAGCTCTGAGCTTGAGAGCCCAGTTCAGCAATTTGCCGCTCATACTGACCCACAAGACCTTCCCTTTCCTGTTTTAGTTGAGTAATTTCATCAATGAACCGTTGCTCTCTTTCTGCCGTGGTCATTTTTAATGAGTTTTATAAAATAATTTACAATTGAATTTTTCTGCTGTTAATGAACGCAAAATGAAGAAAATTGCACCTACCTTGCTAGCACTATAACTGTTGAAACACACGCGGCTGTCGTTTCAGAATTTCCTGGAATTCCTCGAGATTTTTCACAGTTTCCTGAGTTTCCGTTTTTCTCTGATGTTCAGTCAAAAGTTCGATATATCTGATGAGCAACGCTCGGTGCGACCAGTCGAGCGCAGTTTGGATGTGATAGCAATTGGCGGTCGGCGTCAGTGTAAATAATGGCACGTTGGACATGCAACCAGTCCACCATGGAGTTGTACCAATTTTAGATTCAGAGGGCGCTGTCTGCGTCAGCTGCCTTACAAATTTGAGTGCCAGGCGTTTAATTTACCAGTAAAATTAAGGGATGTCTGTCCCTCATAAATATTTAGCAAAAAGTTCTCACAAGTTCACTGTGCTCCCCAGCGGCAACGTTCTAAGTCAATTTCGGCTTCACTGGGTCTGTTAGGGTTAATAAATGTTTCTAGAATGTTCACCCGATCGTTTCAAGAGAGTTAAAAGTCAGAGTCTACATCCTGACGAGCGGCACCATATAAACTGGCCTGTGGCATAGCAGGGTTAAGTACCCCGGAAAAATGATCGTCTAGTGGTTTTTCGTTCGGACTATAATCGTGGCAAAAATGGCCACAGGACAATTTAAGTGTTCAGTCTTTAGAGGCAACCAGTTTCTGTAGAGTCTGCAACAATTCTTGATACTGCAGCCGCAGCGAAAGGGTGAATTCAAAAACACATAAAATGTACTTACAATTTTCTACACTTTTATTAAAACCCTAAGTATAGTTCCTACAAGTTAAACTTTAAATAAATTCTCTCTCTGGTAAATGTTTGAAAATATCAGATATGAAATGAGACTAAGTCGAAAACTATCGCATCGCTCTCATCGCGTCCTGTGTCTGGAAATGTTGTCTGGCCTGGCAGCGTTCGGTGGCGTCCTTCCACGAGAATAGGAGAGTGACTTCTTGTACACACGGAAGACCAGAGAGAAGTATCGTCTCGGGTGATTCCGTTGGTTTAAATACGGTTTGAATCGTGTCTACTCGGCAGAATTTATGTCATAAAACACCACAAAACACCACATATACCCCAAGATGGCGGAGAGGTATTTCTTAACCCCTTACTTCCATCCTGGAATAGTAGGGCATCCGGTGGGTATCCTATGCTAAGAGTATGCGTTCTCGCATTTAAAAGGATGTTGGCAATTAATAGGTGTATAATTACAAAACCATTCTAAACCGACGCGAACGTGCAAGATTGCACAATTCTCAGAGCTGAAACTGATACTGGGTGTGTTGAGGTTAGGTCGGGTCAGTATACAATGCTAAAACCTGTCAAAAACGTTCTGATGGGGTTATTATAGGTTAGGCTTTTACTAGCTCATATGCCAGTCATAATTGCAAATACTGTCAAAAACACCTTTTTACAGTAAGTGCGTAGAGTACTTCTGTAGGTCAGTTGCACTGCTATTATGCAATGCAAATATACGAGGAATTGAATAAAATTACATAACTTGGGCTTGAAAACAGCGTTTACTTATTAAAGTTTATACAACAGAGAATTATTACCAAGTAGGACTTGGCCACTCTGATTAACACATTAACACTTCGGGAACCAAGATTCTCGAGTGCTATCATAAGACTACGACGCACCCCACGGAGGTCAACCCGACGCGCTCCGTGGAGGGGCTCCGTGGAGGGCATTTCGTTACACAAGTCAGTTGACGAATAGGTTCCATGACTTGTGAGAGACATGGCAAAAATTTAGCCAAATAATTCACAGTACCATTTAAACGTTGTACACCAGGTACATCAGTTGGTGGTTCCATCTTCAAAATTGCATCCACTTTCGAAGGATCAGCTTTTAAACCATCCCGTGTGGTGAGATGACCAAGAAAGGAAATTTCTGATTTTCCAAAGTCAGTTTTGTCCTTATTCAACTTAATGTTTTTTTCACGACAGCGCTGAAAAAGAGCTCGCAAGTTTTTGTCATGGTCAATACGCGCTTCCTCCAATGTTTCACCACTTCCGTAGATAATAACATCATCGACGACATCAATTATACCATCTAAATTCTCAAGAGCAAAATTAAGCCTTTTTTGGAAATTTTCGGAGCTTACACACAAGCCGAAAGGAAGTCTGAGCCAACGGTAACGCCCAAATGGAGTTTGAAAAGTTGTTAAGTAACTTGAATCTTCATCAAGTGAAACATGCCAGTATCCATTTGTTAAATCAACTTTTGAAAAGATTTTGGCATTTGATAGCTTTGGCAGAATATCATCTAAAACAGGTAACTGAAAAATTTCACGTTTTAGAGCTGTGTTCAAAGGTCGCGGGTCTAAACAGATTCGCAAATCACCTGATTTTTTAGTTGCCACAACGATACTGGAATTCCAATCAGTTGCTCAATCAACTGGAGCAATAACTTCAAGTTCAACAAGTCGATCCAACTCGCCTTTAACCTTCGCCTGAAGTGAAATGGGTATTCTCGGTGGACGTGAAGTTTGAGGGCGTACATTTTTTTCAATTTCTAAATGCACAGAACCAGGTAAATTACCAACAGATTGGTCAAAGATATCAGAAAATTCTGTCAAAATTTTAGAATCAGGACTTGATGATAAGGAGTTAACCGAGTCAAACTTGTCATAATTAAAAGTTATCATTTTCATTTGTTCAGAAGCTTGTTTGCCAATAAGAGGAATGAGCTTTTCTCTCACAATAACAAATTCCACAGAATATTTTTTGTTTGTTTTGACATTCTGTATTACAAGACGCTTTTTTCCAAGCGGTTTAATCTCAGTATTATTCCACATATGAAGAATTTTTTCACAACGCTCAAGCTTTACATCATGAAGGTACTTTTGGGGTAGAATATTAACAGTTGACGAAATTGTGTCAGTGCTACCAAAATTTTGTAGTAAATCTAAGGTTCGGAAAAAATTTAAATATTTTAAACCATACTGGAATGAAGCGCTGACTGCACTTTGGAATGATATGCATTTGACAGAAACTCGTTTTCTTCAATCTAAATGTTCCAGAGTAGACCGACAACGAAAACATTGGGAGTTCAAATTATCACGCCGAAAATTTAATAAAGAATTACGTCAGTGTGAAAGGGAATATAATAAAAATCTTACATTGGAAATAGATAATCTTTGTGATAAAGATCTTAAAGTATTCTGGGATAAAATTAACAAACTTGGTCCCCTGAAAATAAATAAGATTCCTGAAGAAGTATATGATGAAAATGGATCAGTCAATTACAATACCGAAACTGTCTTCAATAGTTGGGCAAAGGCTTTTGAGGGTCTATATAATCCATGTTGTGGACAGGAAAATGCAGACACACCTTTTAAAAAGAAAGTAAAAGAAGAAAAATTATTCATAGAGAGTAAAATGGACCCCCTGTACGAAACAAATACTATACTTAATAGACCCATTGATTATGTAGAACTGGAAAGTATAATATCACGAACGAAGAATGGCAAATCCTTTGGAGTTGATAGAATTCCGTACGAAGCGTTAAAGTCAAAACATGTGATAGATGTAGTTTTTAAACTTTTTCAGCTTATATTTGACACGGGTATTATTCCGTCGGTATGGAAAAAAGCGATAATTTGTCCCATCCCGAAAGATAAATCTTTGGACCCAAGAGTGCCTTTGCATTACAGAGGTATTTCTTTGTTGAGCAGTTTGGGTAAAATATATAGCAGTCTTTTAAATAACAGATTGATGGAGTACATTGAGGAAAATGAACTGTTAGTCGATGAACAGAATGGTTTTCGTCCACATCGATCATGCCTAGATCATATTTACTCTCTTACAACCATCATAAGAGGGAAGCCGGGTACTTTCACTAATTTCATCGATTTAAAAAAGGCGTTTGATATGGTTGATAGGGATATGCTACTGTATAAACTTCTTAAATGTGGGATAGATGGAAGCATGTATAAATCTATAAAACATATGTATCAAAACACAACAGCCTGCGTTCGTATAAATGGCAACGTAACACCAAGTTTTCATTGTCTAGGCGGAGTGAAACAAGGTGATAATTTGTCTCCTATGTTGTTTGCCTTATTCATTGATGATTTAGCTAGGGAAATAAAGATGGCTAATAAGGGAGTACAAATAAACGAGGATAATATTTCAATATTAATGTACGCGGATGATATAGTATTGATTTCTGATGACGAAGTAAATATGCAATTTCTACTAAATATTCTTCATAATTGGTGCACCAGATGGAAAATGTCTATTAATAGGGAAAAAACTAAAATTGTTCATTTTAGAAATAAAAGAAAAAAACGCAGTGATTTTGAATTTAGAATAGGAGAATTCAGCATTGAATACGCCGATAAATATCGGTACTTGGGTGTAATTTTTCATGAATATAAGGATTTTGATCAAGCTTCTGAGGCTTTAGCACGTTCGGCAGGTAGAAATCTGGGACCAGTGATATCTAAACTTCACCAACAACGGGATGTCGGTTTTCGTCCTTTCTGTAGATTATACTCAATGTGCGTTTGTCCCATACTTGATTATGCGTCGGGCGTTTGGGGCTATAAGAAATATACTGCTGTTGATGCTGTGCAGAACAGAGCAGTTAGGTATTATTTAGGCGTACATAGGTTTTGTCCAACGCTGGGTATGTTAGGTGATATTGGTTTTGAACACTCTGTAGAGCGGAGATGGGTTAACATGTTGAGGTTATGGAATAGGCTCATACTTACTGAAAATAACAGATTATTAAAAAAGCTATTTCTGTGGGATTATAATTTCTGTGATGGAGGTTGGTGCACTGAAATGCAAAACATATTTGATATTATTGGCTGTCCTGATATATATGAAGATTTAACTACCTGTAATATTAATGAGATAAGTGTTAATTTGTCGAATCATTTTAAGGCTAACTGGTTGGAAAGTATTCAACATGTCCCAAAGCTGCGTACATATAGACAATTTAAAACTGAATTTGAAACTGAAAGGTACGTTCTTATGAACTTGAAACGCCAGCATCGATCCGTTTTGGCCCAATTTCGCTGCGGAATTTTACCACTCAGAGTAGAAACGGGTCGATTTAGGAACGAAAAGTTAGAAGAACGAATTTGCACTTTGTGTTGTATGTCTAAAATTGAAGACGAGTATCATTTTTTGATGGAATGCCCTCTTTATGCAGACCTCCGTAGCAAACTGTTTGATTCTGTTTTAGCTGACAGCTTTATTGCAAATGACACAAGTATAGATAATATGAGCATTATTGTTACAGAAAATCCAAGGCAATGTGCCAATTTTATCTTTGAGGCACACAAACGACGAAAGAATAATATTTACAATCAATGACAAGGGCATCATGAATAATGTAGCTGATTAACTCCAGGTGGCCGGGGAAATCAGAACTAAACTATTGATGTTTACATACTGTGGATGCCTAATTGAATAGGAGATGCTTCTGATCAACGGTCGTCTGCCTGTTCAGGCAGATGGCGCTTGACTAGAGGCACCTTCTTAGAGAGTACGTCTTTACCGACCCATTGTTGGCCGGATCGTCACGGTTGGATTGTCTGCCGTTTTGTATCTTAAGCTTCTGGGCTCGACTCCTGGCTTCTGAGATTGAAAAACAACGATGGAAAGAAGTTCTCATTTGTTCGTTTGTTCATTTGATTGGTCAGTCCTGGGAAGTTTTTTTTTTTTCATGCTCACTTATAAGCCCTCTTCATCTCTCTTCATTAATGGGGGACCTTAATAAACAATTGACAAATTTCAACTCACCAAACTTGTGTATAATTACTAATACACTAAAAACGTTATGGGTTGTGCGTTTTTCAGAGGATGGCGTGCTCATCCATTCACTCTGCAGTTCTGCAGGCTGCAGAGGGAAAGAATGACCAGGCCCACCTTAGAAACTGCATATTGGCTGTTCTCAAAGCTCATCTCTGGTCACAACCTTTTAATTCTCATTAACTTAGGGGTTAACAATTTAAAATTCACCTTTGAAATGTTTCAAATCTCCCCCTACAAAGGTGCACTTTATCCGACACTTTTGATTATTTAGGTGACATATAGGTCCGCTAGGCCGAGTGCTATTTTATACTGTTTGTAAACATTTTCGTGTTGTAAAGCACATGTCACAATAAAATGATATTACTACTACTACTACTGCACCACAATCAACTTGGAATTTGACAAGATGATTGTTCACACGAAAGTTGGCATGAATAGAATTTTTTCTTTGCATATCCAGTGTGTAAACATTTTCACTATTTACACAAAGAACAAACTCAGCAGTATTATCATCGATCACGTTGACATTACGACGCTGAGGACATCGAATGCTGAAATGATTCCGCCGGGAACACTTATTGCAGGTTTTGCCCCAAGCCGGACATTTTTCTTTAACGAATGGATGCACCTGTGCACAAAATTTACACTGCTTTGACGGTTTAATTGGAGTAGCTTTGGCAGCAGGTTTATCTTTATGTGATGAATTGGCTGCAGAAACTTTTACTTTACTAACATATCCATCAGTCTTGCTCTCACCGATTGATTTCAATTGGCTTCGTGTTGCCTCAGAACTTCGGCAAATATCAATGCATTGAGCTAACGAGAGTTTGCCATTCTCCAGTAACTGTTTCCGAGTTTGCGCACACTTGACCCCCAGAACAATTCGATCACGAATTAGTGAGTCGTTCATGCAGGTACAAAACCCACAGGATTTTGCGAGAGATTTTAACGCAGTGACGTACGAGTCAATGTTTCCACCATCACGTTGAACACGATTGTTAAAGACATATCGTTCATATGTTTCGTTGGTTAGACCAATGATATATTTGTCAAATTTCTGTATGATCAACCCTAAATCATTTTGATCTTCGCTCTCGGTAAATTCGAAGCTGTTAAAAATTCGCAGCGCCTCGACCCCAACACAATGGAGAAACATAGCCTTTTATATCGACCAGCTTGAGAGCCTAGATTTGCCACAATTACATAGTTCTCCCATGTTTGCTTCCATAACTTCCAATTTTCAATTTTGTTAGATTCTAGTACCAACGGACTAGGCGCCCGGATATTAGGAACGGGTGTGTCAGACATCGTGACAGCGATACCGGTAATGAGGAATAGAAGCGAAATTAGGAAACACAATGTTCAATTGACTCGTCCACCAACGGAGAAAGGTCTATCACACTTTAGACAATTGCCGATCCGCCGCAGCAATACATGAATACAAAATACATCTGCCACCATGTTATATTAAAGTTAGTGTGTATACTAGAAGATGTTTGGTGCCGAGAACACATGGGATAAAACTGAAAGAAGGCTGACATTTTTATTACTCGAAAACATGACGTCATCATGAATATTCATTAACATGAATATTTATACATATAAACCATTAGTAAGCTTTACTTAAGCATAATAATGTGACACCCACTTCACATCCCTTAAAGGGAAGCGAGAAGAGTGGGTAACAGCCGGAGGGTCCTAGTTAAGACTAGACCTCCCACTCCAAGAAATTTTTGCAAAATTCGGTGTTCTAAGAGCGAATCTGGGTCATATATAGAGCGTGTTGCTCTGTATTGGAGCCCAATTTAGAGCTCTGTATGTTATGAGAAAGTTGCATTGGTCCAGTGTTTTGGGGGTAGTATAGCGATTTTTAGGAAAGCAGCCGCCCCCCACCCCACCCTTCCTCCGTTGTTACACCAGTGGTTCTGATAACACTTTGGTGTTTGGTGCATTTTTTTACATTTTATTCCGAAAATTTGTAGCTGTAACCAATAAATAAAACACAAGCATCTGATAACCGCAGATATTTGAGCCTGAAAAATATGTTTGTTTCCACGTTCTCCCATAGCATCCCTCATTCACTTATCTCCCTTGCTTCCAACCCATTCTTCTATTAATTTTTCAAATTCAAAAAAATCTTATTCTTCTAGACAGATATTTAGGGCATTCTAAAGTGAATGTTCCAGGTTCTCCGTTATCCCTAGTCTACACATTCGGCGCCCTCTTTCCACGCATTTTCCAAATTCTCCCCTCAATTTTAGTGACTTCGATCTCATTTAGAACTAAAAAAGCCACCAAAACGATCCATCGAGGTAATCCTCAAAAGTTGGTGTATATATTTCTTGTTTTGCCCGTCCAATGAGCTCTTGGCCCCTAACTGTGTAACTCGCCTGTGTCTCTTGCAATCATTGAGAACTACTTCCCCGATAACCCCCCCCCCCCTCCCCCGCTTCACTCCACCTTCTAGATCTCCAGTTTCAGTGACATGATTTTCCAATAACTCCCTGACCTGCCTCGTCCAGCCTGTCTGAAGGTCTGATTCATTGAGTTATACTTGGCATCCCCACCCTGTCCTGAACAAACACCTTGTGTTAAAACTATTCCGTCCCAGAAGTTTTAACTGGTTGGCTACTTACTCTTTTCCCTTTTTTGTTCAGTTTGTTGGTGGGGTTTCTGGATATGCCTCTACCTGAGACATAAGATTCACCCTTAAGCATTCATATTCTTTTGTTTCCCAACGTGTTATAGGCTTGCTTTCCCCTTTACCAATAGAAAACTGTTTACCTACCCTCCAGCTTCGGGACTCATCTACCCTACAGTCCAGAGGTATTACCTTACTCTCTGCTAAAGCATTGTAGATGGCGTATTATAGCACTCCGGGGTTGATATGCCAGTTACCTTAACGATTTATAACCGACAGATTCAATTGTGGATTGATACTTTCCAAATTAAGAAAAAAAATAATTTAACTAATATGGCTACCTTTTGTTTAGGTAAACTCTTTCACAAATTAACATACAACAAAAATAAGGTTTAAAATATATGTTTAAAAAATCACGATGTGGAAAATGTCGACTTGCATCTTGAATCTAAAATCACAGTTGATCAAAATCGATCGGGGTGGGAGAGGGCTGTCTTATCATACCAACACTTGCCAGAAAAACAAGAGATTGAATTGACATACTCATCCGAATATTTTAATCACACGAAGTCCCTGATCCCATGTGAACCACAACAGATAACAAATGGCATTATTGTCCTCCAATAATTTTTGTTCTCAGCTGCTCTACTTCCAAGGGCAAGGCGAATGACGCAGAATGTATATCACTTCTTGAGGTTTCTTAGCTGAAGATAATGCAATTCGGTTATGTTGCACACTGGTTGGAAGGGCTCGGACTTTGTCTAGTAACTGCATATCCCCAGCAAATGCGGATATATCAATGCTTGGTCATCATTTGACTCTGAAAATATTTCATGTCTGTCACTACAAAATGGCAATTATAGTAGTTTTACACTGAATTCAAAGCACCTGTATTTGAAGCACTTTGTAAGTAATGACAAACAAAATTACCATGAAAATACTATGTCTGAAATTTCGTTAAACATATATACAGTACGGCCGCCGTGGACTGGTCACTTTCCATGGGTGGGCAATATATCCACGGAAGCACTAATATTAGATTCCAAACACTAATTATAGGAATAATCATCAAAAATTTAATTAATGAAGCACCGGGTACCACCCGGTGCTTCATCAATTAAAAATTTGCTGACGATAATCATTACCTGGTAAACGCATGCGTGGACATCACTGCCCACGGGGAGCGCGGTGGCTCAGTGGTAGACTGTTGGACTTCTATGCTAGAGGCCCCTAGTTCGATTCCCGTCTAGGACGACCCGCGTTGTGCCCTTGGGCAAGGCACTTTATCCCGGTTGCCTACATGGGGGCACGATGACACCGTGTACTAAGGCGTACTGCACATTGATGGCGCACATGTCTTCAACCGCTGTAGTCCTGCTTGAGCGGAGCTTGAACAGAGTTAGAATGTCGAGCAGCTGACTGTTGCTCGTCGATGCTCGGTGGTTCTCTCTGGGTACTGTTACTTCCTCCACCCGTAAAACTGTCACGGACACGATTAGCCATTGTGCATAAGTATGTGACCTTAAACATCAATAAATAAATAAATAAATAACTGCCCACGCGTGGATTACGACTAGTCCACGGCAACCTTATTGTATGTAACAGTCAATTTTTCAAATCACACATTTAGCAAGACGACGAAAAGTAGCCAGACGACGAAAAGTGTCAGTTATTTTGCCAAATGCCTATGACCCTCAGTCATGTGGCCAGTTGACTAATTTGTCCAGTTATTTGGCCAGATGACTGCATTTTGGTGACACAATTTTGTCAGTTCGCCCGGGGCAGTATATATATGGCAAACATTTAAATTAATGAGGAGACACAAAACAGCTGGAGGTCAAATAGCGTACTTTGTTCACACTGAGGAAACATTTGATGTTTTCAAACGAGCACACATATCCACTGGCCACGTTGGTCGTGATAGAATGTAAAAGGTGTCAGAGAAGTGTTCAAACGTCATCAGATGCAGAGGAGTTATTCAAGTCAATATAATTACATTGTTAATGTAGTTATACGTTTTGGGTCCAAATACTCAATTCCCATGGGTCAGCTGGATGAAAACGTCATGACCAAATGTAATTTATTTTCCAATGAATACATTTGGTCGAACTTTGACCCGTTTTACGTTAGAGAGCAACTGATAGAATGTAATTCGGGCGGTGTTTGGGCGGGTTTTTAACTTTTAGCGCCTCTCGCAGTGATCAACTCCGCTGCTGTTTCTTTGGTGACATTTCCCAACTGTGGCATAAAGCCTATTACTAAAATACTCGTTTCCATTTCTAAAGTTGTGAAAATTAAAAATCAGAGTTGTCTGCTTTGTCTTTTGTGTGAGGGTGGTGTTTCGCCTCGTTCGTTCGTACATGTTTTATTTCGTCTTTCTGCCTTGTTGTTTGGTAAAAAGTAGTTTAAACAGTTACGGAATGTAATTATAAGAATTGAATGCAATTTTTATAATCTTTATTGGAGTATGAACATGTGGGATTCATACATAATTTGTACCCATTCCCACATGTTCATACTCCAATAAAGATTATAAGAATTGCATTCAATTCTTAAATGCATTAACTCTTACGCTGCCGAAAGCGACTTTTGACACCTATTTTATGATGATTATCAGTACGTTCTGGTATACGTAGTTCAAACCAACATCTGATGAATTGTTCGAAAGGGCTCAGAGCGCTCTTTTCAACAATTCATCAGGTGATAGAGTTTCAAGTGTGTCAGAAATTTATATGAAACTTCCTGGCATAAGGGCTGGCATACATAGAGGTCCTCCATATATTACTAAAGTGAGCGTGGCAGTGAAAGGGTTAATTGTCAGGAGAGGCGTGTCAGGTCCAGTGGCGAAAGGTGTATGGTAAGCTCAGTGTTACCTAAAGAGTTTTCATCTCGTGGCCAAGATGATCTCAGTGGCATGCAATTCCTACCACTTTCACGTGGGTTATGATGTACCAGCCTACCAGGACCACTTGACAAAATTGCATGTAAACCGCTCATCGACGTCCAAACGCGCAGTGGAAGCTACGTATCAACTTATGGTCAAGTTTTCTACTGTTTGGTGCATCCCATATTCTACACTGTGGCAATGGTTTAGAATTTACCGCCCAAATAATCTCTGAACAAACGCAGTTTTGACCAGAGCTTATGATAGTGCATGATAAACCTTGTCGTCCACAATGTTAAGGTTCAATCGAACGTGTCCAGCAACAAAACAGAATCAGGCAGCGCTGATAAGTATATTTAACGTCATTGGATCGGGTGGGGCTCGAACTTTTGCCAGTAGACAGAGGGACAGAAAATGGCAACTGAGAAAGAAAATTTAAAAGAAAAATGAAGAAAAATATGTGTTTTGGGAAAAACCTCTGCCCACGCACTGTGTTCAGTTAATTGTTTGCTTCTAAACGAATTGATGTACTAATTTAGAGATTGCTTTATCATGTTTTGTAAATGCTTCTCGGGTGAATCTATTTGTGTCACTGATAAAAAAACTTCTGAGTGGCGCTGAAACGTATCCAATGTTATTATATTCTTCAGTTGAAAAGATAAGTACATAGCTCAAACGTAAACGTAGTATATTCAGTCTTTACCTACACAAAACATTATAAATTATTGTGATGAACTGACGGTAGCATGGTCCGAGGTTTGCGGCTCGGAGCTTATCTTCAACCGACACGCGAAACGTTGAGAGTGAACATACGATCCGAGCCGCAAACCTCAGATCATGTTGCCGTCAACTCATCACTATAACGTATATGTGCCAATAAGACACTACCATAGCCCAAAACCTATATTGTGAAACACGGGAGGCTTACTAAACTTGCGATTGTTAAAAAGCTGCCTTGTTCAAGGCAACTTTTAACGATCACAGGTTCAGTAGATAAACCTTTCGTGTACCCACGACGACACTGGATAAATAATCAAAAAGCTAGATAAACTCATTCCATCTCAGTTCAAATCGTAAATCGGTTTGTAATTTAAACAATACTTCATCCAGAACACCGTCTGCTACACGTGTGAAAATTCCAGAAAAATGAAGCGGCTTGCTAGTCACTCTGTTGTTGAAGTAACAACGAAACGGGCAACGTCATTTGAAATATTTCGCGTGGTGACGTCAGACGGTAACATTTGCTACTGGAGCCGTAAACATAAAAGAAACTACGCCAGCTCTCATCCAATTAGAGGGAGAGGATTTTACTCTTATTAGAACATACTATCACGTAACTAAAAATCGTAATTTTCACTCTAGGGACAACCGACAAAACACAGTGAAAACTGGAGAATTGTAATTTGTTGGACAAATTACGGGCTTTCCCAGATTTTTAGTGAGAAAAGGCAGGCTACCTATAGCAAAGCAAAGTGTTTGAAATTAACTCTTTCCAAAATAATAGAAAAAAGCATCCAACGTTGGCTAATTTGGCTTTCTTAAACTGTACTCTTATTTGCACTCTCATTATGCTTGAGGGTTAAATCTGAGTTCAAAAAGTAAACAGTAACTTTCTTCTGCGATCATTGGTCCATGTATCCATACCAAAATAAACAATAACCGTGAAAATAGAGCAAAATAAGTACAGATATTTGCAAAGTTCACAGAAAATCAGTTTTTTCCAACAGTACTATTCTTCAAGTGGCCAAAGCATATGTTGGGTTAAGCCACAGAGCATAACTTACAACAATGGATTTGTTCGTTAAGCATCTCTACCTATAGCAAAGCAAAGTGTTTGAAATTAACCCTTTCCAAAATGATAGAAAAAAGCGACTGAAGTTAGCTAATTTTGGCATTTTCAAATGGTACTCTTATGCTCTCCGTCATTGTGCTTGAGGGTTAAAGATGAGATTAAAAAGTAAACAGTAACTTGCTTCTGCAATCATTGGTGCATCTATACATACCAAAATAATTGATACAACAACCTTGCAATTAGAGGAATTGACGCTTGAAGATAAGATGCTATATTACATATCATTTGTGGCCAATAGGGGTTAATTTTGAAATATTTATGTGGTGATTTTGGTGTATCATTTTATGCTCTAAATGTGTGGACATCAATCACAGATTGAGTTTCTGATAAGAGGCTTGGAGGAATCGTGAATCTTCGTATTTGGATGAAAATGTACTATTTGAGGGTACTCCAATTCAAGGCCTGACAACTGGTTGAGGGTTAGAACTTTGAATACAATATGTAACAGCAAACATGTTCTTGGATGAATGCCCAATCTTTTCATGGGAAACATTTTGAGAAAATATGGCCTCAGTGCTGCGACATCGCATGTAAAAGTTGGCGAAAATAACAATTATTCCGACAGTTCCCTTATGGGAAGTCTCAAATCTGCCAAGGGTTAAACTTTTAATAATAACATATAAAATATAAAAAAATTGAAGACAAAACTGCTATATTAATTTCATTTTGGTTTGTTTTCTAACTTCTCCTACATGTTTTGTAGAATCAGCACCAAAATTAGGATGTGTACCTACATCTGTCCAGAGATTGCCACATGGGTTTAGGGTTACCGTTGGCGGGATGCACAGCGCGAAAATTGCTTCCCGAAATATCTTTGATTATCACCCTTGATGTGCAGTTGACCACATTTCCGTTCCTGGTTGGAGAGGATTGCTAGTATATATGAATCGATTGTATGAGCGATGTTAAAGTTCTTTTTTGATTCTCTACACGTCTCTATGGCAGGTCAAGTATCAAGTACCGTATACGAAATTACCCTCACCTCTGAATAATTTGTGTGTGAATCTCTGAACTTGAAGGTGATTGGAGAGTGAGGTAACATGGAAACCCCGGATGAATCTACACTTGACCCGTCGGCACGTGCCAAGCTAGAACACATCTTCTGGTACACCCTTCCCTTCTGTATTTAAACGAAATCTGGAGAGTTTTTTCTTTCGGCCATGACTCCATGAGACGTAAATTGAGAAAACGCCGCACAATAAGCTAGATGGAATCGATTTGATTTATTATCGATCAAAATAAATAAATGAAGAAAAAAAAACATAAATGAACACAATAAAATATGTCATATTAGAAATGTTCCATTGACCTCCTGAATGACGCAGTATAAATCAGGTAATAACGATGTTGATTGTCACAGCACTGTGATTGCAAAAGCCGTCTCTTTCTTGGCTGCATTTCGATAGTATTGCAACCTGGTCGTGACACAAATTTACTCCGGTGAATTGGTTTTTCATCCATAAGATATTGCAAATTCGAGATTCAAGAAATACAGACAAAGATATAGCATCTAAGATACTTTTTCTATTTTCTTCTTTAACAGGCGAATGTCTTGTGAACACGGAAGAAACGAGGATAGAATCTTCCGACGGATTCCGACTTTGTCACAATGCGTTGAAATTGTCTGTCCAATTTTGTAATTACAGTATTGCATTGCTTCAATGGATTTATTTCATCTCTGAGTATGTCAACCCTTTACCCAACGTAACGGCCAAAACCGGCCAGCGCTATTCTCAAAAATCGCGAATTAATTTTCATTATTTTTTCATTTTTTGTCTCAAAAAAATAGGTTATAACCCCTCGTTGGAACGAGCTCGTCGAGCTCGTTCCAATGAGGGGCCATAACCTACGTTTATGAGACAAAACAATGAAAAAAATTAGTTATTCAAGAATTTTTTTTCTTTTTGTAAGTGTTGTCTGCTTTTTATGTTAGGTAAAGGGTTAAACTGCTGTCGTGTTATCTGAGATATTCTTCACCTCTTATTCATTTTCAAAGTTCATTTAATTAATCATCTTTCCAAGTAACGGTGTAGAGGATGATGGTCTAGTCGGAGCACACCGGATCGGTCTGAAAAAAGTGTCTGGACACTATCTGATGGTATCAATTTATTCTGTTACAGTGTGAGGGCCTATTGGCTGAGGATGTAAACTGACTGACATCAATGTGGAGATCTATTTGTGATATTCGATTACGACCATCTCACATATCTGCACTATGGGGACAGGAAGGGTCGTTCATACAAGTTGTATAATGTTCTTGTATAAAGAGCTTAAATAGCACAGGGTCAGTAGAATATACCATGGTTCCTTCCCGTCTCACCCGAGTTTAAAAACTGCTAACCCTCATTTCATCCCACAAACCGTGACTTCGAGATCATGTATCTTTCCTTCTAATACAATTACTATAAACCTCGAAATTTGATGAATGAATAACTTTATTTTGCAAAAGACAATATAGTAAAAGTATATATTTGTTAACAATATTAAGTGCAGTGCATTGGCGTGAACATCCTGTAATTACAGATTATGTAGCCTTTGTTTTCTGCAGGGTGGGGGGGGGGGGGCTCATAGCCAACTGGCTGTTTTATTGTCACCCACCTTAAAAGATCGAATGGGAAAGTATAGTGTAAGAGAAGGAGTTTGGGGAAAAGAGAAGAGAGGGAAGTCCAAAAGCTCTCAAGTAATGAATTTGATTTTGAATAATTTATATCACACTTAGGGTAGATGAAGCAGGATTTATGACGACTTGTACTGTGATCGATTTCTTGCGCTGAGAAAATAATTATACTGGAAGTTATAGGATGTGAGATGTCGTCCAGAGCCTGTTTAGTTGGGCTGTTTAGTTGGGGGAATATGTTGTTTTAAGGAGGTCAGTAAAATAAGAATTCTGGGTTTTATAAACAGTTAAGGAAACAAGGCTCGCAGAAATGATAATGACCAGTTAACTTCCCCACATCCAGGACATGTTCTGTTGCTACATCTAACAGATGCTTTATTTGAGGCTAGAAACATATTAATCAAATTCTTTTTAAAGTGTTTTCTTGGGAATCTTTGAACCTCTTGGACAATATCATTCCACATTTTTGGAAAAGTATGCAGGGAAAGACTTGAAGTAAACTGCGTTCTGGGTTTAAGTCTCTTTATTAAGCCTGAATGTCTAGTGAGTCTGTCCGATTCGTTTGTGTTGATACTGTAAAGGCTGTCTTAAAGACTGTGGTAATTGTTTATTGGCCCAGTCGTGCATGAAAAGCAGAATATTTAGCTTATACAGATCTTTGAATTTAAGGATTTTATTCATCTTGAATAGCGGCTCGGTGTGGGCATTAAAATTTATTGTTGATTATTCGTATGGCTCGCTTTTGTAAGGTACTTAATTTGTTAGCAGCTGGCGCATGATCCCCAGACGTGTATTGCGTACATTAAATGGCTTTGCACTAACGTAAAATACAGAATTTTTAATGTATTGAGAGGTAAAAACATTTTTGCTCTATTTATGACCCAAATGGACTTAGCTATTTTTGAACTTATATTTGAGATGTGATGCTTGAAGTTTAGGTTTTCATCTAAATCAACACCTAAGAACTTGACCGTTCTGGCAACGTGGGAATTGCCAACATGTATTACACGTTTGTTGTCTACAGTTATGGCATTGTCATCCATCTTCCATGTGTCATTCGGTGGGTGTAGCATCATGCATTTTGGTTTTAGTGGCATTAAGTGATAATTTATTAGCGAAGCGCCACTCTGTAATTTTGGCTAATTCAGTATTTATTGTAGTATCGTCGGCAAATCATAAGAGGTTTAAGGTTGTAGATTGGTTGATATCATTGACATACAATAAAAAAAGAATGGGTCCTAGAATTGAATCTTGAGGTACACACATGTTATGTTTACGAAGCCTGACATACAGTCTTTGTACTTGACATACTGCTTTCTTCCGGTTAGGTAACTGCTAAACCATGAATTGGGTATTCCTCTTATACCATAACACTCTAATTTTCTTAAGAGTACAGAATGGTCTATAGTGTCAAACGCTTTAGAAAAATCAAGGAATACTGACATTGTTCGATCCTTGGTAGGTTTGTCATTGCTGAAAGCAACATCGTGAATAAATTGTATTATCGGGTGTAAAGTGGAGTGTTTTTTTCTGAATCCAAACTGAAACTGGTAAAGAATGTCATGTTTAGCTAAGAAGCAAGATAATCGGTTATACATTATCTTTTCCAGAACTTTGGAGAAAACCAGAGGTATGCTTGTTGGTCTTTAATTACTAAAAAATTCGCGTCTCCGGATTTGTAAATAGGAACGACCTTTGATATTTTCTTTTCGTCAGGTATTGCTCCAGACGAGAATGAGAGGTTTATTATATATATTAGTGGTTCGGCTATTTCTGTTATAGTTTCTTTAAGTAATTTGGTAGACATATTAGTATAGTCTCTGCTTCTTTTGCCGTTAAGATTTTTATTGTAAGGATTACTTCTTGTATGTTCGTTGGGTAAACGAAGAAAGACATAGATTGATTATCCCTTTACCCAACGAATCGCCCGCATCCGCCCGCGTAATATGCAAATTCAGCATTTGAAAAAATATTATTTTTCAAAAAATTTCAACTAAACCATATCATGTGACCCCTCGTTGGAACGAGCTCGTCGAGCTCGTTCCAACGAGGGGTCACATGATATGGTTTTGTTGAAATTTTTTGAAAAATTAAAAAAAATGATATTTAAAATAATAAATTTTGATATCGTCTGCGTTGGGTAAAGGGTTATGATTTGTATTATTGTCCGTATTGTAATTGTTTATGTTATTATTACTTTTGTTATTGTTTTTACTTCTGCAATCGTTATTATTTATATTATTATTGTTTATCATTTTGTTATTGTCATTCTAGTCTAGGAAATGTTTGGTTGAGGTGGGTATTTGTTTACTAGTGACTTTGCCGATGCTGGAAAAAATGGAATTAAATTTATTTGCGATTGACTTACTATCAGTTAACTGATTATTACCGTCAATGAAGGATGATGGGGGACTAATTACATTTTTTTAATTATTAATAGCTCCTTTTATGATCACCCATGTTTGTTTTACATCATAAATATTCTGGGATAAAACTGAGTTATAATAACTGGCCTTATAATGTTCGTTTCTACTTATTAAACTCACGACAGTAGATTTTATATGTTCTTGTATTGAAGTCTGTTGGTGAGCGAAGTTTTTTATGTATAGTTTGTGTTTCTGAAACGAAGATTCCAAAAGGCATGTCGTTACCCACGGTTCTCGCTTGATTTTCTTCATTCTAGTGTTAATGGTTCTCAATGGAAGCGCATCCTCGAATGCTCTTTTGTAAACTTCCTGGAAATTTGAGTAAGCAGCAAGTGGCGATGTTACATTTGTTACGCCTGAGAGGACAAAAGCAGTCTTTTAAAGTGATGAACATTCGCCGCTTTAAAGGACCTTTTGGGATCAGTTGACGACTGGGAGTGCGTTTTGCTATTTTCATCTACCAGAAAGGTTGCAATGTGATCGTTTATGTCTGTGATTATGATACCTGATCTTAATACTTTTCGAGTTGTGTTACATAAAGTGTGATCTATAAGTGTGGCTGAATAGTCTGTAACTCTTGTTGGCTTTGTAATGACCGGAAGAACTCCAGCACTAAATACGCTGTTTACGTATTGGGTGGTTTTTTGATGATTATAAAAGTTAATCAGATCAATATTAAAATCTCCCAGTAGATAAACTGATTTATGTCCCATGTTGATCTTACCAAGTAATTCGTTCAGGTTGTTCAGGAAAGAGTCTAAATCTGCTTTAGGGGGCTGTATTCGGGCGATATACATGTATTACACCAACTAAGATTTTTTTTATTCAAATTCAGTTCTATGAAGAGAGATTCAAAGAAATGAGGAATGGAACTCGACAAGTCTTTGCGGATATCGAACGTTAGGGTTTTTTTGACAAATATACCTACACCACCCCTTCCATCGTCATCATCGGGCCATGTTCGCAAAAGTAGAGGGTGATATCCCTCCAGTATGTGGGTGACATTTACCTTAATAGTAAAGGTTTCCGTCAGCCCTATTATGTCAAAGTGATTACAGTCACTTTGTAAACTATGCAACAAGTCCTTTAAAGGCTCCCAGTTCGCATTCAAGCTACGGCAATTTAAGTTAAAGACTGAAAACGCTTTTCGTGTTCGGGTCATCTTTCTGAAGTGGTGTATAGTAGTTACAATTGTGAGTATTTACAGTATAAGGTGAATCATTGTATTTTTTTATTTAATCTTATTTGTTTTACAAGGATTGGCGAACAAGTTATGCAACTTATATTAACGCCTCTCCTTGGCCTAATGGCGCAGGTGTGTGGGATGACCTTCATAGCGGCAACTTCGTGGCCTAGCTCTTCTCGAATACTACGAAGGGATCTTTAGCCTGCACGGAGTGTGTCTCTCTCCGCACAGAGGACAGCCATTTTACGTCCCCACCCGATAGGACGATACGCTGTGACAGCATCAACCCCACAATTGATGCTGACAGAGAGTGTTCGGACACCTCGAGAACTTTCCCCGACCGGGGATCGATCCCGGGACCTCTGGCATGAGAGACCAGCGCACTGTAGTATTCTGGGTCACTTGTTGTATGTTCATTAAAGAGTTTTGGAAAATTATACATATCCTAGCTCTGGAGTTCGTCTAATGTGACTTTACTGGACATAATTATATGTAATTACTAAACTTTTTACAATGCGCAGGAACACAGTTCTGGTGAATGACAAGATTATCATAACTGGTATCGTGAAATACACTTTGAGAGTAGGTTATATTTTGCAGTTGAGAGTGAGAGAAAGTAACGTAAAAAGATAAAGAAGGAAAAATAAAATAGGGTCTAGTGACGTATGGTGAGTAAGGATCATGGACGGGGGTGTAGAATTACTGTGAGAAGGTAACAACATTATATTAAAAATTTAAGTAGAGGTAAGTGTCCGACGGATTCAACTCGTTCACCATTAATTTAATTAGATTTTTTTTATGGATATTTTAAGAATTATTTCAAGAATTTTGCGCCATAGTTTGGCAGCAAAAGCAAGTTCATGGAGTGATGTGTACAGAGAGAAAAAATCTTAGGAATTGAGGTGTGAGAGGACATGTCATCATAACTATTCTGTCGGCTAGAGAGAGAGAGAGAGAGAGAGAGAGTGCAAGAACCATTTAGTTGAGCGCCTCTGAGAAAAACTAGTACGATTAGCTATGGAGGAGTTCATTTCGCAATGTATATATACAGTCTCAGATGGAATTTGAAAAGGAGGTCCAATATATACAAATTTTGGCTGATATAATTGATAAAACCAAAAAAATAAATAAAATAAGAAATAAGAAAATAAAAAAACAAACAAAAAACAAAAAAGCACTATAGACAAGATTTGGATGGAAAGGCCCTCCAGGAGACAAGAACAGTTTGCGTTGTAACATTATAAACATTATATACATGTACAAAGTATCTTTAGATTTTTCAATGCTTGGGCCTTCGCTCCTATTAAAATTTGTTGGCGCATGGCCACAGTCCCCCTCCAACAAGTTGCAACTGATTGATTGGTTATTATTACTACCTTGGCGGGCGTTCTCTAGTTTCAACTAGTAAACAATGTGGTCTTTATAAATTATTAAAAGTGTAAAATGTACAGCAAAGTAAGCTCCATAAAAACAAGCAGCTGTATACAGTAAGTAAGTCTGTATACATTTTTAGCCTTTATTTCTCACTCAAACGCGGTTAAGTATCGGGTATGTTTTCAAGTTTTCTACCTTCGTTGCAACTGAAAGCGTACCGGTGCCGACCACGTGATAATCATGTGGCACCTGTTTGTTTGACAACAGACGATACTATCATCTGTCAAAATTGAAAACTTTAAAAATGTCATGTAAGGTACGTGGTCAAAACTTTCTCAGAATCCCAGTGGTTATAACAGTAATACCATGACTTTGTCGAGCCTTGTGGTTTATTAATCCTTTACCTAACGTAACGGCCAAAACCGGCCAGCGCTATTCTCAAAAATCGCCAATTAATTTTCATTATTTTTTTCATTTTTTGTCTCAAAAACATAGGTTATGACCCCTCGTTGGAACGAGCTCGTCTAGCTCGTTCCAACGAGGGGTCATAACCTATGTTTTTGAGACAAAAAATGAAACAAATTAGTTATTCAAGAATTATTTTTGCAAGTGTCGTCTGCTTTTCAGGTTAGGTAAAGGGTTAACAGGTGTGAATAACAGCCCTTCAGCTTATTATTTATAAGCTGTGGGGCTGTTATCCACACATGTTGGGCCGTTAATAAACCGCAATGCCCTCCAAAGTAATGTTATTGTTATAATCAATAAAAATTTGCGACAGCAAAATCGGCGTAAACATGTCGGAAATTTTGTATTGTCGAAAAATATTTCAGTTAAGTCAAGATGTATTCGTGGGCGTTCTATTTTCGTTCCACCTGGAGTGATTGACTACCGTATTCAAGGTAAATAAACGCTGTAGACGCTTTGACGTTCTGTAAAAAAGGCACTTTTCTATCTGTCTTGTAATTAACTGTGATTAATGTGGATGGGGTTGAAAATTTAAATATTAATGCGGAAGAGGTTTGGGAGGGACTGGTGAGTAAAGAAATGAAAGAAGTTGAAAAAACTGAATCCGACAGGCTTAACGGTAACCGTGTGGAACCCGTCAGTGACATTATAATTTATAAATAACAATTTTTCGTACGATGAAGAATTTATAGACGCTATGTGCGAAATAAAAAACCAAAATCCTGACAATTGGCAATAATAATTTTAATTGTTCAAGGCCATATATTTCTGACCGTGCCGCTAGCGATGTTATACCATCGACTTCAAGTGCAAGTGGTCCATTCATTTTCTAATTTGTCACCTGCGTTCGTGGCACCAACATGTGCAGGCAAAGCAACGCTTTTACCACTGAGAGAGGTAAACTATTCGTTCTGCAACAATTATGCCAATACCAGTATCGTAATTCCACAAGCCATCACTTTCCAGAAAGTTTGAAATGAAAAACTGTTCTGTAACCTTAAGTAATTATTACTGTCAACCAAGTGCTTTCAATCCAAGCACCCGAAATTTTTAACTTTAACGGTAAATCATCGAGTGCTTTCCGACTGAAACAACATCACAAGGTGAACTCCAAACTTTGAACGGGGAAACCAGACGGCGTATTTTGTTTTCAGAATGTCAAAAACATTTAAACGTGACAAATGTTATCAGTACAAATATGAATGTTTTTTGTTACTGCTGATAAAATGACTAAACCGCTTGGAACTATTTGTATAGTGGCAGGGTAAAGTATATTTCGTGATTTGGTTCGGAACTCCCAAATGACACCACGGAGACTGTATTTTTAGATTTAACTTGTTGTCTTCAACAAGGCGTTGTTTTTTATTTGGGAGATAAAAAAAACTGTCATTATTTTCAGCTGAATTATATTAGAATGGTGATAACTATGTTGTATTTGATTGTTTTAACGCGTCGCCGGCAAAATTCAATTTGCGACGTTTACGGCCCTAAACAATCAAGTACAACATAGTTATCACCCAATTATTACGCCAGCCGGATGGATTGGCCAATGAACGATCATAACTAGTGACCCGAGGACGGAGGAATACACCTGCAATAACAGAGACCCCGTACAGAACGGCCGCCTGAGACTGGTCACATACCACAGGTGGGCAATATTTCCTTAGACGCAATAATATTAGACTCCAAACGCTTTTATAGCAATAATCCTCAAAAATTTAATTAATGAAGCACGGGTACAACTCGGTGCTTCTTTAATTAATATTTTGCTGATGATTTTTATTACCTGGCAAACTCATGCGTGGACATCACGCCCCAAGCGTCGATTATGACCAGCCCACGGCTACTGTACTGTATTAATTTAATATACCGACACTGGCGGTGTTGTAATTGTCACTGTCCGCCATCTTGTTTTTATCACAAAAAGCGCCCTCTGAATTGGCACTTCAGAAAATGCGCCTAAAATGTCAGAGGTAATGATCAATAGTTCTGGTGGTGATGAATGGGCTGCTGGATTACTCCCCTTGCATCGCATCACTATTTGCCTGCTCTTGAAAACAAAGGAATGTCGATAGGAAAATTTAACGAAAACAAGAAACGCTAAAAATTCAGCACCAATTTGTGGTGTAAAAATGAGCGTCGACTTCATAGGCTGATATAATAAATACGTTATGGACGTTTCGTTGGCGGATGCGATGTCACATGAGGTTCAGCGAGAACACTATTAGGCTTGGCTAAAGACTCGTCAAATATTGTTCTCTCTTTGACTCACATGACACCGTATCCGCCAATAAACGTATTTATTATGTCAGCCTACGGAGTAACTTATATTACTGTCCGAGTAAGTTAACATCTCTTTCCTCGACTCGCTACATGTCTATCTGACACACATATCCGTCATGATACTCCTGTCCTGTGCATTTGTCATCAAAAATCGTGTAATTCATCAATCGATCCATCAAGAGGCAGTCGTGTTCATTTGACCTATTCTCGGGACATGTTGGGCACCAATGAATCCAACTCATCGTTGACCCTTTGCTATTCTTGAACACTTCTTCATGTCCAGCATCAGTTCCATCTACGTGTACTCCATCCAAGTAGGTGTAATCTGCAATATAAAGAATTTTCTGATGGGAATAAATCCTTAGTCCCCCAAGTTTTCACTTTGAATACCAGAACCTATCATGCAAAGTCAAGAAATATAGTAGCAGCTGAAATATGTCTTAGCAATATCATAAGTACAATTTCCTCTGTTGAGAATTTTATGCCTTCAGATCATTCATTCCATTTAAAGATTGTAATGGGGGAGCGCGGTGGCTCAGTGGTGGACTGTTGGACTTCTCCCGAGTTTGATCCCCGTCCGGGACGACCCGCATTGTGTCCTTGGGCAAGGCCCTTTATCCCGGTTGCCTACATGGGGGCGCGATGACGCCATGTAATAAGGCGTACGGCACATCGGTGGTGCACATGTCTTCAACTGCTGTAACCCTGCTTCAGCGGAGCTTGAACAGAGTTAGAATGTTGAGGAGCTGACAGTTGCTCGTCGATGCTCGGTGGTTCTCTCCGGGTACTCCGGCTTCCTCCACCCGTAAAACTGCCACGGTCACGATTAGCCACTGTGCATAAGTATGTGACCTTAAATATAAATAAATAAATAAATAAATAAATAAATAAATAAATAAATAAATAAATAAATAAATAAATAAATAAATTAATAAATAAATAATGACCAACACGGAGGAAATACAAAAATATTGTGTTTAGAGTTCAACTTTTTTCAGCTGGTACTGTAGTGGATTTCCCGATAAGTCACAATTATGTACGAAATGTATTAGGATCTCTAAAAGTTACGATGGGGGCATGGTGGCGCAATGGAACTTAAACCGAAACGTCGACGCTTCGATTCAGACCAGCTGTAACACCATTGTGTCCTTTGGGGAGAACTCACAATCTCGGCAGCACGCATGGAGGCACGGTGGCGCTGTGTACTACGGTATACTGTACGTCGAGGATGCACCTGCCTCCAACCACTACTAGGCTGAAGATACTGACAGTTGCTCGCCCGCCGCTGCTCGGTGGTTCTTTCCGTGAACTCCGGCTTTCTCCATCCGTAAAACTGTCCCTCTCAATGTGAACCCGGCTATTGAAAATGTCGCTAAACTCCAATAAACAAAGAAATAAACAAATTAAGATTTGATATGAAGTCAATGTGAGCCGAAATCGCTAAATTGCCAACATTTTTTTTTCAACATTTGCCTCGAAAACATAGCCTCCGACGGTTTTTGGAACGAGCTCCTTCAATGCGGTATCATAAGCATTGCTTTCGAACTGAACGATTTATTCTCTTCATCGAACCCAGAGCCTTTTTGCTGATACAAAATTAACATGGACTTCCCAGTGAACACTGCACCTTACTGCAGAGGCGTACTGGCCGCAAGGTCCACCGGGAGGTTGAAGAGTCTGAAACTATTGAGACCTCCACAGGGCCCCCAAAACTGATATAGCCCACTTGTTGATGCATGACATTTTGTGAAAATGACCAAAAGGCGAAATGGATCTGATTGTATCGAGTGTCGGTTTATCGAAATGCCAATGGCAGTCCACATAGAGGGCACTTCGATATTCCAGCATTCCAGTTTGCCACTCCGCGGCCAGATCCAAGGAAATAGCATTCTTTCGGTTCGAAAAATCAAAATTTACCCCCATTGCACCAAACTATGGTAGGCCCGATGAGTCCGGAGCCGCCTGTAGTGCAACCGTATTTGCCGCATGAGCGAAATGCTCTCTATAAAAATAATAAAAAATTGTTATATTTCCCGACAACGTTTTTGGCCCAGTCAGCCCCTGCCTTACTGGATTCTAGGGACACCGATTTAAATGAAAAAGTAATATAAAATTAAAGCAAATCTACATACGTCCCAAAATAATATCCCGCAGCCATGTGAATACTGACATCGAATCAATGTACAGCAAATGTCCCCCTTCTGTGGAGCAATTTCCGTTGTGTTCTGTCCAACCTCCATCTTCAGTCCCAATTCTATAGCATAAGTTGTATCTCAGTTCATATTCATATTTGTGAGGGCACTTTTCTGAAATAAAAAGACCAGGTATAATCGGTTGTGAGCAGATTACGATGGTTTTGTCCCCCAAACAGTATTTGAAATTTCTTCGAATTTGCAGTGTTATAATATTCTTTGTGAAAGGCGTTCCATTTACAGAGCGCCATGGATTGATCCGAGTGAAAGCGAAGTATGGGTAGAAAAAAGTGGTGCCTGTACTGACATTCTCTCTCTGCGAAAGGGACGAGGTGTGGTATGAGTAGTAGGAGATGCAGTAAACGAGGCACAATGAGGGAACCCTCAAAGGGGACGTCATAGTCACGAGACCCAGTTACGTCATGTTTGGTTGCTATAGTAATCCAGTGTGAGCGGTCATCTTGTGACGCCATACCCATGGTGATACGAGGGCTCAGTGTGCATGCACAGTGCCTGTTTTAGGGTGATACGTGTTTCCATCGTCCATTTTGAATATGCCACTACTCTTGTTTCTATGGTAGAACATGGCTGATATGTGACCCAAACGCCTACAATAGGACG
The DNA here is from genome assembly GCA_031216915.1 of Pictodentalium vernedei. NCBI lineage: Eukaryota > Metazoa > Mollusca > Scaphopoda > Dentaliida > Dentaliidae > Pictodentalium > Pictodentalium vernedei. Next base: position 378,779,636 of record CM062293.1, read on the forward strand.
GGGGCATGTTCTGAGGGTGCGTTTCTTGTATAGAAATAGCTTACAGGTTCTGATTTGTACCTAATCCTCGTTTACTTCCTAGACGTACCCACAAAGATACGACACTCCCTCCGAATCATCAAAAAACACCCAAAACTACCGAAATGGGTTCGGATTCCCCAAGAATCCTCATATTTGCAATAATAGGAGCGTTCCTCTATACAAGAGTCAATCTAATTACTCAGAATCCACGGTTACTGCTTCGTTCTTATAACTTAGAACAAAATATAGAGCTTTTTCTTAGGCTTTATTGCCGATCATACACAACAACTTACGCGACGCCCATTATTATTATTATCCGATGCACTCGTTTTTGTAGAGGAGCAGACACCAGCTAAACCAACACTATCGTCACATCTTCCTCTTTTTAAGAAGGTTCTCGCCTTAAGCAACTTAAACAGTTCAACTAGTGACAGTCTCAAACAAAATAAACGGTTTTTACTAAATCTCTGGAAATTACTAAATATAACGCACCGAAATGTGTCATGATTTAAATTTGTCAATTAAAACTGAAAATTTCTAAATAAATTTAACAGTCTTTTGTAATCACAAATGAACTTACTGACCTAACCATACACTTGTAACATTAATAATAGTGCATAACTTTAGAAAGAGGATTTCCATCAAGATATGAATGGCACATTTAAGTGATAAAATCTTTGAGATAAGTTGGGCGTTTTCGCGATCTTTCGGATCTACGCGGGCTATTGACTTCATTGTTAAATGAGACAGTTTTGGGGTTGTTTGTCGTTACCCGCGTTGGAGTTATGAGATACTTGAACATCTAAACCATTCTCTGATGAAGTTTGTACTCGATCAGTGTTTATTTCACTTGAAGTGTCACAGCATGTTTCTGGAGAACTCACAATTTGTTCGTCAAAATGTTCTTTGGTGGCACGTAAATGCTTTCGGTTGCGTCTATAGACTCTGCCATCTTCTGTTCTCACTTGATACGATCTGACATCAACTTGTCCATCTACACGTGCTTTTGTCCAAGCCTTTTCTCTCCCAAAAGGTCTAATTCGTACTGTTTCTCCACTTTTTAATGGTTTTAGTTCTTTAGCATTTCTGTTATAATATTTAGTTTCTTTTTTTTTTCTTTCAACTAATTTTGTATGTATATTTCCAGCAAAGTTTGGTTGTAGTAAGTTGGTTGAAGTTGGAAGCAAAGTTTTAGTTCTTCTGCCGAATACTCGCTGAGCTGATGAATAGCCAATACCTTCTGTGTTTCTCCAATCCAATATTGCAAGATTTGGATCCGTTCTATCATGAAGAGATTTTCTCATTAAATTTTTTACAATATTTACAGCATTTTCGGCTTTACCGTTTGATTGTGGGTATCTTGGTAATGATGTTACATGCTCAAAATCATACTGTTGAGAAAAACATTCAAAGTCTCGTCTGTTGAAAAGCGGACCATTGTCTGAGATTAACACATCCGGTATTCCGTGACGAGACAAGTGGGCTTTCAATTGTAACAGGGGTGGGGTGAACGACTCCCGAGGGGCTAGAACCCTGGCCGAAATCTCCCTGTTGTTCTTCAGATTCGTGGGGATCTGGGTCAGCTAGCAAACCATGGATAAAATTTACTCAACTCTAGAGGTAGAATAATCATTAAGATAATAAGTTATGTGTTGTGGTCTGGATGAATACACAATAAAATAGGAAAACAGTTTATAAGTGGTTTATTAAGAAGCCAAAAACAGTATGATATGAAATGGACATGGATATGAATGACGGATCAAAAACCACGGGCCCACTACACTTTAACCTAAAAGAGGTTTAAATGCCACCCAACATATGTTCAGTATATGTGGATGGTTCCCACAGAACTCGGACCTAGAGAGAATCACTGTCAGAAACGTTGATTCTCACCAGGGCCGAGTTGAACAGGTCCCAAAATGACGGTACGCTTTACGGTTAACCTTTTTACAGGTTACAAAGTGTCCCCATACTAAGCTAGTAGGTGGGTTTATGTTTGGACAACTAGATCAAAGCTTTACCCAAACATAAAGTGGACGACGAATTATGAGCGAGACCGCTCTCAAATAGGATAATTTCGCGGGGAAAGATTTCAAATACTGGAATCTGATTGATCCCTCGCTTTCACCTTGACAAATGAAATAGCAGCAAAATGCACTACGGCGTGAACCAATAAGGTACATCGATTAATTTTAAACATGGAAATGACTTGAAGCCAACAAAAATAGAATTGAACCTCTGTTATGAACAGGCAAATTACAACACAGTGATTTAGAACATTTATTGTATATTATTTATCAACTGCTGTTACCAAATCCGTTACACAATTTATAGATATTTTTTTATTTTTTTTATTTTTGATCATGTAGTCTATCAACTTGAAAAAAGTCAGAAAAATAGTGAACGATTATCAAGTAATGTTTTTGTTCAAATTCAAACAAATCACAAGCAATTTTCTCCCATGGACGTTGGGGTATTTCATGAGAAATTAAAGGTTCTTTCTGTTGGTGAACATGACATTTATTGCAAGTTTCACATTTGCTTACAAATTTCTCAATTTCTTTGGTCATATTTGGCCAATATAACTGTTCTCTTGCTCTTCTAAGGCGTCCTTGAAGACCTATGTGTGAAGAATGAATGCGTTCTATCATTTTATTGTGAATACTGTTTGGAATGACCACTCTATCTCCTTTAAAAATTAAACCATTCTGCACTACTAACTTTTCTCTGAATGGACAATATACTTGGAGGTCCAACGATAATGCACTTTTTTCGTCGGGCCAACCTTCCTGAATAACATGCTCCAATCTTTGTAAAGGTTCATCGTCTTCCATTGATTTGCGTATGAGAGTTATTTTCTCTTCTGATATGTTAAGATACGCACGTTGGTCTATTGCAAAAATGTTGTCTTTGTTCAGATCTTCTTTTTCAAGTGGTAATGATGCTCTACTAAGTGTGTCTGTCATATACATTTCTTTACCTCTCTTATATAAAATTGTGAAGTCAAATTTTGAAGTTTTAAAAGCATACGCTGTAGTCTTTTTGGTGCACTTAGTAGACTTTTACGACATATAATTTCAAGAGGTTTATGGTCAGACTCGACCACAATATGGCGACCATAAGTGTAATTTTCAAATCTTTCCATCCCAAATACAACTGCCAATAATTCTTTCTCAATCTGGGCGTATCTCTGCTCGGTAGGAGTTAAGGATGTTGATGCGTATGTGATAGGATGCCCATCTTGTACTAAACAAGCACCAAGTCCATTATCAGATGCGTCAGCTTGTAAAATTGTGTCTTTGGACATATCAAAAATTTTTAAAACTGGAGTGTTTGAAAGTACATGTTTCATTTTTTCAAATGATTGTCCAAGGACATTGTCATCCCACAAAAAATCATTTTCTTGTTTAAGCGGCTGACGAATAGGTGCAGTTATTTCCGATAACTGTGGAGCAAACTTTTGTATGAAATTCACCATTCCCAAGAATGTTTGCACACCTTGTTTATCTTTGGGTGGAGGCATGTCACTTATAGCATTCACTTTAGCTGTATCAATACATAATCCTTTACTTGTGATGGTGTGTCCAATATAGGATACAGACTTGAGTCTCAGTTCTAATTTATCTTTATTAAGTTTTATATTTTTATTTCTACAAACTTCAAACAGCTGATTCAACATTTTGTCATGATCTAATAAAGATTCTTGATCATTGTAACCACAGCCATACACTAAAATATCATCATGTATTGTTTTTATTCCATTTATCCCTTCGAGAGCTCCATTAAGCCTTCTTGCGAATTCTTCCGGCGCTGTAGAAATTCCAAATGGTAATCTCGTCCATCGATATCTACCCCAAGGCGTTGCAAATGTTATCAAAAACTACTTTCTTTATCCAGTTATATGTGCCAAAATCCGTCTTTAACATCAAGTTTGGAAAATGTTCTAGCATTATGTAAATCAGGTAAGATGTCTTCTATTGTCGGAGTAGGGTAGTGGTTACGTTTAAGAGCTTTATTTAGTGGTTTTGGATCTATGCAAAGTCTAATTTTTTCACTAGGCTTTTGAACGACAACCATTGCTAATATCCAATCAGTTGGAGTATCAACAGGTTTCAGTATACCCTGTTCAGTTAATCTATTGATTTCCTTCTGAAGTCCTTCTTTTATTGCCACTGGTATTTTTCTGCAGGATAGCTTAACAGGTTGAATTTTTTGACAATTTCAAGATGCAACTGTCCTTCTAACTTCCCTATATCTTCAAAAATATCTTTGAATTTCACTGGGTTTTCTATGTTACACTGGGGTGCTACAGGGTGCTGTCCTAGCATATCTACTATTTCACCAGATTCAAAATTTTCATCATTCACAGTCATCAGGTTCATGGCTTGTATGGCTCTTACACCTAGAATACGATGCATATTCCTGGCACAACAACAAATTCAAGATTATATTTCTTCCCTGTTTTCTTATTTCGAACAGTTAGTCTCCTTTTACCTACAGGATGAGTTTTTGTTTTGTTATATATTGCTAAAGTCATGTTGGCCTCATTAAGCTTCTCAAGTTCCAAGTCTTGCAGTAATGTTTTATACAATTTGTTCAGTCAACACATTAACTGTAGATCCACCGTCTAGTTGAAATTCTACCTCCGAGTTCTCAATAATCATTATTGCAGTTATACGTTTCTTAACAGTGTACTTCTTCCATAGTTATTTATTGATTTATTTATTGGTGTTTAAGATCACATATTTCTGCACAATGGCTAATCATGACCTCGACAGTTTTACGGGTGGAGGAAGCCGGAGTACCCGGAGAGAACCACCAAGCAACGGCGAGCAACTGTCAGCTCCCCAACATACTAACTCCACACAGACAGGGTTAGCATTGGTTGAAGACAGGTGCACCATCGACATGCAGTATGCCTTAGTACACAGCGTAACCGTGCCACCACGTGGGCAATGGTGGTGAAGTGTCTTGCCCAAGGACACAACGCGATTGCCGCAGGTGGGATTCGAACCGAGGACCTCCCGGCTTGCAGCCTGCACCTCTACCTACTGAGCCACCGCGCCCCTTTTCCATAGTTAGTATAATTCTTCTTCAGATGAGGAAAGATCATTGATGATATGGATCTGTCGATGAGCACTTCTTGTTCTATTTTGCTTAAAATTTCTATCTTCTTTTCTTTTCTCGCTGAGGCATTTTTTAGAAAAAATGATTTAGCTTGTTACAGTTTGAGCAGGTTTTCCCCCAAGCGGGACATGCTCCTCTGTTGTGTTCATGATGTGAACCACAAAACATACATTCACGTGAATGAATTTTTGGCTTCTGATATGTCGAGATTTTTTAGCCGCAGTTTGTGCATTAGATTTACGGGGTCGAGCTCCAGTTCTGACATATTGTACTTCTTCAATTTCTTTTAACTGAGAAACAGATTTTTCGATTGCTCTACAAATGTCAATGGCTTTTTGAAGATCCAATTTTCTTTCTTGCAACAACTTTTTCCCGGTCTGATTATCTGCAATACCCATAACAATTCTATCACGGATCAACTCGTCTTCTAGGGTTCCATATTTACAAGTTTTTGCAAGGGATCTAAAAGCTGCTACGTAAGCACCAATGGTTTCATGTGGTTCCTGTGACCTTTTGTTGAAGTTATATCGCTCGTAGGTTTCATTGGTCTGGCCAATACAAAATGTTTCAAATTTGTCGAGTACTTGAATTATATCAGTTTTTTCAACTTCAGTAGAAAATTGGAGACCATCATAGATTTCAAGGGCATCAGCACCAATGCAAGTCAAAAATGTTGCTGTTCTTAAATCTTTGTTTTTATTTATCAAGTCACTTGCTATCTCATAATTATCCCATATTTTTTCTAAATTTCTTCCAGTTTGTGGATAAATTTCCTTTCATGTCCAATTTCGTTGGAAACGGAATGTTTGTCGGTATTAAGACTGTTTGGGCCGGGAAGGCCTGGGGTATTTCAACTGATTTCATTTCTTCTGTTCCGTGTATGCGATTCTAATACGATCGAACACGTCCAATTTTTCAGGATTCCGACCGCGGATCAGCTTCACTTGAGTTACAATGTAAAAAGTTTATTTTATAAGTTCACTGTCGCACATGGGTTAAGTTCGAACACTTTTGACACCATGGTTCGTTCTTATAACTTAGAACAAAATATAGAGCTTTTTCTTAGGCTTTATTACCGATATTTCCACAACAACTTACGCGACGCCCATTATTATTATCATCCGATACACTCGTTTTTGTAGAGGAGAAGACACCAGCTAAACCAACACTATCGTCACAGTTACTTCCCATTTATCTGGTTCGAATTTCATTGGAATCCTGTCCTCTCCTTCTATCTATTAGTCCAGGCACATTAGACATAAAAATGAGAAAGTAAGGAAAAAAATCGGAGAAAGCTGATTTTTTTATATGTTTCCGGGACACACATTGCGGATAAAGTGTGAAAAGTCCCCGCGAATCCGAGTTGAGCTTTTTTAGTTATAGCGTTTTTTTGATGAAAAAAAAAATTCGACCCAGCTCCATATTTCTCATTCTTATTCGCCTTAGTAGGGTGAGAATCATAAATATCGTGCTGAATTATATTGAGAATACATATCCCTAACAGAAAATGCCAACTTTGTACCAATCCTCACACTCAATGGTGAAATATTCACGAAAATGTACAAAATTACGAAAAAAAATTTATTGTTTTCATACACACAACGGTACACAACGTCCATTAAATCAAATCTACGACTACTTTGGGAGTTAAATTATATATCAAAAATTGCAGAAAAGCAGTGGCTTTATAATGATATATAACAATAGTCATTTATTCCATAATGAACTGGTGAAACGTGTGAAATATTAACCATACCCCCTAAACTCAAATTCAAACGGCATCGACTTTTCTCATTCAAATACCGTATTATAGCATCATTGTTTCAATTTCCATGTTCGATTAAATCACATAATGTGGTGTTCGCCTACACTCAAGATGCATTGGCATGTAATGTGTGCAAGCCCTTGACGTTTGTCCAGTGACGTTTGACCAACCACTTTATATCAAAGCAGTGGAGATTATGTCTTCGTCAGATAAGTTGACAAAAGTTTTCGTTAGACTCGGCGGCTTCCATATGATTATGTCATATTTAGGGGCAATTGGTTCGATCATGGCTGGTAGCGGCTTGGATGAACTTTGGGGGACTGTTTATGCTGGTGGGTCAATCCATCATTTGATCAGTGGTCATGCATATTCAAGAGCAGTTCGTGCCCATTTGCTAACACAAATTGCCATTACAAAACTCGTGTTTGAAGAAAGCCGAACACTAGATAACATAGACTGCACAGAAGTCAATGAAATATTCTGTGGACTTGCCAGAGGTGACTGTACAACAGCTGACGCTGTCAATCAAGAAAGTGTCAACCATCTACTGTTAAAATTACACGAACTGCTCCAGAATGCGTCCGTAGGACGCACAGGAAAGCTTTGGGTACAATACTACGAGCAAATAGGTCTTCTCCAGTTGTTCTCGAGAGCAGAGCGCACAGGCGACTGGGAACTCCACACATATTGTGTTCGCAATATGATTCAAGTACTTCACGCAGGTGGTCATTTTGCATACGCAAAAAGTTCTCATCTCTATTTGCAGCAGATGAATGAGCTAACAGAAATAATGCAACAGGATGATTTGAAGTTGTTCACTGAGAAAGGTTACTTTACCATAAGGCGCTCAGATAAATTCTGGGACGGGATATATTCTGATCAGACCATAGAGCAGTGTTTAATGAGAATGTTCAAGCTCCCTGGTGGTCTCACACATGGCAGGGGAATAACCGATAGCACTGTTGCGAAATGGGTACATGGACTACCTCTTTGCCTTCCGATATGTAATGCTCTCGAAAATTTTGTTCATGTTCACACTGGTCATGGCGAACAACATCGGGATCTCCGTCAAAGTTCACAATTGACTGATGCCAATGATATCACCAAATTATTGAACTGGCTCAGAGTGCATTCCCCCTTTCAGAATAGAGATCCACTACAATTAGTCTCTATAGCGACCGGGCTTGTGGCCGACGAAACTGTGAACTGTGACCAAGTTCGCAAAATTGCTGAATGTTGCGTATCGAATGTTGTAAGCAAAACGTTCAACAGCATCAAACTACGACGTGTTGACACTGAAGTCTTTCGCATCGATGGCAAATAGCATCAAAGTCCGTGGAAGTAAGGTAGTGATTGACCCCACAATTCTGTTCAACCGCATCACATGTGTTATTCAGTCACAAGCAGAGATGGAAGAGTATCTCAAATATGAACTCGCCCCGAAACCACCAGCATTGTTTGATTCTGCTGGAATGAGGAAGACACAGAAAAGCACGCTCGGTAAGATCCTCAAAACATACGGTTCCGAGCAAACTAAAATCCCAGATCCTTCTCTGTTTGTTGTAGATGGTGAATTTTTATTGAGGGCAGTTGTATGGCCTAAACAGTCGTCATATAAGGACATATGTACATCATATTCCAATTATCTAGTGAGACATTTTGGGGCGAACGTCGTGGTTGTTTTTGATGGTTATGCTTGTACAATGTCGACAAAGGGAATGGAACAAGCCCGTAGATCTAAAGACAGGTATTCCATTGATATCAATATCTCACCCGAGTTACCAGCCACCACACCCCAATCCGATTTCCTTGCAAATGCCAAGAACAAAACCCAACTGATCGATCTTCTAATGCAGGAGCTATCTGCTATCAATATTCAGTCCAAGCAGGCCGAGGCTGATGCTGATGTACTGATAGCCGAAACTGCACTTGACATCGCTCAAGATGACAACAATGTTGTCGTTGTGGGAACAGACACAGACTTGTTAGTCATTCTTACCTCTCGAGTTCAACCGGGATGTAATATTCACATGATGTATTCCATTACCCCAAACTTACTAGTTTCAGTTAGTGAAATAGCAACCAAAATGGGTGACCATAGAAGCAACCTCCTTGTAGCACATTCTATAAGTGGTTGTGACACTACTTCTGCACTCTTTCGAGTTGGTAAGAAGAAAGTATTCAGTACAATTGTCTCCGATGTTACTAGCGACTCACAACAGTATGTCAACACAATTTTGGCGGATGACAGTACACCAAGTGCAGTAGCCGCTGCCGGGGAACAACTTCTCCTGATCTTATACGGGAGTAAAACTGTTTCCTCTCTCGACCAATATAGATATGTCGCGTACAAGCGTTATGTAGCAAAATCTAAACTGAATAAACCCATCGGCCTAGCCTCACTCCCACCAAGCAGCGATGCTGCACAACAACATGTCTACAGATGTTATCTCCAGGTCCAACAATGGCTGGGCACTTCGCTTCCTCCGACGGATTGGGGGTGGTCGCTAGACAATGGACTTCTTGTACCGACTGCAGCCACAAAGCCATGTGCCCCCGATAACCTACTGAATCTGATCAGTTGTGGTTGCAAGAGTGCTTATACAAAAAGGTGTGTGTGTAAGAAGGCAGGACTCTCTTGCTCAGGTTTGTGTAATTGCAGTTCGGATTCTTGTAACAACCACAGAAACACTGTCCTGTCGGAAATTTCTGAGTTCGATGAATAATATGTATATAGGTCATGTCATTTCTGTATATAGCGTTGATAATAGTCAATGTAACTTAATCCATATTGATTGATTTGTACATTCTGTAAATATTATTTATTGATTTTTGTACATTCTGTAAATATTATTTATTGATCTAATGCTGCCAGACACAGACGTGTCTGTTCGGTCCCAAGCCCGAAAATAGTTGAGTTCTCATGCTGACGAATTTTATGCCAAAAGGGGAACTCGGTCAGAAGCAGAGGGGGTCTTCCATAATGTCTATTTTGTAAGCAATGATAAAAGTCTTCAAATGGTGGTGGATTTTTTATCGTCTGTCCAACTAACATCCCGTTCTGTACTACGACCCTTTGGGCAAATCCGTTAGGAAAATCGTCATTTTTTGCGTAAATCCGATACTTTTTTGTGAATTTTCAATAATTTTTCGCAGAAATTGTCACAGAATGCACATTTTCCTCTAGGTAAATGTATATTAGACATTATGTAGCTCGAAATACGCGTAAACAAAAAATACAGTTGGATCAATTCGAGGTTACAAAGTTCGTGCGATTTTTTTTTATTTTTTTCAAACGCGTTTTCGAAAAAAGGCTGTAGAAAAAAAAGCTCAACTGGGATTTTAGGGGACTTTTGTCTAATCGTTCAGTGACATGTACTCGACATTCCCTGAAAAAATCAGCTTTCTCCGATTTTTTTCCCTAATGTTCTTGGGCTATATCATACAAGCTACATCATGACTTCCTGTGTGTACACGTCGCATTCAGCACATGGGCTGGATGTGCGAATATGTGCTTCTGTTCTAAATAACAAGGTGTGCACATCACAGTGGCATAAGGGCACATACGGTGAAAATGATATTCTACAGTTACAGTCAGGACCATAGAAGGGATTGTACAACGTGGGCTTGTTTGGTAGAATGTGCTTATGTGCTAAAGAACAATATGCGCACATCACATACCGTGCATGGGAACACGGGGAGCACTGGCGAAGCGAGACTGGTTCTCGTAAGATCACCGAAGTGAAGCAGCGTCGAATCTGATGATTCATTGGATGGGTGGCCACTGAGCGATTGATTCGGGTACTTCCCGTAGTAATGGCTGGTGTGCGATCAGCGAAATTTGGGTGTGTGCCTCTGCGACATTGAAGCACGTGCCAGCTGTGAACGTTGGGAAATGTTCCCCAGAACTACGCTATCCCCACCGCACCTAGGTGTAACATAGGGTCCTGTGGAGGCGCTTGACTAGCGTGCTCGTCTGTGAAGCACCGGCAGTATGATCCCCGTTGAGTTGAGCTGAGAATGTCATAGAATAAACAACGGGTGTACGCCTATGATACGGGGTAATACTGTAAGTCAGAGAGCATTGTGGTGGATTCCAGACGTTAACATTGCACTGCATTGTGGATATGTGCTTGAGGGCTAGTGCACAATGTGCGCAATTCACATGCGGCACATAGGCATATTCGGATATTGGAAGCTGGATACCTGTGACATGGTGATGTACTATTGGAGGATGCCTATTGGAGAAAACCTTTGGGGGGGGGGGTACATTTAGAGGATATTAGTAATAAAATATGTGGTTCTTACATCCGGGTACTTCAGGCTACATCCGCGTACTTCGGTTGGGTAGTTTTAAAACACAATAATATATAACATTCAATTCATTTTGCGTAGGTATTTTTATTTATAACCTCTTTGTTCAGTTCATAGTCAATTGCCCAAGACTCTTCATCTCTGAGTGGAATGGAGTTCTTCCGTTCTTTTCTTCCCATTGTTTGACTCTGACGGAGTTTTTCATGCTGTGTTAGTTTGTGGAACACTGACAGCTTGACTTTCTTGATTGATTTGATTTCTGCCGTATTGTATGCAGGTAAGTCCATCACTTCGTGCTTTGGGGATCCATTCTTGGGTTGGTCCAGTATTAAATCTTCAGTTTTCTTACGTTGTTCTTGATTTGATCTGCAGACTGGAGAGAAAGTTCATTATGGGTGCCAACATCAGTATTTTTCAGACCATTCTTGTTCTCAGTGTTTACTTCATTCTTCTGAATGCCACAGTTCATTGTCGTTGAATGGAAATTTCATTGTTCTTAATTTCATTTTTCTTCAGCAATGTGGAAGCTGACTTTGGAACCTCTTTCGTTCTCTTGTTTGTAGTTTGAGTGGTAAATTCGTTCGTCTTCTTTCACTCTTCATTCTTCAGCTCCCCTTTGGTTAATACCGACCCACACCATACATGTACGGTGTCTCCACATATTTCACTTTCTTTCCCACAATCCCCGTGAGCTGACTAGGTTTCTTCTCTCGACTCAGTCAACTGTACGATTCTCTTGGGTCAATTTCTGGGAAGTAAGCTTTAGTCCGGCATCATTCTAGAAGATCTGTATATGAAACGACACTTTCGACAGCCAGGGTCTCCTCGTGTTGGACAGTTTTAAGGGTGGAGGAAGCCGGGGTACTCGCAGAGAACCACCGAGCAGCTGCAACTGTGAGACTCTCCAACATACTAATCCCACACAAGCATGGTGAGCACTAGCTGAAGACTTGCAGTACGCCCTGGTAGACAGCGCTACCAGGCTCTCACATGGGCAATCGTGATTAAGTGCTTTGCCAAAGGATAGAACGCAGTGTAAACACAAAAAAACAAATGGTGAAGTATAAATGGAGTAATTTTATTGGGGTTTAACGACACTTTCAACAGCCAGGGCCACCTCGTGTTGAAACTAAGTTCTGAAATGTGATACCAAGTCGTGACGAGTTTGAAATTCTCTTTTACCACATCATGTGTCACATTGAACTTTACCTAGCGAAACGACCAACGCTATTCAGATAATCGCCAACTAATTTGTTTTTAACCCTTTGAACCCTAGCGGTATCTTCTATGTCAGTTCAATAGCAATAACAAGATTAGTCCATATTCATTATTTGGGGGTAGACCAATTAATATTTTCAACGTGCAGCCCAAAAGCTTTTGGGCTGCACGTTGAAAATATTGATTGGTCCACCCATACCTTCACTTAGCAGCCACCCTACTTAATGAAATTATGAAGTATCATGTTCCTGGCCCGGAAAAGCGGCCTCTCGAGTTCAAATTGTTAAGCTTTTCCTCGCAAATATAGCTCATGGCCACTCGTTAGAAAGAAGTCGTCTGACTTTTAATAAGGGGTCATCAGCTATGTTTTCGAGGTGAACTTTGAAAGGTTTGGTTATTCAGAAATATTTTTTATAAATGTCCGTTGGTCGTATTGGTAAAGAGTTAATGAAATACATTAGCTTAAAAATAGGGAAGATTATTCAGGTCTACTTTCGAACCAAACACAATCACAGTGCTACGACGCCAGGTCCGCTACTAGTGTCACATGTTTATTAACCATGTTGCGCACGAAATTTGCGCAACGGGCTGCTCAGTTGTGATTATATGATGAAAACCTTTTTTTCAAAAGAGTGAAACACGTGAAAAACATCGCTTCTTTTCAGTGAAAAGGTCATGTTGCACTTTTCTTTATTAGACAGGTTTTTCTTTCCCAGAATAATCCTTTTTCGAAACTGCCATCTTGGCTTTTAATCTATGCAAGGCCACGGGTCGCGGGGTGTAAACAAAGCGATTTCCATGTTCGCCGCGTTGAGTTCTGTGTCAGCCAAGACAACTAGTTTTATGAAATATCAAGTTTAAATTCGTAGAACCGATGTCATCATTCGAATTAACTGCAGGGGCAACCCTAGACGACTTTAGACGATGGGATACTACAGGGTTAAAGACTTTTTTACGGAGGCGAGGACTTGTTTTGAGTTACAAAAAGGAAACACTCGTTGCACGGAGTTTCTCGGCTTGGGGAATCTCCGAAAGTTGTCGAAACAGTTCCGAGGCCACAGAGTCATGACACAGCGTGCATTCAAACACCATTTAAGTCGATAGGAATCCAATTCGAAATAATGAAAGTTCTCATACAATATTGCCATTGTCTTAAACAAATGGTAACCTTGGTTAAATGTTTTTTTGAATTCGCACTAATGAACGGAATGAGGTCCGAAGCACTTCACCTGCTCTCTTCTCCCATTTCTTACAACGTTTTTTCTTTAAATATTTACACCTCGCGACCTGTGACCTTGCATAGATTAAAAACCAAAATGACAGTTTCGAAAAAGGCTTATTACTTTTTATCAAACTTCGCTGATATGACTTCACACTCGGCTGATATGACGCCGATCTCGACCGATATGAACCAAGCTACAGTTGCCCACCTCCTAGGTGCGTTCCAAGGCGCAAGCAATTTCTTTACATCGAAATGCTCACCATTATTCGTCATTTTGAACACTTATGCCGTAACCACTGAGCCACCGCGCTCCCAGGCATGTATTTAAAAGACAAGATTATTTTAATCAGTCTTTCGAAAAAATCAAGTTAATCGGTGGATACTATTTACAGAAAATTCGTTATTAAACTGCGACGCGGCTTGAAAACTTCTGGCATATAAATGTTCCCCCGGTTGGCTTCCTGTGAGACAGATTGACTTTTTTACTGTTCGCGATACCCAACAAATCATTCAGAATTTTTTAAGGGTGTTCAATTTAATATAAGGCTGAGTGAACGTCTTGTCGTTGACTACGCCCATATAGTGCCCAGTGAGGTGGTGTAGTTCCCTTCACTTCGAAGTAATCAACTCTAAGTCATGCACTATTCCATAACCAGTTACACGATCCACAAACGCGACCAATTGAGTTCTAAATGATTTATCTTTTTTTACAAAGCTGTGTTTGTCATGAATTATTTCAAACAGTGAAAATGCATGTGTCGTCACGGATACCATTAGTTGGCCAGAGTAAGGCCTCACTGTTAGCAGAAATACAGTTTCATTATTAATAATTTATTTGCTTATTATGTTTGTCTCATTTTTTGTGGATTATTGGCATGTTGGTATAGACTTTACTCTCTGTAGATAATGTTTGTTATTTTGGTAAGAACTACTCTGCTAATGAATGAGTTGATCAATTTGTTTCACAGTGTTTTGTTGAAATTTCGTGCCAACGGTTTGGTTATATACTAAGTGTATTGATTATCCTTCAACCCTTTACCTAACACGAAAAGCAGACGACACTTGCAAATAAAATTCTTGAATAACTATTTTTTTTTATTTTTGGCAGCGAAAGCATTGCTTTTGACCCCACATTGGAACGAGCCGATTCGTTGGGTAAAGGGTTAAAGAGCAGTTAGGTTCGATTCGAAGTTTTATTGAATTCGACATCCTCTGCTTGATTCGATCGGGATTCTTTTCGACCCAAAATCTGAAACTATATTGATTCAATTTCTTGAATATTCCACTTTTTCGATTGTTTTTCTCAGAGACGCGTTGCTATTGAATTCAATACTTGAGTGGAGACCCGGCAATAAAAGAATGCGCAATATCTACAGCTTAACCCTTTACCCAACGCAGACGATATCAAAATTTATTATTTTAAATATCATTTTTTGTTGAAATTTTCTGAAAAATAATATTTATCCAACTGCTGAATTTGCATATTACTCGGGGCGGATGCGGCCGATTCGTTGCGTAAAGGGCTAAAGAGCAGTAAGGTTCGATTTGAAGTCTGATTGAATTCTACATCCTCTGCTTGATTCGATCGGGATTTTTTTCGACCCAAAATCTGAAATTCGCAGGGATCTTTGATAAGATTACTGACAAAAGACATTAATAATACGGGGGCGAGGGAACTTTGGTTAGCTGGGAACTGTCACCATATTTCAGTATTATCAACTTCTAAGTGAAATCCACGAAATGTTTGTAGTCCAAGCCACTAGAGCCATGTGTTGGATAATATTTGAAATAATCCTAGCTGTACTTCTTCAATAATGTCACAAACTCATAAATGTTAATGCGTTGTATCGTTATATTTATTTAATGGTGTTTAAGGTCACATATTTATGCACAATGGCTAATCATGACCGCGACAGTTTTACGGGCGGAGGAAGCCGGAGTACCCGTAGAGAACCACCGAGCAACGACGAGCAGCTGCCAGCTCCCCAACATCGTAACTCCGCACTGCAGCACAGGCAGGGTTAGATTGGTTGAAGACATGCGCACCATCGACGTGCAGTACGCCTTAGTACACGGCGTCATCGTGCCCCCACGCGGGCAATGGAGATGAAGTGTCTTGCCCAAGGACACAACGCGGTTGCCGCAGGTGGGATTCGAACCGAGGACATCTCGGCTTGCAGCCTGCACCTCTACCTACTGAGCCACCGCGCTCCCCCGTTGTATCGTTATAGGATGTGAAGAAAACAGAATCAGTTTTATAGTGATTCACTTGTATCTATCACTGCTCGCACCCCACCAAACAGTATTTTGTCTTAGAATGATGAATAACGCAGCGGCTTTCATGTTGTCACGTGTTTCGGTCTACCAAAGGCACTGAAATCTGTTACCCAGGGTCGTAACTAGTCGGCACTTTTCACAAAAGTCACTATTTCAATTTGATTGTTTTTCAATTTTTGCCTCAAAAACACAGTTCCTGACCCTGATTCGTAATAGCTCGTTTTTCAGGTATAAAATGAAAAATAAATATTTATTCAAGAAATTTGTTTGAAAGTGTCTTGTATTCTTGGTGTATAGAGAGAACAGAGATCGCGATCTGGTCGAATTTATATTTTCTCCCCACAGCCCTATGGAATCGCACCCTGGTAGCAATACTATAAAACCTTCACAATTGTATTTTCTAGAATTGTATTTCCTTCCTGTTAATATATCTAACTAAAAAGAATCATTAGCATTTTAAAAGATATGGCCCACTGGCAAATTGCCAGATGTTTGAAATGCTAATGATTCATTCTAACCTATTTAAAGTCATAACTAGAAAATACAATTCTAGAAAATACAATTGTAAAAGTTTTATAGTATTGGCCCTCGGTGGCTCAGAAGTTAGAATACTGAATCATGGATCTTTCGATTTGAACATCAATAAAGTACGCCTGGGGAATATCCGGACAAGTAACGTACGCTTTTATATGACAGTTTAAAGATAACATTGGCTTTGTGAGGGATAATGTCAATTTTTCGATAAAAGACTGCTGCAGAAAACGCTTGTAATACCCATAACAACTTAGGTTTCGTACTTAATAACATTAATACGGCTTCCACACTTTTTCATATAAATGTTCAAAGTCTCAATGTCAACTGGGATTTATAATATGACCCTTTATTTGACCAACATGCGTTAGGCAAAAGACTTGTCACGATAAAATTACCAGCATATTTCAAATTTCCCAGAATATGTCGTACAATGGATATTACCTTATCGGAAAGAAAGTGAACACACCAAGTACTTGTTTAAAATATTTATCATATGCCGACGCAGAGGCAGATATTGGCTGTCTGGGATCCAATTTGAATGGAATACCCAACAGTAGTATGTCTCATACAAGTCATACCAGACATACTTCTCCCAATAAACTGAAGCAGGAAAATAGATTGTCTCACTTTATATGTAACGCCATTATTGACGTCTTGAAGTCCGAATCACATTCACAATTGACGACAGTAGTAGAACAGGAGGCTTTCGTACCCTATCACCCGGATCTTTGGTAAAACCGCGTGTGTCAAATTCCCATACAAACGGGAGCTTTGGTGGATCCGATATGAGACGTGTTTACGCTCTGTTCAGCTAGATCCGGCATGTGGTGTAGGTACTGCATATATTGTACGCTGTGGTATGTGTACTGATATATGATCACACAGGGCTCTTGTTATATAGTATGGGTATGTGATGGAAACCTGATGGGAAAGGTGAGGTTTTTCTTTAAAGTTTTCTCCTCGAAACGATTGACGTTGCCAATGACGTTGTGACGTCATGATGCGCCCGCGGCGTCATAGAAACGTTGACCGCTGTTGATGTGCACTTTATCCAACATTCCATTGTTCGGGTCAGGGTATGTCGAACTTCTCGTTCTGGGCTGAGGGTAATATAGTGTTGGTGTTATATACCCTTGTATGACCCCTGATAGCCCTTGGGGCTACTAATCCACCTATGTTTTATATTATCCTATGACTGATATAGATAGTATGGAATGCAATGCCAGGCTGTGTGGTGGGGTAGGTGAGAGTCATGCATGATTGTCTAGTGTGGTAGTATAGGATACACGGTCTTTACTCCTGCGTGTCATCTGTTAGCCCCTGTAACTACTTATCCAACTAAGGTTTTATATTATCCTATGGCTGGTATAGGTAGTGCGTACTGGTTGGCCAGGTTGCATTGTGGGGTGGGTGGGAGTAATGCATGGTTGCCTCGTGTGGTAGTGTAGTATGTGCAGTATGTACCCCGTTGGTCTATTGTTTTCCTTTGGTACTACTAACCCATTGAATGTATTTTACCATCGGGGGTAGTATAGGTAATATATAATGCTAGCCCATACGGTATTTCGAGATAGTCCTTTGTAGTTTAGATTGGTAGAATAGGATGAACTCCACAGGTCAACTATTTCCCTTAGTACCACTGTGCATCTAAGGTGTTGCCTGATCCAGAGTTGGTACAGGTTGTGCATAATACAAGGCCATGCAGTGTTTTGCTTGCTTGTATGGTGCAGTAGTATAGGACGTACTGTGTGTATACGACAGGTCTACTGCCAGCCCTTAATGCCACTATCCATCTAAAGCGTTGTGCTGATCCATAGTTAGTATAGATTGTGCGTAATGCTAGGTCATGGGGAGTAATTCTTGGTTGACTGTTACGGTAGTAAAGGATGGACTGTTTGAATCTCGTTGGTATTAGTCTTACAGTGTGGTGGGGTATGTTTTGTTGTATAGTACGATAGTATAGGATGTACTGTAGGTCCCTGGTGGTCTACTGTTGTCCCTGGTACTAGTACCCATTTAATGGTTTGCATGATCCTATTTGCTGTTCGGAATGCTAGGCCATGCGGTTGTGTGGTGTACGCTTGTTTTGTAGTATCCTAATGGAGTATGGATGGTCTTATGGACATTCTTAGACTTTGTCGAGAGTAGAGGTCGTGATTTGAGGTAGTTAGCAAGCCTGCAGTACAATGCTATAAGTCAGTAGTAATCGTACAAGGCTGTAAGTGGGTAGAAGACTATAGTATTGGATAACTAAAGTAGAACTTGAATCAGGACAGATGATGGTGACTATGGACAAGATGTAATAGAATAAATGTCTGTATTGGTTGTTCTGAGGCAAATAGGTCCATTAATAAGGGGAATTCGGGGTTTCCCAGGGTAATTTCTTAACAAAATTATAAAAAAAAAATTTAATTAACAGGAGTTTATTCTATAACCAATATGCAATTAACAGATCAAATTTGTACGGAAGCTAAGGAAATTTGTTTTTATGTTCATATATAGTTAACGGGGTTATGCAATTAAGAGATACCCAATTAAGTGGGCTTCGGAAACATATCAGGGCAAGGGGGTCAGACCCCCAGAAGGCGCATTTACTCGCACTAGCAGTCTCGCCATGACATGCTGAAGAATACATTGTAACCTATTTGGCCGGGACCTGAATGCTCACTACTGGCGGTTACAAAAAAGGGCTACAGGTGGGACGCAGGACCAACGCTCGCCTCCCTGGAGGTGGATGACCACATCTTGGGATGGAGTGAAGGATGTTCAAAGTTCATAGCGGTTACTATGATCCATAGCGGCTAGAGTTAATCCATAGCGGTTATTGGGGGGGGGGGGGGAGGATCAAAAACATCTGTGGGTACCTGCTTAAAATAGAAAGAACAGAATTAGTAGGTTGTATACAGTAAAGTAAATATGCTAACATATAGGGGTCATCTTGATAAAGTGAGTTGCGATTAAGATTATGAGAGGGTAGCAGACTATGACGCTCATATGCCACCCCGGGGGATGTTTCCTGCTCGTTACCTCTGTGGTTTGATTCCTACTTGAGTTTATATGGGTCATCTTAATTTGGTAGGTTGAGATCAAGATTAGGGGAGGAGAGCAGACTATGACGTCCACATGCCACACCCGAGGATGTTTACTGCTCAATACCTCCGCGGTTCGTTTCTTACTAGTGTTTATGGGGGTCTTCGCCATTAGGTAAGTTCAGATTAAGATTTCGGAGGAGAGCAAGTTATGACGCTCATATGCCACACCCGAGGGTGTTTATTGCTCGTTACCTCCGCGGTGTGAGTCTTACTTGGGTTTTCATCGGTCATCTTAATTGCGTAGGTTGAGATCAAGATTAAGGGAGGAAAGCAGACTATGACGTTCATATGCCACACCCGAGAGTGTTTTCTGCTCATTACCTTCGCGGTTCGTTTCTTACTAGTGTTTATGCGGGTCTTCGCCATTAGGTAAGTTCAGAATAAGATTATCGGAGAAGAGCAGGCTATGACGCTCATATGCCACCCCCGAGGGTGTTTATTGTTCGTTACTCCCGCGGTTTGATTCCTACTTGAGTTTATTGCGGTCATCTTGATTAAGTAAGTTGAGATTTGGATTATGAGAGGAGAGCAGTCTATGGCGTTCATATGCCACACCCAAGGGTGTTTACTGCTCGTTCCCTGTGCGGTTTTATTCCTACTTGTGCTTCTAACGGTTAGGGGTCATGTGGATTGAGTATGGACCTCAGAACCATACTGGCCGTGGGCGGGAGCGGATCAGCCGGGTCAGGCGGGCCCGAATCGGGTCCACTAGCCCCCCCCCCCCCCCCCCCCCCCCGGTCAGGATGGCCCCTAGGTAGCAGAGATAGCTAGCGATGATTATTATGTGGCATGTTTTCTTTTTTGCCGGCTGGCAGAGATGTCGTGTAATTCTGATATTAGATTGCTGTCCTTGAGGCGTTCGCCCTTTTTGGCGGCTAGAGATGAGAGGCGATCTTCTATGTTTGGAATTCCGGCTTTTCCGTGAAGTAGTTTGATTGAGGTATCCCAGGGGGCTCGGAGAGCAACCCTAAGTGCGTGGTTCTGGACCCTTTGGAGTTTGCCAAAGTTAGTTTTATTCATTTTATTGAGGACGAGAGCCCCTATACTCAAGTACGGGGCGTACGAATGTTTTGTATAGCTTCAGTAGGACAGCCTCATTGGCTCTCCAGGAGGTGCCGCGAAGCATTTTTAAAAGATTAATACGTTTTGTTGCTTTTATTTCATAAAATTTCATAAAATTATTAGAAAGAGCCGAACATTTTATGAAATGAATAAATAATTTAGTCATTTCATACTCTGAGTTCCAATGTGTTCCATGTGTCTACTGGCACATAGAATACATTGCAACTCAGGGGACGATTTGTCCTAAATGACATACTTTATAGTGAATGCGCATCAAATCGGCTTATTTATGAAGTAAAAACTTGAACAGAGTTAATTTCTCGCCTATTCGACAGATCAGTAAACTGCAAAACCGCTCCTCAATCAGAAACAGACTTTAGTCGGTAAATGTTTGATCTAAGGGATTATCACACTTCTTCCCTGAACAATAGCTGCCGGACAAACGAGAAGGCCCCTGTCAGTTAATGAATTACCGAGGCCCATTGGACGAAACACTGCTTGCGCTTGTTAGGCTCTTTCGCAGGATTATTGGTTTCGCGAGGAGAAAATTACACTTCTGTGGTTGTTTACTTGTAATCCACTGGTCACACGGGGTTTTTTAGTTGTAATCCACTGGCCGCTCGTTCCAATGAGGGGCCTCATGATATGGTTTTGTTGAAACTTTTTTTGAAAAATTTGAATAAAATATATTTAAAATAATAAATTTTGATATCATCTTGCGTTGAGCAAAGGGTTAAAATTAGATGGGTATGATTAGGAAGCAATGTTTAGAGATTGTAGAGTATTGTAATTACTCATGTGCTTTCTTTCTGGGTCAGATCGAAATAAGACTTATGTCTGATTGCGACACAGTTATACACCTGTGGATCAAACTTTCACAAACAAACTATCGTAACATGAAGACTGATTCAAGAAAGGTAACAGAGCACCTGCGATATACTGTTTTCCTCTTTCGTTTCCGAAAGGTGACATTCTACTGTCCAACGGTCAGAAATCGGGCTACGAACTTCGACCAGACTGTGACCCAAACGCTATCCGATTGAAATTCTCTATCCACATTTTGTAAGGACAGTGCTGTATGTCGTATCTTGGGTGCAACCCGGTGCCCTCTGCAAATGCTTGAGCTTTTTGCACTCAAAGGAATATTTGTCACGAGTCCAAGTGAGGTACTTTTTTTTATCTTACAACATTATATGCTATGTTCACGCTGACCCCAAACTGTCTGCTGCCATATTTTTAGCCATTTTGGATATTTAAGGGTCAAACAAAGGGTTTTCGTACCAAAACGCTAATGTGAGGGGAGGGAGTGTACTTCGCTGCCTTATCCAAATGAATCCATCGAGTTTTAAAACAAAAATGAACTGGCTATTATTTCAAAAGTGAACGGACAATTATTGGTCGCAGAGGAAATCCGACAGAACTCGAAAGTTCTGACAAAATTCTCGGAAGGCGAAAAGGACGGTCACCTAAGTAATATCTTTGCCACTTATTCAGTTAATGGTCTGGATGATGTCAGTGCATATGACAGTTATTGCACTTAGATAATTTATCGACTAATTGCTGTTAATCCACTGGGCGTAAAAGCTCGCGGGTCTTTGCAACAGCCAGTATTTAATTAGATAAATACTTCATACCGACGGTATGAAGTATTTATCTCATTAAATACAGTCTTTTTGTAAAGTTGATAACCTACAATGTTTTAGTGAAGACAAAAAAATGCATTATTGCCAGTCACGGACAATTAACGTTGAAAGTTTGTCCAAACACAATTTCCAATGCCTTATTGACAAAAGAAGTCATTTCATATTTTTTGTCCGTTTCCTTGTCGATCCTGTTCTTCGCTACCGAAAGTTCTTTCCTCCACAAGTCAAATAAACTTTTTTGGGTGCCAAAATTTTAGCCAACGTTTTGGGGGAGTTTTTTGTGCCAAATTAAAATGTTTAGTGCATGTGGCTAAACACTGGTTGTATGACATCATCCAACTGATACTCTTGACCTTGTTTTAACGCATCTATACTTTTAAAGACATTTATTATTTACCTGAAGAGTTTCTCTTCAATGACTGGAACAATGTTCCCCCAGTGACAACATCATCCAAAGATTCTGTCCCTAAGAAACACTCGCTTGTCACTCTATTGTATGAAAACACAGAACATGTAGCCATTTGATCACACATTATTCCGCACTCTATTCTTGAGCGAGCCTGTGTGATCTTGTGATTTCCATCCTGTTCTCCAGTCGGCGCATTGATTGCAAATCGCCGGATAAATTTACTTTCGTCGACAGATTGACCAACCACCAGCTCCGATAGTAACCATAGAATCACATCTATCTTCATGCCAGACCTTAAATAAGAAAATCAAACATAGCCACATTCTTACACAAAAAGATTCAAAAGAATTCAGCAAAGCTATAATCTAGGCCTAAGCAGGAGCGGCGGACGGTCGATTAAAGTGGAGAGGCACAAATTTACAATGCTACCATGATTCGATCCGCTACAGTCCTTGTAGGTAAATGTACCATGACTCGCTACAATCTCTTGTTTAGATGAATATGCCGCTGTGTGGTCACTGTCCTATCCGTTTTTTCTACTTCAGACATCTTCTAACCCGAAGGCCAGCCTTCGGGTTGGAAGATAATTGAAGTTGAAAAAACGGACCCAAGCGACCGAAAGTGGAATTCTTTGGCTAAATATTGTTTAGATATGCAAATAATGTTACAAGAATGTCTGCATATTGACACGTTTGCATGCGCGTATTTTAACTCATTCTGTAACTGCAAAATGTATCTGTGGAAACAAGTGGGGAGGCACATGCCCCCTGTGCCCCCCTGTCTCCGCCGCTTCTGGGCCTTGGGCTCTGTGAATCTTTAAATTTCGAATCAATTCGAACTCGCCCCGTTGATTCCGTTTGATTCGATTCCAGTCCCGCTGATTCAGAAATTTGGAAATCGTCGAGATGTTATCAAAATCCCACCAAGTGCTGCCAAGTGTCTACTCTTGAATAACATTTTTGTTCATATCCGCAAACAAGCACGGAGCTACACGTTTTTAAGTTGAAAACCAATTCAGTTCACGTAGAACTATTTCTATCCACCTGGATGCGCCTGCGCAAAAAACTAAGTTATTTTCTTTTTCCAGTTTGGTTTAAACAATATTTATTCTTAGAATCTATGTTACATGTGCACATTTCGTTGTTAACAAAAATATAATTACATTTTTAATGTAGTTATACGTTTTGGGTCCAATTACTCAATTCCCATTGGTCAGCTGGGTGAAAACGTCATGACCAAATGTAATTCATTTTCCAATGAATACATTTGGTCGAACATTGACCCGCATTTACGGTAGAGCGCAGTTGACAGAATGTAATTCGGGCGGTGTTTGGGCGGGTTTTTAACTTTTAGCGCCTCTCGCAGTGATCAACTCCGCTGCTGTTTCTTTGGTGACATTTCCCAACTGTGGCATAAAGCCCGTTACTAGAATACTTGTTTCCATTTCTAAAGTTGTGAAAATTAAAAATCAGAGTTGTGCGCTTTGTCTTTTGTGTGAGGGTGGTTTTTCGCCTCGTTCGTTCGTACATGTTTTATTTCGTCTTTCTGCTTTGTTGTTTGGTAAAAAGTAGTTTAAACAGTTACGGAATGTAATTATGAGAATTGAATGCAATTTTTCTAATCTTTATTGGAGTATGAACGTGTGGGAATGGGTACAAATTATGTATGAATGAATTATGTACCCATTCCCACACGTTCATACTCCAATAAAGATTATAAAAATTGCATTCAATTCTTGAATAATCCCCTCCTCCCGCCTATAGCTTTAAGCCGTTTGGTGTTTTTAATTTCTCATTGTAAGCAGAAATCATAAACGGACTCACTGGATATGTCAAGTAATGATAACACACCAGAACGATCGAACTGGTGGGCACATAAAGAATGATCGTTTGTTTTTGTCTATTTCTTGAGTTATGACCCTCCCCTCCACACCCAAAAAAACAAGGGCCCATTTACAATGTTTGGCCTTTGTTTTGGGGGTTCATAACTCAATAAATAGACAGAACAAACGAGCATTCCTTATAATTAAACTTGAAAGGCAATAAATTTAAACACTCTCTACTTTGCGGAGTTAAAATAAAAATCAGGTCGCATCATACTAGTGATAACTGAATAAAAAGGCATAGTTTTCTAAAATTCTGTTTGAAATAACGATACATTTCACTGAAACTTGTTCATGTGTCATTAAAAATGTTGTTGACCAATGAATTGCGTAAGTTAAAAGGAATGTCATAGGCCACGCCCACGCAAAACTTCAATCCTCTTTTCCACTTGGCGGGGTGTGGTGTCATTCAAAGCAACATCGAGTTAAATTTAATTCTGATTTTGAGCATTTCCTGAGAAACTGAAAACACAGACTGTAAGTTCGAAATAAACCCAGATGAAATGAAGCTGGTTGAACTTTGTCTCAGAAAGAGTTCATTCATGCAATTTGGTAATTGGAAAGTTTTGTTCGCGTGAGTTTCGTTTCTGGATTATTATGACCGGTCATTGTTTACGTTTGATTTGGGTAAAACGATGAACGCAGACGATCACCTATTGCGTATGACAAAATGAACATGGAATAAAAAGCATGATGAGGATTTCATTGTTTATTAAATTTTATTTTGAAAGTCTTTTTAAAATGATGAGATAAATATTAATTACTTTTCATGTTGGAACAATATGATAATATATGAGCAATATGAGCTTGCAGGGGTTCTTTTCCATCCACACTGTGCAACGTAATTTTTAAGACAGACATTGGGGAGTGGTTTAGGGTGGGCCTAAATGCGTTTTTTCGGTTCATTGTGTTATGAAAAGAAAAAAGAAAAATACTTTAACTAATCATTTTGCCTGAAAATGCATGAACAGAAAAAGGTTAATTATATTGAATTAAATTATATATTTCAGGGCAATCCATTTCCTAACTGAGAGCACAATATCCATATTGTTCTGCAGTGAACAGTTGTGGGACCGATTTAACCCTTTACATAACGAATCGGCCGCATCCACCCGCGTAATATGCAAATTCAGCAGTTGAAAAAATATTATTTTTCACAAAATTTCAACAAAACCATATCATGTGACCCCTCGTTGGAACGAGCTCGTCGAGCTCGTTCCAACGAGGGGTCACATGATATGGTTTTGTCGAAAGTTTTTGAAAAATGAAAATAAATGACATTTAAAATAATAAATTTTGATATCGTCTGCGTTGGGTAAGGATTAATTAGGGTCCGGTGAATCACGATTCTACTCTCGAATCGAATCTCGCATAGAAGAGGGCGAAATGTTCCAAACCGAATCGAACCTTGAATCGAATCTACTTCCTAATTGGTATGATACTGCGGCTGTCTCACTATAGTGTTCTTTATTTCCCATGTACACCCAGTATCAATGTGCTTATGGTCAGACTATTTGTTCGTACCATCGAACAGCAAGCACAAGTAGATGGACCTGTCTCTTGTATCAGAAAGGTTGAGCTGTTATTTTATATAGCAACTCAAGGTATAACGTGTAAAAATTGCGGCATGGACCAGCGCATAGACCCGATGAGAAATCTACTTTAATTAATTAAAACCATAAAGGAATTTGGCATTCAAATTTCTCGAATCCATCGCTTTGAATGCATCACCACTTGGACATCTTCCGCTCAAAATATTTTGGCGATGACAACTCTCCCCGCAGTTATCTTTCCAAATGGACCAGATTCAAACGAGAATTGGCCGGGAAGCACTAAAGGGGAGCAAAAATCCAAATATCGCCCTTTGAATGGAACAAGGTGCCATCTGCAATGCTTTAGTATTGCAGATGACGCCTTGTTCCTCTCAAGGGGTGATATATTTTACAAACTAGATGTAACTCGATCTCCGCTATCGCTTTAAATTTCATGTTTAGGAATTTTCCGACTAAACTGATATTATATAGTTAGGCTGAAGACGGGCTAGCCCGCTCCTCAGAAAACTGCAGGATAACTTGTCATTTTCTGAACTCGGACAAGAAATGTATGAAATACATATGCAGAACCTCACATACATTGAATGGGTTAAAAATTTTCGCACTTGATTGCTTTGGCCCAGGGTATTACGAGAGCCGAAGGTTCTGCATTTATCACACACATATCCCATGTAACACGAAAATTGAACTAAAACCACTTTTTAACTAGATAAATGCCGCGTTTCCTTCATTGCCAACAAGATATCACTGTTAATGATCGGGATACCAACCCTAATTTGCTTTTCTTTTTAATTTTTAACTGCATCCATTTGGTCGAAACCAATTGACACCGATAGTGTCACGGTCACGATGATAGAACCTCAAATATTGACTAAACTTCGAGGAATAACACAACAAAAAGTTTTTAAATAGCCAAAAAGTTTAGCACACTCCATCATTATATGACCAGTTGTGGAAAGTATTTGTCAAGGAACAAGAAGTTAGAATGCCATTTTATTTTGTAAATTTTTGACTCGAATCTGATTGTTTAAATACCCCGGGTAAACAAATCCAATTGAGGAACTAGGAATTTCCAAGCGATCTCGACTCCAATATTGCATTGGACCAATGATTGACGTGATTTATTTAGACGGGTTCCTTCTCTGCTTACGTTGGAAATGGAATCGAACGTGTTTTTTATCTTACAATCAACATGTATTTTGTCTGTATTAACTCCGCAACTGTCGTGTATCTGACCCCCTGATTTTGTATGGTTTGTATCAGGGAGTCGGATACAAGCACGTTCCTTTCGCGTGAGTTCCATTTTTTTCTTTTTGTTCATCCGCACGAATAAATAGTTCGTTATATATTCGTCTACATTCTTGACTTATCCCCAATATATTGTAAGATAAAATTATTA
The DNA here is from genome assembly GCA_031216915.1 of Pictodentalium vernedei. Classification (NCBI taxonomy): domain Eukaryota; kingdom Metazoa; phylum Mollusca; class Scaphopoda; order Dentaliida; family Dentaliidae; genus Pictodentalium; species Pictodentalium vernedei. The sequence continues at coordinate 378,807,154 of CM062293.1, forward strand.
TTACCATTATGTGGATGTACAAAATATGTATCCGAGTCTCGCTCCGGGTTCTAAGGGTAGATCACCACTCGTCTTCGTCTCGTCGTGATCTGCCCTTAGAACCCGGAGCTCGACTCGGATACATATTTTGTACATCCACATAATGGTAATAATTTCTATGTATCACCACATATGCGATACAACTTTATTTTTATCGTACAGGGAGGCAGAACAGTGGAAATCCCGTGTTCTACATTAATAGGTGTGTGATAAAAACCTTTTCGGGCTTCTAATTTTTTCGAATTATAGAGATGGTTTCGAATCGAATTAATAAAAAGATTCGAAACCGCATCGTTCGGCGTTCCTCGATGTAATCAGAGTGGAATTTAATAGAGTGCTTATAGGCAACCACAGTGTAATTCAATGACCACTTGAACCAGACAACTGAAGGTGTCAGTCGTGGAATGTACAATGCCTCTTCTTCGCCGAAGGCCATTTTAGTGTAAGATTTTTTTTGTATGTACTATTAAAAAAATAATATGAACTGTTGTTTATCTTTGCTTTTTCCTGGACGATATTTCTTCTTGTTGCAGCAGAGTGTTGATTGTTAATTTAGCAACTGGTTTGGGGTATATCGGATGCAGAACCGAATGGGTTTTCAACTAAAAACGTTTAGTTCCGTGCTTGTGTATGGATACTGACAAATATTTTTGAATGCGAGGTCACAAAATTGTCTTTTCAGTGATTCTAGCCTAACGCACAGGTGCTAATGTGGGTATTTATCTACGATCTATTAAGCATAAACTGTTCATCGTTATTTTTATTCTGTGTTTGTTTCTTCTATGAAGATGTGTTGGCCGTTAATCTGAACACTGATCAGTATCATTGGATGCATTTCAATGGTTTTTGAATTGATTCTCAATATTAAAACGTTCTATTCAGGATTTATCCAGCGATTGCCGGATAAATTTAAGTAATTGACAATTCAGTTAGGCGGCCTTTTTGTTAGCCCAATGTGTCATTAATACTGATAAATATGGCTTATTTAGCATTTTGGGTTTTTTTCTGATGGGCGTCAACATAATTTATATCGCTAACATCCGGTGCACATTGTATAATTTTCGAACCGCCATATTAAGTTATTAAGTGGAAGCTCTCCTATTAACCTGAAAAACGGATTGCTAAATGACATAATGTAATTAATTGGTTCTACATGACAACTAACCACTTTTGTTTGAGAGAATGAACCAAGGCGTAAGTAAAAAAAACCAGACAGAATTCTTAATTTCAGACTAACTTCTTTTCATGCAGCTGCCGCCCTTTAGCTTCAGTATCTCTGTCACTACAAATCAGAACCTAAATCCAGCACTGTAAACAACATCAGAGATTGGCGAGTGTAGGAGTGGCCAGGGGCTTGGAGAAGGTGACCGATTGGAGGGGGATGTAAACCTGATTTGTACCGACTGTGATGGCTCAAATATTGATTGACTAATATTACAATTAACTCTAACTTAGTTGGAATATTAGTTAGTCGGGATCATGGTTGAAAAATTCAAAACTTCCTGGGAATGTATCAGTGAATAAATAAAATTTACGTGTAATAGGCGTGACGCTACTACTTATTTAACTAATACGAACTGAACCAATGCTCCAGATGTATCCTAGCAACCCCGGCTGGTCACTGAAGGCTTCCATTTGTATGGTAGACTTTGTGTGTGACACAACTCCAAGCATTGGAAAAAATCATTTAAGAAAATGCATGATTACTAACAAGAGAGAATATGTTAGACTCCAGTCCTGACGAAAATGTCGCGAAGAAAGTATTGGGATTGTCACATCTCTAAATGTCCCTCAATGTCGACCCTGGGAGGCAGGGACTGAACCATGTTTTCCCATCCATGTAATGAATTTGTCTGACTGGTCTTACGTACATATATCTATGCTTTTCGGCGAGCCTTTCGCGTGAGTTGTCCACAGTCACCCAAACAAGTCACAGTAATCGCTAATGTCGAAATAACAGACATGGTAGACTGCCGATTGTCTAAGATCCAGATTTGTTCCGATTTGCATATTACCAAACCAATAACCACCTATAACAATTTTGATGCTTTTGCTGAGGTCTTTGAGTATGCCAGCTATCAGGAAATAGGACTCTGTACTTTGTCAGTAGTATACTCATCAAGAAGAAAAGAAAGAAATATGTAGTAGGAAACGTAACAGCCGGTTTACCTATATATGGACATTTAATAAATGAATATGATTTTTGCGTTCATAAATTCATTATACCGGAATTTCTTCCAGAAATGGAAAGGTCAAGGTGACGTTAGATCATCATACTTCATGTCCACCATAAGCTGCTGAAATATTCCCGGTGCAAGAAGCTGGCGATAAAGCCAGGGCGTAAATCAGTTGTAATTGCTGTTTTGTCGCTAATTCCATACAGCAGGTCGATAGATTGGGCGGTGGCAGTGTAATGATGTGGACATCGATACATCACATCGGTAGAACAAATTTGATACACATCCAAGGTAAGTAACCTGACGACTCAATTCTATTGTGAAGAAATCCTGCATGCTCTTCCAGTAAAGCACAATCATGGGCTATTTTTCAACATGGCAATGCCTGACCACACACGGCACGGTTAACAGGTGCGTTCCTTCAGCGCCACAACAGGTGCGTTCCTTCAGCGCCACAACGTCCAAAATTTCCAATGGCCATCCAAAACACGAGATCTTAAAACCATTGATAGCTTTTGGTATGGGTTTCACCGACGAGAAGGACGCCGACAGCTTGGACAACAGACGTTATAACAACTGTTTCAATCAATCCAGGCAGAGTGGAACATTACTCCAAAACAAATCATCGGTACTCAGATTGTATCTGAGCACAGACGGCGCCAGGCAGTCATTGGAGCTTATGATGGATATGTTGAACTGTGATGACATTGAACTTTCATTTTCTCCAAGCAATTTCGGTACAATGAACTTATAAACTAATGTCTTCACTTCGTATATTCATTCATTAAATTTTCAAATATTCTTCAACATGTTAACTGGTTGGTACTTTTCCTACTACTACAAGTATATTAACCCTTTACCCAACGTAACGGTCAAAACCGACCAGCGCTATTCTTAAAAATCGGCAATTGATTTTCATTTTTTGTCTCAAAAACATAGGTTATGACCCCTCTTTGGAACGAACTCGTCGAGCATGTTCCAAAGAGGGGTCATAACCTATGTTTTTGAGGCAAAACATGAAAAAAATTAATTATTCAAGAATTTGTTTTGGCAAGTGTCGTCTGCTTTTCATGTTAGGTAAAGGGTTAATGCATGGTGATTAGGTAATTTGGTAAAATAACAAGTGATTTCACGAAAATTGTTTCGCGCTGTTTCCGATTCGATTCGATTCGGACTGGATGTTCAACATCGGGCCCCTGATTCGATTCGATTCGAGGATAGAAATTCCGATTCGCAAGACCCTATATACAATTGGCCTCTACAAACTGACCTATCAAATAAAAGGAAAAAAGGTTGGTGATGACTCGCCACGCATTGTCGAATAAATTGACATTCCTGCTCTCATTTTGGAATTTAATTAGTTTGTAAAAACAATAATGTTCATTTTCACGAATACTCGCCTAGAACGTTTAATAGCCCGCTGTGTTCACAGCTGATACTGACATTTTTCTTGAGGGTAAATAGTACGTGGGGGTATAGTTGTGGGGGGCGCGGTGGCTCAGTAGGTAGAGGTGCAGGCTGCAAGCCGAGAGGTCCTCGGTTCGAATCCCACCTGCGGCAACCGCGTTGTGTCCTTGGGCAAGACGCTTCACCCCCATTGCCCAAGTGGGGGCACGATGACGCCGTGTACTAAGGCGTTCTGCACGTCGATGGTACGCATGTCTTCAACCAATCTAACCCTGCCTGTGCTGCAGTGCGGAGTTACGATGTTGGGGAGCTGGCAGCTACTCGTCGTTGCTCGGTGGTTCTCTCCGGGTACTCCGGCTTCCTCCGCCCGTAAAACTGTCACGGTCATGATTAGCCATTGTGCATAAATATGTGACCTTAAACATCAATAAATAAATAAATAAATAGTATGAGAAATGAAAGTACTGAGCCCCCAGTGCTTGACACCCATTTCTATACATTTATTTATTTATTTATTGGTGTTTAAGGTCACATATTTCTGCACAATGGCTAATCATGACCTCGACAGTTTTACGGGGGGGGGGAGCTGGAGTACCCGGGGAAAACCACCGTGCAACGGCGAGCAACTGTCAGCTCCCGACATACTAACTCCTCACAAGCAGGGTTAGCATTGGTTGAAGACAAATGCACCATCGACGTGCAGTACGCTTTAGTACACAACGCCACCTTGCCTCCACGTGGGCAATGGGGGTGAAGTGTCTTGCCAAGGACACAACGCGGTTGCCGCAGCTGGGATATTTCTCGACATAAACACATAAAGTTGACCGAGAGAAAACTATGCGTGCAAGTTACATGCAAAATATCTTTTTTGTTTTTCTGCAAATGTAGAACTTGATTTTGCATTCTGTAAAATACGAATTATATAGAAGGGGAGCGAATAGAATAGAAAGTGCACATTATTAACCCTTTATCCAACGTAACGGCCTTACCGGCCAGCGCTATTCTCAAAAATCGCCAATTAATTTTCATTATTTTTTCACTTTTTGTCTAAAAAAACATGGGTTATGACCCCTCGTTGGAACGCGCTCGTTGAACTCGTTCCAACGAGGGGTATTAATCTATGTTTTGAGACAAAAAATTAAACAAATTAGTTATTCAAGAATTTTTTTTGCAAGTGTCGTCTGCTTTTCATGCTTGGTAAAGGGTTAAAATGTCAGAAAAACTCTGAAAGATGTCAGTTTTAATCCTTCATTTAACACAAATATAAGACTATACTTTCAAAAAACATTTCTTGAAATAATTAACCCTTTGCAAACTTTTGTCAAAATATCAAACTCGCTTTATTTCCCCATAATAACATGAAATTTAACAAGACTGAAATTCCCAGTTGTATCATGTGAAAAAATTGCTACTTGATTTTATTTATTTATTTATTTATTTATTTATTTATTTATTTATTTATTTATTTATTTATTTATTTATTTATTTATTTATTGGGGTTTAACGATTCTTTCGACAGCCAGGGACACCTCGTGTCGGACAGTTTTACGGGTGGAGGAAACCGGAGTACCTGGAGAGAACTCACGAGCAACGGCGAGCAACTGTCATGCTCCCAAACACACTAATTCCAAACAAGCAGGGTTAGCATTGGTTGAAGCCAAGTGCACCATCGACGTGCAGTACGCCTTAGTACACAGTGCCCACACGTGGGCAGTTGAGGTGAAGTGTTGACGCATGAAATTTCGATTTTTCAACATCAGTATGAAGAGGGTAAAACAATTTCATTTTTTGCCGCCACAACATCGATGATGATCGCTCATTGAAACAAGGTCACTGCTCTCGAATTAATTAGGGGCCACGAGCTATTTTTTGTTGACAAAAATTGAACAGATAATAAAAATTTAAATGTTGATGCTTTTTGTGAATAGAGTTAGCCCGCTGGTCTCTATACAACTGGACTGCTGGAACGCTCATTGGTCACATATAGAAAAGTGTCGTACCCGCCACCCTTTTAGGGAGGGGAGGAGAATTTGTCTGTAAAGAATAAATAACGAGTTGATGTTGGATGGGTGGCAGAAAGCACTCTGTCTCGGCCGTAACGGCTATCGACCGTTTACCTAACGAATTGCCCGCATCCGCCCGCGTAATATGCAAATTGAGTAGTTGAAAAAATTAAATTTTTCAAAACATTTCAACAAAACCATATCATGTGACCCCTCATTGGAACGAGCTCATTGAGCTCGTTCCAATGAGGGGTCACATGATATGGTTTTGTTGAAATTTTTTGAACAATTTAAAAACATGATATTTAAAATAATAAATTTTGATATCGTCATCGTGGATAGTTCAATAGATGTAAAATATCCAACAGTAAGCTGTTGGATATACAACTATTGAACTATTAAGAGTGGGATAGTCAAACTATGTAGCAATGAATAACGATGGATGAGGCCAATAAAAGTTTTTAACGACAAATAGACAATAGTAGTATGTCTCGGGCTTTTCACCACACATTGGCAGGACCCCGGTGCAGGACCCCGGAAGTGACGTCATGTCACGTGACGTAGTGGCGCCATGTTGTGTTGTCATGGTAACCCGCGTGAGCGGCCATCTTGTGACATCATCTCCATAGTGATACGTGGTGTGAGTGCGCATGCGCAGCGCGTGTTGTTAGGGTGATACGTGTTTCCGTCGTCCATTTTGTATACTGGAGGCCGCCATCTTGGTTTCTATGGTAGCACGTGATTGCTATGTTGCCCAATTTCATCTCGTCTAGATGGTTGGGGTTATGACTGCTGGCAGGTCATAACAAGTTTACACTCTGCTCCCTTTCTTCGTTCAAGGAAAGCATGCTCGGAATATTGCTTGGAAAACTTGAAAGTCACATTAGGGATGTCTAACGCCACATCATCAGCTACGGTTATATATTGGCGATGAAAAGTATCTCGTGTAAAAGATAACATTATCTTCCAGGAAAGAAATAAAACCAAGTTGATTATTATGAACAATAAAAGCAACGAGTGAATAGAGTAATGCAAATTTTTATTATTGATTTATTGGTGGTTAAAGCCACATCAGTATCTTATGCTATATCGTGGCGAGAAGCATTAAAAAAAATGAAAAAAATAAGTTATTCAAGAATTTTTTTTGCAAGTGTCGTCTGCTTTTCATGTTAGGTAAAGGGTTAAATCATCCCAATGCACCCCCGACGTTCATACATGTGGTCTCACAAAGGGCCAAAAATTTCGAAAGTGGGTCACGCTCTCATGTCAAAAATGGAATGACCTATTGACCTGGGCCCACACCAAAGCAGTCGAAATTCGATGGACATTCAAACTGTGGGACACGGTCACTGAGGTCAAGCAGGAGTCACTGAGTACATTTATCAGAAATGCTGGAAATCGAATTGTATAACCCCTTAATGTATTCCTGAAGTTCATACATTTATACATGTATTTCTACACTCGAAAAGGTGGACAGAGCCAAAATTTTTGTAAGTAGGTCACGCTCTTATCTCAAGCATGGTATTGCCTATGGACCCTGGACCAACAACAAATAAGTCTAAATACGCTAGATGGTTCAAAATATAGGTCAAGGTCATCGAGGGCACTCCGGTCATTGAGTGCATTTCAGAATTGCTGGAAATGTCGCTCAGATCACCCAGGGGTCTTTGAGCCCATTCTTCAAAACTAAAAATTGCATTTTATAACCCTTAATGTATTCCCAAAATTCATACGTCTTTCATTACTCGGAAAAGTTGGCGGAGCCAAAAATATCCAATTTTTATTCCCTTATAAAGCATGTTGAATGTTGTGCTCATGAGTTATGCCTGCTCTTTGAAAAATTTTATTTGATTCCGGTATGGAAATCTTTCAAAGCTGCTTCTAAAACCCATCTCTGACTCATTTAAATATATTTTACCCACACAAGTCTCCAGAAATACTCTATCTAAATAGTTTAGTTCTGATGCTTTCACCATTATCACACACACTCGAATTTACTGATCAAAGTAAATTCTGTTTCTCTTGATTAAACTATTTATTAGGCTTTTCCCTCTGGAAAAGACTATTGTTTTTGTACGGATTATTATTTTTTTTTTTTTTTTTTTTTGGGTTTTTTTTTTTTTTTTTTTTTCCACACATTTTTGTCCGTACGATTCAGAAGCCATTTTCGAACCGATTTTCACACAATTTGGCACACGCATAGAGGGGCAAAAAATCTAAAAATGTACCGAAGCGGAATTTTCGATTTAACCCTTATTTCGCCAGAATTGGCAAAAAACTGCCAAAATTGGGGTTTATCGGCACTTTCTCGAAACACGTCTTTAGGATTTTTTTTAAACATTCATCATTTCTAGACCTGCCCATGTCACGACCTTTGATACACACGACATATTAGGCGATGCATATGGTAACCCTCCACAGGCTGCCAAACATCGAAATTTTGATGAAATGGGCCGGTTTCAGGCCCCCAGAGCACCCAAACGATACAAGATAGATAAACATAACTTCCTTTATTTGAAGTGGAATTCACCGGAGATCATTTTTGTAGGTAATAATGGTGTTCAAAAAACCAAGCATTAACCCGTTTTGGAATGGTTAAACAGCAATACCCCCAAAAAGCTAAAAAATTCAGGTTTTCCGTGGAATTCTCTAAACGAGTCTTGTAGATTTTCATGAAAAAATTGTCACTCCCAGGCCTTGATGTGACAATAGAAGTTGCATGGACAAAATACTTCGGTGAGCATTTGTTAACCCTCCACGGGCTGCTAAAAGTCAAAATTGTGATAAACTGGGCTGTTTTTGGACGCCAACGGCACCCAATGGGTACGCCACAAAGAAAAGTGATTTCTTTCATCGAGCGCACAATCTATAGGGAAACATTTTTGTAAGTAGTAAGGGTATTCAAAAAACGAAGTCTTAACCCATTTTGGACAGGCTAAAGAGAGAGACCCCTTAAAATCTAAAAATTCCCATTTTCTGTGGATTTCTCTAAATACATTCCATAGGTTTTCAAGAAAAATTGACTACTTGCAGGTCTTTGTGTGACATTACAAGTGGCATGGACAAAATATTCCGCTGAGCGTTTATTAACCCTCTACAGAATGCCAAGCATCATAATTTTGTTGAAATGGGCTGTTTTCGGACACACACAGCACGCAATGTATGTCCGAGAGTTACACATAATCTCCTTTGTTGGAAGTGGAATTCACTGAGGACCATTTTTGTAAGTAATAAGGGTATTCAAAAACCCAAGCGTTAACCCCTTTTGGGGTTGTTATTAGCGATACCCATCAAAAGCTAAAAAAAAATTATGTTTTCCGTGGATTTCGTTACAAACATCTTGTAAGTTTTCAACAGAAAATGGCCATTGATAGGTCTTGGAGTCACATTACCGGTTGCATGGATAAAATATTCCAGTAAGCATTTGTTAACCCTCCATGGGCTGCTAAATGTCAACATTTTGAAAAAATAGTCTGTTTTTGGACACCAACAACAACAAATGGGAATGCCACAGAGATACATAACTTCTTTTACCGGATGCAAAACTGACAGAGAAAAATTTAGTAAGTAGTAAGGGTATTCAAAAAATCGAGGTCTTAACCCATTTTCGCCTGGTTAAGATGTACCCCTTAAAAGCTTAAAATTCCAGTTTTCTGTGGATTTCTCCAAAAAATCTGGTAAGTATTCAAGAAAAATTGACCATTTGCGGGTCTTGGAGTGACATTACAAGTTACATAGACAAAATATTCCGGTAAGCGTTTGTTAACTCTCCAGAGATGCAAAGCATAGAAATTTTGAGAAAATGGACTGTTCTTGGGCACCCATTGCACGCAATGTGTACCTGCGAGATAACCATAACCTCCTTCTTTGGAAGTGGAATTCATCAGACCAAGCATTAACCCATTTAGTGCTGGTCTTAACCCGTTTTGGGCTGGTTAAACAGCGGTACCCATCAAAGACTTAAAATTTCATGTTTTCCCTGGATTTCTTTAAAAACATCTTGTAGATTTCAAGAAAAAATGGCCATTCACGGGTCTTCATGTGACATTACAAGTTACATGGACAAAATATTCCGTTGAGCATTCGTTAACTCTCCACGAGCTGCTAAACATCAAAATGTTGATAAAATGGATTATTTTCAGACACCAAGAGCACCCAATGGATATGTAACAGAGAAATATAACTTCTTTACTCGCGTAGAATTCACAGAGGATCAGTTTTGTAAGTAGTAAGGGTGTTTAAAAGAATGAAACTTAACCTATTTTAGACTGGATAAGGAGAGATACCCCTTAAAAGCTTAAAATTTACATTTTCTGTGGATTTCGCTAACTGCTTGTTGGCGATTTTCAAGAACAATTGGACATTGGCAGGTCTTACAAAGTGCATAGATAGAATATTCCGCTAGTCGTTTGTTAATCCCGCTACAGGCTGCTAAACGTCAAAATTTTGATAAAATCGGCTGTTTTCGGGCAGCAAATGGGTATGTAATAGGTAAACATAACCTCTTTTATCAGACTCAGAATTCATGAGGAATAATGTATGATAGTGTTAAGGGTATTCAAGGGAGCGTGGTGGCTCAGTGGTAGACTGTTGTACTTCTATGCTAGAGGTCCCGAGTCCGATCCCCGTCCGGGACCACTCACGTTGTGTCCTTGGGCAAGGCACTTTAGCCCGGTTGCCGACATGGGGGCACGATGACGCCGTGTACTAAGGCATACTGCACGTCGATGGAACATATGTCTTCACCCTCTGTAACCCTGCTTGAGCGGAGCTTGAACAGAGTTAGAATGTTGAGGAGCTGACAGTTGCTCGTCGTTGCTTGGTGGTTCTCTCCGTGTACTCCGGCTTCCTCCACCTATAAAACTGTCACGGTCCTGATTAGCCATTGTGCATAAGTATGTGACCTTAAACACCAATAAATAAATAAATAAATAAATAAATAAATAAATAAATAAATAAATTAATAAGGGTATTCAAAAAGCCAAGCCTTAACCCTGTTTATAGGATTAAAGACAGACAGCCCATGCGGTGGACGCTGCCTACATTACTTGTAAAATCGACACCCCCACTAAATCTACTTCGAGGTGCGGTGTCGGACCCGACCACCTGACGGTTCTGACCTCATTAGATAACACTCCTTCGTTGTATTTAGCAGCATGGATTTCCCCAAGAAGCAAAGACAAAAATACGTCTGCGGAAAATAATGGCAAATATTTTATTTAGTCTGTATTTTGTCCGTATAGAAAATGTCTCGCCCACATATACCTAAACATGATTCAATGATACAATTGGACATATTTCTCTCGTAAAACCTGAAAAAGACTTGATTTATTTCATTTTAGGATTGCGCGTGTATATTCTTAGAAGATTCTCTGTGTGTTATTAATATACAGCGTCAGTCTTTGATCTCGTTTGGGACGATCAGTGATTAACACCTTTTCGACAAGAGCCATCGAAATTGAAAATAAAAAAAAATCAAATTTCACTAAAACCTTTTGCAGAATCGTGTTTTTCAGAAAACTCTTTCGCGATTGCATGTGTCGTTTTCAAAATTCCGATCAGTAATCACGAAATTATAAATATGTTGTAGTCAATAACAAAATTGAAAGCATGTCCGTCAAACTTGCATGACGTCAGAACTCGACTCGGGTGAAATACTGCAGTGATGCAGTGAAAGTTCGAGAGTAATAAACGCTGATATCGCAGTAGGCTTTAAATTGTCCATGGAATGGTCCTAAAATCATGTTTATATTTGCAGCTTTACTGCAAATAGGTTTCCCGTTGTTTCTTGTTGAAGTGTTGTTTCCGTCAAGGCCAAGTACCATAGAAAATTTGGAACACCGAGCAGTGGGCCTGCCCCATGAACACCTGCCTGTTATTAAAATTAATTAGCGGGGACATCTGCCCCCCCCCCCCCCCCCTTCCTGCTGTTTTTTTTTTGCCTAGGACACCTGCCCCCTATTGTTTCTTTTACCTAGGCCACGTGCCCCCCCCCCCCCTGCTGTTTTTCACCAGCTACACCTGCCCCCGTTTGTTTGCTAACGGGCCCCTCCCCATTGACCTTTCTATCTTTAGAAGCACCCGGGCCGACGGGGAGAGGGAGTGGTTGTGAGCATGGCTAGATTTCGCTGAAGGAAGGTACTCTCAAATCTGGGTCGAAAGTGGCGAAAATGACAAAAGGCTACTTCAACGTATGGTAACGGTATAAACTTCAGACGATCTGGGCGATATACAGACGAAAGATCATACCTTGGAGCCGGTTAGGTAATTTGGCACAAAAAAACTCCGATTTTATGCTCAATCGCTGCTCTACAGTAGTCTACAATAGTGCCCAATTCCATTCCAAACTGATAGAGTCGGGACGAATAGTACTCTCAATTTCCACGCGATGCGTGGTGTTCTCCACGCGGTCTCGACACTTGCAACAGATGCCAAAATGTCGGCCAGGGTGCGTAGAATAAGTTCTGAAAATTAGGAGTCGCTGCCTTCGGCGGTCTGGACACGGTTCGTGTTTGTGAGAAGTGCAATTTTAATGTCAAATTGGCAAATTTTCGTTAATCGTTTACTGCCAAAACACCTACTCACCGCCGATTTCTTTTCACTGCAACTTCTTCCGATTATCTAAGGTTTAAAGATAGTGGCAGGATACAGCCCCCCCCCCCCCCCCCCCCCGCACCGAAACCTGGGACTTTAAGCTCAATCGCAGCTCCACAGTCGTCTACAACACTGCCCATTTCCATTCTGAACTGATAGAGTCAGGACGAATAGTACTCTCTCCTTCCAAGCGATGCGTGGTGTTTTCCAGGCGGCTCGGACGCTCCAAACAGATCCCAAAATGTCGACCAGGGTTCGTAGAACAAGTTCTGAAAATTTCAAGTCGCTGCCTCCAGCGGTCTGGACACGGTTCGTGTGTGTCAGAAGTGCTATTTTAATGTCCAATATGCAAATCTTCGTCAATCTTTTCCTGCCTGCCAGAAACCCAATCACCGCCAATTTCTTTTCATTTTAAACTTCTGACGATTCTCTTAAGTTTAAAGGTTGTGTTGGGATCCCTGGGTGGCGGTCTTAAAGAAGCAACTTCCATTTACAGAGAGGGGGGGGGGGGGGGGGGGGGGCTCTAATGGAGTCTGCGTCCATTCACGGCGTCTTTTTTTTCGAACTGGCTTGAAAAGGAAGGACCAAATTCAAACAGTTACCTCCTCTCTTCAAAACGCTATATCCCAACCAATTCTAGGCAGATTTCCATGAACTTTTCACTCGTTGTTCATGGATAGTTGCGACATCACTTTCCATGAAGAGCGGTACGAATTTCGCATTTCGTCACGTCGAATTCGAAAAGAGCGCATGCGCATGGATTTCTCTGAAAAGTGCTTATAGATTTTAAGTAAAAATGGCCATTCACACTTTTTGGTTTGAAATTGCAAGTTGCATGAATAAATATGCCTGTTAGCACATGTTAACCCTCTAAAATTGGCCAGACATCAATATTTTGGATACATTTGAGATAAAAGTGACCATTTTCAAATAGACAGAGCACTCAAAGGGTATGTGTCAAACAAACATAACTCCTTTTGTCGGTCATTAACTTGTGGGACGACGATATTGATATTAACCCACTCTACCATTAATGATGGTTTTTACCTAAACAATTTTTTTTATAAAACTGAGTCATTTGAGACTACTATAACCACCTTTCTCATAACATCAATGAAAGAACTTCAGTGAGACAGTTAAAAACAATTCATCAGACACTGTGGGGGCATGAAAAATCAAGGAATCTCATCGGGAAAAGCCATGATTCTCCAGAATCATAAAGTCTAGTTTTCTATATTTTTATCCGTCTCTTACACTGCTTCTTGCAATCAGATAAATAGTGAGATCATTCTGAACATATTTTATGGCAAGATGGATGTCCCGCTAGAATATGTTTTTCCACTGTAAGGGATGGGGGACGGGGATGGAAAAAGCAATACGTGTTCATTGTTTTATGACCATCTAAACACAATGGGATATATTGAGTTGTCTTGTCAACTCAATGATTGTCCCTCATTTCAGGTATTTGTGAACGGGTAATATAAAATTGAAGATAGAGTTCCATGAAGAGAATGTATTCCAACTCTGAAACTGACACGAGTGTATTTCAGTGCGTAGGAATCAGGCAGTGGCGTGTACATGGGGGAGGGAGGGGTTGGGGGTGGGGGTACAACATTGGCCCAATGGAACTTTCATATAATTTTAACAGCCGTAAAATGGTCTCAAACACAGGGCTACAAAACCCTCAGATTCCCTCTTTTGATATTTTGCAAAATTATCTTGAGGGAGGTGGGAGGGCCAGCTCTAACTAGGACGCCCCAGCTGTTATTTCTCGTCCCACTTCCCTTCAGTACTACCGCACTAGACACCCACTATTTACAGCCACCCCCACTCACACTGCAGCTTAGCCTAGCATTACGTACTGCCTACTGTATGGCAGTATTACGCCTTGAGTGAATCAATATTTCAAAGAGTTAACATTGAACCGGCAGGGGTACAGGCTGTATACCCAATACTACCGCAGTAGACAACCATGCATCACTCCCACCATCACTGCAATACCGCCTGGCCTAGCATTACGCACTACCTATACCAGTCATAATATAAAGCATTTGATAGTTTAGTAGTACCAATGGCTAACGAAGGATCTATAGGGGTATATACCGCCCATACTATACCACCATATCAGCCCTATATGAGAAGCCCGACACACCCTGACCCGAACAACTTTACGTTGGATTGTACAGTGGACAACAATAACGGTCGACGTTTCTATGACGTCACATGCGCGTCATGGCGTCATAACGTCATTAGCAACGCCAATCGTTTCGCGGAGAAAACTTTCAAGAAACCCACCTTTTCCATATATTTTCCATCACATATCCTCACAATATACCCTAAACCATACCTATGCATATATGTGTAACTATCTGTACAATAGTATACATGTAGTAAGTATACCAATGGCGGATCTAGCTGGATGGAGCCGAAGTTTTGCACAGGAAAAGTTCGATTCCTATTGACTTTTAACACTAGATGCTCCCCTAAAAGTGCGGGTAATGGGGCTTGATTCATACGTACTATACTATTCATGGGTATCTTCATAAACTATAGTTCTTTCTCTCAAATTTGGGTCAGGAAGATTTCTCAATAAAACGTCGCGAGTGGTAGAGCACGTGCACTGATTCAACCAATGAACCGTCGGATTAACCGTGGTGTAGGAGTCATCGGCAGAGACTTCGCAGGTGTTTTTATGTCCCCTTCTCACAAACTATTAGTCAGTGCTCTGATGGAATCTCCATCGCGCAGATGATTTAATGGTATCCACTTTCCTAGTTCTTATCTAGTATCCTGCCTGACCCATCGTCTAGACTGTTCTTTGAACGGCATAATACAATATTGCAGCGATCCCAGTGCATTTGGCACAAGATTACGGGATGAAGATGAAGCGCGCAAAGGAATGCATGGAAATATTTCCACGGCAAATTAAGGTAATGTAATGATTACATTATGATACAACTCCTTTTGTATTGTTTGCATAGTCCCGTTTACATTTGCTTTTCATTTTACTGTTTCTAATAAGGGAATGATCGAATATTGAACAAACTTATTTGAGTAATTAAAAGCCGTCGTTTCTTGCTTCAAAAGAAACATTCAGATTCTAACAAGTAAATAATTACTCTCTGTTTGGTCTATCGATGTGTAACAGGAACAAGCATTGTTTTAAACATTCGCAATTATTCCTTTAAAAAATCCGTCTAAATAGACATATAGGCTGGTGAACAGTATTGCGATCACAAACTACACAAAACGACACACGCGTGTGAATCATTTAATCGATATGGCACGAGTGCCCGCGCGGAAGGATAAAACGAGAGGCCGTCGGTCTGTGTCTGTTACACGCCTTCACATCAGAAGGATACTCAGCAATTAATTTGACAACTCGTCGCCTGAGTTCCGCTGTGTTCTATGTGACAGTTGGCAAACAGACTACATTGGAACTCCGGGGACGAACTATCCACAAAAAGGACGCCTACCAAATTTGCGAGGGGAACACGTGTTTAGCCATCGCTAGTGATTCAAATTGTAATTGCGGTGCACGATTTGTAGAAAAAGTTTAGTGAAATTTCGCTTCTATTTAAAAATAGTCCGTCAACGATTTCCGTTCGGCACATATGTGCGGAACGGATTTTCATTTTCCGCATGGTTTAGTGTTGCTATAGATGGGGGTTTTATGCAACAGGCGTGTAATAAAAAGTTACTTTTCTTGTTCGGATCGTGATTTGCGACACCCTTACATATCAGTGAGTTAGGATCAGTGTTCACACCCCCATCAGTGCCCCGACATTTTTGGTGCCAAGTGGATTTTTTGTTCGGTGCCAAATGAATGTTTTGGTGTCAAATGAAAGATGTTTTGTGGCAAATGGAAGCTGATAGTAAATTAGAACGAACTAGACTTTATGATTCTGGAGAATCATGGCTTTTCCCGATGAGATTCCATGATTTGTCATGACCCCACAGTGTCTGATAAATTGTTTTTAACTGTCTCACTGAAGTTCCTTCATTGATGTTATGAGAAAGGTGAGTATAGTAGTCTCAAATCTAGTCTTGATAAAAAAAAATGTTTAGGTAAAAACCATAATTAATGGTGGAGTGGGTTGATGTGAATATCGTCGTCCAACAAGTCAATGACCGACAAAAGGAGTTATGTTTCTTTGACGCATACCCACTGAGTGCTGTGTCTATTTGAAAATGGTCCATTGTATCTCAAATGTATCCAAACTATTGACGTCTGGCAGCTTGTAGAGTGTTAACAAGTGCTAACAGGAATATTTATTCATGCAACTGGTAATGTCACATCAAAAACTGTGAATGGTCATTTTTCTTTACAATCTACAAGATGTTTTCAGAGAAATCCAGGGAGCACATGAATTTTAAGCTTTTGATGGGTATAATTGTTTATCCAGCCCAAAACAGGTTAAGTGTTGTTTTTTGAATACTCTTATTACTTCCAAAAATAATTCTCAGTGAATTCTACTTCCACTTATTTTGATCTCTCCTCTCAACTTCGGGTGCTGTGGGTACGCAAACACAGCCCATTTTATCAACATTTTGATGTTTGAGAACCTGCATAGGGTTAACAAATGCTTAGAGAAATATTTTGTACATGCAACTTGTAATGTCACATTACGATCTGAGCATGGCCATTTTTTCTTGAAAATATACGAGATGTTTTTAGAGAAATCCTCGGATAATATGAATTTTTAACCTTTTAAGGGGTATGGATCTGTAACCAGCCCTAAACGGGTTAATGCTTGGTTTGATGAATACCGTCATAACTTACAAAAATGATCCTCGGGGAATTCCACTTCCAAAGAAGGAGGTTATGTTTATCTCGCAGGTACACATTGCGTACAATGGGTGCCCAAGAACAGTCCATTTTCTCAAAATTTCTATGCTTTGCAGTCTCTGGAGGGTTAACTAACGCTTACCGGAATATTTTGTCTATGCAACTTGTAACGTCACTCCAAGACCTGCAAATGGTCATTTTTTCTTGAATACTTACTAGATTTTTTGGAGAAATCCACAGAAAACTGGAATTTTAAGCTTTTAAGGGGTACATCTTAACCAGGCGAAAATGACCTCGATTTTTTTAATACTCTTACTACTTACTAAATTTTTCTCTATCAGTTTTGCATCCGGTAAAAGAAGTTATGTATCTCTGTGGCATTCCCATTTGTTGTTGTTGGTGTCCAAAAACAGACTATTTTTTTCAAAATGTTGACATTTAGCAGCCCATGGAGGGTTAACAAATGCTTACTGGAATAGTTTATCCATGCAATCGGTAATGTGACTCCAAGACCTATCAATGGCCATTTTCTGTTGAAAACTTACAAGATGTTTGTAACGAAATCCACGGAAAACATGATTTTTTTTAGCTTTTGATGGGTATCGCTATTAACCACCCCAATAGGGGTTCACGCTTGGGTTTTTGAATACCCTTATTACTTACAAAAATGGTCCTCAGTGAATTCCACTTCCAACAAAGTAGATTATGTGTAACTCTCGGACATACATTGCGTGCTGTGTGTGTCCGAAAACAGCCCATTTCAATAAAATTATGATGCTTGGCATTCTGTAGAGTGTTAATAAACGCTCAGCGGAATATTTTGTCCATGCAGCTTGTAATGTCACACAAAGACCTGCAAGTAGTCAGTTTTTCTAAGGCTTTATATCGTCCAACTGAGTGTCACGTTATACTGAAATTGAAATAATTTATTCAGCAACACACATTGAGTGAAAATTCATGTACAGACGAGTTTTTAGAAACATTGTACGTGGGTTTTGTTTGAAGACAACATAGCCAGGGACATGGCTAGAGGTTTCCGATTGGAGGGGTGTAGGTTAGTGAATTAACTAGGGGTAGGAAATTCACTGCCGAGAAAACCTTTGAAAATGAATCCATGAAAGGGGGCCATAAAATTGATTCTAGTAACAAATGCCAACACATTTATGATAAAATTATCAGGTTATTATTATTTGGTGTTATTCTGGGAATTGAATATGTGCTAAACAAATGCTAAAGCTGAGAATATTGAGCAATTCACATTGTCCTAACATTAAATCAGATCTTATGCAGGAATGATCAATTTTCTATGTTTCATCCTTTTGTAGCTGTAAATGATGGAATTAACTCAACGATTTTACATGATGTGATTTTCTTGAAGATCATTTCGAGGATTTTTTTTTATTACGATAAGTAAACTCACTATAGAAATCTCGTACCGATTTTCATCATGCATACTAATGAAGCTCGATATTTCGTACACTGTAGTTGTAAATAGTAACAGATGGAATTTTTGCCGATTTGAAATCGAGTAGGAATTTTAGGAAGTAAAGGAGACATCAGCATCACCAAAGAAACTCTAAAATCCACATAGATGGAATTTCCAAGTACTCATGACTTTACCTCCAAATTTCCAACTATAGGAAATTTTGGCCAGGATTGGGGGGGGGGGTGACACCCCCCCCCACCCCTTTCGCCACGTCCCTGAACATAGCTAGATTAGATGTCTCCCCGTCGTCCCTTCGAGTGCAGTTTGAAAGCAGCACACTGGACAAGCCCTACTGGAAACATATTTTATTTTTCTCGTCTATATAAATGAATTAAAGATCACCCTTTCTCACGCCCAATTACAATGTTCACGTTGCTCGAAGATAGAAATTGAAATTGTGAATTACTGGCATCTATGAATATCAGTTACTTCCTCCTTCTAGAGAGGACCGGGGGCCAATTCTATAACACATTTACAAATGCATTTTCTAGAATTGTATTTCTAGTTATGACTTTAAGTGGGTTGAAATGAACCATTAGCATTTTCAAAGCTGTGGCAATTTGCCAGATGGCAAATTGCCATATCTTTTAAAGTGCTAATGCTTGATTTTAGTCAGTTATATTAATAGGTAGAAAATTCAATTCTAGAAAATACAATTGTAAAAGTTTTATAGTATTAGCTCCTGGTCGGTGAAGATCAGTTGTGTCGTACGTATTATGTATACTCTCGTTCTTAACTCATACCCGGAGTCGAGTTCCCTTTTTTGATACCCTTGTCCCAAACTTGCCCGTGGATGCTTCCGGTGCCATTGAGGCAGACATTGCCAGGGTTATACCTTATCAGTTAAATATGGCTGCTGTTCAGATGGGAGTAAGTTTCATGTTACGCCCATTACTTTTTATCAAAAATGCAGTTATATCGATTTGTTGCATGGAAATTCGTTTTCCAGAAGGTATTTTTTATTCGGCCGACCATTCTCATGAATTTGTTTTCACGTAACTTTAATGAGATGGGGGCAAGCGTTTTCATGAGATTGTGTGCACTGTATTTAAAAACAAATGCTGTGAGATTTTCTACTCTCTGGGAGGTGAAACCACTAAACCACAAAAAAGCAATTCGCGAAATCAAAACTGAATCAAGAAAAACAAACAAAAAATGGAATACCTGATCTGAAAATAAAAGGCTTATGTTCCAATAGGATTACAATCCTCCTCCTCTGAATGGACGAGAGCTCGCTTAGTACATTCTATGTTTGCGGCTCAAGTGGCAAATGTTACTGTCTGACGTCACAACGCGATGATATTATTATATACTACTCAAAGTTTGCTAAGCACCACACATTTGACATATCATTGTGACACATTTGCGATATTTTTGGTGGATATAATTGAGGAATATATTGAGATGGTCCCCAGTGTTTACATTAGCTCTCTTGACAGGCAGACGTTTCGTGACAGTCATGGAAAGCATGTACCCCTTGATTTCCATGATGTTTCCGTGTACTGTCTACATGAACACGAGATGTGCAGGGTATTCAGTCTTCATTTGAACACAAACCCTTGTGATTTAATGATTGAATATGGCGAATGCAAATGTAAGAAGACATTTGTCTGAAGCAGAAATGTGGTGGGCTGTAGGGATGGTGGCACAAGGGGCTATCCATCGTCAGATTGGTGAAGCCCTTGGTGTGCACCATACGGTGATCACCAGGGCCGGGGCAAGATTTCAGCAGTTGTAGCACACTGTCAGACGACATGGTGGTGGCAAAGACAGGGCAACATCTGCAGCTGAAGAAGGGTTTTTGATCATTCAGGCCCGTAGGAACCGCTTTGACACAGCAACCCAGCTTTGCAGTGACCTTCAGAATGCATCCAGGGTAAATGTTTCGACGCAGACTATCCGGGCAAGGTTGCGCGAAGGTGGTCACCGATCGCGAAACCAGAACCACCGCCAGGCACGATATGAATGGGCCATGGATCACGTTGGATGGACCAGAGAAGATTGACGACCTGTCCTTTTTACAGATGAGTCAAGGTACTGCCTAGACAACACAGATAGGCGTTCCAGGGTATGGAGAAGACAAGGAGCGATTCTATGCAGCCAACATTGCTGAGCATGACCGCTATGGTGGAGGGTCAATAATGGTCTGTGCCGGCATCCGCTGGGATGGACCTACAGAGCTATGTGTCCTTGACCGTGGTACATTGACTGCACAGTGGTATATTGATGATATCCTGGATGCCCACGCCAGATTGTATGCAGGTGCAGTGGGTGATAGATTCATTCTGATGGACGATAATGTCCGTCCTTATGTTGCCCATGCTGTCCGAGAATACACCGACAGAGGGAGGGGATGGAGCGTATGGACTCGCCAGCAAGATCCCCTGACCTCACTCCAATCGAACATGTCTGGAATGAGTTGCAGCTTGCAATTTCAGCCCGTCCAGTCCACCCAAGAAGTGTACAGGAGCTTGGTGCCATGCTGGTCCAATAATGGAACAACATCCCACAAAGGACCACCAGGAACCTGATTGGGAGCATGAGGAGGCATTGTCAAGCTGCAATTAACAATAATGGGCCTCATACTCGATATTGAAGCCATACCAGTTCGCTTCGTCAACTTTTTGGCATATTGAAAAATTTCCTCTTTTACCAATAATATCCATTTTCCATAGTTATCGTATTCAAAAGCTGAACAATAATGTCAAACACAAATAAAATCTTAATTTCTGTACTTAAATCATTAAAGGTATAATTAAATAAAAAATATATACACTTTTCATAATAATTGTTCAACTAAAACGGAAAACAGGTAGTTGGATGTACTTGGTGCTCAGCAAACTTTGAGTAGTATATATTCTTAATGGCGGATTATCTGTGAAATGGCTGATTCGAAGTAGCTTGCCATAAGGAGCCACGTTTCTCTGTGTAATTTTTAATAAACGAAAACAACAGGCAGAACCCAGAGCCCTCTGTTGTTTTCGTTCATCAAAAGTAAGAAACGGAATTTTGACTGTATTTTCTATTGTTGTCATGGTGTTTTCTCAAAAATTACTTGCTTCTTATTTGGACCTTCCTCGCTCGTCTAATAACTTAAAGGGAGATAACTTATCGAAAGTCCATTTCCATGACGATATAAGTTAGAGATGAATTGTGATCTGAAAAAAGTGAGGAAGAGGAAGACAAGGCACACGACACATCACAATTTCTTCCACTTTATGTTGCCCTCCTCAGACCGATTCTCCATCCCCGTTGGTATGGTATGGAAAAATTCTTCGGGTAATCTCCCTTGTTCGCCAAAGTATACTTTGGGGATGGATAAGAAATACATTTTGTTGCTGTGTTATTGTCCATTTCTTCAGCAATCAATTTATAGCAGTTCTGTCCCCATTGAATCGAGTTCGCCATGATATGGTTTTGTTGAAGTCTTTTGAGAAATTTTGGAAAATAATATTTAGAATATTAAATTCTGATATCGTGTGCGTTGGTTAACCCTTTACCTAACATGAAAAGCAGGCGACACATGCTAACAAAATTCTTGAATAACTATTTTTTTTTCGTCTCAAAAACATAGGTTATGACCCCTCTTTGGAACGAGCTCAACGAACTCGTTCCAAAGAGGGTTCATAAACTATGTTTTTGAGACAAAAAATGAAAACAATAATGAAAATTAATTGGCGATTTTTGTGAATAGCGCTGGCCGGTTATTACCGTTACGTTGGATAAAGGGTTAATTAAAACGTGTACTTGATACTTACTGAGTGGTGCTGAAATACCAGTTAGAAACAACAGTCATGAAATACTGTGTCCTATTTTGTCACAGCTCTCATCAACAAACATTACCGCGTTACCAGTTTAGCTTTGATTCCTGTCCGACAAACGTTTTAATCGCATAATCCAGATAAACTGCAAAGAAGAGGTAGTCCACACGCGAACAAAGTGTTATGTTTTCAGATCACTTTAGAAAATGTGTTTCACAATCATTAGTTGTCTGAGATAAAATAGTGCAAACTAAACGCAGACTGAAATCGTTCTTATCTCCTCTCACAATGCAGCGTCCAAGCGCATGATTGTCTGCAGATTTGTGTCCATGAATCGATATCAGTTTTGCAATGGCTGTAGTTGAAATCCAATATTCTCAGTGAATCTTCATTCTAGAATTGTGGTTTTAAGTTAACCCTTTACCTAACATGAAAAAGAGACGACACTTGCCAAAAAAATTCTTGAATAACTAATTTTTTTCATTTTTTGTCTCAAAAACATAGGTTATGACCCCTCGTTGGAACGAGCTCGTTGAGCTCGTTCCAACGAGGGGTCATAACCTATGTTTTTGAGACAAAAAATGAAAAAATATTGAAAATTAATTGGCGATTTTTGAGAATAGCGCTGGCCGGTTTTGGCCGTTACGTTGGGTAAAGGGTTAATAAAACCATTAGCGTTAAACTGTTTCTTTTATTTCTTGGATATCCAGAACCGATTCAACTTTGGAGATAATTTTTAAAAGAAATCATAGACGATTAATTCTTGTATTGTTTTTCTTACACCAATGATCGGTGGATCGGGGGGGGGGGGGGGGTGGACGGAAAAATGCATGAACATAGGTGGGTGATCAAGTGCCAAACAAATTGAGCGAAAACAGCTAATGCATTTTTTTTTTTTCATTTTTCTGACATCTTTTGTGTCCCAAACTGTAACAAAATGTCACCAATTGATCATAAAAGCAAATTTAGAAGCATTATTAACAAAACTAACCCCCTTAATATTAAAATATTGGAGAATTTCATCCAAAACTGTCTTACGGATCTGGGTGGGTGCCCAATATTGTGCGGAAAAAAATTGCCCGACAATGTTTTCCTGAAATCAACAAAAATATCTATTCAAAACATAATTCATTCATATCAAGTTTTTTTTTAATGGAACATTCTTTAAAATAAAGCATAGTATATATAATATTGTCTAATAACTTCTAATAGCTAGGTGGGACTGAAATGAAAAACTTGTAAATATTAATTTTTATTTCAACAAAAAGATAAAAAGTCTGATTTAACAAAAACAAAAAAGTATTTTTGATCGCTATCCTGGTAAGCAGATGCGATAGCAAAAACAAAAACACAAGGTTTGCCCTTCTTGAGCCAGAACAAAAACGAGTTCCCAGTTGCTCAACCAATATTTGCAGTAAGTAAGTAATTATTTCTTCATTAATGTGACATGTGCATCATAATAATATAAAACGTTGTTTGAACAGAAAATTGCACCCGGCCAACTTGGCCTATATGTCACAATAATGTTTATAATTCGCATGCTCACTGCAATCTTACTTTTGTACAGCCAGGCCATCGCTGCTGTGCGTTAACAACCTGGCTACCAAATGTGGACCTATTATACCCGGGTCCACACGGGGTTCAAGCTACACAGTAATGTGTCTTTGTGAACTGATGTGAATCTGGTAAGTCTCGAAAAATGCATCTCATAGAGTAAATGGAAACATGTTTGGACACATAAAATATGCATTGAATCAGTGTGCATTACGCGTTTTGAGTTAGCGTTCGAGTGCCAAAGTTTTGTACATAAAATTTATGAGAAGTGGGTGGGTCCCCCGAAATGTCATGGAAAAAATATGCAAAAAAGGGTGGGTGGGGGAAAAAATCTGCAAAATAGAAATTTCCACCTTTGTTCATGCCTTTTTTCTGCTCCCCCTCCCCCCCCCCCCCCCCACCTCCCCCTGGGTGGAAAGAAATTAAATGTTTGTAAAATAACGCCCATCGACGCATTTGAGGTACGGACCAACAAGCGCGCTTATCTTATAGATTTGCACTACCTAGATTTTTTGTTTTTATTTATACAGGTCAAATATCAGATGATAAACCTAGGGCGCGATCAGTGTCGTACAAAAACCAACGCCAATCGATTCAGGATACAACGTAAAATACTCAATAATATTGCGAAAAATATTGACGAAGGAACCGCGTTGGTATGTTTCGCACATCGACCAGACTCTGTACGCTGGAAAGATGTTTGTAAATAATCGTTTTCACAAAGGCGTAAAACACAGTGTAGGAAAATTAAACATTCGACATCCAACTTTCGATGAATTATTTATCTACAATATCATGATAGAAGAGATTCGTAATGATTGACAAGGGAGTCTTGTGTCGGGTTGAATAATCTCTGAAAGAATACAGGAACGCAGGTCGTGGGTGACTTCGTATAAAACCGGACTTACTTGACAATATGGGAAAAGGATATTACACTTCCATGGAATGTTTCCCATACCTTCGAATTCTTGACTCAAGACGTTCTATGATCAGACTTGAAAATAAGCAGACTGACATTTGCAGAATGAGGTCCACAGACAGTGTATTTGATGATGCTATCCCATACAGTGGGCCAATTTATCCTCTGGGTACCTCTTTCTGTTTAGTTTTTAAAACCTGATTCAGACTGAGGTTCACATAGGGTAAATTTAGTGATGCTACCCTGTACAGCAGGGTAGCATCACTAAATTCACTCTTTGCGGACCTCATTTTGCAGATGACAGTCTGCTTATTTTCTGGCTTGTCTGTGATAACTGTCGTAGCCACAAATTAAGGTGGTTAGCCATTTTGTCCATAATAAGTAACGACAGACCTTACAGTATTGAAATCCGAAAAGTGGGATTATTCTTGACCAGATCGTCATCAGGTCACGATACACTTGGTATGAACCAATGAGATTTCGTAAATGACATCACGGAACTAAATATTTTCCCACAGGCAACCATTATAACGTTCAGGCGAAAAAAATATGATCGCATCACTTTAATTTCGGCATTCAGATATCATTTTCATGTATAGCCCATCAGACAACTTTTTTCTGACTAGAAACAGCGGGTTATGCAACAAATAAGAGAGAAAAAAATAAAAGAAGGGAAGTACCGGTCGCGTGAACATATTTTTCAAGGAATTCCCAACAAAAACACACCAAAAGTCAATTGTATTTTTTAGGTTTAACGAATGATTCGGTAGTACTACCACAAGCTAAAATTTGTAGAGTAGAAATAAGGAGTCAGTTCAGAGTCTTTCATAATTTATTTATTTATTTATTGGGGTTTAACGAGACTTTCAACATCCAGGATCACCTCGTTTCGGACAGTTTTATCCAGAGAGAACCACCAAGTAGCGGCAGGCAATTGTCAGACTACCCAACGTACTAACTCCACACAAGCAGGGTTAGCATTGGTTGAAGACAAGCGCATCATCATACGCCTTAGTATACAGCGCCACCGTGTCCCCACACGGGCAATCAGGATTAAGTGCCTTGCCCAAAGACACTATGCGTTTACCCTTGGCGGGGATCGAACCGTGGACCTTTCGGTTTGAAGTCCAAAGCCGTAACGACTGAGCCACCATGTCCCCGTCTTTTACAATAATACTTTGAATAATTTATGAATAGATGGCTTGTCGCAAGAAGATAAATTTTCACTACTGCATTAAATTACAATATTCATTTAATTAACACAAGCTTCTACGTGTAATTGTCATAGTCAATGATATTTCATGTTTTAATTTCAACACGTTACTTAGAATTTTTACAAAAAGTGCTGTTAACACCCTCACACGCGCACACCTTCAGAGAACAAATGAATGTAAAACACACACACTGCACATCTCTTAATTTTAACAAACTCTAATCCAGTAGTTCGTTTATACCACACAAAGGTCTATACAGCATAACGACCATAGGCGCGATTGGTAGGAGACCCGTCATTTCTACTGAAGGTGACAACGATCGTCATATCATATTCTAGAGGAAGGCTTAGCAACTAGTGTAATATTTCTAAAGCCGGATAATTAATCGGTATCCAGAATGCAATGCTACAGATTTATAAAGTGAGAACAAATTTCTATTGCTGTAGCGCAAAATACCCAGCCCACTGGATTCCTGCAGTGCTTCATACCTTGAGAAAGATCTTTTTTGTGAAAGTTGCAAAGTTGCACGATTGTATACACACGCGTCCATTTTCGACGCAGAAAAAATATACCCCTCGAAAACATCCTCTCACAAAACCCTTCTGGGATTCTTTATTGCCTTCAGATGTCATACACAACTGCGCTGGTTACTAGCCCGCGCAGATGTCTTCTGTATCTATATGCAACACCATGAAATAAAGGTAACTTGCGGGCCCCGGCGGGGTTACTACCCACCAGTCTCCCCGGCCCTCCATATATATTATCGCCATAATGTTTCTGTACAAAAACATTGTATCAGAGTCTCGCTCTTGTAGACCATATCTCGACGAGTCGAGTACAGCTTAGAAAATAGAGCTCGACTCTTATGAAACATTTTGTACATAAATATAGTGGTAATGATGAATATATATTACCATTCTCAACTGCAATAACTTCGCCAACATTTTATGCACAATTCTCTCAAATAAAACTCGTAAGGAAAATAAGGAGAATCACTTTCGATTTTCGTAAAAATATTCATTTCATTCTTGTCATAGATTTTGAATGTACCCTAAAAAGCCTGGGTTAGTTTACTCGTTTTTGGTTCCTCATAATAAAGTAACACTTTGACTGTTTAAACAGGCAGCGGATCCATCTCTAGAAGCCACTGCCAAGGTACAATAACTTCGACAAGCGAGGCAACCAAAAGCCTGTATGTTGGAACATGTGCTCTGCGTGCAAACGTCAGACAAAAAAAATCACAAAATTTGAACTGGTCCATTAAGGTTTAACACTTACGCTGCCGAAAACGATTATTGTCACAAATTTTATAATAATTATCTGTATGTTCTGGTATGCACAGATCTCACCTACCATCTGATTAATTGTTGGAAAGGGCTCAGAGAGCCCTTTCCAACAATTAATCAGATGATAGACTTTCAAGTATTTCGTAAATCTTATTAAACTTCCAAGCATACAGGCGTCCTCCATATATGGCTAAAATGGGCGTGACAGTAAAAGGGTTAAACCCTAGTTAATATATAAATATAATGTTTGTTTCTTGCTATGGAATATGCACTGGTTGCACTCACAACGGTATAACAATACTCTTCAATTCTAAATTATTTAAAAACTTAAAACTGATTTTCGGAGCAGGAGTTCGCGCGAATCAAAACCAATTCTTGCCCATAGGGGCAAGTTTTAAGGCCTATGGAATAAAAAGTGTGGCTTTATGTGCTAAGTGATACAATATACAGTTATTGACTTATATGCTGCTGTGATTACACTGAGCTAAGCAAAGTTTGTTTCACCAAGGCTTTCGACATCGGAACACAAAACTCGGAAGAGGCTCCTATGATCACGTTTCTACCGGAATTGAAACACAATAATCGCATTGTTATATGTCAATAATCCGCGTGACATTGGAACTAATGAGAATACGAGGAAAGTCAACATTTTATACAAATAACATTTAAACTACTTCTGCTATATCTGGCTTCGTAAAATACTGCAATTCATTCTGATTGGTCAGAGGATTCCAACACAATACTATACCCCACACTACATAGTTTCATTTGGAACAAAACTTTTCTCTTTTTTTGTCGAAGGTGGTCCACCAATCTGCACAAATCGCAACGGAGCACCCTCCAGTATCTTTTCCGACTCAGTGCTCAGTGCTTAGCTCGAAATAGTGATTATAGAAGTATGGAAGATTTATTACATCCCGTTCATCTAAACCAGGAGTCAAGTTATTCTCATTTTGCAACGTGTAGCCTTCAATCGCGAAATCACTGAAGCTATAACACACTGTGACGTTTTTCGATTTTATATGATAACTTACGTTTAGTATTATTTCATACTATCAGAGTGTTTTGCAGTACAGCTCTTTTAAAGAAATGCTAATCAATTAAAAGATGACACGATGATGAAACAGTTGGTAAAATTCAGAAGTCCCTTAGACATACAGTTCTGTTCCAAGAACTTGAGGGTCCTTTGAAGCATATCAACATATATATTTACACTACTGATATTTCCAAGAACACATCTAAAGTGAACAAATTGTATTACGACTCAAAAAAAAATAGAGTAACAACAAGTCCTTTTTGTTTCTTTATTGCACGCCTGTTCAATGTAAACCCCATCTACAGCAACACAAAACTATGCTGAAAATGAAAATCTGCTCAGCACATATGTGCGGAACGGAAATCGTTGACGGACTGTTTTTAAATAGAAGCGAATTTTCACAGGGTTTTTCTACAAATCGTGCAACGTAATTACAATTTGAATCGCTAGTGATAGCTGAAAATCGTGCCTTGAGTTCCAATGTGTTCTATGTGCCAGTAGGCATAGTGAACACATTGGAACTCAGGGGACGAAATAGAAACACGGATCCCCCTCGCAAATTTGGCTGGCGATAAAATGTATTCTTTTTGTTGATAATTGTCAAATGAATTGCTGAGTGTCCTTCTAATAGTGGTTTTTATAGACGTGAAGGCGTGTAATGAATACAGAATGGGACGCGTGTTAATGGGTTAATCGATATGGCACTTGTGCAATCGCGGAAGGATAAAACCCGAGGCTTGCACCCTCTCGTTCTGTCCTTCCGCGCTGGCACTCGTGCCATATCGATTAACCCATTAACACGCGTGTGTCGTTCTGTGTATTTATTTGTAATTTTGTTTAACTGCAACACAGTTTTGTCTAAAAATATAAAGGTTAAAGGCGAGTGATTTCGGCTTATGGTACAGGGAGATATCCGTAAAACTGAAGTTGACGGAGTTAAATGTCAAGTTCCGCTGCGATTTCAAGATACTGCCTCTTTTAAATATCCATTTGTTAATAAATGTTTCATGCCAGGTGAGATATACTCACTTAATCTGGGAGCCGGGTCACGGAATTTCAGGAAATAGTTTGCGATAGAATGCGGCACGCGGTGATGTGTGCATTGCCTGTTATTGCCGGACATTTTATTGTATCCTCCCAATTTCAGTAAACATTGTCTATGCCACAGTCCGCGAACTAATATTTGCAATTGTAAAACTGCTTTACAAGTAGTTTTTAATTATTTTTTTTTAAATTTTTCTGTTTATATGTTGTAAGAATGACATAACAAATTTTTACAGCTGTACTGTCGTATTCTTCGGACGTGTTTTTCATTTGCTCCTGCAATGCGGACTTAACATCTGGTCAAACAGCGCTGACCACTGAAGATAACTGATTGTATAATAGCTAAATATAACTATGGATGGAATTACTATAGATACAGACAATAGTGAGACTGATAATGAAATGAATAACGAAGAATTCATTAATGTGAATAATGAAAATATAGACAGAAACTATTTTAACCCTTTACCTAACATGAAAAGCAGACGACACTTGCAAAAAAAAATTCTTGAATAACTAATTTTTTTCATTTTTTGTCTCAAAAACATAGGTTATGACCCTTCATTGGAACGAGCTCGACGAGCTCGTTCCAATGAAGGGTCATAACCTATGTTTTTGAGACAAAAAATGAAAAAAATAATGAAAATTAATTGGCGAGTTTTGAGAATAGCGCTGGCCGGTTTTGGCCGTTACGTTGGGTAAAGGGTTAATGAGGAACAGATGACCATTGCAAGAGATAATGAACAATCTGTTGTTTCAAATCAGACAGTGCAGACTTTCTTAGTCCCACCAAGAAAGAATCTCAATTCTGATGTAGACACAGCTATACTAGACACCGAGCTTGACAATTTAATTATAAATAAGCAAGACACAAGAAACGTTAATTTCCGAGAAGAAGAACGAAACTATGTTTTGAATGTGTCCAAAGTTTTAAAGAGGAAACAAAACGCCTTGTTGAGGACATTCAAATTGAAACAAAAAATCAAGGAAAATGTGTCGTTCTTATACTGGATACAAACAAGTTTGAAAATTATTCCAACGGATTAACTCTTCGGTATTGGGATGAAACAACCCAAACTGAAAGACATGGAGTAATTTGGGAATGTGTCAAAGATCTGAAGGGTTTAATAGTAGAAGACAAGTTGTGTGTCCCACGAACCAGATTCGGTAAAGTGCGAATTCACATTTTTCGGACAACCAACACAATAATGCTCCAAGGTAGCAAAGCCAATATTCGATGGTGGATTACTACAGAGTTACCTTTAGTATTTGCATTTGGGTTTAACACTGAATATGAAGGGGACATTCGGGATGTTGTGACTCTTGTTGAAAAGGACAATACGACAGAAATCCTTCCAATGCCTTCCCCGAACTCTACGCCTCGTGTCTCTGCTAAGAGGTGTAAGGTGGTTCCTAAACTTAGAACATGTTTTACACCAAACAGGAAGCCACAAAACACCACAAAAAGACTCATGTCACTTAATAACGTCATCTTTAATTAAAAGAGTGATCGACGACATTCAAGTAAATATAGAAGAGATGAAATTGAAATTTAGTAAACACGAGTCATCATGTCATTCCAAAATCATGGACGCTAAAACACAGCACTTCAACTCCATCCGCATAGACCGACAAGACATCCTACAGAGGCTGACTGCTGTTGAGCATGAACACAGCCTTATTAAGCAGGAAAACGTGAAGCTGAGAACCGACATACAGAACATCAAATCTCAGCTTAACGTCACCAAGGAGAGGTCCTCTAATCAGACCACAAAAGATAACAAACCCAGGTCGGAGCCCAAACTCCTCAACCCACTTTCGGAGCCGTTCCACCAAAAAACTCCAACCAGAAACTATAGTAGCAATGTGACACCAGAATTTAATAAAACAGGATCAAACATTGCCGCATCGGCGAGTCAGTCTTCTGTCGGTGGGTAACAGATATGACTGCCTTTCAAACTAGGACAACAATGTTCAGTCGGAAGATATTTTATTGTGATTTATCAAAACGTTTTCACGAGCAACCCACTCAAAACACTCACCTTATATTAGGTGACTCGGTAATTCGGCCCCTGAATGCCCAAAAAGTTGCGCTCATGGGCGAAGAAGTAAAAACTGTCATGACACCTGGACAGAGAGAATCAAGGGGTTGTTGAAATGGGTTAATGCTGCAAATCAAGACCAGCAAATAAAGAAAGTGGCCATTCATGTTGGAATTAACTCTTGCAGAAACAATGTGGAAACTGATAACAGCGAGATTCAACAACTAATAACTTGGATACGTGCGAAGTACCCTAAAGCTGTTGTCAGATTTTCATCAATCGTACCCACAACACATTCTCCTGGAAGTAATCGCTTAACAAGACAAGCAAATGATCAATACAGGCTTATTTGTGGAAATATGGGATGTGATTTTATTGACAACACAAGTGGCTTTGTTTCACCAGACGGTTCAATCAGAACACACTTGTTTCGAGACGATTGGCACGTTAATGACATTGGCACAAAAATTATCGCTAAAATGATTAAGTATCACCACAGACATGAAAGTGTTACCGATAGTGTAACCCTATCTCAGTATTCCCAGAACAATCCATCAACTGCCAACAGACATATTCAAAGGTTTCAAACACGTGGCCGACAATCGTTTAATGACATGAGTAAACATAATATCATTCAAGATGCCACTCGTTCGCCACAGGACTACTCTCTATTACGCAACGGAGCTCCTCGAACGCTAAGAGGGAATTCTCTGGGTACTAATAATTGTTTGGAGCCCGACTACAGGCATTCCACTACAAACGTACCCAAAGAAGTTTTATTTCTGCGACAACAAATGACCAATTTAGTGGACTACATTAATTCAAAATTTGTCTAAGTGCTGAGGCGATCTGTTAGGGGCACTAGCTCAATATTTTCGTTTTATTAAGATAAGATAAAATAAGATAGATTTTATTGCACAACTATATCATTAATGGGTATGGCACATAAACATAATATCATCCTAGGTGCTATATTCCATATTTTCGCTCCACACTTTGAATGAATAAATAAATCAAAGAGACCCGCCTGCCTGCTTAACAACATCATTTGGCCTGTGTTTATAAACGCACAGGCATCAATGACGCAGTTAACCAATCCGACGTACCCACAATACACACTGCATACCGCAAGACCCAATTCCTCACTAGTATAACTTCGAAACTATTTTTTTTTCAGAATACTCCACCATGCCCCGCACCTTAAGTGAATACGTCACTTAAGCAGATCTATAGGTTTTTGTTGATTGTCCCTTCTGATCAGTAGCTGTAAGAAATGCTTACTGCAATGGATTAATCAATCTACCCCCCCCCCCCCCCTCCAATTAAATAACGTGTGACCCAGGTTCAGGTGTGTCTTGCATAAACGTCGAGGGTATTTTATCGTGAGGTTTCTCACAGGGTGCGACCTAACCTTAGACGCCCCTTGTCAATAGCCTAACTACAAAAACCCTCTCTATCAATGTACTTTTAGAAGTTATCTTCAGTGGTCCAAGGAATGGATGTTTCGTTCTTACATCAGCACACGAATGAAAATAGGCTATACAGCTTGGAATATTCAAGGCCTTTCCAATAAATTGAACGACACTGAGTTTAAAATGTTAACTCGTAACAATTTCATTACCCTCACGGAGACTTGGCACTGTGATGGGACCGAATTGGATCTACCAGGTTACACGCGTGCCGATCTCTGTCGGGGCAAATCCTCACGCAAGAAGGGTGGAATTTGTTTTTATTTCAACTCTAGATATGATGAATTCCTTTGTAATAATAGATATATTGGCGACATTGCTCTCTGGGTTGAATTTGATGGTAAAATGTTTAATTTACCATCGAAGATCGTTTTTGTATCTATGTATATTCCTCCCAGTAATTCTACTTATTGGAAATCAAAACATAGCCCTAATGTTTCCGTATTTGCGGATTTAGGGCAGCAGTTACTGAGCAGTAGTCCTGGGGATATGTTGATTGTAGGAGGGGATTTCAACGCTCGAACTGGAGGACAGCCGGATTATATTGTGGGTGACAACAACAAATACATTCCCTTGCCGGAGTCATACACTGTAGATTGCATAAAAGACAGGGAAAGTCTTGACAGAATAACAAACACCTTCGGAAAACATTTACTAGAGCTATGCCAATTAGCAAAACTAAGAATGTTGATTGGCCGCTGCCTCGGGGATAGACAAGGTAACTTTACCTCATACCAGTACAGCGGCGCAAGTATTGTCGACTATATCATAATATCAGAAGAGTTCTTTTCGGATATTGATTACGCCTGTATCAAAGCGCCGACCGTTTTCTCGTATCATTGCAAGTTGGTAACTACACCTCGAATGTATCGATATCTTCTTGATAACAGCGAGACGAGCAAGTATCAGTACACCCGAAATCCAATCCCCTCAAGGTGGACAGAACAGAGCGCTACACGTGCAAGACTGATTCTAATGCGACCAGATATAATCTCAAATAGTTCACACTATCGAATGAAGCCATACTCATCCAACCAGAAGGGCACAGAGAAGGCTGCTGCTGACTGGATGAGTATTCTTCAATCTATCAATAACTTTGCTTCTCGACGAGTCCAATTGACTAGCCGAAAAACACCCCCAAAAAGAAATGGTTTGATCACAGATGCAAAGTCTTGAAACGTACAATGGAAAGCATTATAAAAGATATAAAGCTTAATCCCAGGAAAGGATATTATCTAAGTGCTTGGCACTTGTTATCCAATCCAACAAATAAAATATGTTTAATAATAATAATCCCAGTGACAGATCACTTATTGCTAAATTCTTCACTGCGAAGAAGGCTTATAAGACAGAAGTGAAATACAAATCAAAAATGTTTTATAAAAAACTATGTGACCAACTGGACGACTTACAATGTAAGGAGCCAGCTAGTTACTGGAAAATTATAAAACAATTTCGATCTGCTGGGAGTGACGTTAATAGTCTTGATCCCGACATCGCTGTTCATTTCTTTAAAAAACTGTTTTCCCCTGTACACAGCGCTGAAACGGCAAGCATGCCGACCGATTCATCTCGAACCTTGACCCAAATATTAAACCGTGACATAATATCCCCGGTGGAAATCAGGAAAGCACTCCGACAAATAAAAAAATAAAAAGTCGCCAGGCCCCGACAATATGTCCAACGAACTCCTAAAATTGTAATGCTAGACGAAACAGTCAAGTTGTTTAACCAAGTCCTCGAATCTGGTCATTATCCAACTGAATGGAGCAAGTCCACCCTAACCCTACTGTACAAAAAGGGTAACCGGCACGACCCTAACAACTACAGAGCCATTGCCGTTAGCTCTGCCGTCGGGAAATTATTAAACAAAGTTATAAATAACCGGATAAATGATTTCCTCGAAGATAACCGGCTTATAAGTGACAACCAGTTTGGATTCCGTGAACACCGCAGCACGGTCGACAGTGCATTTGTTCTCAAAAATATTTTCAATCAGTGCAAACGAGAAAAAAGGACTCTATACAGCTTTTGTTGATTTCAGGAAAGTCTTTGACACAGTCCACCGACCATTGCTGTTTAACAAATTACATAAATGCGGTGTAACTGGTAAGATACTTGGAATTTTACAGTCCTTGTACTCCTCAAGCTACTATCTTACTAAAACTGCCAAGGGCCAAGGTCCGCCTTTACTATCCACAATCGGGATTAGGCAAGGCTGTGCGAACTCCCCAACCCTATTTAAAATATTTATAGATGACATTCGTAAAATCTTTTCTAGAGAAATTCAATGCGATCCTATAGTTGTGAATAATAAGTACATAAGTCATCTTTTGTTTGCAGACGACTTAATTATGTTTTCAAGTACGTCTAACGGGTTACAAACATGTTTAGAAAATTTAGAAATATACGCGAAGAATAACCATCTGAGGGTAAACACCGAGAAAACTAAGTGCTTAGTATTTTCCCCCAAAAAGGTACAAGGCTCCCCAGTTTTTACATTGGCTGACAAAACGTTGGAGATTGTACCAAGCTATTGTTATCTGGGTATAACGTTTTCCGCTAATGGGAAATTTGGAGAGGCACAAAATGCTATAAAAACTAAAAGGGATGAAAGCATTTTACAGTCTTTTCAATTCTTTTAAGAGTAAACATCTCCCGTCCACTGCTGTGGTGTCCAAATTATTTGATCAATTAATAAAACCCATATTGCAGAATGGTAGTGAACTATGGGATACAGAGTATCAACTTGCAAAGTGGGATAGACTGCCTGCTGAGGCTGTACACATCAAGTTCTGTAAAATGATACTTGGTGTTAATAAAAAAATTTCCAACCATGCCGTTCGAGCTGAACTTGGCAGATTCCCACTATCCCTCGAATGCATCGTCAAAAAGTTCAAATTCATGGCCAGGCTTCACGGTGCAACTCCGGGTACATTGCTCCGTGATTTACTGGAAGAGCATAAATTAACGACGGAATGTAGCGGATTCCGTCAAATTTGGAAGGTTACAATATACCATCGTCTGCAATGCACGATAATAAATCTAGTAAATTACTTGAAAATTTAACAAATGATTACACACTCTATTTTAATGAATGCCTTGACAATGACAACAAAAAGAACGGTAAAAATAAATTGCGCACTTATCGCGCCTTCAAAAATGACATTAAATTCGAGCCCTATTTAGCTTACTCAAAAACAAGAGAAGCGCAAAGTATGTTTACAAGATTACGGATTAGTAATCATAATTTGGCAATTGAATAGGGGAGACATGCACAGCCGCCAATATCTTTAGAAGATAGGATTTGCAATGCTTCTGATGTTTGCAAGGACGCCGGCGATGTGGAATCCGAGATGCATTTTGTCATGGACTGCCCGGCCTATACAAACATCAGGAGACAGTTGTTTGCAATAATTAACAGGAATAATGCAGACTTCTCAAATGCAAGCAAACAAGATCGGTTTGGATTTATTATGAAAAATAATACGGCCTCATTATGTCACACCATCTGCAACATAATCCTGCTGTTCTTCAGGAAAAGAGAAACAATAATCGCAAAATAGAAGGTCATTAAACTGACCTAGGGTTTTGACATTATAACTATGTATGATACATTAGCTTTATTTACTATACAAAAACAGCTGTTTCGTTTATTATTTGTTTATTATAATCATATCATATCTCTGTTAACTCTTTATGCAATCTGCCTCTCTGTAGGTGTTATTTTGCTTGAATAAACTATTACTATTTTTATTATTATTATTATTATTATTATTATTATTAACACCTTTTCAAACAAAAATTTCGAATTCTCATTCACAAACATTTTTTTCACATATTTTCCTTCTGACAGCTAATCATGACTTTTATACCCGATTTTTTTCTCACAATCTCCAGTGCGTCATGTAGATTCTCTATGTGATATTTATGGGTTATCAAGTTTTTAACGTTGACTTTGCCAGTGGATACCAATTCCAACGCCGTGGGAAAGCTGTAGAATATATAAAGAAAAGAGGAAAATCAATGATTATCAAAAGTCTTACCTCTGTTCATATTAGGCATTACTTTCTTCTATTTCGAACACACTAGGACTCTGCGAATCTCAATTTCGGCACGAATCGAACCCCGAATCGAATCAGGCATCAGAATTCGAATCGAATCGAATCGAATCTCACCGTTTTTTAAGTTGTGGATATTCCACCTTCTTACAACCGTAATATTGGCAGTCTCCACTTAAGTATTGTGTACAACGAAAACTCGTGTAAATGAAGCAAAAAAGCGGAATATTACAGAACGGAATCAATGTAATTTTGGAAGCGGAACCTACTTGAACACTTCTTCTATCATCAGGTCTCCTGTACAGGAGACCTGATGAGAGAAGAAGAGTTCAAGAGGAGACACTTCGTAGGATTTTGAGAACACCTCGGCAATTCATAAATTTTCGAATCGGCGCGATTGAAATCGAATGGAAACGAAACATGGGGACTATTCCAGGACCCTCGAACACATCTATAGTTATGGTGGGCGCAGTGATGTTTTTTTAATCTGGATGATTGATTTTGAAAGTCATGACAATGCATAGCTTCAGTTCTTTAACGTTCAATCGTAAATCATCGCATAGACGTACGAATGGATTGTGATCAAATTACCAGCTGCTGGAGTTTGCAAAAAGAAATTACTCATGGCATTCAACAGGCACAAAACTCAAATCATGCTGTCGGCCAAGAGATCTCCGGGCCATGTACGTAGAGGCTAAACAATTTTGACTGTGCTAGCGCCAACTGCGAGACAAATCTCGTGATGCTCAGAATTGTTGTCCAAACTTGTACAGTAAGGATGTAAGTTAATCCTTGGTGTTGAGCGTCCTTATAAAGGACGTGTACCGCCGACTATTTTATTACAGCCTTGCCGTCTGTCGACGTTTGGATGGGGTAGAACACGTTCTTGCGAGCGTCGAACGCCACAAACTTCTCGACCGCGTCCCTCATTCGTGAAAATTTGAAATTTAGTGCCCTGTGGTGCATGTGAAATTCTGGAATTAGAGATGGGATATTTTTACGCGTGATAGAGCATAGCACATGGCGTTATTACTTACTCTGCAATGTGAAATGTGTAACCACTACGTACAAAAAATACAAGCGGCCTTTTTCAATGAAATCACGATATTTTCGTTCACATGTATGGATGGAGATTTCATGAATAAAACACGAAGGTTGAATCAAGAAAGAAACGACATTCTTCTTCGACTGTTGATTTTCCAGGCTGCTATGAGCCGGAAAGGGGACAAAGAATGTAGACCTAATAGAAATCCGCTCGAAGTTCTTTTTCGATTTTTTAGTCACAATAGTAAAAGTAAAAACTAAATTGTCCGTCTAGTGGAAGCTTGAGGGATCCCAATAAGACAATTTCTAATTCACACACCTCTGTTGAAACTACCGAGTAGTCTATAAATCATTCCACCCCTCAAGTTTCTTTCGGATTGACAAATAAAGGTGCAGATAGTTGCCCACCATGCGTTCGGTCAGGTATTCAGTGCCACTGCTGCATTAAATTTTTTTTATAAGTTTAAGGCCATGGGGTCATTAAACTTATTAATTAGATGTCTTGCTATTATACAATTACTTTCTTGATGACTTGGAAAACACATTGTAAGGGGATTATTATATAGTCTCTCATTGGCGAGAATGTAGAGCTGAAGATATCTTACCCATGTCCTCGTGATCCACGCTCATAATCAGAGATTAATCACTCCACGTGAACGCCATCGCACACTTCTTACAACTTTAGTGACAGGGGCGATAAAATATTTCTAGTAATTCCAAAACTGAATTGGT
Organism: Pictodentalium vernedei; assembly: GCA_031216915.1. Lineage (NCBI taxonomy): Eukaryota > Metazoa > Mollusca > Scaphopoda > Dentaliida > Dentaliidae > Pictodentalium > Pictodentalium vernedei. The sequence goes on from CM062293.1 coordinate 378,845,811, forward strand.
AATTCCAAAACTAAGGTTTAAAACATGTTGAATGAAACATGTCACATGATTCAACATGTTGAATTCAACATTGTTCAACACGAGTCGCGTATCAATGGGGAACGCTCACCCTGATTGGTACAGTTTTGTAACGTTTTTCCGTGATTGGGTGTAAGATGTACTGACTGTTGTAATTTTTCCCCAAAACCATGCATGTCAAAGAACATTTTGTTCTTGAATTTTGGAGTATTGTTTAATTATTGGATTTTGCGTGTTCCAGTAGAAAATATTACATTGTCCCGTTTCAAGCAAAATAAAACAGAAATAGGACCCAAATTACTTTTTTTACCAGATAGTTTCCGTTATATTAGGAAGGCCGTTGAGGAGTGTCATGAGAGCTTCCCTCACCCAGAGAAAATTGTATCTTTCAAGAGCGAATCTCGGGTATTTGAAAGATGCGTAGCTTTATATTGGAGACCATTTCAGAAATATACTACTCAAAGTTTGCTAAGCACCACATATTTGACACATCATTGTGAAATTTTCTTGTGACACATTTGCGATATTTTTGGTGGATATGATTGAGGAATGTATTGAGATGGTCCCCAATGTTTACATTAGCACTCTTGACAGGCAGGCTTTTCGTGGCAGTCATGGAAAGCATGTACCCCTTGATTTTCATGATGTTTTCGTGTACTGTCTACATGTACATGAGATGTGTAGGATATCCAGCCTCCATTTCAACACAAACCCTTGTAATTTAATGATTGAATATGGCGCATGCAAATGCAAGAAGGCATTTGTCTGAAGCAGAAATGTGGCGGGCTGGAGGGATGGGGGAACAAGTTGCTACCGTTCGTCAGTTTGGTGAAGCACTTGGTGTGCACCATACGGTGATCACCAGAGCCTGAGCAAGATTTCAGCAGTATGGCACACCAGTCAGACGACATGGTGGTGGCAGAGACAGGGCAGCATCTGCACCTGAAGACCGGTTTCTGATCATTCAGGCCCGTAGGAACCGCTTTGACACAGCAACCCATCTTCGCAGTGACCTTCAGAATGCATCCGGGGTAAATATTTCGATGCAAACTATCGGGCAACGTTGCACGAAGGTGGTCTCCGATCGAGAAGACCATGTATTCGCATTCAGCTGTCCCAGAACCACCATCAGGCACGATATGAATGGGCCATGTATCACGTTGGCTGGACCAGAGAAGATTGGCGACCTGTCCTTTTTACAGATGAGTCAAGGTACTGCCTAGACAACGCAGATAGGCGTTCTAGGGTATGGAGACGACCAGGAGAGCGATTCCATGCAACCAACATTGCTGAGCATGACCGCTATGGTGGAGGGTCAATACTGGTCTGGGGCAGCATCAGCTGGGATGGACGTACAGAGCTCTGTGTCCATGGCCGTGGTACATTGACTGCACAGCGGTATATTGATGAGATCCTGGATGTCCATGTCAGATTGTGTGCAGGTGCAGTGGGTGATAGATTCATTCTGATGGACGATAATGCCCGTCCTCGTGTTGCCCATGCTGTTCGGGACTACCGACAGAGGGAGGGGATTCAGCGTATGGACTGGCCAGCAAGATCCCCTGATCTCAATCCAATCGAACATGTCTGGAATGAGTTGCAGCTTGCAATTTCAGTCCGTCCAGTCCAACCAAGAAGTCTCCAGGAGCTTGGTGCCTTGCTGGTCCAAGAATGGAACAACATCCCACAAAGGACCATCTGGAACCTGACTGGGAGCATAAGAAGGCGTTGTCAAGCTGCAATTAACAATAATGGGTCCCTTATCAGTTCACCCGTCAACTTTTTGGCAAATTTGAAAACTTTCCTCCTTTACCAATAATATCCATTTTCCATGGTTATCGTATTCAAAAGCTAAAAAATAATGTCAAACACAAATAAAATCTTAATTTCTGTGCTTAAATCATTAAAGATATAATTAAATAAAAAATATATACACTTTTCGTAACAATATTTCAACCAAAACGTAAAACAGGAAGTTGGATATACTTGGTGCTTAGCAAACGTTGAGTAATATATATGTTATGGAATCAGATGCAACGCATGGTAGGACTATATCAAAATATAATGAAGGCAAAAAATAATCTAGTCTAATTTATTTCATTGAGTTGGTTATTTATAATTTAATTACTGTTGTCAAAAACGGTGACCTCGACAAACGTTATCAGTTTTGGATGAGAGCAGATAAAAACGTTCTCTTTCTGAATCGAATGATCGCCAGTGCGGTTACTGAATCGAAATCGAGGTTTTTTCCTGAAACCGAACCGAAACTGAATTTGAAAAATGAAAACCTTCAAATTATGATATAAGAGGTTACACCTTTACCTAACATGAGAAGCAGACGGCACTTGCAAAAACAATTCTCGAATAACTAATTTTTTTCAAGTTTTGTCTCAAAAGCATAGGTTCTGAACCCTCTTTGGAACGAGCTCGATGAGCTCGTTCCGAGGAGGGGTCATAACCTACATTTTTGAGACAAAAATTTTAAAAAATAATGAAAATTAATTGGCGATTTTTGTGAATAGCGCTGGCCCGTTTTGGTCGTTACGTTGGGTAAAGGCTCAAACCTGCACCAACTTACATGCACTTGGATTTGTTTGGTAGGTTAAATTCTTACAAAGAAATAATAGTGTTTCAATTATGGCCATGTTAGAAAGTTAGAAACAGTTGAATGTTTAACAGCTGGTGCCATTAGTAAAGAATACTTTCATTCCACTTTTCAAAGATTTGACACTTCGTCCTCTGAGCTCCAATGTGTTCTATGTGCCAGTAGGCACACATAACACATTGGAACTCGGGGCGACTTCATAGGGCTTACATATGTATGTCCTGGAATTATTATCAATGTTGATTGTAGAGCTGAAACGATTAAAGGATTTTCTTGATCCATTAATCATCTGGATTAATCTTGGTTAACCGATTAATCACTTGCTCTTATAAGTAGCTGAATAAATGCCGTACCATTGATGATTTACAGCATTAACCCTTTACCCAACGTAAAAGACAAAACCGAACAGCTCTATATACAAAAATCTCCATTCAAATTTTATTATGTTTTCAATTTTTGTCTCAAAAACATAGCTTATTACCCCTCATTGGAACGAGCTCCCAATGAGGGATCGTCAGGTTTGTTTTTGAGACAAAAATTGAAAATTTTTAATAATTCAAGAATTTATTTTGCAAGTGTCGTCTGCTACACGCATTGGGTAAAGGTTAAGAATGACCATTTCCAGGTACTGATACAGTATAATGATCATGCAAGTGAACAAGTATGTAAGCACGTAACTTACATGCTTTACTCTGCCTCATATGATTGATGTGAGCCAGTGTGACAACATTTGCCTGTTGTGAAGCAAGTTTGTTCCTTTGTGAACCCAGAAAATACAGTAGTTCAAAAGTAACGGTTAATCGATCAATTACTTTTTTGATCGATCAAGACGTTGATCGTTGCTTAATCGATTAATCGGTTAACCGTTTCAGCTTCAGTTGATTGGTGTCAAGCCTCGGGATCAGAGTTTTACAGGAAAGAACATTTTGATAAAATGCCACACTACTTAATTCTGTTCTGCAAATTTAAATTCAGGGGTAACAAGGGACTCTTTCATGCTAACCTGTCGAAGGGAAATTTATTATTTTGCACCGATTTGTGAATTTGAAGTTAGGGCAGAATTAGGACAGGAAGTCAGGATCAAACTTGAATCTGACCCACCTAGAAATATAGTATTTATTTATTTATTTATTTATTTATTTATTTATTTATTTATTTATTTATTTATTTATTTATTTATTTGTGTTTAAGGTCACATATTTCTGCACAATGGCTAACCATGACCGCGACAGTTTTACGGGTGGAGGAAGCCGGAGTACCCGGAGAGAACCACCGAGCAACGGTGAGCAACTGTCAGCTCCACAACATACCAACTCCACACAAGCAGGGTTAGCATTGGCTGAAGACAGGTGCACCATCGACGTGCAGTATGCCTTAGTACACAACGTCACCGTGCCCCCACGTGGGAAATGGGTGTGAAGTGTCTTGCAGAAATATAGTATACCAACAATGAAAGGATTCTGACTGGTGAATCTGAAGAAGATTTTCAAAGAAATTCACTCATACTGCACTAATTTAAAATTCGGGCTCCCACCTGGAGCCCAAATATTACCCCAGTGACTCGATTTAAACAAACTTGAATCCCCCCCCCCCCCCCTCCACTCAGAAATGTTCTACACAAAATATGAAAGCATTCGGACTGGTGGATCTGAAGAAAAAGATTAGTAAAGAAATTTCCTCATATTGCACTAAATTAACCCTTTACCCAACGTAACGGCCAAAACCGGCCAGCGCTATTCTCAAAAATCGCCAATTAATTTTCAAAATATTTTCATTTTTTGTCTCAAAAACATAGGTTATGACCCCTCGTTGGAACGAGCTCGTCGAGCTCGTTCCAACGAGGGGTCATAACCTATGTTTTTGAGACAAAAAATGAAAAAAAATAGTTATTCGAGAATTTTTTTTGCAAGTGTCGTCTGCTTTTCATGTTAGGTAAAGGGTTAAACTTTGAGCTCCCATGGAGAACCCAAATATAAACAAAGGGACCCAGTTCCAACAAACTAGAATCTGACCCACCTGGAGATGTAGGATACCCAATCTGAACAAGATTTTTACAGGAAGTCCAGGATCAGAGAATAGGAAGGCTGATCTTCTATCAAGATGGCATTTAACCCTTTACTCAACGAACACAATATCAATTTCTTTTATTTTAAATATTATTTTTTTTCATTTTTCAACAAATTTCAACAAAACTATGTCATGTGACTCCTCACTTTAACCAGCTCAACGAGCCCGTTCCAATGAGGAGTCCCTTAATATGGTATTGTTGAATTTTTTTAAATATATTTTTTTCAACTGATCAGGTTCAATATTACGCGGCCGATGCAAACGATTCGTTAGGTAACGGGTTAAATGAAGATTTGAAAAATAGTTTATTTTAACTGAACATCTGTACAAACTACAGAGAGCTTCAGATTGTGAATTCACTTTTTGAATTTTCTAAAAACTGGTAACTGTTGATTTTAATTTTGACAGAATCAGAATTATGTTGAAAAATAACATTCAGTTAGATCAGCCTAAGCGAGTGAAACTCACTGTAATATTAAACACAGTAGAGAGTTTTAAGTATTTTAATTTTATCATATGACTTGTCCGTTTTGTTCACTTTAAAACATTTGATATTTTGTTTTCATATTAATCAGTGATAAATAAAGACTTTCGTCAATTTCATTGGTCAATTTCAAAACTAGACAATTTGATTGGCTAATCAAAATACAACTGGGTCACATTTGCATAATTTCAGTAGGGAGAATTTACATTATCTGTCCTATTTAGGGTGGGTTATATTGTATTAATCTTTTACCTACAAGAAAAACGCCATTCTATTTTTTTTATATTTTCACTTTTTGCTTCCAAAACATAGGTTATGACCCCTCATTGGAACGAGTTCGACGAGTCATAACCTATGTTTTGGAAGCAAAAAATGAAAATTTTTAGTAAAACGAGGATGTTTTTTCCAAGTGCCGTCTGCAACTCAAGTTAGGTGATGGGTTAAAAAGTCATACTAAGTGGCTAATTTGTGCGTGTGTGTGTCATATGATAAATAGAATATGAAATGAGTGTTTTTCTCATATAATATTTTTGAAACTCGTCCGAATTTTCCGTTTCGGCTCGCCAGAGGCTCGCCAAAACGGAAAATTCTTAGACTCGTTTCATAAATATTATATGAGAAAAACACTCATTCCATATCCTCTATTTATTTTCAATTCACACCTCTGTCTGCTTCTGTGAAAACTGCACGTTCATACACAGTTATAAAGTAGCTCTTTCAAATCCACAGATACCATTGAAAATAATTGTGGTGGAGTTCGTTTACTTCATCTATTTAATGACAGTCCAATTGATTTCTTGTTTCTTTTATACTTCCATTGATTCTTGGATCTATCACTACTAAAATGCAACACCGAGGGGGTTACCACTAGACACGACGGAGAATGTAATCGTGCACCTCCGGACATGCGACTAAATGTACCGACTTCTGTGACATTTTATAATTCTGATTATGAAATTAGGGTTTGATGGAATTTCTGAAAAAGGACTACTCATTATGGCGTTATCAAAAACAACCACAAATGGCGTAACCTACGACTCGAAACGCAGCACTGTTCGACTGCTATCAATTATCATGTGGGCAACGTCGAGCCCGATTAGTTCTTGGATGGGTGACCGTCTGAGCGATCGATTCGGTCTCCCGCGTTGTGTCCTTGGGCAAGACACTTAACCTCGATTGTCCACATGGGGGCACGATGACGCCGTGTACTAAGGCATACTGCACATCGATGGTGCACAGGTCTTCAACCAATCTAACCCTGTCTGTGCTGCAGTGCGGAGTTACGATGTTGGGGAGCTGGCAGCTGCTCGTCGTTGCTCGGTGGTTCTCTCCGGGTTCTCCGGCTTCCTCCACTCGTAAAACTGTCACCGACACGATATGACCTTGGCTGTTAAAGTGTCGTTAAACCCTAATAAATAAATAATAAGCATGTGGGCAATATTATACAACTATGGTCTTTTGTGTTTGTAAATATGATGTGATTTGAACCTAAAATACTTATATTGACCGAGGCGTTGGCCTCGGTCAATATAAATATTTTAGGTTCATATCACATCATATTTACCACCACAAAAGTCCATAACTGTTTTATTATATACACCATCCTCAAAAAAACATTCTTCTATTTGTCAATTAAAAGTTCAATTATATCAACCAGAAATACTTTTATTTAACAATAAAATAGTTACCAACTGCAGAATAACATAAAAATAAACAATGTTATAGAGATTACGTCGATTGAAATAGAACTAGCGAGGGGATTTCCAAAAGCTATATTTAGAAAGTTGATATTCACTGAAAGCCGGTGTACATGGATTTTTGTATACCAGTCACGTGTATAAGATCCAGCCAATAGAAATGTCATTATTTATAAAGTATTTTACAATGTCTTTTAAGAAAACTTTATTTGATATCGTTCCACATCATCATTCACATTTCTGACTTCAAAGCGTGAGCATCTCGACTGACATGGAAATACCAGCTAGACTAGAGAAAGCCATATCAGCTCTGGGCGTCTCTTGTCCTATCTCCTGGACTTTCCAGGAAAAGGCAAGAGCGTCCAACTGACCTTGGATTTCATCATTGAAGAGAACAACGCCAACACACCTTCTTCGGGGAGAGGTAGCACCTTTTGTGAGAGGAACCCTGGATCTGGCCCTGAAAAGAAGAAGAGTAAGAAGAAAAAGAGCCCATCCACCAGGCGCCGGAATGCCCGGCGGCTGGAAACGTTCCTGAAAAGAAAGAAGGAAGAGAAGGCGGAAGAGAAGACGAAGACGGGGGAGGCCACTGCCATCCCCCCCCTCCAACTCCTGTGACTCCCATCCACTCCCCAGCTGCCTCTCCTTTGAGGGGCAACCTGGAGGATGGCGATGTCACCAGCGACTCGGAGACGGAAATGGAAACTGGCTCTCTGAAGTCTCGCTCTCCAATCTCAACTCCCCTTCCGGATTCGGAACAGACACGGATATTGTTTCAGCAATTACGCAGCTTAAGGGAAGAAATCAGAAAACACGGGAAGAGTCTGCTGATCGCACCAATAACACGATGGTACTCCTGGAACAGCGCACCAACCACAGCACCAGCCACATCACTCCTAAAGCAGCAAGGACTCGACCATTCCACCATAGCCAGTCCTCCATCATCAACAGTCCAACTACACCAACAACCACTACAGTCTCTCCTTCCCTGCCACCTCCACCCAAAAAGAAAAACAAATGGCATAAACGACGCTAAACTGTCAGAGAGGGTCGAAAGGGGCTTGCTCCCCAAACCGTCACTGCGCCCCTTCGGCGCGCGAAACCATCCAATTCAAATTTCATTTATTGAATAATATCTAAAATGTTGCGTAAGTGGTGAATCTCTGATATCTTTCTAAACTGATTTTCCCAAAAAGGATTGTATCAAACGGGGTAAATACGGAATCAGATCTCACACGAAGATCGTGACAAGTTTCAAATTGTAATGTACAAAATACATATTCATTTTTTGATGAATAAATTTATAAGGGAAAATCAGACTTACCAGTTTCTGAATCCCAGGACACCCAGTATGTCGACCTCTCGAATTCCGGCATTACAAATTGGTGTTGGAATCAGTTCCTCGGCACATATTCCAACGATTATGACTTTTCCGCCAGGTCTTGTAGACTGAAATAGAATATTAGGAAGAGAGAGATAACATGAAGCAACGATTTTTTTTATTTTCATTACCATTTTCCATGTGAACGCAAAAAAAAACTTGAACAACCACTTTTTACAGTACAGTCGTCGTGGACTGGTCGTAATCCACGCGTGGGCAGTGATGTCCTCGCATGTGTTTACCGGGTAATAAAAATGATCATCAGCAAAAGTTTAATTAATGAAGCACCGTGTTGTACAGGGTGCCTCAGTAATTAATATCTGATGATTATTCCTATAATTAGTGTTTGGAATCTAATATTATTCCGTCTGGGGAAATATTGCCTACCGTGGAAAGTGTACTGTGTTATTTCTCGCCAATGTATGTTTGTATGTGCTTTTAATTTAGTTCTAACTCTGCAGGCCTCTCCATATCGGAGTATTTTAACCCTTTGTACCACGACTGCTGTGCATATTCAGCGTTATCCGAGACAATACAGGGGAGCGTGGTGGCTCAGTGGTTACGGCATTGGACTTCAAGTGGAAGGTCCATGATTCAATCCCCACCAGGCAAGGCACTTAATCTCGAATGCTCGCGTGGGGGCACTGTGGTGCTTTGTACTAAGACTTACTGCACGTCGATGGTCCACTGGCTTTTAACCAATCCCAATTCTGAGTATGCGGACTTAGCACGGTGAGTCTGGCAGTTAGTTATTTGTCGCTTCTCGGCGGTTCTCTCCAGGTACTCCGGTTTTCTCCACTCGTAAAACTGTCCGACACGAGGTGTCCCTGGCTGTCTAAAGTGTCGTTAAACTCCAATAAAATAGATACAATGCACACATTAAAAATGCGTTTCATATACCATGCGTGGAATACAGCCTACGTGAACGAGCGTAATGTGAGAACGCATCTGAGTGGTCGTTACGCCACTGTGTGACGTTTTTACGTGTATGCAATGCTTCAACACAAAAATGTGTCAAGCAAGAGAGTAAACAGAGCGCCGGAAGTGATATTTTTCTTCAGAAATGTCAGCTTCATTCACTTAATTCAAGTTTAATCGTGATATAAATGAAGTCACATACAATTGGACATTATGTACAAACTGATTCTGACAGTGCTCGCGTCATGGGTAGGATATTTGACTCTGGTCAATGGAGGAAAATACCAATACAATGTGCAAGCGTTTCTTTATTTGGTTTAAAAATCGGAGACATCTTCGACGTTACCTCTCTCCTGAATCACTGGAAACTTAGGTGCATGCCTTTATTTCAGCTCCCTTAAATTTTTCTAATTCACTTTTAATTGGTTTGCCGTAGACATGTATATCAAAACTTCAGAACAGGGCTGCACGTATCATTAAAGGTTCCAGACGCCATGATCACATAACCCCACTTCTGAAAGAAACAGCATTGGCGGCCTATAAAGCAACGAATTAGTCTTAAAATTTTGGTTTTGGTCTTTAACCCTTTACCTTATGAAAAGCAAACGACACTTACTAAAAACAATTCTTGAATAACTAATTTTTTTCATTTTTTGTCTCAAAAACATAGGTTATGACCCCTCGTTGGAACGAGCTCGAGGAGCTCGTTCCAACGAGGGGTCATAACCTATGTTTTGAGACAAAAAAAGAAAAAAATAATGAAAATTAATTGGCGATTTTTGAGAATAGCGCTGGCCGGTTTTGGCTGTTACGTTGGGTAAAGCGTTAAGCGCATTAACGGTTCAGCACCATTGTATTTACAAGAAATCTAGAGCTGAAACGGTTAACCGATTAATCGATTTATCAATGATCAACATCTTGATCGATCCAAAAAGTAATTGATCGATTAACCGTTACTTTTGAACTACTGTATTATATGGATTTACAAAGGAACAAACTTTCTCCAAAAGAGGCAAACATTGTCACACTGACTCACATCAATTATATGAGACAGAGTAAAGCATGCAAGTTACTTGATGACATACTTGTTTACTTGCATGATCATCATACACTATCAGCGGCTGGAAATGGTCATTCTTAATCCTTTACCCATTGCAGGTAGCAGACGATACTTGCAAAATAAATTCATGAATTACTAAAAATATTCAATTTTTGTCTCAAAAACATAGCTTATGACCCCTCATTGGAACGAGCTCAATGAGCTCGTTCCAATGAGGGATCATAAGCTATGTTTCTGAGACAAAAATTGAAAACATAATAAATTTGAATGGAGATTTTTGTATATAGGCCTAGTCGCTTTTGTTTGTTACGTTGGGTAAATGGTTCATGCTGTAAATCATCAACGGCATGGCAATTATTCAGATATCTATTTGGATAAGTGATTAATCGGTCAACCAAGGTTAATCCACATGATTAATCGATAAAAAAAAAACCCTTAACCGTTTCATCTGTAAAGAAATTCTGACACTTGATCAGTCCAATGGGGATTTACGCTCATCCAAATCAATTGAGTTGGTGACACCTTTTTCAAGGTTGACGCTTTTTAATAACGGAGCTTTTTTCATCTGTGGGACCCAGACTTAGGAATTCTTTATCAGTTCATGTTCAAGCATAGGGAAACCTCAACCAATTTAAAAAAGAACGTAAAATGACAACTTTTCAGAGAAGCCTTCGACAATCCATTTTATTGTTTTGCTGTAGATGCTTTATTATTATTACAGAACACAACTGGTATAGAGAACAGAGACAGAAGAATCAACGACTTTCGGAGCTCCTGAAATACAGGGAAAACTCCATATCATGACGTTGATTCTAGATCCCCCGTACTCCAGCCTCGTTGTGTTCTTAATATCTTACCTGATTAGCAGATAACACTTTCAAAAGAAAATTATTCGTCACAGACTACGTAAGTAGTTTAGCATATAGGGAGAAGGAATGATTTGATGACCCTAAAGGTGCCGCCATGGTTTTCCACGAATCCTCGGTTCCTGAAAACTCCGGCCCTATTCCGTTTACTCCTAGTTATCACTGGTCCTAATCTGTGCCCTCGGTCAGTCAATTTGTTCCATTTATCTAAACCACCACCAATTGTCATGGTCTTATACGAGAGCTTGTGTGTCAATCAACCAGTGACTGGTACGGGCTTTGCTTTTGACGATTCTTTGACTCAGCTGGGCACTGGTTCCCAGACCATCCCATTTCCTTTATAATTCCTATGAAGTAGTCCCATCCCATTTCATTCATAATTCCTGTGAAGGAATCCAAGAGGCAATGATTTGAAGGGGCTGTGCTCTGGTGGTTCGAATCTTATTGAGCAAATTAGTTATCGAACAATCGTTCGAAAGAGGCACTGGTGGTATGACTCTTTAACTCATCTGGGTTTTGGCTTCTACTCCTCCTATTTGGCCTTTATATGGTTTCTACCACCTTTATTACAGGCCTGCTCTGTCAAATCCCCATCTACAGCAACACTAAATCATGCGGAAAATGAAAACCTGTATGTGCGGAACGGAAATCGTTGACGGACTATTTTTAAATAGAAGCGTAATTTCACGGGAATTTTCTACAAATCGTGCACCGCAATTACAGATTGTATCGCTAGCGATAGCTAAAGATCGTCCACTGAGTTCCAATGTGATCTATGTGCCAGTAGGCACATAGAACACATTGGAACTCAGGGGACGAAATAGTAACACGGGTCCCCCTCGCAAATTTGATTGGTGATAAAATGCGTTCTTTTTGTTGACACTTGTCAAATGAATTGCTGAGTATCCTTCTAATAATTGTTTTTTAGGCTTCAAGGCGTGTAATAAACACAGAACGACACGCGTGTGTGAATGGGTAAATCGATTCACACACGCGTGTCGTTCTGTGTATATATGGCTCCCACTTTCTCTATGAAAACACCAGGAAGAAGAGTAGTGCTTGGTTACGGTGGAAAACGAGTTCTGTTTTACTGGTAAAATAGGATTCGGAACCTACGTCTGGGGCGGAAGTCCTCTAAAGTGAGCAGTTTGGGTATGAAAGATTGGCTAAACCTGGCTACATCCTGTTTTCGCGGTCATGAGATCGCCAAAGATGCTGAACGTGACGTTAAACACCAATAAATAAATAAATGGTTCCTACCTCCTATACAATACTATGCCATTCATACAAATTATATTGCTCCCAGCTCCAAGGCCATCGCATTTCATTGGTCCTGGGCTACTCCATTCTCTTCACAATACCTTTGGAGGAGTCGAAATGTCAATCGTGCAGTGATTGGAACACGCTTTGATCGGATGCGTCGAATCATATCGAGCAAATACGCTATTAAGCAATCTCTGTGAAGGGAAGCGGTTGGTCTAGGAGCTTTATAGGGAGTAAGGGTCATGAATGGAATGGGTTTGTCTAGGATGCAGATGGATATTGGAAATAAGGCCCACAACTACTGTTACATAAAATGACTATTTGTTAGTGTCAGTGTGACATGCCTGTTAAAAAATACCAGTACTCATCAGATCTACAGTTGTGATTGATAGTAATTGTTTAACCCTTTACCCAACGTAACGGAAAAAAAAACGGCCAGCGCTATTCTCAGAAAATGGAAATTAATTTTCATTATTTTTTCATTTTTTGTCTCAAAAACATAGGTTATGACCCCTCGTTAGAATGAGCTCGTCGAGCTCGTTCCAATGAGGGGTCATAACCTATGTTTTTGAGACAAAACATAAAAAAAAATAATTTATTCAAGAATTTCTTTTGCCAGTGTCGTCTGCTTTTCATGTTGGGTAAAGGGTTAACTTTCTGAACACCGAGGTCAAAATACCGAAATTTCAAACAAATAATTTGAAATTCAACCAATTCAATCGTGTTTAACAGAACTCAATGAGCTTTGTCAAACACGAATGAATTTGTTCATTTCAGTTGCAGTATGGGCAAATTCTGAAGGTTGAAATGAAATGTTGATATTTCAAAGTATTTCTTTTGTTTATACCAGTGTAGCTTCCCGTTTGGGGCATTATGACGTTTTTTTCAGAATTTAATGATTGGGGAAGTACCCGAGAAACACCGTTTTTTTTAATGGCCCAGCTGAATGTCCTACTAAAGGAGTTTAATTTCAATTCCTCTATCATTAAAATTTTATAACAGCAAAAGAAGTTATCGAAAAACATATATATATAAAATTATTTCTAATTATGTTCTGTGATTGCAATGTTTGGTGTGGTTTAATATCTGAAACAGACTATACCGTAATTAGGGGTTAACCCTTTACCCAACGAATCGCCCGCATCCGCCCGCGTAATATGCAAATTCAGCAACTGAAAAAATATTATTTTTCGAAAAATTTCAACAAGACCATATCATGTGACCCCTCTTTGGAACGAGCTCGTCGAGCTCGTTCCAAAGAGGGGTTACATGATATGGTTTTGTTGAAATGTTTGGAAAAAATTTAAAAAATGGTATTTAAAATAATAAATTTTGAAATCGTCTGCGTTGGGTAAAGGGTTAATACCTATTGTTCTCTTCTTTACCAAGTTGCACTTAGCCAACTTTTTAAATCCTATACGATGATAGTAAAATGCGAAAGGTTGGGTAAGTGGAAAGTTACTGTTAAAACATTGAAAACAACACACTGATTCAAAGTCACTCACATTGCATTTTCACTCTCACAAATTAAATTTGAGGCGAGTGAAATTTCACTCAATTTTACTCCCGTCCGTCGCTGCTCGATCCTCTGGGGTGTAAGTGTGTGGGGTACGGATTGTGATGAGATCGCGGAAATATTTTTTTATGATCTCTGAACTCAGTGTGGTTCGTATTATAAAGAGTAGAAATTTTTTTTATCTTGTTCTTGGTTATAATTCAGTTCTTTCTTTTTGTTAAATTGATATCATAATCTTGATCATCATCTGAAATGATTTGCATTGATGGGCAATCAATCATACAGGGTAATAATTCTTTTGGTCTTGTATGTATATGCCAATGGAATAAAAATATGGATTTTTTTTCTAAATTTTATATTAATTTCTGGCCTGTTTATCCCTTTAATCACATAATAACAAACACCAGCTAATATAGCTTGAATCCTTCCATTATCGTATTACTGAAGACATTGTGTCTTGAATACAGGCCTTAAACTTTCCCCCGACTGGCTAGAATCGGTTTTGATTCTCGCGAACCCCTGGTTCGAAAATCAGTTTTCAGTTCTTATTAATTTAAAATTTGAGTGCACTGTGAGTACAACCAGTATATATTCTCCAACTCCATATTTATATGTTCCCATAAGACTAAAATCCTCGTCCTCTGATTGGACGAGAGCTCGCGTAGTTTTTTCTATGTTTACGTATTGAGTAGCATATTCCCGTTTGACGTCACCACGCGAAATATATGAAAAGAGGTTGCCCGTTTCGCAATTATTCCATCAACTGAGTGACTTGCATACCGCTTCATTTTTGTTGATTTTTAACACGTGCAGACATGTTTTTGTGATTTGAACTAAGATGGAGTGACCTCGATTTTATCTGATTTATTGATTATTTGCCCAGTGACGTAGTGGGGTACACGAGAGGTTTATTGACTAAACATGTTATCGTTAAAAGTAGCCTTATTCATTTTACGATGTCAGTTTTGGGCTATGGGTCGGATCCTATTGGAACAATTGTGATGAATTGACCGTAAAATGGTCTGAGGTTTGCGGCATGGATCGTATGTTCAACCTCAACGCTTTGCGTCTCGGTTGAACATAAGCTCCGAGCCACAAACCTCAGACCATGTTACCTCATTCATCACAATAACTTATATATTTACTAGAGGTTGATCCTTTAGGGTCTAGTTCTAATTTGATGAGTTTCTTGTCTACAGTGTGTATAGAGAACACATTTTCCAATATACATACTTTTGGTGAAAGTTACATTGACTTGGCAGTGGTTTCGAGTGGTCTTGGCTGCATGTATAGTCAGCCAACACTTTGCTAGACAGCTCACTTGACACCGATGCCTAATCAAAGTATCACCTTATTATGAGAGAACAAAACATCATCAGAATTCTCCACGCTTTTAAGGACATTTAGAATCTATGACAAGAATGAAATGAACATTTTGCTAGCATCAAAGGTGATTCTCATTCATTTTCGTATGATAATCATTTGAGAGAATCGATTCTGAAAAAATGACAAAATAATTTTGAAAAAAATAGCAACTTCCTTGGTACAAAAATAAGCACTCCTCCCCCGGTTAAAACCGAGGCTTAAAACAATTTAGAGATGTTATAGAAGTTTAGGTGCGGCTGTTTTTTACGGTGATTACTCATTTCAACAATAGAGTTCTATAGAGCTTCGAAATTCAAGTTTGCCGACTAACTCAACAAAGAGCAAAATTTCAACTAAATTCAGTTCATGAATTACGACTTACGTAGACAGCTACTGGCACAGCGCCTGCATATCCACTACACTCCATGCTAATATGGGGTTGTTCCCCTAACAACTCCTCCACACTCTTAGCCACAGCGAGGCTCTCTTCCTGGCCTACAAGTTTAGTATAATCTGCTCCAAACTGTTTTGCCTTTTCTAAACGATTTTCTGAGGTATCTAAAGAAAAGAGTGAAACTTACGAAATAACTCACATTGGGTAAACTGTTTTTTAACTTCAACAAACGACTGTTATGGCAAAAAGGAGAGGCTGAGAGTTTGGGACAGTTCATCTGCAATAACTACATGGGCATTCATGTGAAACTCTTAGTACCGCGTGTTACGCCCACTTTTGAAGTAATTGACCACTTTTGTAGTAGCTCACCACTTTTGAAGTAAAAATCGACCACTTTGAAGTGGCTCACCACTTTTGTAGTAACCGTCGCTCACTTTTGAAGTAAAATGAGGTCTCCACTTTTGTAGTAACCATCGCCCACTTTTGAAGTTAAAAAACGAGGTCACTACTTTTGAAGTAATATTTGACCACTTTTGAAGTAAAAAGATTTTCCTTTTCTAATGGCTGTGGGACCTAATTTTTTCCATTTCATTTTTTTGCACGAAACGAATAGAATTTGATCAGTGTTTTCTTTTTTACCTGAACTCCCCTTGCTTTTATGCCCCCGATAGCATCTTAAATCAAGGTTGTCCGTCCGTCCGTCCGTCCGTCCGTCCGTCCGTCCGTCCGTCCGTCCGTCACAACATTTTCCCTTGCATCTCAACCACTGCTACTCCGATTTGAATAATATTTGGTGTTGTGATAGAGCATCATGGGGGAACTATACCCGTGTAGCGTGAGTTTCTTCCACACATTTTTTCACAGTTATGGCCCTTTTTCACTCTTTCGACTTTGGCTGGTCGGGGGCATTGGCCACGCTTTCCGTTGTCCCTCTTGTTTACTATATTGCACGGTTGCAGAAAAAGTGTAATAACTACCACTTGAACAGCCTGTGTGATTCGAAATCCGTTGTCTGATTCGATTTAAGATTCGATTCGACCCGAAACTTCTGCTTTGTAGAGCCCCATTCAATGGGTGTTCACAGAGCCGTCGCGGGGGGGGGGGGGGGCAGAGTAGTAATCCTGGGGTTCGGCGTTGTTACGGTGGGCAGCTTGTGGGGCCCGGGTGGGCGGCCCCCGCGCCTCCTAATCGAGGGTCTGTCTCTAAAACAGCTTGGATGTATGTATACTCTACATATAATATACAGTACAGCCACGGTGAACTGGTCAATTTCCACGGATGGGCAATATTTCCGCGAACGCAATAATATTAGATACCAAAATAATCATTTTGAATAATCATCGACAGTTTGGGAATAATCATCAAAAATTTGGGAATAATCATCAAAAATTTAATTAATGATGCACCGGGTACAACCCGGTGCTTCATTAATAAAAATTTTGCTGATGATTTTTATTACCGAGTAAACGGATGCGAGGACATCACACCACACGCGTGGATTACGATTTCTCGCGTATAGGCAAACAATATAGTGAACAACAAATAGTATGGGCGGTTCAGTAATATTTTTTCCGTGGGAACCCCGGGAAGTGAAGCAGTGCTTGTTTACTGTGGTAAACAAGCTATCTTTTACTGACAAAATAGGACCTAGTCACCAATGCTTGGAGTAGTCCTCTAAAATGGACAACATGGGTATAAACGATTGACTAAACTTGGCTTCATCTCCATGTTGTGGTCATGATTAGCCATTCTGTAGAAATATGTGACCTTAAACACCAATCAATAAAATGAATCAGTAATAATTTAATCCTACATCCCTGTTGGGATGTAGGGTTAATTTATTACCGAATCTCACTAACATTGCAAGAAGTATTGTAGCCAGTATGATATACAACGATCTGATCGGTTACTAGGAGTGCACATGATTAATGCACGGTAAAACGTCTTAGTGTGGCTGTTTTCAGTGCAGTGGTCTGTTTGCTCGGGCCAGCATTTAAAGGTATTTTGATATTTTGGTTTTTTTTATCCTAAAAAAGTACTTTTTCTGTCGCAGACAAATAGCAGGGTACACAGAGCTTTCGGAAAACGGAGTTAAGGCGTCCCTGTAGAAAATAGACAAAATTCGGAAGAGACACGTTTCAGTATTCTCTTTGTGACCAATGTGCGCTCCAGAAACTAAGTTGTATATCGATCAGTGTATGTTCTTAGTTGTCCAACCCCCATTCCAGAGAAAGAAAAGTCATGAATAGGGACTGATGTCTTTTTCAGTTTGGCAAAGGTAAATGTGTGATAACTCCTACCAAAAGGCTCCCTGTGGCAAAAACTCAGTGTATCCACAGTTCTTCTCTTCACGGCCAGGTATTTTATGCATCGAATTGTCTTCACCCGCGAATCTCATAGTAATCTTCTTGCGAGAAGACAAACAAAGGTGATCTCTTTCTCGACGTGATGGGGCCCTTGCTTGTCGCTACACTTTTACACAGGGGGGTGGGGGTTTCATGAAAAAAACATATTATACCATCAAGACTGACTTCGAAACAATAATTAAAATTAGCATCTGAGATACGTTGTTTTCGCGATTGTTTCTAGAAAGGTGAGATTGTATGGTTTTAACTCTTAATCCTCTAAGTACTTTTAAAATATTTTCATCAGATCTAGTCATGGCTGCTACATAGCAGCCATGACTAGATTTGATGAAAAATTCACGAATATTTGACTAGAGAAATTATTGGATAAAAAGTCCATACAATTTAATTAAATTTTACTTATTTTAATGGCAAGATATTTTCTGTCCTGGGCAGGAAATCCGCCAGCAGCACGCAAGGAGTAATGGACACACAAACGGACAGACAATTTCGGCCTCATCTCGATCTGGTCGAATATCTCTATTCATTTTTTATAATTACAGTACGATATGCACGTATTAGAGTTTATATGTTATTACTCTATACTGACCTGTGATACACACTTTTGTAGCACCAAACGCCTTTGCTGTCAACATGCAGAGCAAACCAATAGTTCCTAAAACAAGAAAAGAATCCAATACTCAGCCACTCATACAATACCGTGATCATAAAAGTGTTTGTTTCTCATTCAGATCAATATTCTCGCATTTCGTTTACGAGGGGTGAACTTTCACTGTGATGTGAGGGGGAGGGAGAAAGGTAATTTCGATCGCATCGCGATACAGTGACGATCCGGTCGAAATTATTTACCGCGTTTGTGATCACAGTACTTTATGTCACGGGAGGGGTGTCGGGGTGGAGCGTAAGATTACCACCGCTACCCCCACCCCGCGGGGAAATCGGCCATATTCGTCGGGGAGACAAACTTCTGCAAACACAATAGAGATAGTTTATAATACTCCATAAAACCCGATACACGTGTACAATAGGAATAAACAGATGGACATATAATCACGGTGGTATAGGCAGTGTTAATTATATTGTGAGAGTTCTAGTTTAGTAATACATAAACTTTCCACACAGTGACTGGTAGACACACATCTAGTCTCTGTTGTGAGTTACATCGTATTCATTAAATTTGTGGCTTGTGGCACAACAGTATCAAAAACAGGTATCATGGCGAATATCCTTGTTCCACAAGCCACATATTTTTTCGGTTTTCGTTTTAATTCACTCAAAGTCTCTTGAGTCACGGATAATGTGATTTTTCCAATTAAAACAAACATTTATCACAACGGGACCGAACCGATGTCGCCCCGGTGGGTATGGGGACCTTCTAGCTCCCTGTCGGGGATCACAGCCCCCGTGATGTGGAAATCCTGGTGCTGTTATATTCATTTATTTCCCCCATTGAACGATTAAACACCGTTGTGCCATCTACACTAGAGAAGAATTTGAATGAAGTCATTCCATAAAATTACAATTAATAAGTTTTGAGGAGCACACTTATGGATTATTTTAATAAAAATCAGAAAAGTTTTGTGTTGGAGCAATATTAACTCTTTACCCAGCGTAACGTTTAAAACCGGCCTGCACTATTCTCAAAAATCGCCAATTAATTTTCAATATATTTTCATTTTTTGTCTCAAAAACATACGTTATGTTTCCTCGTTGGAACGAGCTCGTTCCAACGAGGAGTCATAACCTATGTTTTTGAGACAAAAAATGAAAAACATTAGTTATTCAAGAATTTTGTTTGCAAGTGTCGTCTGCTTTTCATGTTAGGTAAAGGGTTAAATCCATTTCCGGCTGGAATTTGTAACGTCTTGGATGAATCATTATCTTATATACAGCGATTATCAATACAGTGAAGTTTTTCGGTGTGCTGTATCTCATCGAGTTGAGGAGCGTCACCAGTATCACACCAGTCGGCGTAGAGATATGTAAATAAAGTCAAGTTTAGTCCATCGTTATACCCATGTTGCCTTAATTGATGTTTGTGGATTCAGAACTCCACTACGAGGTGGAAAAAGAACAAAATTTCCACTCAGCCTCTTTTTCGATTTTGCAGTTTCACTCTGCGTGGGTTTTGCCAGTATCTGCAGCATCGCACTCCATATGATACCGTAAGAGAGATTTGATGACCGAAATCGTGACCGTATCAATAACAGGTATATAGCAGGTATGTAATATATATATTTATTACACCCCTAAAGTCTAATTATAATAGGAATCGGTAAAAAATAAACTGCGTTCTCCCCTCATTAGTGAGATCAAACACCTCGGTGATTAACATTTCGTGTGAACTTGGAATTTACAAATGAATTTTCACAAGCGCAAAACAAAAGTTGTTCTCGCTCCACCAGTGAGTATAACAAGACGTGATCTGTGTCAGCGGAAACAGCGATCAGCTGATTGCGTAAACAGATTTCTTGCGTGGTATGGGCGTCGGTTTGGATCGTTTCAGTTGAAGCTTCAAATGAAAGGGGTATAATAAAAAGAAAATGTAATGTTTTTTTGTGAATACCGGGATTCACAAGAAAACATTAGATATTAGATATTTATATATCGGTTCAGCAAAGTGATATTGGTGGAAGTATCAGGTCAAGTTAACGAGGGTCAGATCGTCGCATCGATCGTTTAATACGACGAGCTGACCATCGTCAACTCGGCGTGATACTGTGACCCATATCACTTCACTAAACCGATACTAGATTTATTAGATGACTCGTATTGTGCATCACCTGTCATTAATCCACCCCGGAATCACTCCACTGAAGCGAAATGCAGTCACCCACACTCCTTTCCTATTTTTAATCAATATTGTTTAAATTTTATAGTTTTCTCGCCTCAATATGAACTTAGCTGCTGGTGTGGCGTTAAGCACCAATAAATAAATACCCTCACTTCTAGTCGAAAATATACAAAATACTATTTAAATTACTTTAGTATTCAGTACGGTTTAAACGAACAAGCCCTAAATAGTTTTGCCCCTTCCGATGACCAAATTGCAAGCCATACTGATATGGATTTCAAACAATACTGGCGCGACTGTGGATCAGACACACGGCTTTCCAACAAAGCGAATTTGATCGACAAACAATAATGTGGTATTTTGAGGAGAAAATTGATAGCCATATAATAAAACACATTTCCAGCTATAACAGCAAGGAGTTAAATTACAGTTCATCGTATGTCACTGGTCTGACTATTTTAGAGGCCTATCCTACGCAAATAAGGGAGCATGAGATCATATTGCACACCGTATCAAGCCGAAAAAAACTAAATTTGTACACAGAGCACCAATACATTAAGCCTACAATATTACCCGACTAAACATTTAAGATCGCGAATCTCTTACAATACAAGGAATTCAAGGACTTGTGTTAGTTATTCCTTGCGGCAACAGGTTCGTGTGTAAATAAGGATGCATAACACAAGAGTCCAATAAGACAGTCCTCACCCTCTGAATGGACGAGAGCTCGCTTAGTTTTTTTTTCTATGCTTACGACCAGTGAAACGAGCTGCAGTCTGACGTCACCACGTGAAAGATTTGAAAAGGTGATAACAATGGGAGGAGACTCAAAGCGCACACTGCCAATAAAATCGTATTTTCGAGTCCAGTGATTCTTCTTTTAATGTATACTCACA
Organism: Pictodentalium vernedei; assembly: GCA_031216915.1. Lineage (NCBI taxonomy): Eukaryota > Metazoa > Mollusca > Scaphopoda > Dentaliida > Dentaliidae > Pictodentalium > Pictodentalium vernedei. The sequence goes on from CM062293.1 coordinate 378,867,501, forward strand.
ATTCACTTGTAAGTTCATGATTTGAACTGAGATGGAGTTACATCGACCTTTATCTGAATTATTGACTTTTTGTTGCGTCGTTGGAGTGCATGAGGGGTTTATTTACTGAATTTGTTATCGTTAAAGTAGCCTCATTCATTCACGATGACGTGTTCATTTCACGATGTGAGTTTTTGAGCTGTGGGTTGGATCTTATTAGGACATATACGTTATTGTGACGAATCGACGGTAACATGGTCTGAGGTTTGCGGCTTGGAACTTTTGTTCAACCACGACGCTTCGAGTCTTGCCTACCAGACGAGCCAATAAGGCAGAAATGCAACAGTGCAACACAGCATAGATTACCAGAAGATTATTCATTTATTACACTAATTTATGTTTTTTATCTAACTCAATAGGTTGCGAAACTGATCCACTAGAACCCATAAGAAGTTCGACTGAACCCATTGAATATACTTACACAGGACTTCTTGTGGTGATTGGCGTTGTACTAATAATTTGGTTTTTTTTCCTTGTTAAGGAGCCCGAAGTGTTATTTACTATATGTTCCTAACACGTAGGCAAACTGAACAGAAAGCGAGTCTTTTTCATGAATCAAAACCGACTTCAAAGCTAATCTCAAAAATCAAAACCTCCATGTTCTAGACTGAACCCCTTCGGCTGAGACGAGTGTTCCGCTTTCTTAATTTGAAACCCAATGTGTCAGTGAGAATTCCAATTTCCGTATTTTCTCATAAATCGGTGAATAGGCAGGGATGTAACTATGGTAGGGTCTGCAGGGGTGCGCCCCCGCCCATCAACAATTTTCCAGTTCGCCAGGATTGGAGTTGAACATTTGAATTTTCTCCTGCTACTAATCATGTACTTTCGTAAAAACTCTGGATTTAATAATACTTGGACTTGCGTTACACATAGTCGGTCATACAACTGGATGTCTGTAGTATTGTGACCTATTTGGAGTACCGGTAAAGTTCGTGTTAACCCTTTACCCAACGTAATGTTCAAAATCGATCAGCGCTATTCACAAAAATCGCCAATTAATTTTCATTATTTTTTTCATTTTTTGTCTCAAAAACATAGGTTATGACCCCTCTTTGGAACGAGCTCGTTCCAATGAGGGGTCATAACCTATGTTTTTGAGACAAAAAATGAAAAAGATTAGTTATTCAAGAATTTTTTTTTCAAGTGTCGTCAGTTATTCAAGTTAGTTAAAGGGTTAACAGAAGTTGTGTTACGACAACTACATGTATATTTTGTTTGTGATTAAATTTCCAAGAATTTATAATTTTTTCAACTATAATCCCGACCTACTAATATTTTAACTACATCATCAAGGCATGCCTTCGGCATATGAGTCCTTCGGGATTTGAACCATCACAGTCCGGACAAATTTAGATTTACACCACCACCTCTACCCCAACGACCATCTTCGCGATGCCCCTGGGAATCGGTGCTGTCTGTTCTTACCTGCGCCACAAATCAACACTTTGTGTCCGAAACCAACATTAGCTCTATTACATGCGTGCACGGCAACAGACAAGGGCTCCATGAAAGCTCCTTCTTCCAAGGAAACATTGTCTGGTAATCTGAAAAAGAAAAGGGTTGCGGGAATAATGAAAGATAATAAAATTAGAGAAAAATAAATTCAAAGAGCAGAAACATTAATTTGAATATGTTATGTCTCCCTTCCTTCGAGTCTGAGAATAGCTTCTTATTGTTTATTCCCTTTGCCGATGTTGCATTTTTTTACAAACATGTGTTATTGTATCTGAAAATTATTAAAAATTTTGTGGATTCTCAAGTAACCTTGTTGCGGAAGCTTTGTAGATCGTAATATTAAGCCAACAATCTGATCTAGGGTCAGTGGATTAACAGATATCTTATCTCTTGCAAATTTTTGAGAATTTCATTGGATGTAGAACGTCACGCGAAGTTGCGTCTAAACCAGACACAATCATTTACGATCAAAACACGGATAACAGATTGATCTCCTCTGTTATTTGTTTATCCATCAATTAAAATGTCGACGGACGATAATCCTGTAAACAATCGGGAGACCGGAGATTAAAACGTAATATTTTTTACCATGAAATACCGATCGTTATCGACGTTTTCATCTGAATTGGAGTCTCATTTATCGACTCGCTCTTGCTGGCAATCATGTACTCTCTTATGGGCCAACAATTGCTTCTTGGACGTATGCCATAGTCAGCCAAATGCAAATGAAGATAAAACAGCTGACAATTTTCGTTTGTTAGTTTAAACTTCGAAATGTTATCAATTTTGTATCATCGATGAGCACATTATTTCACAAACTTTAGGTATTTTCCTGCAGAGTAGAATAAATACAGATTATCATGATAATGTACATGTCCTGTGATTTGTATCGGATTCGAGGTGGTGTCCAGAATGGGATCTCAACGATCCAGCTTTGCCGGCGAGTTGTGATCCCATCTTTGGACACCACCGAGAATCTGATACAAATCACAGGACATGCACATTATCATGATAGTTCATTTATCTAACAATTCTGTCACATAAACAGATTAAATCTTAACCCTTTACCCGAGTAACGGCCAAAACCGGCCAATGCTATTCTCAAAAAACGCCAATTAATTTTCATTATTTTTTCATTTTTTGTCTCAAAAACATTGGTTATGACCCCTCGTTGGATCGAGCTAGTCGAGCTCGTTCCAACGAGGGGTCATAACCTTTGTTTTTGAGACAAAAAATGAAAAAAAATAGTTATTCAAAATCTTTTTTTGCAACTCTCTCCTGCATTTCATGTTAGATAAAGGGTTAAATTATTTTTAAACATTTTTGGGACATAATGTTCCGTCGACCACTGAAACGCACATAGAATGTATCCATGCGCCTGTTATGATAGCCCGTAGCGCTACCGGAAACGAGTCATCAATATGATACGGAATTAGAATGAGTCGTCTATATGATACGGAATCGGAACACATTTATGTGATACGTACCGTTTCTCGTGGTTTTCAGGCCAAATTCTATATGATTGTTAGATAAAATACAGAAACTAGCTTTTTACAATTTGTTCCCCAATCAGCACAAATGTGTATGTGCAAAATAGATCATTTCAGATTTTTGCTAGGGCTTTTTCTACATTTTTTTCTTGTTTGCTTCTTAAAGACGGAATGACAAACAACACTCGTAACGCCAGTAACTGCACCGAACTTTTGAAGTTAACCTGCGTTATGAAACGAAACTCTGAAAACTGTAATGTTTTCTGAAGTTGGCCCCGACGCCAAAAGCAACACCCCGAAAGGTTGCAATTACCTCAACCAATATGTTAGTTCACATTTACAACCCGCCCCAAATCGATATTCAAGAATTGACAATTACTAAAAAAAATTAAATTGTTTTTAGTGGTGATTCGTAATTGTCTGGTCGCAATCCACGCGTGGGCGCATGCGTTTACCAGCTAATAAAATCACCATCAGCAATATTGTAATTAACTAGAGGGGTGTCATTTGTGTGCAAAGCACACTATAGTATATCCCCGCATTCGCATTTGTGATTATTGTCGGAGCCGAATCAGAAATCGAAAACCTTTATGCACATCTGCAGACGCTATTGATTAACATGAACACACTTTTAGTGTTTCGAATTGAAACCCCTAGGAGTTTTTCTCCGGAAACCATTCCTCTAACGACAAAAATGGTGCCCCTTGCACCCCTCGGGGCCAAATCAAAAATCCAAAACCTTTATGCACATCTAAGACCCTATTGATTAACATGAACATACTTTTAGTGTTTCGAATTGAAACCCCTAGGAGTTTTTCACTGGAAACCATTCCTCTAACGACCAAAGTGGTGGCCCCTGCGCCCCCGCGGGCCGAATCAAAAATCCAAAACCTTTATGCACATCTACAGACCCTATTGATTAACATGAACACACTTTCAGTTTTTCAAATTGAGACCCCTGGGAGTTTTTCTCCGGAAACCATTCCTCTAACGACAAAAATGGCGCCCCTTGCGCCCCTCGGGGCCGAATAAAAAATCCAAAACCTTTATGCACATCTACAGACCCTAGTAATGAACATGAACACACTTTCAATGTTTCGAATTGAAACTCCTAGGAGTTTTTCTCCGGAAACCATTCTTCTAACGACAAAAATGGTGTCCCTTGCACCCCTCGAAGCCGAATCAGAAATCCAAAACCTTTATGCACATCTACAGACCCAATTGATTAACATGAACACACTTCCAGTGTTTCGAATTGAAACCCTGGAAGTTTTTTTTTCCGAAAACCATTCCTCTAACGACAAAAATGGTGCCCCTTGCGCCCTTCGAAGCTGAATCAAAAATACAAAATCTTTATGCACATCTACAGGCCCTATTGATTAACATGAACACACTTTCAGTGTTTCGAACTGAAACCCCTAGGAGTTTTTCTCTGGAAACCATTCCTCTAACGACAAAAATGGTGCCCCCTGTGCCCCTCGAAGCCGAATAAAAAATCCAAAGCCTTTATGCACATCTACAGACCCTATTAATGAAGATGAACAAACTTTCAGTGTTTCGAATTGAAACCTCTCGGAGTTTTTCGCCGGAAACCACTCCTCTAACGACAAAAATGGAGCCCCTTGTGCCCCTCGAAGCCGAATAAAAAATCCAAAGCCTTTATGCACATCTACAGACCCTATTAATGAAGATGAACAAACTTTCAGTGTTTCGAATTGAAACCCCTCGGAGTTTTTCGCCGGAAACCACTCCTCTAACGACAAAAATGGAGCCCCTTGTGCCCCTCGAAGCCGAATCAAAAATCCAAAACCTTTATGCACATCTACAGACCCTATTGATTAACATGAACACACTTTCAGTGTTTCAAATTGAGACCCCTAGGAGTTTTTCTCCGGAAACCATTCCTCTAACGACAAAAAATGGCGCCCCTTGCGCCCCTCGGGGCCGAATCAAAAATCCAAAACCTTTATGCACATCTACAGACCCTAGTAATGAACATGAACACACTTTCAGTGTTTCGAATTGAAACTCCTAGCAGTTTTTCGTCGGAAGCCATTCCTCTAACGACAAAAATGGTGCCCCTTGCGCCCCTCGGGGCCGAATCAAAAATCCAAAACCTTTATGCACATCTACAGACCCTATGAATGAACATGAACACACTTTCAATGTTTCGAATTGAAACCCCTAGGAGTTTTTCGCCGGAAACCATTCCTCTAACGACAAAAGTGGTGCCCCTTGCGCCCCTCGGGGCCGAATCAAAAATCCAAAACCTTTATGCACATCTAAGACCCTATTGATTAACATGAACATACTTTTAGTGTTTCGAATTGAAACCCCTAGGAGTTTTTCTCTGGAAACCATTCCTCTAACGACAAAAATGGTGCCCCTTGCGCCCCTCGGGGCAAATCAAAAATCCAAAACCTTTATGCACATCTACAGACCCTACTAATGAACATGAACACACTTTCTGTGTTTTGAATTGAAACTCCTAGCAGTTTTTCGCCGGAAACCATTCCTCTAACGACAAAAATGGTGCCCCTTGCGCCCCTCGGGGCTGAATCAAAAATCCAAAACCTTTATGCACATCTACAGACCCTATGAATGAACATGAACACACTTTCAATGTTTCGAACTGAAACCCCCATGAGTTTTTCGCCGGAAACCATTCCTCTAACAACAAAAGTGGTGCCCCTTACGCCCCCGAGGGCCGAATAAAAAATCCAAAACCTTTATGCACATCTACAGACCCTATTGATTAACATGAACACACTTTTAGTGTTTTGAATTGAAACCCCTAGGAGTTTTTCTCTGGAAACCATTCCTCTAACAACAAAAATGGTGCCCCTTGCGCCCCTCGGGGCCGAATCAAAAATCCAAAACCTTTATGCACATCTACAGACCCTACTAATGAACATTTACACACTTTCAGTGTTTCGAATTGAAACTCCTAGCAGTTTTTCGCCGGAAACCATTCCTCTGATGACAAAAATGGTGCCCCTTGCGCCCCTCGGGGCCGAATCAAAAATCCAAAACCTTTATGCACATCTACAGACCCTATGAATGAACATGAACACACTTTCAATGTTTCGAATTGAAACCCCTAGGAGTTTTTCGCCGGAAACCATTCCTCTAGCGACAAAAGTGGTGCCCCTTACGCCCCCGAGGGCCGAATCAAAAATCCAAAACCTTTATGCACATCTACAGACCCTATTGATTAACATGAACACACTTTTAGTGTTTCGAATTGAAACCCCTAGGAGTTTTTCTCTGGAAACCACTCCTCTAACAACAAAAATGGTGCCCCTTGCGCCCCTCGGGGCCGAATCAAAAATCCAAAACCTTTATGCACATCTACAGACCCTATGAATGAACATGAACACACTTTCAATGTTTCGAATTGAAACCCCTAGGAGTTTTTCGCCGGAAACCATTCCACTAACGACAAAAGTGGTGCCCCTTACGCCCAAGAGGGCCGAATCAAAAATCCAAAACCTTTACGCACATCTACAGACCCTATGAATGAACATGAACACACTTTCAATGTTTTGAATTGAAACCCCTAGGAGTTTTTCGCCGGAAACCATTCCCGGACGTACGGACGTTCAGACGGACGGAGACAACCAATATATCCCCGCAATATTTCAAATGCGGGGATAATAAAGCACCGGTAGAATCGGAGTTGTACTATTCTTGAAGTGGTGAAGGTTATGATTGTTGTGCGTCATCAAGTGGAGTGTCAATGAGTGTACATAACCGTGATTGGGGAGGAAAGATGGAACAGATGAGGTTCAAAGAAACAAAAAAATATTGGGGTGGGTGGGGAAAACAGACAGGATCAATATATTGATGAATGATTGTACGACGTAAAAAAACATTTTGACAAGTTTAGCAGTCTGCTTCTCTGGTGGACGGGATAGGGGGGATTTGAATTCGGTATGGTATTAAAAGTGGTTTACGTACATTAAAACGCTTACATATATATGTTTATTTAAACCTCAGCATGGCCGCTATCCGAATGTATACTGATTTTTTTTATTTGTTTCTGGCGTGATTTATATATTTAGACTTTTCTTTGTCCCTAATATTTCGTAGGTCATTTTTCTATAGTTATGCTAACACTTTCTTTATACTTAAGCCTTAAAATGGTAGTTAGGGTGCTCGAATTTAGTTGATTTTTTTCATCAGGGAATATCTTTGTGAGAGACACTATTAACCCAGCACAAGGCGCAATAAAATGTTGGTGAAAATATATTTCCGTTGCTCCCCCACCTATTTAGCTGGGCGTGCCCCTGTTGGACATATCTCGGGGTAACACATTTGCGAAGTAGTGGCACCATTTGGGACAGACAGGTATGTCGATATGTCCCATGCTATGTTAAAAAACAAGTGCTCGTTTCTATAGTTGGGGCTTTCAATACCTGCTAGCAATATCATTGATAGTATTTATGTCTTGCAGATGAAGTTTTGTTTTGGGGGTGCGGCGGTTCTGTGGTTCCAGTATTGGACGATCCTGACCAGGAGTAACGGCGTTGTATCTTTGGGCACTTAATCTCGATTGCTCACATGGGCCACGGTGGCGCTGTGCACTAAGGCGTACAGCACGTCAATCCCGACGCGTGGAGTTCGTACGTTGTAGGTCTGACAGTAGCTCACCGCTGTTCGGTGGTCCTCACTGGGCATTCCAGTTTCTTCAACCAGTAAAACTGTCCGACACGAGGTAACCCTGGTTGTCCATAGTGTCTTTAAATCCACACAAAAAATAATCATGGTGTTGCTTCTGTAGATGCACAAACAATCATTGCCCCGGTTGGTAGGTTTTGCATGCAGTCCCCATTTAATATATCTGCCATACAAGGGTGCGTGTGTGTGTGGGGGAGAGAGAGGAGAGAGAGAGAGAGAGAGAGAGAGAGAGAGCGTGAGAGAGAGAGAGGAAAGAAGCGTTTTGAATTTCCACGTGGTCAGTGTTCGAAAGGTAAAGATTCTTAACCCTTTACCTAACGGGAAAAGCAGACGACACTTGCAAATAAAATTCTTGAATAACTACTTTTTTCATTTTTTGTCTCAAAAATAGGGTATGACCCCCTCAATGGAACGAGCTCGATGAGCTCATTCCAATGAGGGGTCATGACCTATATTTTTGAGACAGAAAATGAAAAAATACTGAAAATTAATTGCCATTTTTTTAGAATAGCGCTGGCCGGTTTTGGCCGTTATGTTGGGTAAAGGATTAATACGACCATCGTCGTTGTCGTTGTCGTCATCGTCTCATGTTTTATTCTCTCTTCACCTGAAATATATTAGCTGTTCATGATAGCTAATTCTAGAAAATAGTTTACCTGGATCTGAGTTGCGTTTTTCTTCTTACGAAAAATCTTCTAATTACCTGAAAACTAGGTCAGCTCTATGAGTATGAAATTGCTTCAAATATCCATCAAAGCCAGGTTGACCAGAATATCTCGCTTTCGTGCACAAATTGTAACTACCTGCCGTGCAGTAAGAACACATCCTGCATGGTATAACGGGTTCTATTGTAACTCTGTCTCCTGAAAGAAGATGGTATCACATGTTTATCTCCTCGTCCAACTCACCCGTTATTTGGGAATTAAGTGCCATTTGCTCACACGACTAGCCAAGTTACTTGGAAAACATTTCTAGAATAAAGAGAATTTTTCTTTTTTCCCCAAAAACGTAGCCTATGACATTTTATTGGGACGAGCACAACGACCTCATTCCGAAGAGGGGTTAACGAGGTATAATTTTGATCCAAAAACATTATAAAATAAAAGGGAAAATCGATTTTTAGTGACTGGCATAGCACTCGTTAGCATTACATAAGGTTAGGGGTTAAGAATTCAATGGCGTAGATCTGGCACGACTTAAGGCAAGCTCTCAAACCACCAGTCTAATTCTGTAGGATATTCGACGCTGCTCTGGTCTGGAGCCAGTCTAACCCTCATCACATGTAACCCGTGTTTTAACCCTTTACCTAACATGAAAAGCAGACGACACTTGCAAAAAAAAAATCTTGAATAACTAATTTTTTTCATTTTTTGTCTCAAAAACATAGGTTATGACCCCTCATTGGAACGAGCTCGTCGAGCTCGTTCCAATAAGGGGTCATAACCTATGTTTTTGAGACAAAAAATGAAAAAATAAAGAAAATTAATTGGCGATTTTTGAGAATCGGGCTGGCCGATTTTGGCCGTTACGTTGGGTAAAGGGTTAACTTTATTACATCAGCCGGATAGATTAACACTAAGCTGCCGAAAGCGACTATTGTCATCCATTTTATGAAGACTATCTGTACGTTCCGGTATGCGAAGATCAAACCTACCTTCAGTTTCACTCATCTGGAGAATATTTCAATTGGTTGGCAAAAGCTAACCCTTGGTTCGCTTTTCATACCAACTGATATATTCCGCACGATTGAATATGAAAACTTTATAAAGATTCATTTTCTGTGCATCACACCTAGAAATGTCGCTCATTCGAGGCTTGATCTGATCGACATATTGATGACATTACAATCAGAAATGAAGACTTACCACAGCCATACTTTTATGATCACGACGCATATAACTACACAAATTATGTTAATATATTGATATTTCCAAAGCGAATTAATACTTATCGGGTGGAATATCTATAACTGGAATTACCGTATTTCTTTGTAAGTGAAGACATATCACATTACATCAACGGTGGTATTTGCACAAATTTACACAAAAGTGGGTAAGCAAACAGACCATAACAGCGTCATATTCCAAGCAGAATTAGACTGGTGGCTTGAGAGATGGGACTTAATGGGAGTGGATAGCTTATAAACAGTCGAGATTCAAATCTGTTCAAAGTTCACAGTCAGGGGAGTGGTAAGGTTGAATGAAGTTGGGACAAAATATAATTTCATTCCACCTCGTGCTGGGTTCAGATTGTGCATAATTCTGGTGAATAAGATTGTTTTAAACTGGGTCTGTGGGAGTACCATTTTTCAGAAAAGCCTTCGAATTACCTGAAAACTGGGTCTTCTCTATGCGTATGGAATTCCTTCAAATATCCATCAAACCCAGGTTGACCAGAATACATAGCATTCTCGCATAAATTGTATCTACCTGTCGTACAGTAAGAACAATCCTGCATGGTATGTCGGGTTTCTATGTTTGCAATATCTGTTCATTCCGCAATATAGGTTATTACGACCGTGTGGGTTTCCGAGATGGTGTATTGAAGTCGAGACCTCGTCCCTGGGAATACATTGACGAGTCCGTTAGGACGAGTCGATATGTGATCCAGAAACGAGGACAAGATTTAAATACACCATCTTGGAAACACACGTGGTGGTAATAACCAATTCGTTTTACAATATTCCCGCACCTTTCATGACTTATACTTTGGCATCATTCAGCCTCTATGAAATGGGGATCGTAATGTGACGTAATCCCCATTCATTGTTCAACTTGTATTACATGTGTATAACCGAAAGGGGCAGCCCTTAGCAAGAATTAATCATTGATAGAATTTCAAGTGTGTTATAAATTTTAATAAACTTCCTCGCATACAGACGTACATAGGGGTACTCAAAATATGGCTAAAGTGCGCGTGGCAGTAAAAGTGTTTAGCAATGTGTGCATTAGAAAATTTGTTCCCCATGCAAAGATATTTTGAAACATTCAATAATATTATTTATTTGGAGGGCCCGCCCGTCCACGCCATGGAAGATTTCTAGTTGTATTCCTTATCAAGGGTGATAACCAAAGCCTGAATTTCTAGCCGGACGGAATCACAGAATCATATGCTGCCTATTTATATAATGGATTGGAACAAAGATTCAAAAACTATAAGCCATATTTTTTCGATACGTGGTGTGCATAATAGTAACGGGTGGCTCTAGGTCCACGCCAAAATACAAAATGGCAATGGACGTCGCGCGATCAGCTCTAGGTTTCTCGCAAAGATACAGCTTATGGCGCTACTTTCGCGTTATTATTGCTCGGTTGTTTATCGTGCTTTACCTAGGGCTGCACGGTATTATGGTATACCGGTTGGTATCGGTATTGAAATCGTCACCGGTTAAAAACCGTCCATCAAAAAAAATACCGGTATACCGTGAGTAACGGTATACAATTTTTGGGTCTGGTATTATGATTTGAAATTCGCGTTTTCTTGAAATAAAAATATAAATAATGCACGAAAATAGGGCAAACACACATTAAATACAAGGGATATCATGAATAAAAAAATACTTTTGGAGCAATAGATAGAAGTATTACTTACTGCTCCAGAAAAATGAGTGATTTGAATGGAAGAACGACAATAATTAATGTCTAAAAAGTTATTGAACCTATTGTTTAATACGAAAATAAGTCATAAAATTATCATTGGGTTTACTGGCTTTCATCTCAATCTCGGATACAAGTAAATTTTTCTTTGTCAATTTAATTCCTGTAAAAACATGGTCAACCTCTCTTGACTGATAAGCGTTTAATTACTGAGCCAGTCATTGTGCTAATTGCGTTTATGTGGTTTCATGAAAAACAGTGGCAAACAAAACTTTTTTATCAAAACGGGTGTCCAGTTGATGGCATTCCAAGGGCTTGGTTACACAAACAAAGATTCAAAAACTATAAGCCATATTTTTTCGATACGTGGTGTGCATAATAGTAACGGGTGGCTCTAGGTCCACGCCAAAATACAAAATGGCAATGGACGTCGCGCGATCAGCTCTAGGTTTCTCGCAAAGATACAGCTTCTGGCGCTACTTTCGCGTTATTATTGCTCGGTTATTTATCGTGCTTTACGCCTTTACCGCATTTAAAGTAGGAGATCATGTATGAGATCATGTCGTAGCATAATTACCGCCCAATACAGAACGACATCCGCGTATGGATCGGTTAATCGATATGGCACGAGTGCCAGCGCGGAAGGATAAAATGAGAGGCCACAGGACTCAAACACGGTTAACCCATTCACACTCGCGTCTCGTTCTATGCTAATTACACGCCTTCATGTCTATACAAATAATTATTAGAAGGTTAATTCATTTGACAACTATCAACAAAAAGAACACATTTTATCTTCAACCAAATCTGCGTCCTCATAATCTTCTTCTTCTGGGTATTCATTATGCCCTTCATATATCGACTCTATTTCTTCTTTGCTATTTTCGCACACATTAAACTCGCCATATCCTTCAATTTTAGACATTTTATTTAGTTATTTCTCAGTTGGTTCAGTTTCGGGTGAGCAATTGTCTGCTCAACGACTTCCGTTCAGCACATGTCTGCGGTTCGGATTTTCATTTCCCGTATATAGTTTGGTGTTGCTGTAGATCGGAATTTCATAGAACAGGCGTGTATTAAAAATGAGTACACAGTGAGTAGTGTATGAATGATATATCTTACCACCTTCAAGTTTTCTGAAAAATCCATTGGTTATAACACATCACATGTAACCCGTGTTTTAAATTTATTACGTCAGCCGGATCGATTAACACTAAGTTGCCGAAAGCGACTATTGTCACCTATTTTATGAAGACCATCTGTACGTTCTGGTATGCGCAGATCAAACCTACCTTCTGATTAATTGTTGGAAAGGGCTCAGAGAGCCCTTTTCAACAATTAATCAGATGTTAAAGTTTCAAGTATGTCATAAACTTTATTAAACTTCCTCGCATACAGGCGTACATAGAGGTCCTCCATATATGGCTAGTGTGGACGTGACAGTAATAACCAGTGATTAACCAATGCAAGGTCATAACTAGTGACTTGTGAATACACTAACAGCAATGTCAGGAGTCCGGTAAATTATAATATTTTACTCCGACAAGTTTTCTGAAAATGCCGTTGGTTATAAAACATCCTATGTTTCCTGTGCTTAACTGTATACAATCAAACTCTACATACGGCTGATAGTCATAGTGATCTCCCCTTGCTCGTTCTTCTTGGAACACTTCGGTATACGATGACTGTTAAACAAGCAAGAATTTTATAATTTGTAATTTTATATCTTGTTATTCATCGCATGGCAACATCATTTCTTTAAAAACATGAATCTTGAAGACATACAAAGCTTCAGTTGGATAAATTATAGCAAAGTGTGTGTGTGGGGTGGGGGGGGGGGGGTAGAAAACTAAATTTGCATCTTAAAACCTGAAGTTGGAAACTTTTGACTCAGATAGTATTATAGTGTAGCGGATATGTAACAATTTTTACACAAAATGTGCACTTCTGGAAAGAAGCATAAACATTTGCATTAAGGGGGTTTTGATCATGCTGATACCAAAAATGGAACTACGACGTTACTCTAACATTTCCCGCCAAAAAATTGAAAATTTAAAATGGTCGCCACAAAAAATTGTTTTTGCCTATAAAGCGGGTCTTTGTGCCACGATTATAATGATCTTGGTGTCTTTTCACATGTTTATGGGGTCAACTAATCCAATAGAACACATGTGAAATATCATAAGATACATCTTCCCATTAAGAAGTGAAAATTCAAAATGGCCACTAGAAAAATATGTTTTTTTACCATAAATTGACTGCAAGTGTCCTGAATGGATGTTTGCACTTGACCACTATCACTATGCACGTTGGATCACTGTTCATGTAAGAGATCTACTTACCTTTGAGATTAACTGCCCTGGCACACATGCAGAATTCCTCCAAGGCAGCTTTGTTACACAGAAGACCACACACAAGTTCTCCGCACTAGCCCATGATCAAGTGCATGAACAACTGAATGCAATGGACACAGTGGATGGTCGCCGGTCCAGAAACAGCTACATTGCTAATGGAGTATGATGACAAACATTCTATCAAAAAGAATGACACAGAACGCCATCTTGAATAAAAAACAAGAGCGCAGATTTCTTTCGTAAGTGAAGAGCGCCATTGATGTGATGGAAGAAATTGGCAACCCTTTTACTGATACAAACACAGACCTCCACTCACATGATGCAAAACTGATAATGCATGACAGTGTGATACGTTCTGTTAGGTGCACAGAAGTCATAGGCAAAACCCAGTACTAGAAATTTATTGTGGGGCGCATAAATGACAATATCACTGCATTCATTGACACCATACATAAGAACAATTTACCTCTGTTCAATTCTAGGCCAGAAAAGGAATATGTGATGTTCACTTCCAAAATCTCCAAGCTGCATGATGATGTTCATCTCTTCTCGCAGATGTATAGAGCGTGTCAAATTGGAGACGGTGACATGGATGCTTTCCTTGAGCATGGAAATCATCCTTGAACTCCATCGTTGGCGTCAAATGACATCATGCACCAAAAAACCTCAAATCTGACTTGATAGAATGCTTGGAGTCACTGATAACTCAATCGAAATCAGTTCCAAATGTTGATGTTAAAATTGTTAACGGTGCAGCCCTTGTGAATATTATTTTACTTATTTATTGGGGTTTAACAACACTTTCGACAGCCCTGGTCACCCCGTGATGGACAGTTTTACGGGTGGAGGACGGCGGAGTACCCGGAGAAAACCACTAAGCAACGACGAGCAACTGTTAGACTCCCCAACATAGTACCTCCACACAAGAAGGGTTAACATTGGTTGAAGGCAAGTGCATCAACGTGTAGTACGCCTTAGTACACAACGCCACCGTGTCCCTACGTGGACAATTGAGATGAAGTGTCTTGCCCAAGGACACAACGCAGTTGCCGCAGATGGGATTCGAACAGAGGACCTCTCGACTTGCAGCCTGCATCGCTACCTACTGAGCTACCGCGCTCCTCTTGTGAATAAGCTGGATCCAAAGAAGTCACAACTCTATAATAAACATTCCAGGACTACTCACACTTGGTATGCATGCTACAAGACCTGTGTTCTTGCATATAATGTCTGGGATGTCTGCAGGGAGGGCAGCCTGAAGACACAAATACGGCAGAACCATGGATCAGGTAATCATTTTCGGGTGGATAACAACACTAGCATTCCCGCCAGCTGGAAAAAACTCCCTTCGTTGTGATGCACACAAAGAGAGCATGTTCCAACCTCTAGCCAACGCAATACAGGAGTTTCAAACTCCTCAATATAAGTAAGTCATATCCCCGCGCTTGGTCAGAATGCTGTATCACTCCCCAAAGATGACCTCTTAGACTTGTCCTGTACTCACGAAGAAGCGGACACACGGCTCCCGTTTCATGCTTCCCATTCGTTCCATCATGGGTTTAACAATTTGATGACACATGCAACAGATACTGATGTGGCGGTTCTTGCAATTGCAGTGTAAAGTGTTTTACAGTACTGTGAAATACGGGTAGCATTTGGCCATGGTTCTAAACTACGTTACATTCCCTAACTACGGCATGGGGTCTTCTATTCTTGCACGGAGTATCAGGATATGATACAGGTCAGGATATGATCTGTTTTTTTCCTTCCGTGGAATTGGAAAGAGAACTGCTTGGGTTGTTAGGCGCGGTGTGCCTCATCTCATACCTATTTTTGCTCACTTATCCTATGCTCCAACACAGGTAATACCAGATACTTTGACCAAATTGAGAGATACGCTGTAGTCTTGTATCAGCGAATATCGGCACTCACCCATGTGAATGAAGCCAGGAAACATTTGTTTACTCAAAACCGTACCATGAAAAACATTCCTCCAACGTTTCATGCCCTGGAACAGCATGTGGAAATGGCTCATCAGGCAATGCACATCTGGGGCCAATCACTTAATGGACACCCTGAAGTTTCATAGATAGCTTCATGGGGTTGGGAGAAAATGACATAGATTCCCGATGGGCTCCATGCTGGACACTCTTCCAGGGGCAGCAAGGCTTGTTAAGAATTGTTGAAATGTGGATGCAAAACGCCAATACAAAGAGATGCAAGTGTGTCAAAGCAAATGTTGAATGTGCACAATTGTGCTTCTGTTTAGACAGTTTAACAGAGATTAATAAGCAAGAAAATCCGAATATATGAGATACTGTCAGAGAATTGTTTCTGGCGGTCAATTTCATCACGGGAGAACCATAAGATTCTAGCTTCCGGTAGAAGATAAAACCTTATGGTTCTCACACGATGAAGTGTTCTATTGGATTAGTTGGCCACATAAACACAATTGTGTTTTGATTAGTTGTCCCCATTAACCTATTGTGTACAGACAGCAAGATCATGGTAATAGGGGCGCTTGCAGCCGATTTGTGGGGGAAAACATATTTTTCTTGCGGTCATTTTGAATTTTCCCTTTTGTTAGCGGGCAGATGTATCTTATGGTATTTCACATGTGTTCTATTGAATTAGTTGGCTCCATAAGCTTATGTATAAACACCAAGATCATGATTATCGGGACACTAAGACCCGCTTTATAGGCAAAAACATGTTTTGTGGCGGCCATTTTGAACATTTAAATTTTTGGAGGGAAATATTGCAGTGACATCGAGGTTCCCTCAATTTTTTAAATCAGCATGTTCAAACCCCCACAGGGTCAATTTTTTATGCTTCTTTCTAGAAGTGCACGCCGCAGTCACATATCAGTTCCACTACTAGTGGTAAACGTTGGTAGTGGTAGTTTAACCCTTTACCCAACGAATCGGCCGCATCCGCCCGCGTAATATGCAACTTCAGCAGTTGACAAAATATTATGTTTCAAAAAATTTCAACAAAACTATATCATGTGACCCCTCGTTGGAACGAGCTCGTTCCAACGAGGGGTCACATGATATGGTTTTGTTGAAATATTTTGAAAAATTTCAAAAAATGGTATTTAAAATAATAAATTTTGATATTGCCTGCGTTGGGTAAAGGGTTAACAAACATTTGTTAAATACGAAGCCACAAATGTGCATTTTTTTCAAGGTTGGTAATCCTACCATGCCACTAAGACACAAAGGCCACCACTGATATATATGTTCTGGACCAATCAATGTTCTCGCACCACTGATTTTGATTTTATGCCTGGAGACATAATTCTTGGCTGCCGCCCCTAGCCCCCATCCCAATGCTTCATACACCTCTGGACCAATCTATAATCTCTCACCACTGGTTTTGATTTTATGCCTGGGGACATAATTCTAGGCCGGATACGTACCAACTTTCAAATGTTCCACGCCTTCTCCAACATCTATAACAATCCCACTTCCCTCATGACCAATAATAGTTGGATTATCCTTTATGTGCCAGCAACCACAAGCGCCTTCACTCAACAGATGGAAATCGCTACCACAAATTCCGCAAAACTGCATCTGTAATTTTACTTCTGAATGAAAAGAAACATCTGTTGTGAAAAATCGGAAACAGCTTCTGAAATTTAATAAAACATATCGGACCCAGGTTCCTAATGGGAATCAATACCTGCACAGCAGTGGTGTTTCGTCGGTTTTCGAAACGTCAAGTCCAGCGGATTGGTTCAGGTATGGAGTTCCGTACGCTATTACCTGCAAGTTAAATTATGGCTAAAAATCTTGAAACTGTAAAGTTTCGTGAATTTCCTGACCAAAGTATCTGTAGACATTTGCAGAAATTGGTAAAAATTGACATCTCTAGAACCGGACATTGTGAGCGGATAGTCCCTGAGGACTAAGACGGCCACCCAGACAGTAACACCCAGATTCTTTGAAAAAACAATAGAATCTCACGAGTAATACTGGCGGAAAGATATCTCACGTTTTTCGTTTAGCTGCGCATGATTTTCGTGTCCAAAGTGAGTTAGTGGTTGCTTTCTTTTTTATTTAGATGTGCATGTAAGAAATTCGAAAATGAAAGGTAACAACTTTTCTGACCCCATTACGTGTCTCGTGACCACTTCCTCAAATTACTTTTTTTCAGTAACGGAAATTAGCTCATTTCGCAACCACATGCTGTGATTATGTAGGTTTATTAATGCCAAATCCCTTGGTACAAGTGTCAAGGCCATCAGAGTCATGGTCATATCTTAAGTTCAAGGTCGATCCGCGAAAACGAATATTCCGGCTTAGCCGGCTTTGTTCTTCCGTTTCCTATTTTTGCATATTTTCCGTGCAGGAGGCATGTTGCAGGTTATTCATATTTTAGCAGCCAGTCGTCGTTGGTCTTGGCAACCGAGCAGTTACTCTCACGTATCTTTAGCTCATTCGATGAAATCATTATCCATGTTTCTCGGCACCGTGTCTAGAGAATCCCTTTTTGGACATGGAACCCTTTTCTCTGAAATGAGTCGAAGAGTCACAAAAGCCATTTTCATCGAGCAATTACCAGCAACTGCTCAAGGGTTATTTTACTCGATGTCGCAAAAGCATTTGCTGATGGGACAATTACTCTCATGGCTCTCTTTGCTCATTTGTTGAAATCACGATCCATGTTTCTCGGCGCCTCACTTTTTCAATTCCTTTTAGACCATAGAATCCTTTTTTCAAAATAAGCCGTAGAGTCGTATGTGGGGTCACTCGGTTGAGAAAATGCTCAATAGCTCATTTACTCCATATGATTCGAGTCGTTCGAGCAATGCTCATAAGGGGAACTTGGAAAAGGCATGAAAACGTCGTTCGAACAAGCAGATTGTCTTTGATTGCTGTTAGTACAGTACAGTCGCCGTGGATTGGCCGTAATCCACGTGTGGACAGTAATGTCCACGCATGCGTTTACCAGGTACTATAAATCATCATAAAAAAAAATTGTAATTAATGAAGCATCCGGTTGTACCCGATGCTTCACTAATTAAATTTTTGATGATTATTCCTATAATTAGTGTTTGGAATCTAATACTATTGCGTCCGTGGAATTACTGCCCATCCGTGGACAGTGACCAGTCCACGGCGACTGCACTGTAGTAGAAAACGTTGAAAATGATATGAACTGGGATCTTTAGCGGGACCAATGTACTAGTAGTAGTGCCACAAGTTAGTAATGGTTGAGACAGAATAGCGTTAGCCAATAGTAATGGTAAATACAATAATGGTAGAAGACCACAATGGTGGTAGGAGACAGCAGCAGTGGTGAATACAGTGGACGGTGATCATTGGATAGATGGCGGTGATTATAGACAAGTCTTGAGTAGTGGATTCGGAGCTATGAAGGTCATGGAGTGGCCTAGAAGGCAGGGGACAAACATATACTATGAGCCATCAGTATCCTCAAATAGATATCCCCCAAAGGATTCCTTAAAAGTTGTCCTCAAAATGTATCTTCAAAAGGTATCGCCAAATAGTACATTACCATATCGTAGGTATCCTTAAATACTTAAATGAGCCGAAGAGTCGTATGTGGGGTCTAATTATTGCGCGATCTCTCATTTGCTAATTAGGTTTCGAGTCGTCGGAGCGATACCTGATCGAGCCACTACCCGATAGCTTATTTACTCGATAAGATTCGAGTCTTTCAAGCAAAACCAATCCCTGCTCGATTGTTTTTCGGGTTTGAGAATCATAAAGGTCTTCGTTTGTTATACACAAGGGAAGGGAGATAACTCTGAATGGACAGGGGCAGATTATGGGAACTCAAGTAAACTGACTAGTGTTTATAAGACTTGGACGAGGGCAGTAGTCGTAACAAGTTGGCAGCCAACAGTATCTAGAGCTAGATAGTCTTCTAGTGTTAAGGTAGCTAGAATAGCATCTGTAATAGGTAGAAAACGAGTATTTAGTGGAAAATCCGAGCCAGCTACGCTAGTTCAATGGAACAGCACCCACACAGTCCTATAACACTACTTGCTACTATTATAGGGGGGGTTTGGGAGAGTCCGAACCAGCAACAGTGCGCGCGTTCAATCGCACATACCTTTTTACAAACCTTTCGGGTCCTCTAGCTCTATGTGCTACAATTATAATGAGGGTTCTCAAGGATGCCGAACAAAATAAACCTGCCGAAACCGAGAATTTAATGGAAAATCCGAGCCAGAGAAAATAGACATCGGGTTGCTTGTGGTAATTAGTTACTGCAATTTAATAAAACGTGCCTTATAGCAATAAGCGTTATTGTTATAAGCCCAAGGTGGGGGCTTCGCCAAGTCCGTTTCGGTAATTTTAGACAGTTTTTGGTGATCTGGGGTCATTGTCGGGTCTGTTTGGAAAATTAGATACACTCCACTTGGATCGAACACACCCTCAGAAAACATCCCCGTCATATTAGATTGTTAGGGGTCACATAGCAAGCAGGGGTCACCATAGAAAACAAGATGGCACTCTCCAGTATACAAAATGGACGACGGAAAAGCGTATCACCCTAACTGGGTCACACGTCATGACGTCACATCCGAGATTATTTATTTATTTATTTATTTATTTATTTATTTATTTATTTGAGTTCAACAACATTTTCGACAGCTAGGGTCATCTCGTGTCGAAAGTATTCGGGTTGTTTAAAGGTTAAAACTGCTGAGACGTTTTGGAAGACATCTTAGTTGCAATGTAAAGTTTGCAAAGTACGGCCAGAAGGTGCCATTTCCACTATAGATGATGGTAAATATGAACGTGTTACTTCCTGATTACTGAAACACGCAATAATTGTCGAACTGGCAAACAGAATAACTGTGCAATATGATGTCAACCAAGAAGGGGCAATGACGATCACTTCCTACTGATGTGTAGCCTTCCTTGTTCCGCTGTCTATGCTCCTCATACAGGCTGACTCGGTTTACCATCTTCAGACGCTAAGGTCTGTAAAAAAACGTTCAATTTGAGTTGGAAGGTTCGTTCTTGTGCCAAACAAAGATGAAAATTCGTCCGCTTGGACATGTGACAGATTCTTTTAAATTTATGTATCTTTCTTAGGGTCGATTTAGAGCCTCAGACACTGATATGGAAACCATAATAAAAGTCTTGAGATATACCTATTCAACGAAACCCAATCTATCCAAGAGATGCAAAAGCCTAAAAGGTGGAAATTATCTAATCGTTACTCTAGTTTTGTGGATGAGGAGAATCACCGCACGCGTGTAAGGGTAGAGGGACATATTGGCGGCACAAAAGGAAGACATACGACATCCCCGATATGGGTGAACCTCTGTGGTTGAGAGTGGTCCGTTTTCTCAAAAGGCTTCTTGAAATCCAGCTGTTAAAGCAAGTCAAAGTCTATGTATAACGTTCAACAAAGGATTAGAGCATGATGTCTCTGAAGGATGTTATCGAGAGTCACAATCTCTCGTGAGAGGCAAAGAGGCCTGGTGAGAGACCTGGACATAATCCGCGAACGGTCGTTTAGATTAGGACGGGTTTACGTGAACTGCGCAATACGCGAAGGAACTACAGGTTACGACAGAATAATACAGTGACAAAAGTAATACAGCATAAATTAAATTCCTGATCCGGCATGTTTGCCAATCAGCCCTGACAATTTCTCGGGACTAGCTCAACTCATTGGTTGCGCATTGCATGCACATATGAGTAGAATGGAATGTCATTTATGTCTTAACCCTTTACCTAACGTAACGATCAAAACCGGCCAGCGCTATTCTCAAAAATCGCCAATTAATTTTCATTATTTTTTTCATTTTTTGTCTCAAAAACATAGGTTATGACCCCTCGTTGGAACGAGCTCGTCGAGCTCGTTCCAACGAGGGGTCATAACCTATGTTTTTGAGACAACAATGAAAAAAATTAGTTATTCAAGAATTATTTTTGCAAGTGTCGTCTGCTTTTCAGATTAGGTAAAGGGTTAACAGAATGTTCGCTACAATAAATACCCTAAACTAATGCGTGACCTCGCCATAGTGAGATCACGCTTCAGTTGTTGCTAGTTATTGTGGCAGAAATTCTGTTAAAACGTAAATAGCAGGGGTGAGGTAATAAAACAGAGATAGCGGAAAACAATCACAACACATTATTTCTAAAGGTTACCACTACGTTATTTAGTGTAACCTACTAACGGGTTGCAATGTAAGCTCTTTATTACCAGGCCTGCATAGTGATGAGAACAGTATCCTGTAGCCAGTGTAGCCAGGAATGGTTTCCTGAATTGCGAACTGGGATATTCCTCGCCATTCTTTTGCAACTAAACACCCTCACTACCGTCATATATTTTCATGATATCAAACGAAAATCGCGGGTTGTGGGTCTATGCATGCTTACTGGGATACACAAGTTATGCTTTACTGGTTTATATGACCCGATAGCCATCATCTGAGGTACCCTAAAGCGAACAGCATAATTTATAAATAGTCGGCTAGATAAGTAAGTCCGTTTATTTTGCAATATGTAAAAACACTAGAATAATAATAATAACCAAACAATGCTAACAATCATCACACTGCAGGTAAATGGTAAGAAAATTTGGAATTAATACGTGTACCTCGGAATGAGAACCTGGATACTTCATTGGTGTCTAGCGATCAGACATATGGAACTATATATCCCGAGATCTAAACATGCAGCGCAATCCTTCTCGTGGATGAAGCTCTTTACAATCTTGAATGTTTCAATATTGAAAATCTCTACTTAACTGGTAGAGTGCTGAATTAATTTTGGTCAATAAAATTTGTTCACATGTGTTTGGCTTGTTACAATTTATGGGAGAGTGCCAATAGGCACTCTCCCATAAATTGTAACAAGGCAAATACTAACAGACTAAATAATTTCACTTCAAAGGTGGTATGAACAACATCCACAAAATATGAAGCCTTTAAGTGCTGGTACTGACACTTCAGAGTAAAGCCCAAATATGGGCTTCCAGCACTCTACCAGTTAAGATGAATATATTGAAATATAACTCAAGCTTGTCCCTTGTTTAAATCATTCGATAAACAAACTGCTATGGAGCGTAGAACTCTAGATTGTAATCAACATCAAACAAATCCTTCTTCTACAGCGCATGAACATCATTAGAAAGAAGTTTCAAATAAAACAGAAAATAGTGTGGAAAACATTTAAATAAGGGTTGGGGATTGTAGAAGAGGATGAAAACTGCCATAAAGAGTAATTTTAATTCTCATTTAAATGATCCATGCAGATTCCTTCCTGTTCGAATGAACGATCCGAATAGCCTTATCCTGTAGCCCAATAGGGGTGGGAACTCGCACTGCCCACCTTTTTTATGTGAGGAGAATTAATCTCTACATTCAGGCGCTAACTTCTTGCACGATGATGTACAGTAACTGCAACTCCCGGAAGAAGAGTGACGGATGCCGTCAGTTTTATAGACGCTTTAGAATGGAACATAACGGAGTGTAAGGGCTCTCTGACTTGGATTGGGATTGGCCTCGTAGAAGATCAGGTTGCCCAAAACTCAACTTGTTTAACGAATAGTGCTAGATAGCTCCTCTGTCTGAAATTCCGTCACTTTGTTTCGAGAAGAAAGATTTTGTGAAGCATTGTCTATTTCCACGCCCTGGAATATACTTGGATAACGAATTACTTCTTAATAAAATCCGTTCACTTCAGTTTGCAAATTGTTTTAATCATGAGCATCTCAGGTTCGGTTCAGCCTATCATATTTTGTTTGACATACCTCTCGGTGCAGTACAAGATGAGGCAGGCTTAAATGGAGGCTCAGTTGACCCCACCCGAGTAATGAAACAACGTAAGGAAGACCTGCAAATGCTGACAAAATTAAATTTTGAAACATAAAATATATCGATAACGTCACAATAAAATATAGTTCTATTAGTACATGTAACTTGCTTTATCGTCGCAAATGATATAATATTGAAGTTATAGCTCTAGTTCCTAATCCGTTTAGTTTTTTTTTGGAAGAGCAATAATGATTTTGTTACACATGCTATGATTACACTTCATTTTAAGAACTTCCTCTGTAATGTTTTTACTCCAGAATGTTGTAAATATTTCTAGACTAAGAGGAACATAATTTACATAGTGCATTTCCGCCAATCAGATCACTGGGTTCCACTCGGTCAAGAAATACAGAGAACGACACGCGTGTGTGAATGGGTTAATCGATATGGCATGCGTGCCAGCGCGGAAGGATAGAACAAGATGACGCAGGCCTCGGGTGTTATCCTTCCGCGATGACACAAGTTCCATATTGATTAACCCATTCACACACGCGAGTCGTTCTGTGTTTATTATACGCTTTCGCGTCTATGAAACCATTATTAGAAGGACACTCAGCAATTCATTTGACAAGTATCAACAAAAAGAACACATTTTATCGCCAACCAAATCTGCGACGGGAACACGTGTTACTGTTACTTCCCCCGAGTCCCAGTGTGTTCTATGTACCTAATGGCACATAGAACACATTGTAACCCAGGGGACGATTTTTAGCTATTGCTAGCGATTCAAACTGTAATTGCGGTGCACGATTTGAAGAAAATTCCAGTGCAATTTCGCTTCTGTTTAAATATAGTTCTCGATGATTTCCGTTCCGTACATATGTGCGGAATAGATTTTCTTTTTCCGCATTGTTTAGTGTTGCTGTAGATGGGGATTTCACAGAACAGGCGTGTAATAAATAATATTTCATACCAACGAAAATGTGATGAATACAAAGGCTATCTCGAAACGTCGTTGCTTCCCACATCAGCCACATAGGTTTTCAGTTATTTAACCCTTTACCTAACATGAAAAGCAGACGACACTTGCAAAAAAAATTCTTGAATAACTATTTTTTTTCATTTTTTGTCTCAAAAACATAGGTTATGACCCCTCGTTGGAACGAGCTCGACGAGCTCGTTCCAACGAGGGGTCATAACCTATGTTTTTGAGACAAAAAATGAAAATATTTTGAAAATTAATTGGCGATTTTTGAGAATAGCGCTGGCCGGTTTTGGCCGTTACGTTGGGTAAAGGGTTAAGATCTAATATTGACATTGCATTTTTCGATTTGTTTTGGGCGGACGTCTAAGGGATTGAAATAAATATATTCAAAAAGTGCGAGGAGCACTTGTCTCGGAATTTAAATTTGTAAGGAGATGGAATTTATCACATAAGACATGAAAGGTATTTGGTTCTGTTTCCTATAAACAGTGTGAGGTGAAAGGTGGAGAAGCTAAACGTTTTTACGTCCAAATTGACAAATATAAATCCAGATGTTCTCAATTTACAGTGATGTGCCAACAAGACTAAAATCCCCGCCCTCTGACTGGATGCGAGCAATCTAGGTTTTTTTCTGTGTTTACGACTCCAGTACCGCATGTTAACGTCCGACGTTGCCACGCGAAATATTTGAATGAGGTTGCCTATTTCGCAATTATTCCCTCAACGGAGTTATTTGCAAACCGCTTCATTTTTGTAGATTTTCCACACGCACAGCAGACGGTGTTCCGAATGAAGTGTTGCTTAAATTACAAATCGGTTAACGATTTAAAATAAGATAGAGTGGTCTCAACCTTTATCTGATTTAATGATTATTTGTACAGGGAGGTCGTGGGGTACACGAGAGGTTTATTTACTAAACCTGTGAACGTTATAAGTTACCCTTTTCATTTCATTGGTGTTGTGAGTGGACGGTACCTTGGTCTGAGGTTTGCAAATATACTGTCCCAAAAAAGAAAGTGTGCATGCTAAAAAATAACACTAAAAAAAGATATATATCATTTTCATTCATGGAAATTTTATCCAATCACAGATGAATCAATTTGTGATCAACACGAGAAATTCTTTACGCTACGACGAATACTCTTGGTGCCATGGAGAGTCAAAGACACTAAGGTTCAAACAGAAAAGTCACACACTCATTCACTCAATATCTGGTATGACCTCCGTCTGCATCGACTACTGCTGTGCATCTACGCCTCATGGAAGCGAACAAGTTAGCATGGAAGTGTTGTGGGATGTTGTTCCATATTCTGATAAGCTGTCTTTGGAGTTCCACAAGCGTTGACAGTGCATGGGGAAGCCGGCGTAGCTGACGTTTCATTTCGTCCCATACGTGCTCAATGGGTGAGATATCGGGCGAATTTGCGGGCCAGGGGAGAACATCCACTTGTTGTTGCTGCAGATACTGTTGAACAACACGAGCTGCGTGGGGTCGGGCGTTGTCCTGCTGTAGAATGACGCCGGGGCCGTGACGTTGCAGAAATGGGACAACAACAGGTGTAAGCACTTCATCACGATATCTGGCTGCATTGAGATTGCCATCAATAATGACCAGCTCAGTTCTGTTACGGGCAGTGATGCCACCCCACACCATGAGAGACCCTCCCCCATAACGGTTTCGCTCCACGACACATGGATCTGCGTAGCGTTCCTTTCGACGTCTGTACACTCTCTGGCGGCCATCTGATGATGAAAGATGGAAACGACATTCATCTGTGAATAAAACACGTCGTCACCAGTGTACGGGATGCCTGAGATGTTGTCTACACCACTGCAGTCGAGCACGACGATGACGTAACGTCAAAATCGGACGAATTGCAGGTCTTCGAGGACGTAAGCCGAATTCTCTCAGCCGGTTGATTACTGTTTGAGGATGTATCCGTCTCAGGTTAGGGATGTTCCTGGCTGTCGTCGTTGCCGTTTGTTGCCGGTTCCGGAGATGGACAACACGGATATACCGATCTTGTGCAGGGGTGGTAACTCGGAGTCTCCCGGAGCGGGGTCGGTCTCGAACGTCATCATGTTGTGCATGTCGATTGACTAGCCTGTCTACAGTGTTACGGTGGCAGTTCAAATGCTGGGCAACCTCTCTGTGTGTTCTGCCAGCTCTAATCATACCCAGGGCAACGAGACGTTGATTCATTGTCAATCTTGGCATGCTAATGTGGAGTCGTTTTAACAGCAGCGCAAGTTTGAATGTGGACGATAGGAAGGCCTTACTTTAGTGTTTAAATACCCAAGGATTCACACTGCTGCATGAATTTTCAATATAACTTATTCATGAACAGGTTAACACTCTTTACACCTACGAAATTATTTTTTTGGAGTTTGATCAATTTCTGCAATGCACACTTTCTTTTTTGGGCGAGTATATATCTTATAATATTGACATATATATTTTAAAGTATTTAATAATAGAACTGTACTGAAACAACGATACAAACAACAAAAGCCATATATTTCTGGTACACAGCATATGGAATTCAAACAGATAACCAGAGGTCAGGGTTTAATTTTTCGTAAGAATACAACCGAGTACATCTGGAGCCAAATACAGAATGTTATTGACATATTGTGTCTTCCCGCTTTTTACTTATACTGTTCCTAAATTAGAGGGCATAGAAGTTTGGTTTATTTTTATGCCCTTTTGTCCAATTCCCTAAGAAGAGATGTAACTGTTAATGGAGTTGAACATTTTATATATTGTTGATACACATTCACTGTCAAAGGCGTGTGCCTCTGAAGTTGCGGTTGCCTATATAGGAAACTACGACATGCCTAAAGAAATGTCCTCTGTACTCATTATGCAACGTGGATTTTTAACTCAATGGCTGTATGTTGGGGTACGTGTTTTATTGCTTTAACAGGTTAACAAAGTTGTAATTATGCCTTTATTCAGATTGTTAGTTTACAAAACAATTCTTCAATGGGACTCAACATCAATTGACTTGGCGAGTCTCCGATGCCCCCAAATTAGACCAATCTGAAGGTCTGACATATGAAGAAAGGGAATGGAATCTGGTGATGAAACACAAATCCGATAAGCAACCTCTTTGACTAATAAAGAAACAAAATAAAATCAGATATATACGTACCGCCATGTTTTGGATCTCTTATAGGTGTGTCTTCCTGCAATTCAACAGAAAAAGTTCAGAAAGTTAGTGCTAGATACACAAGATTCATTCATTTCCTGAACCTGTAGCTTCAAATTTCACATATCTTTATATGTTCGAACAAACAGGATCTTTCTCATTCAACCAATCCAATGAATTTAACAGCTGGTCAAATTCCTCAGACCTAACGGGCGAAATGACAAACCAATATGTCTCTAATTTATAGATCATTGTTTTCCACAAGTTTCGCTACATCACAACTTTCGAATGTAGTGACGTGACAGTAATATCTGCTCAAGCGTTTGAAAAGAACCACTGCCAGGATAATTTGACAGTTGCTACGAAGACTTTCTCTGGATCACCTATTACAAGTAATTGAAATTTGTCCGTGCTGGACTTTGGACAGTACAGTTAGCTTGGATGCGGGCGTTGGGGATTCATTTGACATTCATAGTTACTTAGTTTGACCTTGAGCGTAGGACATTTGTTTGACCTTTGTGTGAAGTTAGGTTGACGTTGGGCGTTTGACTTTCGTCTGTAGTAAGGTTCACGTTCGACATTTGACATTCACCTGTAATCAGTTCTGCGCTGGGCGTTTGGCATTCGTTTGACATCCGTCTCCAGTCAGCTTCAAGTTCGGCGTTCGACTTCCAATTGACATTCACCTGTAAAAGGTTCAACGTTGGGCGTTTGACATTCGTTTCCAGTTAGTTTTACGTTTGTCGTTCTACATTCATTTGCATCGGCCTGTAGTCAGTTTCATGTTCGGCATTTGGCATTCGTTTGATATTCGTTTGACGTTCGTTTTACATTCATTTGACATTCGTTTGACATTCATTTGACATAAGCCAACATAATCAGTTATACGCCCGGCGTTTGACATTCGTTTAACATTCGTCTCTAGTCAGTTTCACGTTCTGCGTTTGACATTCGTCGATTGTGGTTACTTTAGGGTTTGACGTTCGACATCTGTTGGCTTTCGCCTGCACTGACTTTGGCGTTTGGCATTAGTTTGAAATTTGCGCAGAGTTAATTTAATGTCTGGCATTCGCGTTTAGGTAGTTTAGGCTTCAACGTTCAGTATGTATCTGGTACTGGCATGTAGACATTTTGATGTTTGAAGTTTGCAGTCTTTTGGGGCAGTGCGGACTCACGTCGTGTTCTGTCAAACACCATACGACTTACATGTGAATGTCGATCCCACTTCGTGTCGAATGCCGAACGTCGATTCTTACTTCGGAAGCATCCAATGAATTTTGAACGTAAAACTAACTTCACACGATTGTCAAAGAAATGTCGAGCGTAGAAAGTCAAACTGGTTAAAGGCGAAATTGGCTACAAGGAAATGTCAAACGAATGTCAAACCCAACTTCAGACTCAGTTAATATGAATGTCAAACGAATGTTCAACTCCAAACGCCAAGCTTTCTTCACGCGAATGTCGAACGCCAATGATCAAGATACCTTTGCGGACCTCTAACACCATTACCATCTGGGAAAACAACTTGTACATTTGAAATTGAAGAAACCGGGGCGCCGGAGCCGCCCCGACCACCCCGACCAATGTAGGGGCAAAACATTTGTCGATCATGATATTTTTGTGATCGACCTTCAGCCGAACGTTATTCTTGGCTATAATTTTTTAATTTTGCTCTGGCGAACATCCGAATATAGTGCGCGCAAAGATCGTCTTGTTTCTTCAATATTGCGCACACAGTGGCGGCTATTAATGACCAGTTAACGTAAGATGAGGAGATGTTGGGGCTACTTCTTTATTATTCCAACCGCTTCGGAAGCGGTTGGAATACTCAAGAAGTGGCCTCAAAATGGGTCTGATAGATGTAATTTTTGAAACATTTTCTGGAGGCAGGGCGGGATTTACGAATGGGCAGACTGGGCGGACGCTCTGGGTCCTCACATTTGTGGGGGCCACCACATTTGGCAGGGAATTTTATCATATTATGTTCCTCGAAAGACGAAGTGCATGCACTGTCATTTTGTTCTCCCCCACATAACCGATGGCAACAATTCGAAAAACAGGGATCTGGGTGTTATAGTCGGGTCAATGTTTGGGCCGTTCCGGCGCCCCTGATATGAAACAAAAATGCTTTCCAGTCTGTCAAACAATTTTATTTTCTCTTTCCACACATGGTCTTTGTGGAAACATCTCACAAACGAATGACTTGAACTAGTGTGCAACCTGTCCCGTGGAAAGCAAATAAATATTGCGTCTATCAACTCGACTGAGCGTTACAGAAAACAGAGAAATAAATATACTCCAAGTCAAAACACACACGAAACTAGTCTAGTAGAAGGCGTATCTTTTACTGCATCTTTGTGCAAGTGGGGCAGGGCATATCTGTACTAATTATCGTCTCCAAACTTCTTGAGGGGAGCATATAGCAGCCACTGTGTCCGTCCGTCCGACCGTTGGGACGTTTGTCCGTATGTCCGTTTCAACTTTGTCCAGTCCATAAAAAAATATTGAATGGACTGATCTTGTTGACGCTTCACACGATTTATTTACTGGGGTTTAACGACACTTTCGACAGCCAGGGTCACCTCGTGCCGGACAGTTTTATGAGTTAAGGAAGTCGGAGTACTCGGAGAGAACCACTGAGCAACTGTCAGCCTCCTAACGTACTAACTCCGCGCAAGCAGGGTTAGCATTGGTTGAAGACAAGTACGTCATCGACGTGCAGTACGTCTTAGTACACATCGCCGCTGTATCCTCACGTTGGCAATTGGAATGAAGTGCACTGCCCTTACACAATGCTTGCTTATGATTCAAGGGTGTGTTATGACCTTCACCCAAGGTCATTCCCGAGGTCAAGGTCACAAACTATTCGTTTGTGGTCCATCCATTCTAACTATGTCCGGACCATAAAAAATATTAAATGGACCGATCCTGTCCATATTTCACATAATGAACGTTTATGAATCAAGGATGTGTCAGGGCCTTGATCCAAGAAAATAGCCCAAGGTCAAAGGCTGCTCATTTGTCTGTTCGATCAGACCATTCTATCCTTGTTCGGTCCAAAACAATTATTGAATGAACCGATTTACACACAGTGATTGCTTACAGATGGAGAGTGTGTCATGACATAAGGTCATAGCTCGAAGGCTGAGATCACAGAATGCATCCCATCAGATTTGTTTCGGCTTTTTGTATCGTCTGCACTTCATCGTTTAAAGCTGCAATTCCCTGTATAGATTCGGAGGCGTGATGTGGAATATACTCCACGTTTGCTAAAGACTCTAAGTATGGAAATAACTTGAAATACCTTATGAAACAATCGACGTGGTGTTTAAGTAACGTCACTTGAATATCTCTCGTCAATTGGGTACGCCTTAGTCTGTGTCCCTCTTCTGGGTTGAAAATCGGACAGGGTGGAAATCATTTCCAACCTCGCTAAAGGTTTCACGAATCTGAGCTACCTGATCTGTGCTGTGGCACACGAGACACTCATGCATGTGTAATGTGTAGGTTGGTTAAATTGATGAATATGTCCAATTCAGTTGGTAACTAATATAACTACGACACTCTGTTATCGGGTGTGCAGATTATTTTTTCACGAAACCCCTGCTGCCTTTCTAGCATAGAATTTATGCTGGCGGAGCGTACTTTACTTTTTAAAATTATTTTATTAATTATCATAATATACTTTGAAGAATGAACTCGGAAAGTGTAGGCGGCACAGAGATATATGCCTCTACCCAACTCGAATAGCTGATGTCGCTTCCCAAAGACATTTTTGAATACCGGACATTTTTTTTTTTCTTATTTTTTTTCGCCTCCAAAACATATCTTATGACCCCCTCACACACACACTCACCCCCTCACACACACACCCGTACACACCTACATACAATCTGGATGATTTTCAAACTACTTGAGGGGCAAATGCTTGTTGGATATTAATTCCATTTGAATTCCGTTGAGCGTTGTATTGGAATTTATTGGAAACTAATGAAAGTTTGAGTGAACATTTCAATTTATTAGATACAGTTTATGTAGACATATTCTTGGACATTATGATGCCAGCTGAAAAGTTTCTTCATCACTGGATTACTGGATTCTGTTGAACTTTATTTTTGCCTAACTGATAAGTATTTCTGTTTTAATTTTCTGTGAACCATACAGAGTAAACGACATTTTACCATTTTCTTTTCAAATTATTTTTTTTAATTCAAACATTAAACGAGACTTACCTGTAAGGTGAGTTTTGATTGGAATTCTACCGACACATGTAGACCAAGGAGGATGAGTGAGATGAGATAAGCTCATGCGCACGGATGTCCTATTCACCGCATGAGGTCTTGTGGTCACTATCGGTGGGTTGAGTAAACGTCTTTGTCAAAGAACGTGGGCGGGCGTTTAGCCTCCTTAGTCTACATGAGTCGGTAGAATTCCAGTCAAAATTCATCTTACAGGTTAGTCTCGTTTAATTTTTGAATTCTACTTCCCATTCCGACCTAAGGACGCTACGCGAGACTTCAAAGCCCACAAGACCGAACTGAGAGTCTGATCAAACATGCAACTTTTTCGTGTATATGGTCTAGAGTAAACTGAATTCATTTACCTCTCTACTTTGCTGCCAACACATAATCAGCAAATTATTTTGATTTCTGTATTGGTTTGCAGTAAAATGTTGAAGAATGTGGCCATCCTGCCGATGCCAAGATGGTGTTGATGTCACATTTCCTGTGCAAGGCTATACTGGTGGAAGCCACACGCAAACTATGCAGTTTGAACACTGTAGTATCTATGCCTGCCTTTAGCATAACGGTTCGGATCCAGTGTGCTACAGTGTATTTTGAAACCCACTAATATGGTTTGCAAAAACTAATAAAAAGTCTCTTGTCTTTACGAAAAGGCTGAGTTCGTTTAATATAGGCATCCAAATATGTGACCACACACAGGCGTCTATCCGCTTGGAAAGATTTCAGTTTTAGAGAAGGTTGCACTCTTCCTGGTGCTGATTGTTTTATCAAGTCATGTATGTGAAATGTATAAGAGCACTTTCCCCGGACCATGTAGTCACATCTCTGTCCAGTAACCAGCATGCATAAGACAACTGTTTTCAGAGTCAGTTGTTTCAAACTTAAACATTTCGCTAGTGACAATTTTTTCAAGTAGGTTAGTAAAATGTCTACATCCCAGATATCTTTATATCTAGCTAAAACAGGCCTTTTCACAAAAATGCCTCTGAGAAATCGCCGTCTTAACGGATGTTCTCCCACAACAAACTCTTAGTCTGAAACTTTTATAAATTGCGACAAGGCAGAGCGTGCAGTGTTGATAGTACTGTAATGTAATCCAGTTTGAAAAAGATGTGTTAGGAATTCAATGACGCTGTTCACAGTCGGAGACATGGTATTGATGTTTTGTTGTTTGGAAAATCTGATCCATTTATCCAGATACACATTGTATTGTGAAATTGAACTTTATCTCCATGATAAAAAGATGATATCGTGAGCTGCTGATGAAATTCCTGTCTGTCTGATGTTCTCCCTGATAAGAGACTGGCCATCAAAATCATTTTTCCCTCGAATGGATGTTTCGCTGCTTGGTCAAATGGCAGCTTCAAAATGTTTTTCTTGGGCAGCAAAACTGGCAGATCCATTAGCAGTGATATCAACACTGGAAACCAAACTTGTGTTTCCCCAAAGGGTACAATAAGGTTCGTTCATTTCTTTTGTGAGCGCTTGTGGGATAAGGCTAAATGGAGGAAAATGATATAGAAATTTATAGGCCCAGTTTAAAGCAAAGGCATTTACAGCTAGAGCACCTGAATCTGGTTGCCACGAAACATATGGTTCAAATTGGAAATTCAATCGTGATGCAAACATATCAATATTGGGTAAGCCCCATTTCTTAACAATCTCTGAAAATATTTTTGACTCCAGTTTCCATTCCGTTCCACTGTTTGTTAATCGGCTAATCTGTCAGCCTCCACATTACTTTTACCAGCAATATGCGTTGCCGACATTCAAATTTTCTTGGAACACACCAGTTCCAGATTTCTCTAGCCATAAAATTACAGTGAGTGAGTCCCTTCCATGGTATTGATATAAGCTACAGCTGTGACATTATCCATCTGCAGCTGTATATGTGAATCAGAAATTTCATGACAAAGGGCCTGCAAACCAAAGTATGCTGCCTTCAATTCTAAATAATTAACATGAAATTTTGCTTCCTCTAAATTCCATCTGCCCCCTGCAGTCCTATCTTTCCAAACAACGCCCCAGCCCGAGCCATATGCATCTGTGTGAGTAATTATTTGTGGATTACCATGAGAAATATGTCAGGGGCTTTGGAAAGCATGTGTTAACCACCAGGTAATATCGCATTTGGCATCCTCAGATAGTGTATATGTAGCATCAAAATTACCATTAGCCTGCACAAGTGCTTCATTTTTCTCAATTTCCAAGCATTGATAATGTAAAGCTTCATATTCGACTCCTGGACAATAAAAGACCATGAGACCAATGCGTTTGGATATATGGCGAATGGAAGGTGAAGAAAGAGCCAAAATGAGCCTCCCTAAATTTGTTAATTTCTCATTCTTTTCAGTACTGATAGAAACCGTCACGCTCGTAGAATCGAGTATAAACCCCAAATGTTCTATTACCTGTGTGGGTATTGTAATAGATTTTTCATATGAAATATAGGACCCAAGCTTCTGAGGCAGGTCAAAAGTGCCATCTACATTAAGCTTACAATCATTATATTCTTTCGCTGTTAAAAAGAAATCATCCAGATAACCACTCGATAGAAAACCTTGTGCCCTCAATTTTGCAAATACAGGATTTAACAATTTTGTAAACACCCTAGGTGCACATGCCAGGCCATTCGGAAGGACAGTCAATTGATAGAAAGTTGAATGATACTTGAACTTTAAATATTTTCTGTAGCATTTGTGCACCGGTACTGAATAATATGCATCCGTTAGGTTAACTGAAGCCATAAAGCAATTCGGTCTCATCAATTCTATGCAAGACTGCTATGTATCCATTTTAAAATGCTGATATTTTAGAAATTTGTTGAAATTTTCCAAATTCAAAAAATTAACCGAAAAGATCCAGCTTTCTTAGGATGGAGAAAAATATTAGATATAATATCGCCATCTTCCTTTATACAATTTTTAATGATTCCTTTATCTGTAAAATCAGGTATTTAAGCTTGAATGGCTGATTTCTCATGAGCTTGAAACCGAATTTCTCTAGGTTCAACAGGCTGAAAAGGCTGTTCATCTAGTTCGAATGTACAGCCTTTTATGAGGGAAAGAAGACATGGATCAAAACTTAAAGATTGTCACATATTATACATAAACTGAATATTTCCAGCTATATACAGGGTTACTACTGCCAGTTGTGCTATTTGTTACTGTTTCTTGCGGTCGTTTTTGTAAGCATTCATGCCCTTGTTCTGGAACCCAGCTGATGTGTTGTTCTTGGAGTATTGGTATCGTTGGCGATACCCTGTTCGCTGGCCTAAAAAGGGAAATTTGCGCTGTCCAGATGTGCCCATATAGGGTTGGTAGGGCTGATGTCTGACTGCTGTTCTTGGCTTAGCAGCCTTGGTGGTGAGCTGCTTCATTTCAGACAGGTCTTTGCCAGTTTACGCCAAGTCATCCCCAAACAGTTGTGTGCCGATGGGATTCCGTTCATTGCAAAGGAATTTATATTCTTCACTTAGTTCTGGCTTGAACAGCATTTTTCTCCTCACATCCAAGTGATGACTTGAGTCAGCTAAGAGTCCAACAGCATCTGATAGGCTCCTCAGAACTTCATGGGGGTCAGGTGTTTCATATTGTTATTTCATACCGTCACAGAAATTGTGGACTCGTTGCCCAGACTGAATAAAAGATGACAAGAAAGCTTTATTTGCACATTGCAATTATTCTTTTGGCTCAGTGTCACTACTTATGTAATCTGAGAACCAGCAAACCTTTTTTCATCATGGTATGTATTGTAACATAATTTATTTCTGAATTTGAAAGCTCTCCTAGTTTGGCCCTTTCAGAATCTCTTCAAAAGAAAGATTTATTCCAACTGGATCAGTATCTTAAACTATCTACCACTCACAGTCGGAACAAACATGAACTTAAACAGCTCATTGTTAATCATGATATGGACAGTGGGGAGGCGGGGGTGGAGTAGAAACTTTGCAGACGTCAGTCCCATTTTTCGATTTACCCCTTTTTTACACCCACCCACCCACCACCTTGCGCAATTTTTCTACTGCCGTTTTCAGACACCCACCCACGCTTTCCCATTGAAATTACGAATTGCTTTGACAAACTTCATAATAGGTATGGAAAAAAAGTATAGTTCGCTGATTGGTTTGATTCCACCAGTGATTCTAGATACTTGTTACAACTTTTTGTTACCCAGAAAGGTTAGTTTCACTTCCTGTTTGCAGAATGAGGCTTCCGAAATCTTAAAAACACTCATCCAAAACAGCTCAATGTCCATGAAAGTATGAATGATGGCCTAAGATATGCCCAACACCATTTTTCCCTGATTTGACATTAATAAAATATGTTTAAATTATTCCCCTGACTTGTACAATAGTGGTAAGCTAAAATGACAAACAATTCAATCCATTCTGATCCATTAGCTATTTTTTACTTGATTCTGGCAGGAGTCTGTATATTTGATTCCATAAGTGATTCCAAGTAAAAACCTTGTTGGTATGGTGTATTTATTTTTTGTTTATTTTTGCCTAATTCTCAATTAAAAATCAGTTGAAAATGATACTTGACAATTTTCCAAAATCTCAAGTTAGCAATCGCATATGTGGTAATAGTAATAGTAAGTTAAACTGTACTGAATATTATATTGCGTCTAGGTCATACAACAATATTTGAAATTTGAAAGGGTGTTGGAACTGTGAACCTTGTTGTAACAGGGCTGTTGCCACAATCAATTCAATAGCACTCCTTCCCCGTCATAATGCTAAAGCAATGACAAAGAGCAAACAACAGAAACTATTCTCTAATATCCTTTTAACATTTGAGTGGATAAGTGAAGCCCTTGAAGTGAATAGAATATTAGTTGATACTAGCACATTTTTACATTAAGTCTTGTTGTATCTGGTGCATTATAAAACATTTTTCAAAAACAAAAAAAAATTGTATGGCGTATTTTCTACACTGAGAACTATACACCCATCCCTCCATCAACATGTATTATTTGTGACATTTGCACAGATTCCACCACATATCAACTTTTATAAAGGCCCCTTGCGTTGCAGTTAACATATTAGGGTTGGTTTACAGCATTATCTCAGCAGTTTGAAAATTAAAGGAAATGATGTTAACTGAAGAATTTAAAGGGAAGATACATTCGGACATAAAGGCCCACTTGCATGAACAAAAAAGCTGAAACTTTAAACAAAGCATCAGTGTTAGCAAATGACTATGCCTTAACTCATAAAATGAGTCATAACTCCTGAAATAGTTGGCCCCACAAAATTCTTTCCAAAGTGGACATAGACCACCTTCTGACAAAAGTCACCCTTCCAATCCTCCAAACTTTTCACAGCTGAAATGTCGTAATAAGAAATTTAATAAGAAATCTAATGAAAAATAAGTCCTCTAATGTTAAAACAGAATCATGGAACTTCCTCTTCACAGAATGCCTTGGCGTGTGCTCATTGTCCTGAAAATAATGTAATAAAGCATGATGCTTTAGAAAAGTGATAGGCCACTTGTTTCCGAAGGCTTTGTTTCTCTTGCAGGGGGTGGTGGTACGCACAGTTCCTCACCTATCAAAATACTGAGTCACAGAGGCTACTCATTCTTCAATACTTGAAGGTATTTTGTCATTTTCTGAAGTAAGTAAAACGGGGACACAAGTTGAAGTTTCTGCTAGTGAGTCACGTTCTTTAAATGTCCTACGTCATAAAATAAATTGAAGAAGTAGTTTCGTAAATGGGACTGTTACTGTTAGCATCAGACCTACTCCACCTGTAAAAAAGTATTTCTTTATTCTTGGGAAATGATATAGCTGGTGACGAAGTCACTGTAAAACCCCAAGTGATAGAAAAGCCGATGAGCACAGATGAGAAGCTTAAGAAGCTGGAGGAAAGTTTCCCTCTTGTTTTTTCAGCATGTGCTGTGACACGGTTCGTGTCATAGAAAGCTGAGATTGATAACAACCTCAATTGTGTTGATTTGAGCAGTAAAGCTGGGGATAATGGCAATCTGAGGATTATTGATTCTGAAGACAATGATTTGTCTCAGGCTTTTTTGATTCAATGTGGTGACTCCTTCAAATATTATAAAGAGGTCACTACTCCTGAGAATGACTTCCTTAAATGTCCTTTCCAGGACTTCTTTAATTCAGGAACAGGAAAGTGATCCTGACATTGTAGAGCCACTTAAAAAGGGTCTATGAAAGGATGAAACCAAAAACTCCCCTGTTTGTTATTTGAAAACAAATGTTGTTCTCATGATGAAATATCGACCACAAGAAGTATCCTCCAATGGTGTGTGGGAGTTTATTTACCAAATTGTTGCCCAAACTAAATACCGAAATAATAAGTTTGGCTCATACAAATCCAATGGCTCGACATTTGGGAGTTAGGAAACTACTCTTGTGTTCAGCGGTGCTTTTACTGGCCCAAGATATGACAGGATGTTGTTGACTTTTGTAAAATCTGTCACACATGCCAAATTGCAGGGAAACACAACCAGAATATTCCTCCTGCCTCCTTCAACCAATCACTACTTTTGAAGAGCCTTTTAGTAGAATTATTATTGATTGTGCTGTCCCATTGCTCAGCGCAAGATCTGGAAATAAATATCTACTTACCATCATGCATGCCTCTATGTGATGTTCAGAGGCCATACCTATGAGAAATATTAAAACCAAGGCCATTGTTAAGAGTTGATAAAACATTTTCGCAACTTTTCTGAAATTTCTCTCTGACTATGTGTCCACTATTAAAGAAAAATTGAACAGGACCAGAGGAATGGCCAATAAACATTTACAGAAAGTCAAAAGTCACACAAATAACTGGAATGCTAAAAAGGCGAGATTTCGCACTTTTAAATCTCGCGACAATGTGCTTGTGTTATTTCCTGTAAAAGGTAATGCTCTGCAAGCAACCTATTCAGTCTATATAAGGACTGAATAGGTTGCTTGCAGAGCATTACCTTTTACAGGAAATAACACAAGCACATTGTCGCGAGATTTAAAAGTGCGAAATCTCGCACAAGATCAGTGATACTGGTTATGTTGCTGAAACTTCTGATAGATTCAAAAATACTCAGCTCTGCCATGTAAATATGTTAAATCTACCGCCTGACCAAAGAGAGAATTCAGTTAATTTAATTTTAAAATATCAACATTTATTTCCCGATGTAACTTAGTAGGGCATCTGTTATTTTTCATGATGTTAGTGTAGGAGGGGCAAACCCATCAAGCAGCATCCATACAGATTAAACCCATTCAAAGCTAACATAATGCAAAAGGGAAATACACTGCATGCTGGGCAATGATCTCGTTGAACTTAGCAACAGGAACTAGATATCGCTTTGTATACATGTCATAAAGCCTGAAGGGAGTTACAGATTTTGTATGGAAGAGAGAACAGTGTCACCAAATGGACAATTACCCAGTTCCAAAAAATGATGACTGTATTGATACACGTGGCCTTGATAATCAACATTTGACACAATTTGACTCATTAAAGGGTAATTGGCAATTCCCTTTAACAGAAAGAGCAAAAGAAATATCTGCCTTTGTTACCTAGTTTGGGTTGCATCAATATAAAATAAAGCCTCTTGGTCTGAAAAATTCTCCAGCAACGTTCCACTACATGCTTAACAGAGAAGCTTGCCCCGATGATGTTATACACACAGATACAAATTGGACTGGTCATCTGAAGCATATTCAGGAATTTCTTGATAAAGTGACCCAAGCCAACTTAACTATTAACTTGGTGGAATCAGAATTTGGCAAAACAACTGTAAATTATACACTTGGAACTTAATTAAGCACCCCATGAAATGTTTCATGACAGTGAAGTTGCTGTTACTGATTATTATGTTTTAATGACTGCTATGTCTTGCAGTACATTTCATCTCCTGAAACATGATGTTTCTGGTTGATAACGTACCCCAAACACATCCACTCGTCCACGTGAAGCATGCTACCCACGAATGTCACAAAAAACACTATCATCCACATGCAATATCTTGTTATAAAACAAGAAGATTTGTCACTTCTTTTATCAGTAAAGGTTGACATGACACGGAGGAGACTTCAGAGGCACTAAGATGGCAAATCGCAAATCGATTGGAAGGCAACTTGGCTATAGAAATTCTGTCATCAGCAGACCTGTCCAAAAAATCAAAAAACAATGACGCTAAGGACCGACCAAGGCCTGAACAACCCCGAAAGACCTTTCCTCGGGAAGATCAGAGTCTGAACCTTTGCTCCAAGTGGCGTTTTGAAACGTCTTTGTCTCCCCAACATCGCTCCTATCACGACACATCGCCGTTTTTGGCGGCTATTTAGATTCAGAGGCCATCATTGCTATGCAATGAATTAATGAGGCATTCTGTTACGGTGTGTAATAACAGGTGTGCAACAGAACTGTCCGAAACCATCTCAAAGCGGTGAGTATGAGGCCAGAAGGGTCATCAAGTGTCCAGCTCTGTCCAATTAACATCAAAGGTGAGGTTTGGAGTGGTGTATGGCACGACAACATTGGAATCTCAAGGCATGGAGGAGAGACCATTGGTCAGACGAGAGTTTGTTCCTGCTTCACGTCATAGATGGTCGCATGAGAGTATGGAGGCATAGAAATACTGTTTAAGTGCCCATGAACATCTGATCTACTGTTCCTTATGGTGGAGGATGCCGCCCTCATGGTTGTAAACTTGATACGGTGACTTACGTGGGAATCTCAGTGGTCATCAGTACATCCGGGACATTCTCAATCCGGTTGTCATGCCTCATTTTGACAACCACCCGTTCGCTACTCGCCCCGTATTCATGGACGTAAATGCAAGGCCAAATCGTTCCCATGCTGTGAGAGCATTCCTTCAGAACAATGTTATCACAACACTACCTTGGCCAGCAATGAATCCCTTAGAACACATCTGGGAATTTCTTGGACGTCGTGTGCAAACAAGGGATCTGCCTGTACAGAATCTGGCCGATTTGGAAGCTGCATGGCAGCGGTTGCCCCTGGACTGTATCAGAAGGCTCACGAGTAGCATTAGGGGGAGATTTCAGGCTGTCATCCAGGCACGTGGTGGATACACTTGCTACTGACATCAGACACAGCTATTGTGTTCAGGAGATCAAAAGTTACATTTTTGTCGGTAATTACCGACATTCTTTCACCATTGGACTGTTCCAGCACCATACCTGTCGAGAGAACATTTTCTTCATCAACAGCATTAGTGACAGATTTGTGTAATTAGTGCCATTAAAATACTACATATTTTAGGCATTGCGTTGTCGTTCATTTGTCGTTAGAACACTCTTTTTGCAAACAATTTTGGCCAACTTAATGATAGCATGAAAGTAATGACAGTTTCTATTAACATCATTGCAA
The DNA here is from genome assembly GCA_031216915.1 of Pictodentalium vernedei. Lineage (NCBI taxonomy): Eukaryota > Metazoa > Mollusca > Scaphopoda > Dentaliida > Dentaliidae > Pictodentalium > Pictodentalium vernedei. Next base: position 378,908,608 of record CM062293.1, read on the forward strand.
AAAAGGGGTACTCAATTAAGTTCCAGGTGTATATTTAGGCCATGTTGTGGGTCAGGTGTAGGCGAGACCAACTAAGGGAAACGTAGAGGCCAGTATGAAGTTCTAAAAAAGAGCTCATGAGATTCTTAGGCATGGCTGGATACTACAGAACATTTTTACATATCTCAGATGTTGTATCTCCTTTGACTAATTTAAGGTTAGGTTTGTTTGGACTGAAGGGTGCCAGATATCTTTTGACAGAATAAAAGCGTTATTAGAAAATTACTCTATCCTTGCCAGTTCTGATTATGAAAAGCCCTTCAAATTATTTATAGATGCAAGTGACAAAGGAGCAGGTTGGTGTGTTGCCCAGGAAGAATTTCAAGGTATCACTCACCCTGTGTGTTATTTCTCCAGAAAATTTCTTAAGCATCAAAAGAATTACTCTGCAGTAGAAAAAAGAAACTTTTGCTTTAATTTTGGTATTAACCCATTTTGATGTATATCTAGCAACCTCTTGATTCCCAATTAAAGTTTATTACTAATCATAATCCCGTAAATTGTATCAATAAAATGAAAAACAAAAATCAAAGATGTGATGAGGCTTAGCCCTGCAAGAGTATAGTTTAGACATTAGGTATATTTCTGGAAGAGATAATGTTGTAGCAGATGCTCGTTCCAGGGTGTCATAATTTGGAATGATCTGATTGGTTTCCCTTCACTTCAATGTATATATGTATATCATAAAATTCTGTGGAGATTTCCATGTGTGTGTATTCTACACCAGTCAAAGTCTGCTACAATTAGTATAAAAAAGATTCAGTATCTTAAAACTTTTTCATTTAAGGGCGGGGGATGTTATAGTTCCTTATAATATCAGAACTGAAATGTCCTTAATTAATGATTATAAACAATTAATATTTTTTTTAATTAGAATAAGTAGACTCTGGCTTATCTGATCACTTATTTGTACTGAATGACCTTTAAATGTACCTATCAACATGTTTACAAATACTGTTAAACAGGATCTATTTCTAGCTAACTAATTGTTCATTCGGGTCACATTTGCTTACTTGAAAGTGTGCAGAACCACTTGAAAACTTAATGAGGTGACTTAATTCAGCCACTTTCTATTTAAAGACTATACAAGTCTCTGGCAACAGACATCTGACATTCTTTCATCTCACGCAACATTGAGAAGGGGCTGACTATTGTTTATACATTCAGTATTGGAGATTATTATAATAGGGCAGTGAATTATTCTAAATGGTAGCTGAGTTTAATATATGTTCTGTTGAATATTATTTTGTGATTTGGGCATCTTTTGTATTGAAAAAGAGTTTTCAAAATTTGGAGAGAATGTATTCTTGTTGTGTGAACCACCTTGTGAAAACCCAGGATTCATCTGGATAATTTCCAAACTATTCGAGGAGCAAATACTTGTTGGATACTTTATTGGAATTCACTGGAGACTGCTGAAATTTCGAGTGAACATTTCATTACAATGTTTTCCGCAGACACATTCTTGGACATAATAATACCAGCTGGAAAGTTTCTTCATCACTGGATTCTATTGGACTTTACTTTGGACTAACTGAAAAGTTTTTCAATTTTATTTTTCTGTAATCCTTACAGCAAAAAGGTTACGTGCCATTTTTTTTTCAAATTATTTTTTTATTAAATTTTAGAATAGTTGAATTGAAGTTATTGTTGGTGATTTTCAGATGTCTTTCGGTTTCCATTATTATTACACACCGTAACAGAATGCCTCATTAATTCATTGCATAGCAATGATGGCCTCTGAATCTAAATAGCCGCCAAAAAAGGCGATGTGTCGTGATAGGAGCGATCCCTGATCCGCTGTGTCACAAACCCCAGTTTCTCGGTCCGAGCTCAACAGACCCCAGAAATGTCCAGATCAGAACCCTTAGATGAACACTCGAGCTGTGAATTTATGCTGCTCTCTCGGCCAGTGGGGGGGGGGGGGAGCTTTTGCGCATTTATTTTTGAACCATTTCCATAAAATATGCGTGGCTCCCGTTGGAGAAGGTGTGCACAGGTTCACTAGAGTAAATGATAAAGGATTGTTTATTTTCTTCCCGCTCATTCTCATCTGATGTGACGTTTGCATTACCTATCAGAGTTGAGATCTGCATCAGTTCTGATTCCTCTATCCACGCAGGTTAGTGTTTCTGTGCCCATTTGCGTCCATTCCAGGCGTTTATGAATAGTATGTGAGAAGTGTCCATGCACTTGCAGGTCGGCATTCTGAAGCACAGAGGCAATTGCCCACATACTACCACGTCTGTGAGACTTGCGTGAGCTAGTCTTGAATTATATATGGAACAAAACATTATTCCAATGATACAATATGAGCTCTTATGGAATGTGTTCCACTCACTAAGCCCCGATGCGAGATAAAACATGTCATTGATGGAAAGAATCACATTCACAGACATGGTTAAATTGAAACATGGAGGACAAGGTGCAATTTCGTCGGGTCACTCGGGTGCAATTTAATAGGTTTTCGTGCCTAGCACCCAAGTACGTTTTGAAAGGGGTAAGTCCCGGCCTGTTGAGTCTCCTGTTTCAAGATCGAGTTCAACTGCTTCAAAATGCTTTCAAACCCCAAACAGATGAACATTCCGGCTGTTAAAATATGCTGTTACATTAGGTGTATAGGCACATCAGTACCATCTACTACTGTAACATCGTCCTCCAATGCTAATTCGAGTGCCCTGGCAACTATGGAGGACATATCCGCATCGTCAGAAGAGTTGTGAATTACATAGACATAGCCTTCAGCACGCTCTACGGATGACTCAGAAGTTCGAAGCAGTGATCTTTATTCCTCCCTTTGGAAAGGAAAGTCATTTGATTGCCGTGAACCTCCGCCATTTCAATCACATGTATACACACACGTTTCTTTACTAACTCCATTGCCGTGTTCATCTTTAATAGAAGGACCTTGCCCATAACAACTAACACAACACAGCTCTGTCCACATTTATTCCTGACACACCAAGCACACTCACTGGCAACATATTTGTTCGGTATTTTTTGCTAAAGTCAATTCATCTGTGTTATTGTATTCCGTCTCGATGACGAGATGAGATCGGCCAGATCAAACTCGACGACTGTGGCGTCTTGTTTGTTCTACGCGATCTCATCTCGTCGACTCGACGGTATACAACAACACAGATTATAGGTTCTCGCCCGATAGGACGAGCGTAGGACTATCCGCGAACATGGTGCTATGAAGAAACATTGTGGGTTGAATCCACGAAGGCATTTCATTACGTTTCCCTCACTAGGATTCAAACCTGCAACCTTTGGGCCCCAAGCGCAACGTGTTACACTCTCGGATACTGCATCTTCAAAGGTAGTTCTAGTTGTGCTATAAATAGAACTCTATATGTGTTGGGTGGTTGGGGTACAGTCGACGGAACACTCTGGTTCAGTTCGTTAGAGTAAAAGTATATGCATTTGTGCATCCAAGAGTAATGATGCACTGTGTGTTTATTTCTAACTGGGATGTGATTTTAGTTATTTGTAGGCTACTTGCAAATGGTTGTTTGCACACACACATACCCTCCACGGTATACAAATATGGAAACTTAACAATCTGAGCAGCCACTGAGGTCCAGTGAGCGAGATCTCACATCATAGTTATTTTTAAACTGCTTGTGATAACTGTTAGTGCATATTATAGTGTCACGTGATGCTGAGTGGACCTTCCTTGGGTGCGACTGGCAAGGATAGGCTTCGTAGAGGAATACATCGATTATTTCCGTTCCACGTTTTCTTTCTACTGATTTGCTCTGCCCCGATGATGGAGCCGATTGGTTCTGTTTGGCAATACGTGATCTTCTCGGTATTCCGGGAAAACCACATGCAATGCATGATTCAAACCTTTCTTTCAATGTTGAAGAACGAAAACATGCGTTTTATTTTAGGTATTACGAATTTGTGATTTTTTATTGGGGCTTTAACGACACTTTTGACAGGTGGGGGGTCATCTCATGTCGGGCAGTTTTACGAGTGGGGGAAGCCGGAGTACCTGGAGAGAACCACCGAGCTGCGGCAAGCAACTGTCAGGCGCGCCAACGTACTAACTCTGCACAGACAGGGTTGGCATTCGTTGAAGACATGTACACCATCGACGTGCAGTACGCCTTAGTACATAGCTCTACGTGCTCCCATATGAGTAATCGGAAGTTTTATGAATGAGGAAATGATTTCACTTTATGGTCAAAAGAAATCATAGCCACTATGCCGCGATGTCCCCATCTCTCTTTGTCAAAAATAACGAAAATATGTTTGTTGTATATTCAATTTGTGGTGCAGACCGTGCCGTGAAAAATGTGTACATCAACATATTCGGGCGTTTTTGCAGACATAAAAATGTGTTCGTTAACCCTTTCCTAAAGAAGACGATATCAAAATTTATTATTTTAAAAATCAGTTTTTAAAATTTTTCAAAAAATGTCAACAAAACCAAATCCTGTGACCCTTCATTGGAACGTGCTCTACGAGATCGTTCCCACGAGGGGTCACATGATATAGTTTTGTTGAATTTTTTTTAAAAATAATATTTTTTCAGCTGCTGTATTTGCATATTACGCGGGCGGATGTGGCCGATTCCTTGGGTAAAGGGTTAAAAGAAATTGTAAGGCGTCGTAAATTGAAAAGTATTGAGGATACAGTTTTTGTTGAGCATTGCCTATTTATAGCAACAAATTTATGCAACCTACCCCACCCCGCGCCTCCGCCAAGGTGGAGGAAGCTGTGACACTATTTCTGTTTATGGCCAATGAGTTTCTAGCAGTTATGTTGTACACGGAGGTCAGTACCTTCAACTGAGAGGCGGTGGAAGCCCAACGAAAGTGGAGAGCCACTATTGTCCAAGACGAACTGGAAGTTCCGTGACTCGGTCCAGAGGGATTTTTTTTAATGGCTCCACAGAGGTACCCTTTCATTGATGACACCATGTAGGGGTGTTAACTCTTAAGCCGCTGAGTAATTTTAATATACTTTTCATCAAATCTATTCATGGCTGCTGTGAAGCAGTCATAACTAGATTTGATGAAAAATTCATAAAAAATTGTCACAAGAAATTATTGGTTAAAAACCTATACAACTTACAAGAGACAAATTGGTTAAATATCATTAAATTTGACTTATTTTATTTCCAGGCCAGGGCAGGAATATCCGACAGCAGCTTGCAAGGATTTAAAACTTATAGATTTTTAGGAGACCATCATTATATATAATATACCGTATCCGCGGTGTAAGTTGTTTGAAGTAGAAGAGAATACAGTTACAGCCAAGAGTGAATCCATTGGCCAAATATAACTACACCTGTTTACATCCCCAGCTTATAAAACCAAAATATACAGACAAATTTGTATTTCCTCTAATTTTCAAACTTAATTGTCAATTACGTAGTATATCTGTGGAAAAGAAGAGGAGATACATACCTCATCTGTCCCCTCCCCACCCCATTTATCTCTCTTCCACTGTCTCTGCTTCAATGGAACGCTTTCTCACACAGCTCACTCAGATTCGAGTTTACCAAATGAATGCGTGTTTATTTTGTCCCGTAAATTAACACGATCATCATTATGATTTCGATTATTTCACCAATCATCTTCCCCGTGTATCATAAAATATTTAAACTACTCTCCTACATGTAACTCACCAAACGGAGATCATCTTTGCCATAGAGAACAGCGGATAAATTGTTTTCTCCCATAGCAGAATACACACACTCTTGACACAATAATCCTCCTCGTTAGCACAGTGAACTCGCACCTTTCCTTGACACTTGCCTTAGAAAAAAATACTAAGATGGATATATATATCTATAATTGTATAATATATACTCGAGCTGGATATATATATATATATATACAGAGTGTACGAAACTCACTGATAACATTCATGTATACTTTAGATATCCTTATATTTGTTTACAGATACTCAGATAAAACTAAAGATTAAATGTTGTATTAGCCTTTCGACATTCCTGAAAACTCGTATCATAACCCCTTCACTGTACCCGATTACCACATCTGCAAATAATTCTGTGCATCTTTTGCCACAAAGCCATAATGGATGATCCCTTACTGGAACGAGATCAACGAGCTGGTTCCAATGCGGGGTCATAAGCTATGTTTTTAAGAGAAAAGTGAAAATAATAATAAATTTTCAATGACAATATTTTGTGATTAGCGTTAGCAGGTAGACCACTACGGCAGCGTATTAGGGTCAGGACCTTTTCATTTAATAAACTGTTTATACAGATTAATAAACTGTTTTTAAAGATTAATAAACTGTATTTACAGATTAGTAAATTGTATTTACAGATTATTACGAGACTGTTTTTACAGATTATTACGAGATTGATTTTACAGATTAATAAACTGTTTTTACAGATTAGTAAACTGTATTTACAGATTATTAGGAGACTGTTTTTACAATTTATTAGAAGACTGTTTTTACAAATTAATTAGCCATTCGATTATTGGTTAGTAGTATAGCATGTACCCGATCGTGCGCTATTACCCGGACTTTTGGGGAAGCTGCTAGTGTTAAATTCACATAGGAACCGGACTTTTTGGGTTGCAACCTGACCAGATCCTGCACGTGATGTACGTACTGCATATATGGTATGCTATGATATGTGCAGTGATATATGTACACACAGGGCTATGGATATATAGTGTGGGGATATGATGGAAATTAATGGTGAAGGTGGGGTTTCTCGAGAAAAAAAGATTCCCGCGAAATGGTTGACGTTGTTATGGACGTCCTGACGTCATTATGCGCAGCATGACGTCAGAAAACGTTGACCGCTGTTGTTGTACCATTTACAATGTGATACGATAGCTTTCGAGTCAGGGTGTGTCGGGGTTCTCGTACTGGACTGATATCGTAGTATAGTAAGTGTGGTATACACCCCTTTTGGTATACTATTAGCCCTTGGCCTTTGTACTACTAATCAACCTTCATATTATCCTACGACTGGTATAGATAGCACGTAATGCTAGGTTAACCAGTATTGTCGGGTGGGGTAATGCATGGTCATCATCGCGTGCGGTACTGCGAAATAGTCCTTGGTTTGGATTTGCAGTATAGTATGAGCGTTATATATCATTGTAGATCCTATCTTAATCCTTGTTGTATCAGCCTGCCAATTGCTTTGTACTATCCTATGGCTGATAGGTAGTACGTAATGCTAGGTTAATCAGTATTGTGGGTTGGGGTAATGCATGGTCGTCGTCTCGTGCGGTATTGCGAAATAGTCCCTGGTGGTTTGGATTTGCAGTATAGTATGAGTGTTATAAATCCCATCTTAATCCTTGTTGTATCAACCTGCCGATTGCTTTGTACTGTCTTATGATTGTTATAGGGAGTATGTAATGCTGGGCCAGGCGGTATTATAGGGTGGGTGGTGGTAATGCATGGTCGCCTAGTGTGGCAGTATGGGGTGTACGCTCCTCACCCTAGGGGTCCCATGTTAGCCCTTCGTACTATTAATCCACCTAATGCTTCAAATTATCCTTTGACTGATATAGATAGCACGTATTGCTAGGACAAGCAGTATTGTGGGCAGGGCTAAGGCCTGGTAGTTTCGAACAGTAGCAGCACCATTATACACCTAGGACGGTGTGCTGACCCACAGATGGTACATGTATTGCGTAATGATAGGCCAAGCAGTATTGTTGAGTAGGGGTAATCCATTGCTGTCTAGTTAAGAAATATAGGATGTGTTGTTTATATCCCCGTTGGTTCAACTTTTCTCTTGGTACTAGAAATCGACCTAATGTTTCATGTTATCCTATGGCTGGTATAGGTGGAACGTAATGCTAGGAGAAGAGCTATTTGGGGCGGGCGTAATGCCTTCTTTAGTGCAGTAGAATAGTATGGGCGGTATATACCGACTCAGGCACCATCTTAACCATTGGAGCAACAATCCACCTGGGCTAGTGTGCTATCCCATATATGATATAGGTTGTATGAAATGTACTGCTATGTGGTGTATGCTTGGTTTCCAGCCTCCTAGCAGCGTATGTATGGTTCTTTGACATTCTAAGACTTGGCCTAGGGTAGAGGTAATATGTGGCAGTTAGAAAGCCTACAGTAGTGCTTCAAATCAGCAGTAATGGTAGAAGGGGAGAAGAAGATAATAGGATACAGTACTACAATATAAGCCAGACATAGGACGGAAGGCTGAAACCGATGGTAAGGCTACCTGTATAGTAGCTATATAGGGCCTTGGAATCCCACTTATGAAATGCCGCTTATAGAATACCAATTATGGAATCCCTACGGAATCCCTTTTTGAAAAAGTCTAGCCTTCGGCTCCACTTTTTCCCGAGCTGAAGATAAGAGTCGTTGTGGAGTCACTCGTTCGACCCATTACTCTATGGCTTATTTGCTCGATGGGATTTTAGTCGTTCGATCGATCGGAGATAGTTAGCAAGCCTGCAGTAGTGCTACACGTCAAATAGTAATTGTACAAGAAACTAATGGTACAAAGCTGCGAGGGTGGTAGAAGATTATGGTATTGGATGACTACGAACGAGGCAAGTTAATGAACAGAAAAGTTGAAGACAAGATGGAAACAGATGGCAAGGCTATCTGTTTAGGAACTGTGTTCGAGCTTCAGCGCGTAAAGGTTAAATGAGGTGATCGACTCTTCTCTGGGGTGGGTCTGAGGGGCATCAAAAACTCTTATTTTAGAAAGGTTTCGTGTGATACATCATTTTAACGGTCTCGATACGTGTAGTCCGAATATTTGGTATTTGTCCTCCCCGAGAGAGGGGGGGGGGGTGGGGTTTTAGAAAGGTTGGCATGTGATACATCATTTTAAAGGTCTTGACGCATGTAGTCCGAATATTTGGTATTTGCGTCTACCCGAGGGGGCTGAGGGGTGGGGACTCAAAACTTAAGTTTTAGAAAGGTTGTCGGGGGATACATCATTTTAAAGGTCTCGACTTGAAAATTTCGAATATAAAGTATCCGACCCTCTCCGATAGGGTGGGGCCGAGGGTGCGGCCTCAAAACTCAAGTTTTAGAAAAGTAGGCATGTGATACATCATTTTAGAATACTTCGAATGTGAAGTATCCAGCATTCCCGATTGGGTGAAGCCGAGGGGTGGGTTTCAAATGCGAACGACACACTCTTCAGCATGCGACAATATGTGAAACCGTGTACTTTTTGAGCTGTTTTTTAAGTGTTTCATCAAAGGATTTCATTGATTTGGAGGTGATGTCTCCTATGTGAAATAGTCCAAATTGACAGAAGATGCAAAAAAAAATGTATTTTTCTGTCTGTGTTTTCCGGTATCTCCTCGTCGGATGCGATTGGTTTGGTAGGGATCTCTCAGATGAGAAACATTTTCAACCGCATGATATCATGGTTTATTCCAATCAGTATGTTGCAGACGAATACAGCTTTATGTGGTATACTTGTTCGACGGGTGTGGGTCATTCGACAGATTCGAAGGAGATCTATAAAATGAGAGAGAGGGGAGATTTTCAACTGCATGGCATGCTGAAGTGTAGCTTGATACCACACTAAACGAGAGAGAATCCAAATGAAACGAGTGAAAGTATTATGATACATTAAAGTATTTGATGAACCTCTCGAGAAGGAAACCCAAAACACTAACACGACGTCTTCACGAATACATTTTGAGGTAGCAGCTCGTACCCTCCAAAAACAACAGAACACAACAAATTTACTCGTTGATCAGAAGCTCGACACCACTCGAAGAACTCATCAACGTTTTTGAAAGTAATATTTACGAGTCGATTAAAGAGGAATAATTTTTGACAAGAAAGATTCGAGAAGGTTTTGTGACACAATACAGATCTGACTACTTCCACGTTTCAATGGAGTGGAATAAGACAAACATTCAGCAAGTGATTCGTAAATGTACTGCGATAGAGAGATCCTACTGGTATCGCCTCGCCATTACGGAAGAATGAAATGTGGAAATCCTTTCGCAGAAGTGATTCATAAACACACTGTGATAGAGAGATCCAAGTGCTATCACCTCAACGTGTCAGGGGTTGAAATATGACAAAACTTTCGAACAAGTGATTCGTGAACATACTGGAATAGAGATACTACTGCTATCACCTCGACATTACGGAAGAATGAAATATGACAGTACTTTCCAGCAAGTGATTCGTGAACATACTGTGACAGAGTGATCCAACTGCTATCATCTCGACAATGCAGGGGAGTGGAATATGACAAAACTTTCGAGCAAGTGATTCGTGAACGTACTGAGATAGAGAGAGATCTTACAGCTATTACAACAATATTTAGCGAGAGTGAAACATGTAAAACTTTTGAGCAAACGTTTGAGCAAGTGATTCGTAAACATATTATGATAGAGACATCTCACCGCTATCGCCTCGACATTGCGGGGGAGTGGAATATGAATCAAGGAGTGTTGCCTGAATCCGTGTGTGAACGTATGTCTCACCGTGAGGACACCCCCCCCCCCCCCCCCCCCCCGTTTCACTTTTGATTTTGATGGGGTGGTCCTTACCCCGAAGGGGTCTGGGGCATTTCGTCAAAAGGCATGAATCAATTGTGGTTCACTGGAAACAAAAATTTTAATACATATACATATAAATAAATGTGGTAAATTGTGACTTACATGGAATCCAACGAATAAACGTTAATCACCCCTACCCACACAGTTTTTGAGTCACTTGCGGGCCCGCATTCTCTGTGTTCTCGCTGGTTTTCCTTCCTTCTCGTTGGTGCTTGTTCTTTGGTCGCCTCTTTACTTCACTCTTTCACTGCCGTCGCACGGCCACTAATTTATTGTCACTTTAACGGACGTTCTTACTCAACATGTGACGGAATGTCACTCTACGACTGCAGTCGCACGGCCGCTAACATGTTGTCACTTTAATATGTCGCCTTCCCTCTAACATGTCACGGAATGTCACTCTTACACTGCCGTCGCACGGCCAGTAGCTTTTTGTCTCTTTACTGGACGCTTTTCACTCAAGCAGTCGCCACCAATGGGGCTAAACTCTCCGTCGCGGCCAAGTCGGCGGCCATTTCGGAATGTAGGATCAGAAATAGGAAGTGCAAAGCACAGGGTACTATTAGTATTTAGGAAGATGACATATCTGTTGTAGAAGGCAAGATGTACTTAGGCAGAGTAGGCTTGCCTGTATGTACATTATTCCGAGATAAACATAGGCGCTCCTATTCTAAATATGAGCTCTGTGACTCGCCTACATCACAACGTGTCTGTACTTTCGCACCGATGCGGCACCTCCTCTAACCTATAGCACGGGACATCCCCATCTAATCTCAATGACCCACAGCCTTACACACCTTCAGATTGGAATGGCTAGAATGAATTTCTCGAGAAATATCCCGATCGATTTTTATTTCGATAGCCAGAACATTAATTTTCATTTTAATTGCTTCTCTTGAACTTGGCCGCTTAGATCTATCTTAATTTAATATTCGCTTTTAAGTTCCTTTAAGTCTTGCATTTTGGTATATCCTGACATTCGTGACGGACCAGATGCATAATGTGGGTGTGTGTCTAGAACATTTGCGATGTACTGTATTTACAATAATACCTATTAACTGGTCATAATTACACAGATAACGACTGCAGAATGACACTGGATTTACTACCTTTGATGTTTTATCCAGCCTCACATGTGGCGTTCAATAAATGCGTCATAATGGACATTGAATTGCATGCCTCATTATCAGCGCATGAGTTACTGCTGGTCTGTTTAAGTGACAAATCGGTTTTCGGGGTCCGCCATTTCCTTATCCTTATGCTTTATATTTAGCCCAGTGAGAATGATTATCGAAAATGTATACACTTTTAAACAACAAAATCGAAAATTCAAGCTATCACCTTGACATATATACCCCTGTAGGTCCCTTTGTTAGTGCTTGGTACTATTAATCAACCGATTGGTTTGTTTTATTATATGGCTCATTTGCTCGATGGGATTTGAGTCGTTCGAGCAAAATGTGCGAGTCACTCGGTCGATAGCTTATTTGCTTTGGGAATGATATATGTTTTTGTTATACTCAAGGGAGACAACTTTGTATGAATAATTATAAATTACGGGAAATGAAGCAATATCATTGGCTAATCAGCTTCCATAATGTGAACTGATTGGATGATCTGGATAAATGAAACAAGAACAAGTACTTGGAATAGGGTAGGAAGAATTAGGATTACGTACCACCTTACTAGTGATAGGATGATACCAAATATTCGGTAGGTTAATTCTATCAACGGTTGAGATGGGCCTACAGGGGCATATACCAACCATACTCTGCTGCCCTTTTGTACTACCAGGCATTAACCGCATCCCACAATACTGCTTGATAATATGAAGCATCTGGCGAATTAGTAGTACCAAGGACTAAAAAGAGACCTACAGGGGTATATACAGTCTATGCTATACTACCTTTATAAGCTACCAAGCATTACCCCAACCCCATAATACCACTTGACCCACTATAACGTACTACCTATACCAGCCATATAATAAAATAAACCAGTCGGTTGGTTAATAGTACCAAGCACTAACAGGGAGTCTACAGGGTTATACACCGCCCATTCTATACTACCGTTCTAAACTATCAGGCATTACCTGTACCATCAATACCGCTTGGCCTAGAATTACATAATACATATACCAGTCATAGGATAACACCAAACATTAGGTGGATAATAGTACTAAGAGTTAACATTCGCCCTGTAGTGGTACAACGCGTACATCCTATACTAGTATACTCGGCGACCATGCATTACACCCACCAACCCACCCACCCCAAAATTATGTCTGTCACCGCATTACATACTACCTAACCCAGTCATGAGATGACACAAAGCATTAAGTCGATTTGTAGTACCAATGGCTTTCGGGGAGGGGCGGGGGAGGGGCACAGAGGTATATATCGCCCATACTCTACTGCCGTTCTATAATGGTAATGGTATACCAACATTGATATATACCGCCACTACCATATCACAAATCCCGCCCATACGAGAAACCCGACACCTCCTAAACCGAATAACATTATGCCAGATTGTATAGTGGACAACAACAGCGGTCAACATCTCTGTGACGTTGCGTGCGCATCATCCCGTCACGACGTCAAAAGCAACGTCAACCGTTTCGCGAAAAACAACTTTCAAGAAAACCCAACTTTCCCATCATCTTCCCTCCACTTACCCATAATATATACTTAAGCCCCATGTGTACGTATATCACTATTCACACCACAATATACTACATATGCTGTAGGTACACTATTTGCCGGAGCTAGCTGGATGGAACCAACGTTTTCCTCAGGAAGAAATGCTCCGGCAAAAGTCCGGTTCCTATGGAAATTTAACATGAGCTGCTCCAGCAAAAGTTCGGGTTCGGGCATATGCTATAGTACTCACTTGCATACCAAATATGACACCATTTTGCCTAATTGTTGTCGCCTAAAAACAAACACATTTGCGAAAAATATCAAGTCTATAATAGGACATAACTCTGATAAGACTATGGCAAATAACGGGAACGTGACACACCGTCGAGCCGAGGCAGGTTAACGGTAAGATACACTCGCATACTGAATGCCACGCAGCATGCCACGTAGTTGGAAATCTCCTCTTTCTCATTTGATAGATCTTCAAATCTGTCGAATCAATCACATCCGTTGAACAGGCACACTACCTTAAGCTGTTTTTCGTCTGTCACAGACTGATTGGAATAAACTAAGATATCGTACGGTTGAAAAATATATGTTTTTTTGCAACTTCAGTCAGTTTGGACTATTTCACATACGAGACATCACCGCCAATTCAATGAAATCCTTTGATAAAACACTAAAAAGTACACGTTTTCACACATTGTCACATGCTGGAGAGTGTGTCATTCGCATCGCCTAAGGTTTGACGACCTTGTCCCTCCACACCCACACGAGGAGGGACGGATACTTCATATTTGAAATATTCGACTCAAGATCTTTAAAATGAATTGTGACATGACTACCTTTCTAAAACGTGTTTTAATTTCCCTCAGCCCCACCCCTCGGGAAGGGTCGGATACTTCATATTCGATATATTTAAGTCAAGATCTTTAAAATGATATATGACACGAATACCTTTCTAAAACTTTAATTTGTTATGCCCCTCAGCCCCCACCCCATCAGAGAGGGTTGGACACTTCATATTCGGAATATTCAAGTCGAGATCTCTAAAATGATGTATCACACGAGTCACATGACTACCTTTCTAGAAGTTGGGTTTTGAGGCCCCATCGCTCAGCAGCACCCCTTCGGGGAGAGTCGGATACTTCATATTCGAAATATTCAAGTCGAGACCTTTAAAATGATATATCACCCGACATCCTTTCTAAAGTTTGGGGTTTGAGGTCCCAACCCTCGGTCCCACTCCCTTGAAGAGACACAAAAACCTAATATTCGGGCTAAAATGATGTATCACATGACAACAAACCCTTTTAAAACTTGAATTTTTATGCCACTCAGCCTCACCCCTCGGGACCTGGCAAATACCCAATAATCGGATTACACGCGACGAGACCTTTAAAATGATGTATCACACGACAACCTTTCTAAAACATGAGTTTTTGGTGCTCATCAGACCCACCTCCGAGACGAGTCGATCACCTCACAGTTCCTACACAGATAGCCTTGCCATCTGTTTACATGTTGTCTTCAACTTTCTGTCCTATAACATCGTTCGTAGTCAACCAATACTATAACCTCTAACACCCTCGAAGCTTTGTACCATTAGTTCCTTGTACTATTACTATTTGACTTGTAGCACTACTGCAGGCTTGCTAACTATCTCCGATTGATCAAACGACTAGAATCCCATCGAGCAAATAAGCCATAGAGTAAGTGGTTGAACGAGTGCTCCTTCGGCTCCACTTTCTGCCAGATGAGGATTGGCAGTCCACACTGAGACATTTCGATATACCATCAGTCCAGTCTTCATTTGATCGCTCAGATGCAAGAAAACGGGGTTCTGTCAGCCTATTAAAAACCAAAAGGTTCATCCATATGGTCCAAGCAGATGGAATTTCACGTTTAACGTCACGTGTCATAAATCAATATTACAAAAGTGCAAGAATGTCAAGTTGATGTTTTAAAATAGCATTAATTTAACCAGTCAGAAAGTGGTCTTTCTGACATTGACCAATCAAATCAGCTGAAGGTGTTATGAAGCATAAATTAATACTGATTGAAAATATGAAATGGTAAAAAGCCGAGAAAACGCAGAAGTCATATGATAAATATCCTCCAAGTAACCAGCAATAATTAAATAATACACCCGAATTCATCAAATCGTCGAACCCGGAACGGACGTGACAACCGTTTCTTATTTCCAGTTCCTTATTCGGTATTCGTTATCAACTGATTTTATCGGTTGATAACGAATGTCGAATAAGCAACTTGAAATAAGTAACGACTGTCAAGCCCCAAATTCGGAGGCGGTCTATTGCTTACTATATATTCCTATTCTCCTGATGTATTCCCGTTTCGAAACAGAAGTGCACGAAATTTATCAATTACACATTAAACTATTTTTCCCATTTTCATTTAAAATCAGAACAGGATTAAACCGATATCCTGCTTCCTCAAAGGGCTCCCATCTGTCCAACACATATGAACTATACCTAATAAGGTATACATTTCCAGTCCGTTTGTATATATAAAACAATCGTGTGTTACACTACCTCCATCCAGAGGTGGCGGAAGCACGATTAAGGTGAAGAGACATCAAAGCCATCATGGTTCGGCCCAGTGGGAGAAATGTTATAATCATATATTGGTGAATGTACCGTGAAACACTATAGTCTTTCGTTTAGATCAGCCCACCGCAGTGTGGTCACTGCCCTATCTATTTCTTCTATTTCCATGACCTTCCAACCCGAAGGCTAGTATCTCATCTGTGTCATGTGAAAACCTGCTTAAAATCCAGTCACCTGTCTCTTGAACCAGACAGTGTAAACAAATCTAGAAATGTTTACAAAAACACAGGCGATTGCATGGGGCTTTGCTGAATGTGTGCTGTGAGGTCATTGTATTTTGTAAGCATGTTAAATAGAGAGTAATCGCTTGACTGGACTGGTTACGTGAAATAATTCGTGAAAGGTTAGGGAAGTTGTACAGACACGAGTGCACGAATGCGCACGAGTGTTTTACAATATAGTCCCTCGCCTCGAATGAATTATTTCACGTAAGCAGTCCAGTCAAACGATTACTCTGTTTATTACTTTTCATTACATATAGACCCAACACAGCACCGCTGGCAGGTATTGACACATTTACTGATACTGTAACCAAAGTATTGGAAATAGTGAATTCCGAGCACAAGAAATGTTACTTGATGGCGGATTTCAACATTGATTTTTTAAACTATGGGAAGCATCTAAAGACAAATGTATTTGTTGACAGCTTATTTGGTGATGGATTCATGTCTGTGATAACCAAACCTACACGTTAACAGAGTACTCGGCCACCCTCATTGATCATATTATAACCAATCGAATTGAAAAAATATTATCACTCCGGTATCATAATTACTGATATATCTGACCATTTTGCCACATTTTACATTCTTGAAGAGGCCCTTCGGCATTCTCCTCGAACCAAACAACAGAAAAGAAGTTTCAAGAGGGAAAACATTTCAATATTCAAAGGTATACTGCAACAAAGTGATTTTACTAGTGTTGTAAATTGCAACTGTCCCAACACTGCGTACGACAATTTCCCGAGTATCTATCTGAATGCGTTTGAAATAGCATTTCCAATAAAATCATACACCACACCAAAGAAATTTATAAAACGCGAACCATGGCTGACCGCTGACCATCTCTAATCATCGATTAATAAAAATAGTCTGTATGTTAACGAACTTAAAACTCCCAATGCAATGATATTTCTAGACACCTTTTAAAGCTGACAGTGAATGAAATTGCCACACCTCTTACGCATATTTTGAACCATTCTCTAATGCAAGGCATGGTCCCCGACAAAATGAAACTAGCTAAAGTCATACCAATCTACAAATGTGGCAACGGGCAAGAGTTTGGCAACTATAGACCAATTAGAATTCTATCCGCTTTCTCAAAAATACTACAAAAGATCATGTGTACCAGACTAACAAGTTTTTAAACCGTTTAGATATTTTTTACAAACATCAGTATGGTTTTCGTAAAAAACACTCAACCTTACATCCAATTTTGCATCTACTCCAGTATGTGGCTGAAAATAATGACAAAGTGACAAAGGGCTCTACTTTATCAGTATTTATTGACTTCTCGAAAGCATTTGACACTATACGCCATGATATATTATTAAAAAAATTGGAATACTAAGGAATTAGAGGGGTTGCTCACTCTTGGTTTGAAAGATATCTCACTGGGAGATGCCAATACGTGGAATACAATAGCTAATTTTCAGAACTAAAGACCATTGTGTGCGGTGTTCCACAAGGTTCTGTTTTAGGACCTCTACTTTTTCTTACATATGTGAATGACTTGAGCACCTCAACATCTTAAGACTTGCTTTCTTTTGCTGACGACACCGCGGTTTATACGTCAGGTCACGATGAACACATTCTGGAACAAACAATGAATAACGAATTATCGAATGTGTGTGACTGGTGCCAATGCAACAAACTTGCCATAAATGCCAACAAAAGCAAAGCTTTTCTTCTCCACCCACAAAACAGTGGCGGCGCTATGGGGGGTGGGGGTGGGCATGGGGGCATTTGCCCCCCCAAACGAAGGCTCCCCCCCAGATGCCCCCCACCCCAACCATCTCGCATGCATTTCCATCCACCCTCACACACAAACACATTCAGTCACTCTCTCTAACACACACACACACACCCCTCTCTTTTTTTATTCCCAATAATTTCCCATACACACTTGCTGATGAACACATCCAGGCAGTAGAGATTTAAAGACTGGGATGCAGATACTTATAAGTTATAATTAAGTTATGAGCCAACAAAGGCATGTCTTTCCATATCCCTTGTCTAAAAAAATTCATGGGTTTCGCATTATGACAGACGGGCATTATCTCCCTTGCACTGTTCAATTATTTGAAGTCTCTCTCTCTCTCTCTCTCTCTCTCTCTCTCTCTCTCTCTCTCTCTCTCTCTCTCTCTCTCTCTCTCTCTCTCTCTCACGCACAGACCCACCAGACGCGGATCCAGGATTTTTTGAAAGGAGGACCGCTAATTACCATTACATTTAGTCGAAACTTGGACCCAAAGTTCGTAATATAATTTTTTGGTTTGGTACGTCCACAGGACGTACCAAAGCAAAAAAGTATATTACGGACTTTGGGTCCAAGTTTGGACAACCTCATAACAAAGTAATGATATGATCCTTTACGTATTTGCCCCCCTTCATGGGAGTCTGCCCCCCTAGTTGCCCCCCCCCCCCCCCCCCTCAAAAAAAAAAAAAAATTTCTGGCGCCGCCACTGCCACAAAATAATGAAAATAAATTTCCAAATTTAAAAGTAAAGATCTATAGTACTGAACTATCAAGAATTGGTAATGTCAGGCAGGAGAACTTCGTTAAATTTCTAGGAGTATACATAGACGAAAATCTCATATTTAAATACCACGTAGAAATGGATTGCTCTAAAATTGCAAATGCCACATATTGCATTGGCAAAGTTAAGCATATGCCTCCTTTTGATGCCTTAAAAAGTCTCAACTATACTCTTGTGCACAGTCACCTACTTTATGCTGTGCCCGTATGGGGTGTCCCATCAGCTGAAAAAATAAATCAATTACAAAAACGAGCAATCCGTATAATAAACAATAAAAAGTATAACAGTCACACGGACCCACTATTTAAAGAAAACAAAATTCTTAAATTTACAGATATTTATAAACTGCCTGTAAATGAGTTTATGTTTGATTGGCATGTTCAAAATCTTCCAGGTTCGTTTAACATCTTTTTTGCTTATACACCATCAGCTAACATGTTGACCAGGCAAGCAGAAGCAGGTCGGCTTCAAGTCGGCAAGCCAAGAACAAAATTTTCGGCTGAGCTTCCGAAGCATAATTTCCCCAAATCTGGAATGAAACCACAGGGAACTTCCAAACAACAACAACGCGAAAATGTTTTATCAAATCCATCAGAGATTCGATATTCAACGAATATAAGAATTCTGTTTCTTGCAGGTACAGTAGATACCCTGACTGCCACGAACAATAAACCCAGAGTATATATCCGATATATAGATGTGTGTATGTATGTAAACGTATGTATGTACATATATATATATGTATGTATGGACATGGGTTGTTACTTTTTTCACCGTTTAAAGAGTGCATCAGTATACATAAATATATATGCAAGATACTTATATGTCTTTGCCTGATACTCCTCGTGTCTCATCCCAAATTATTGGCCTTGGGAAAAGTTTTTAGTCACGCTTTTTCTTAAGACCGAAAATAATATTAAACTTATACCAAGGCCAATATTCTAAACATCTCAAGTTGATTCTACCCGAAGATATGACTAAAATACACGTCGGCCTACGTCTACCCGTTTAACCCTTCTCAAAGTATTTTTCTGATATCCTGGGCGATGACAGGAAGACAGCCATACCGGCTATGCCATTGCCTAAGAATGCACTTAATATATTTGTATTATGTAAAAGAAAAATCACTTTTGTATTACTGTTTAACTTTGTGTATTGTTAAATAAATTTTTCAATCAATCAATCAATCATTATTAACGATAATTATATTATTTAACCCTTTACCTAACGAAACGACCAAAACCGGCCTGCGCTATTCTCAAAACTCGCCAATTAATTTTCATTATTTTTTCATTCTTTTGTCTCTAAAACATAGGTTATGACCCCTCATTGGAACGAGCTCAACGAGCTCGTTCCAATGAGGGGTCATAACCTATGTTTTTGAGAAAAAAATGAAAATAATAGTTATTCAAGAATTCTTTTTACAAGTTTCTTCTGCTGTTCATGTTAGGTAAAGGGTTAAAAAACAAATATCAATGAAGTCCCCAGTACAGTTACGGAAAAACGTCTTCGTTTGCGCGCACGGATGCATGACACAATTGTTGATTGCATAATTCACTTGTGAAGTTATCGTTTATAATCAAACCCGGAAATCTCAGTAAATCAATAAAGTAATAAAGTTTAGTAATTATCTTTTTTCAGTTTATCAGTTCAGTTTTGAATTGATTCTATAAGCACGATCAGATTGATGTTTTCTTTACAATTTGAATACAAAGAATTTTAAAGTTACTTTCTGTTACATTTTATTTTCCTATTGTGGAAACGTTTTTTTAGCAATAGGATTTGACTTTCTGACCTTATCAAGCTCTGTTCGGCGATCTCATTTTGTCATTTGCAATACTATTGGATCACGTCTACTGAATTTCAAACCAAAAGACTTTGCCAGTAATAATGTAGTTCTACCAGTCGCAAATGTTGCTGAGTGAACTGCGGAATATCATAAACCAGTGAAGTTTGCTTTTGGGGCATACCTGAAAATCCTGTCATGTGAGATTTCATGTTTGTTCATGTCCAAACGGCGTGACACATTTGAAGTTTGTTTCTGTTCAGACACGTGTCACTTATATGTTTCCTTGTCTTTATTGCAGAGGTCCAAATGTTGGCCATAAGGCACACATTTTGGATGTTTGTTGGCAGATGAGCAAGACAGGCAAGAGACTGTTTTCGACAATTTTTGTGATTATAACTAAAACAGGGTTGAATGTTTTGTATTGCTGCATTAGTGCTATCCAAATATACTTGTTCAGATGAAAACGTGTTGTGTGTGCGAGTGATTTCTAAAAAAACATCTTCTCCTTGTACTGGCTGCTAATTTCCACTTGAAAAGGTTTTTTGTTAGTACTTGGCTTTTCGGTGTTATATTTTTCACATTTTTTTTTTGCACTGTTCGCATAAAATGCACAAAACATGTGTACTGTTTTATGGAACTGCCAATATGCACCGAATGTTCTTTAACAGTTTTTTGGAAGCTGTGAGCTTGCATCACAGGTTACAGAGTGAATGCTGAGTATAATTGAGGAATCAATTTTGTTGAGATGATTTTTGGACAGTTTCGATTCATTTGATGCAATAGAGTCTTTATTACTGAATGTCGTTTGGCAAATCGTTAAGGCCCGAATAAAGCAGTGACTGCGATGGAGGCTTAATATTGAGGCATGATATGATAAATGACAGATCAGAAAGGCCTGCTTTGGTCTTTACTACTGAGAGTGCAAGCCCTCATTTATGCTCCCGTGTGCAGGGCCCTTCCATTCTTTCTGGACTTTGTGAACGAACAGTACTCTTACTTGACCTTGAATGGAGGAACAGTTTTTGTAACTGACCAACACACGAATGCAAAGGCCTTGCCTTCTATTAATTGATATGCTTGGTAATGGATTTTTACGCCTGGAACACTTATTTGATTTCATGAAGAATCTCGGAGTGTCATTGAATTTACTTAAATTTATGATAATAGTTTAATCTTTATCAGAGATGTGTGAGTAAAACACTCCTCAGTGAAATGTGATTTTCTCCCTTTACGGGTCGCAAACAGGAAGGTACTGAGCCCATATTGTTACTGGTTAAGAGTTTTGCATCATGATATGTGGTGAACATTGATATGTAAATCTGTTGTCTGAAGAAGACGCGCCGGCAAAATCTGTATTAGGTGACTGAGCATAGGTATCAATATCTATAGATACTTTTCGTAGATATCCCCTTCCCATGCCCTGCTAAAATGTTTGAGTGGATTTTTCTTTTCCTCCCTTCTCCATTTTTGGGCCTTCAAAACAACAAAACGGCCCTCGTTTGTGTTTACAATTAAAAAATATTCAGTTAGTATTTAACAGAAAATATTTATTTATTTATTTATTGGTGTTTAAGGTCACATATTTATGCACAATGGCTAATCATGACCGCGACAGTTTTACGGGTGGAGGAAGCTGGAGTACCCGGAGAGAACCACCGAGCAACGGCGAGCAACTGTCAGCTCCCCAACATACGAACTCCACACAAGCAGGGTTAGCATTGGTTGAAGACAAGTGCACCATCGACGTGCAGTACGCCTTAGTACACAACGCCACCGTGCCCCCACGCGGGCAATGGAGATGAAGTGTCTTGTCCAAAGACACAACGCGGTTGCCGCAGGTGGGATTCGAACCGAGGACCTCTCGGCTTGCAGCCTGCACCTCTACCTACTGAGCCACCGCGCTCCCCACCTCAATTGAAATGCATACAAAATGATGCACAAAATCCTGAAAACACCATTGTGTGAGTTAAAAAGAACAAACTCTAGCTCTTCATACATTACAAATAGAGAGAAATGTTTTTTTGTTCATTCAGCTGCAAATGCTCTCCAGATTCAAAAGCAGAAGACATTTTCAATGGGAGATCACTCTTGTTCACATTTAAGGTTCCGCTCCATGGTTTCGTGCTTTTGCACAGGCGGAATTTTGAAATAAAAGGCCGGTGCCGTCTCGTCTACAAATTTCCCGTTTTGCCGAGCCTCTGGTGAGGCAAAACGGAATTTTCGAAGTCCTGTTTCATAAATATCGTGTGACCAAAACACTTATTCCATATCCTCTACACACTATTATCTTTCTCCAGGTCCATATTAACAAATCCATACGGAACACGTGTTCCATACTGGTTTCCGCTGACAGACCATTTTTCCACCTGACGTTATGGATCCATCAAAAGAACTACACTCCACCCATTTTAATTATCGGCCAATCGAAACCTCACTTTCTGACCCGGATCAAACTAAGAAGCTACTTTGACATCCGATAAATCGAACGCTTCGGCCAATAAATACCAAAGAGTTTTAAAGTTAGACATTTTCTCTGTGTGATATTTGAGTTTTTAAATTATTTATTTATTTATTTAATTATTTATTTACTGGGGTTTAACGACATTTTCGACAGCCAGGGTCACCTCGTTTCGGATAAATTAGTAGATGCCATGTCACAGATGCGTGTAATAAACAAAATGCCACGATGTGCGAATGCATTCATTAATACGACACTCATGCCGTCACGTTATCCTTCTGCGCTGGCACTCGAGACGAACGCATTCACATATCGTGACATTCTGTATATTTCCATAATGAGCTTTTTGGTGGTGATTATGTGTTAAACCCATTTCTAGCATATGCTTTTGAATTAGTGTTGCATGGATCACTGATTTTTTTTTTCACTGAGTTGTACCTGTAATAAAATATTCAGTCCAAGTACACATCTGACGTTTGGACCTATCCTGATGACGCTATTAATAAAAATTGGCTTTCGAATTTTTTGGTTTAAATTTTATCCTTAAAGACATAGCTTATGCCACCTAGTAAGAAAAGGGACTTGGCTTTATTTTCTACCGATGTCATAGGTGTTTTATCAGAAATTACTTGCACATTAATCGGACTTTTCAAGCCCACCTATTCATTCTATGGGAGATAACTTTTCACAAGTCAGTTTTCATGACGATATAAGTCGGGAGAGGGGGGGGGGTAACCTCTTATTTAATGAGCAGCTACCGTACTCCAAATTGGTCACATGCTGAGCCTTCAACAACTCTATTCGGCTACATCAGACCTCCATCTTTATGACGGACTGTGTGCAGGACATACGTCCTAGTACCAAATCCAGTATGGTTGGAACGGCGCGTCTATTTACCCAATACTCCACAATACAACCCACACTACTACCCAAATCTACACTCTAAAAATCATTTGGGTTAAAAAGTAACCAAATCAACTGGGCTTAGTAAATATGAACCCAGTTGGGTTCATATTCGGTTCATATTCACTCAACCCGATTGATTTGGGTTTATTTTTAACCCAACTGGTTTTAGAGTGTTCCCAATACTTACTCAATACATACACAATACTTATCCAACACTACCTCACACAACCCAGTACTCATCAAATGGTATAAATGCTTTCACAAGCAGTACCTATCAAATACTACCCCATATTGCACAATCCTTCCCATTATTTTCCCAAAACTTACCCTATGCTATTTCAGTGTTCTGTGGAACCACTTTTGTTTTCCTTTGATGCAAAAGTTCTTCTCTTTACAGAATCGTGTTCATTTTTTTCAAACAAGTATCTCTTTCCGCGAGGAACACGATGGGAGAAAAACAAACAGAGAAAAAGAAACAAAACAAAAATGACACACTAGATATGATTTGAGATGGCGGAATAAATTCTAGAGACGTCATTCAATGAGAAATGGTCTTCGTCGTTTCGCCCATAAGGTCGAGCCTGTGGAACATTTTGCAGTTACTGGAAAGGTTAGCACCCAATGGTGATTTCGTCCAGACACGGAACCATTATTGAATAGTGATGGGTAGTGTGGGGTAGTACTGGATAGTATTGTTTAGAATTGGGTAGTATTGGGAAAGTATTGGGTAGTATGGGATAGTATTGGGTAGTATTGGGTAAATTAGACGCGACAAATAGAAATTACACTATACGGTTAGCAGCAATACCCTATAAAGATATCCGAGACGCCTATCCCCAGACTAAAATGTTCCGATTGGAAAATGTATTAGTGGTTGTTAGAAATCTGTCTGTTGTTTTCGTTTATTAAAAATAACAAAAAGGAAACTTGGCTTCATTTATTACTGATGTCATAGGACATGGGTGTTTTCTCAACGATTACTTGTTTCTTAATTGAACCTTCCTCGCGAGTCTAAAAATTTCTTACGGGATAACTTTATCGAAAGTCGATTTTCATTACAATATAAGTCAGAGATGTTCCTCTGAATATTAACTCTTTGAACCCCATTGGCCGCTTTTCCGGCCCAGGAGCATGATAGGGCATAACTCCATTCAGTCGGATGGCTGCTGAGTGAATGTGTGGGGTAGACCAATTAATATTTTCAACGTGCAGCCTCACGGCTGCACATTGAAAATATTAATTGGTCTACCCCCAAATAATGAATGATGACTCTTCCATTTGCTGTCATTGAACTAACATGGAAGATACCACCAGAGTTCGAAGGGTTAACGCGTCTTTATATTAGAAGTAATACAGTAACATTTTAGATATGTTCAAAATCATAACAGTTTCTGATCCAATTATGTTCCAAATATCAATGCTGATGTAGGGGGTATAATTAGAGCTAATAGACTCTGATGAGAAAATGGATATCATCGCAAACGTCAGCAAACCATCAAGAGTTAACATTATAAATCAGCAATCCGGCCAAATACTGTCAGACAACACACGATTCTGCCATGTTTATTCAATTCGCAGTTCTGTCACTGGTACTTCCAATGGTTGCCACAGGCCAATTCGAGCCAATACGACGTGAAAGTCCACCTGTCGATCCGAATAACATGAAATTGCAGGACTGCATTCAAAAGGGCGTGTCATATAAGCCTGGAGAGAAGTACCAGAAAACGCCCTGCGAAAAGTGTGAGTGTAGTGGATGGGGTGTTGACTTCTGTAAGTCCCTGAGGTGTGGAATTCCCACATGTCCCGACAACGAGTATCACACTGTTGAAGGAGAATGTTGTCCATCTTGTGTAAAAGGTGAGTACAAAGGCGTTGGACGCCATCCGTTGGATCCAGTCCTAATATATTTTTATATGTGCACTTTGTTGCTGACTTCTGCTTGTTAACCCTTTACCCAACGCAACGTCCAAAACCGGCCAGCGCTATTCGCAAAAATCGCCAATTAATTTTCATTATTTTTTCATCTTTTGCCTCAAAAACATAGCTTTATGACCCCTCGTTGGAACGAGCTCGAGTTTCTTTTTTATATAGTTCATACGTGTCTTGTATAATGTGCATTGTCCATATTCGTAGGATGAGGCAATGTATCTAGCAGTTTGTCGTGGAAAATTTCTCACTATGAGAAGAAACGTCGATGGTACACTTGCCTTCAGACAATGCTAACCCTGCTTGTGCGGAGTTGAGGAGTCTTACATTACTTGTCGGTGGTTCTCTCAGAGTTCTCCGGCTTCCACCACCGGTACAAACTGCCCAACGCGAGATTACCATGGCTGTCGAAAGTTTCGTTAAACCCTAATAAATAAATAACCCAACTGAGTGTAAGATGTGGCTGGAAGGATTGGTCAATTTTGTCGAACAAAGGCACTTTGACCGTGAATTTGGATAACCCGTCCTTAAAATTTGAGCACATCTACCTAAAAGCCATCTCTTTTTCTATGAGTGTAATATTTGTAGTTAGGTTGTAGTCATGCAGTGAAGAATGCCATTTCTGTGTCGGCCATAAAATTTAATGACTTTATTACTGTTTGTGCATAAAAATCAATACTTTCATTCTTACAACTTTATTATTCAGTGTCGGTTATCCAATTTTCACAAAGTTTAGATTTTGTCATTACATCCCTCCCTAAAAAGAAATACGAAAAGTCGAGAGCTTTGAATCTGTGATGCAATTTTTGTTTATGATTTTTATGCGGTCATTGTTTCGCTGTATTTTGTTTACGAAACCTGAACCCGTTGGTGTACACTTTGAAATCAATCGGGATAAATATGAACCCAAACCAACAGGGTTGAGTGAATATGAACCCAATTGGGTTCATATTCACTCAACCCAATTGTTTTGGGTTAATTTTTGACTCAGCTGAATTCAGAGTGTAAGTGTGTCACGATCCGATATAATGGCATTAGGCAGCCAACTTGTGTTTCCAAGACAAAACTTGCACACACGGAGAAGGAAACCTATGCTATGCTATCACTCTAGATGGCAAAATACTAATTTGTAATTACAAGATATTAACTCAAAATTGCAAGATCCTAAACTGTTAATTCAAGTTAGTTAAAATATCATTACAACTTTGTAAACTATCATCATAAGTTAGTAGACTGCAATTATAATATAGTTCCTTTTAATTAGGAGCGAACTGAATTGAAACTACAGGATTGTAACTCGTAATTGCAATATAAAGGGCGAAACACTTTAGTATATGTCAGGAATACCTCAATCAAACAGGACTATCCCATTGCGGGGAACTGTTTCATACACATGAATATGGGCATGGGTAAGAATCCCCCCCCCCCCCCCACCACCCTGGCTACGTTACTGTGTCAAACAAGATATTAGAAGGGTATGAAGAAAGAATTGATACTGAATCAACAGGGCGAAACACTTTAGTATATGTCAGGAATACCTCAATTAAACAGGACTATCCCATTCCGGGAAACTGTTTCATACACATTTTATCCGGCTATATTCATAATATGTAGGAAAGTGTAAGAAAAAGAATGAGTAAAATTCAGCCAATGATGAACTCAAATGTTGCATGCCCTTTTTGTGCTTTTCTCCGGATTCGAAAATAACTGTCGAGCAGAAAATTTCGCAGCAGTTTTGTTGTAACAAACGCTCACGGGACTCTATCTCATGTCTTACTCCATCTCCAGGAAGCGCTCGTGCAGTCGAATAAAAACAAACCCTTCACATTTTGTAATCTATGTACCTTTGGGTTACAATACAGTGGGTTTTTTTTCCATTGACGACAGTACTAATCTTTCCTCCTCTCCCCATCTCATCAAGCTGATTTGGGCAAAAACAACCATCTATCCATTTAGTTTATCATCTCATGAAAAAAAGATACTGAAAAAAATGTAGGTCGCCATGTGAATTTTGCCTTTAAATTTGGAGCTTCCTATACTCCCGACCAGTTTCGCACTGAATGAAATAGACATATTTTTACCTACTCCCACCCAATTTTAATCTTCTCTCACACATTTCAGAAGACAATAGTCACCAATATTTTATATCTTTTCCAAAACATGCACTTTAAAAATTTTATTCACACTAACAAGCTCGGTTCATTTTCCACCAATCGGATAATTCCAGGAACTTTTATCCTCCATTAAATGTTGGGTGTCAACCACTAGAGGCGCTGTTTGCACGAAAACACTGTATTGTAACCTTTGGCCACCGTATTTTCTACACACTCGAAATATAGAACAACAGCGTTACACGACATAGTTTAAATATAGAACAACAGCGTTCCACGACATAGTCTAAATATAGAACAACAGCGTTCCACGACATAGTCTAAATATAGAACAACAGCGTTCCACGCACAATACCTTTTATATGATCCTTGTTTAAAACAAATACAACAAAGATTCCTATGACGGTTACGTGTCGGTAAAAGAAATAAAATTTAAACTCGATGCAGCGATGCAGATTTTAGCAAATTCTACAGTTGACATGATAAAGATTGGTCATTCCGTCGCCTGTGTGCATGTTTGTAACAGCTATGGTTGATGGTATATATCTACACACGAACGATTTGTATCATTACTGGTGCATATTTTGGATAAAGTTTCTCTCGATTGACTTTCGGCCAATCATAAAGCAAAACTCTGTAAGTGGTATAGCAATCGTAGAGTCGAGTTCTGATTTTGAATGAAACGAAATGTTTTAAATCTGGCCAAAATATAAAACAACAGCGTTTCACGTGCGGTCGGTCCGTTGGGCATCCAGTCTCACGACGAATAGACTAAATTTTCCAGCCCTCCCCAATGAGAACCCCGAGAAGTGACGCAGTTCGTGTTTACTGTGGTAAACAAGCTCCGTTCAACTGGTAAAATAGAACGCGGTCCCCAATGCCTCGAGTTGAACTTCTCTACATTGGGCAACATGAGTAGAAACAATTGGCTGCACTTGACTTTATATCCATATTGCGTTCAAGATTAGCCGTTGTGCCCCACACTTTTTTACAGGGCCGTGTTTTTTTGTACGCATATATTTTAAAACAACCAATGACTGGTGAAAGAGCCTCCCCTATATTTTCGCCAGCTATGTTTTTCTCGTTCTGCTTCAGTTTCGATGGATTTCGGATCATTTTTTGCAGTAAGTGGCAGCAAACGCTAAAATGTATACAGTCTGTTAAAAAATCGGTTTACTGAAATAGATCGTAATCTTACAGACACACAGTGGATAAACCGTACAGGAGACTTTTTCGGAAGCCGCGATCGTTGAGGCGAGGTGTTTCTATTTTTATAGGGAAGTTTTCGTCGTCGGTGTACTCAGAGGTAAGATAAAAACGCAAATCTTCAGTTTTAATGCGCGTAGTTGCCCCCAAAATGTTTATATTTATTGCGATAACACATTTGACGCTCATGGATAACGTACTCGGCCACAGATGTTTGTTTTTATGGAAAAAACAGCGCTTGATCATTTCGAAAAACTGATTTTGGACATAAATTTCCCACTTCAGTGTCATTTTTTACATTTTTCCGCCAACGAATGGAAACATTCCAGTGCCTAAAAAGAAAGTCTGATATATTTTCAACAAGTAGTGATACAATATAGTCTCAAATATCGGCTAGATTTTTGAAAAAGATACCATTTTCCAGAGACCTCTGTTTTTTTTTTACTGTACGTCTAGCTGAATAAGTCATTGATCGCCAGTCGCAAAATATCTGTACGTCTAGCTGTGATGGTGAAGTAACCCCCTCGGTAATGGGTACTTTGAAGATGTGAGATTAAAAATGAAAAATAAGTTTATTTTCAATGCTTTAGACGTATCTTAAGATTAATTGGGGTTTTACGTCACTTTATCAGCCAAGGCCATATCGTGTCAGGCAGTGTTACGGGTGGAGGAAACCGGAGTACCCGGTGAGAACCTCCGAGAAGCGGCGAGTCACTGCCAGACTCTCCAACGTACTAACCTTCCTGGACAGAGTGAGCATTGGTTGAAGGCGTATGTAGATTTAACGTGAGATACGCCTTAGCACACGGCGCCACCGTGCCCCCATACGGGCAGGTGGGATGAAGTGACTTTCCCAAGGACACAACGCGAGATTCCTCGGTTGGGTATCGACCCCGGATCCTCAACAACCTTCGGATTCCGAGTCCGATACGCTACCGATGGGACTACCCGCACTCTCGCCAATAAGTTGAAGGTATACCTTTTTGAAGCACTGTTTAATACTAATTTATTGATGCGTTTTAGCTCATTTTCTTATCGACATGTTCAAACCCACTTCGCCTTATTAACTCTTTTCCTACTAGTGCTGACTATAGTCGTCATTACTGAATGGCATCAAACCAAGTGAAAACTTTACCAATACAAAGAGGTGACCACTTTAAAATATGAAATCTGCCGTCTTAGAGGGAGCAGATTTCATATTTTAAATTCCTCGGCACTTTTCTCATATGATGTTTTTTCATAGTACCAAGAATGTACATAGATGGATGAACTTACGAAATTAAAAAAAAAATGACACGCGTATATTTTTTCACAAACTGTTTACACTCTGACAACAGGATCGGGTACGTATATACAATGGTTGTTAACCCTCTTCAATCTGATATTAGAATCGCAGATTTCTCAGTTTGACTTATTTCTCCTTATGTTGTCAAAAGTTCAACAATTTATATTTTGATTGACAGAGCTCGGAGAGCACTTCCAATCAAAATATATATTGTTGAAATTTTGATAACCTCATGGGAGACAATCGTGGGTAATCTTGGGTAAACTTGACATCACAGTGATGAGGGTTAATTGGTCTAGACCGTTTATCACAGATGCAGTGTCTGGGGGAGAAAATGTCCTTGCTCACTACTCCGATGTGCGCGTTACCGTTTTATAACTGTAGACTTGTTTGCCCACCAAATTAGTACCACACCTTTACGGAATGCTGGCACCTCCGCAATGGTTGTCCTACTTAGGTGTAATACAATTTATGGATTTCACTAAATAAGATTTTTTCGGATTATTTGCAAAGTACTTGGTTAGATTTGTGGGGTACCAACCTTCCTTGCATGCTTGATAGGCGGATGCATCAAAAACTATAAAATAGCAATGCACGCATCACACTGCGGTGCAAGGGCCTTGTACGACGAATGATGGTGCTACCGGGACCCTAGCGATAATTAATGAAGCTGTTCGTCAGATAATGTAAACTAATTCCGTGCATTAAGGTGCAATGAAAAAATAGATGTAAAAGTCACACGTCAAAAAATATAGGCAGACAATTTTGTCTGTAAAAAATAAAATTTGAAATGGTCTTCTAGACCAACAACAAAGTTCGCAACCTATTAATATATCACATAACTGATTATAGCTCTCCACGTTCAAATCGTGTCCTAACAGACATGTTGAGACAACCGGTTCCCATGGAGAAATTCCTGATTCCACGTATTGGGAATCTTAGTCTATCTAATTGGGAGAATACGATTTCCGAAAGTAACCTGACTTAGTGATTACAATACGTCATGTGACAGCTGACTGTCCAATCAACTTATAAAATAAAGGAGGTTTTTCCGCGATACAGTTCGCGAGAAAATCCATGGATCATCCTATAAGTTGATTGTGTCATCACGAGTTTCATGGCTCACTGCAATCACAATGTGACATGTGTATAGGGCACGTATACAAAATCTTGTAGTCAGTCTGATGAGTAGGCTGTTTATTTGTGTTTCAACGACATGTGGAAAGCTAACGAACTTCTCCAGCGGAACCGTTTATCACACGTCCCACAGGAATATACCCTAGACCCGTGCATTCCCTTTGAATGTTCATCTAAAACTTTCTTAGATGAACACTGGGTACCTCACTGATCACATCCGTAATTTTCGCAAGTGGCACTCGAGGCACTATGCCTTTCTTTCTGATGGGCAATGAGGTCTCCTTTATGTGTAAAAGCAGATGGGCAGGATGTACACTTGTGTTGTTTATTAGGGTTGTGGGATGCCAGGTGCCCCCTGAAGTTCCATAGTCCGTTGTACCCCTTTTCGCACACAGTACATTTGTACTTGAAGACACCATCGTGTGCCTTGATGTGATGCTCAAGACCATACTTAGTCTTAACACTTTTCCCACATCTATCACAGAGGAATGTATTTTCCGAATGACAAAAACTGGAATCAACTGTTGTATGCACCTTGCGATGTCTCTTTAAATTTGAAGCAAACTTTGTGGTGTATGGACAGTCACCACAGCTGTGCCACATCACTGCTGATCTCTCAACCTTCTCCGTCTCCACTGTGGGGCTGATTATTTTTTCCATCACCTCCTGTGTAAAAAAACAATAGTGAAGGTGTCATGCAAGACTCACTTTGACTTGATTGAATATTGTTCAAACGCTTACCGAAATTTGCAAAGAATAAAACCGCAAAACCAAGCTTACTATATAACCCAAAGAATTTCGGCTTTTTCTCAGTAAACCAAAACAATAGTATATAATAGCCCGATTTATAGGTGGATGTAAAGGGTAGATGTCATCAAAAGGAGTGGAATATGTTATACTGTCGCCTGGTGTTCGGGTGATAAGAACACGCAAAAAGGTAGGACGGACTATACTCCCTCCTACCTTAAGAACCTCTCCCACACCATCATGCCGCCCCATCTCCCCCCATCCCATTGCACCATCCCATCAAAATCGTTGCGTATATTTGTGGTTGTGCTGACAAATTTTTTATACTACAAGTATAGCTGTTATAGTCATAGGGAGTACACGAAATTCAGTCACTTTTACCTAATAAGTTAATTAACGAAAAAACTGGTTCAAGGGAAGACAAATTAGGACCTCTAATACTTCCCCAGGTAGATACCTGGGGATTCTTAATTTAAAACAATTACTGGGGAAGAAACCCAGGCCTACGCGTATTGGTTCGTGACTTCGGCGCTCGCAATGACAGCGCGATGCGCAAATATTCTAACATAAACATGACGCATTACAAATCCCTTTCTTAAAATACTGACACAGAGATGAGACCCCGTATGGGATCCAAGTAATTGTACTTAAATCACCATAAAGGCACATATTTCTAAAGAATAATATTTTATCCTAGAGAAATTGATGGACGTGCAGATGTGCTGGTTACTGTACGTTTTGGAGCGGCTACCGATCGATACCGTACACGGCTAGACGTACAGTCAGTGTAACGTGGGGTCATTGAGTAAATTGTCCTTTGTTCACAGTTGCGTTGTACTATCACAAACAAACGATATTGGAACGTGCAGACAATATACTTGACTATGTTCCGATGCACTGAAATGTTTCTCTTAGATGACAGAAGACCACTAAAAGTTAGTTTGAAGGGGACAATTTCTGCCAGAAATCAATTTGTTGAAGTGATCAAGTTAAGTTTTTTACTCATAAAACGAACCTCTCGAACCTACGACGTCATGTGCGAGTGTCAAACATCCAAATGCATTGAGGACGTACCTTTCCCGGAACTCAAATTTGACCAGGCTGTTTATTTTCGATTTTTTCGCTTGCTTCAAAGCGCGAATATGAAAAACTTTCCGATGAAAATAGAAAAGCCTCGCTTCGACGATCGCGGCTTCCGAAAAGTCTAGTGTACGGTTTATCCACAGTGAGACATACAAGTACCAACTCCACCCCAGACAAGATAACCCAGACAGTATAATTGCTGTTAACGTCTGGTAAGTAAAGCATACAGGTGGGGTCTATTTATTAGTTTTGGTCGTTACGATCAAAGCTGATAAATAGACCTCACCTGTATGCTTTACCGACGTTTTTTAACGGCTCTCAAAGTGTGAAATCTTTCAAATACATCTCCAGAAAAATCTCAAAATATCCGCTCAAATGCATGGAAATGGGGATTTTGGGGCCCTGAAATTTAAAATTTTCGTACGACGACCATCCATCGCCCGATCCAGCCCCCCGATCCATCGCCCGATCCAGCCCCCCCCCCCCCCCCCCCCCCCCCCACACACACACACTTTGAAAGAGAAACGATGAAGGTGAATCGCAAAAACTGAAAGTGACAGCGAGAAGATTTGGAAGCGTGACGTCAATCTCATTTTGGTTTGCTCGCTTCTTAAATTTTGAATGAAGTGACGACATGTATTCAAAGCAATTCTTGCACACTACAAAAATATAATTCCTAGTTGTTTTGTTGAATGAATTTTCTCACGTGTCGTTGGGTTGAGAGAATTGAAAATGAAGTCCCATTATTATGGTCAGTTGAGTGTGGCTTTTTGTCTGTTAACGGCCATTTTTGAGAAGTCATGGTTATGGGTTTTGTTGACTGAAGGGTGGACAAAATTGTTATGTGATCATTATGCTTGTATATGGTCTTTCATCGCGACTCGATTCGTTTTTGGGGAGGTATAGCTACTCATCGCACAAGCGCGACTCATTGCTAATCGCCCCCAGCAATCATTGACTCGGTGTGTGTTTGATGTGGCGATCACCTCTTCCCCTCTTGTGGGTGCCGTGTAGTGAGATCAACAACTGATACGGACTGAGCGGAACGGAAATCGCCCTTCGCTTTGGTCTAAGACAACCGAAAAATGAAGCCACGAAGACTCGGTGTTTCAAATGGATCGTATGGATCCCGTACGCCTCCTATGTGCGAATGGTCTTCCAATGAGCTGGCCTGTTTTGGCCGTCACGTTGACTGAAGGATTGAAAAATTTTGTATTCATCATCGTGTGGCTCTTGCCTTTGATTGTCTTGTAACATAATGGTAACTTGCTTTAGCGAGTAAACCATCTTGGTTATTCTAAGCATCCGAATCCCTTTCATACAGATCAGCTCCGGACTCTGTATTTCAGTTCCATACACTGTTAATTTTTTAAGTTTGTCAAAATACTGTAAATTTATTATCACTCTTTTAATTGGGAACAGAACACGTAAGGTTTAGTCGTGTAAGTTTGCCACCAATGATGCATAACTATATAAATTAACTCTTTCCCTATTGAAGCTTTTGAATGATCGAGTCCAACTATGTGATCTTGTGCACGAAAAGGAAGTCCATAATGAAGGGGTGAACAATATTAAATTTCAAATCCCCTGCCATGGGGCTGGGGATTTGAAATTTTATATTGCTAACCTCTTCACTTTAATAAATTCTTTTGCCTGATTTATTCTACAGCATGGAGTGTAAGCATAATGTCTATAGGAGCCACTGGTTGGTAAAGAGGGTTTTTTTTAGTGGGGGGGGGGGGGGGGGTTAAACACACTCGACAGCCAGGATCACCTCGTGTTGGACAGTTTTACGAGTGGAGAAATTTGGAGCACCCGGATAGAACCACCAAGCAGCAGCGAGCAACCGTCAGAACCGGAAGTACTAAAGCCACACATGCAGGGGTATCATTGTTTGAAGACAAATGCCTTAGTACACAGCGCCACCGTGTCCCCAAGTGGGTAATGGGGATTAAGTGTCCCGCCCATGGACACAACGCAGTTACCCCAATCAAGATCGAACCCTGAACCTCTTGGTTTGAAGTCTGTTACTCCAACTACTGAGCCTCCCCGCTCCCAGGGAAACAGTTAACGTCAAATAGAGAACGATTGACCTATTAACGTACAACAGAGAACGACAGACACGCTTATTATGAGGACATAATGTGAATGACAAATTGGGTTTGAATCAAAGGGGAGCATTTAAAAAAGTATGTCATGAATAATAATGCGGAATCTGCAGTTGATCATTGTGTGGTTATCTGATGTGAAACAATAGATGCTGAAAATATTTCTGTACGTTAATTCCGAACGATTAGTGCGTAATGTTAAACAGCGTGAATGTCAAAAATAATACAAGGTGCTATGTAATTTCAGAGTTATCAACTTCTCATGTTTCAACTCCCCGTGGACATCCCGCGATGTACAGCCGTGTATGTTTACTCTGGTAGACATTTTTGTTGGTGCAGCTCAGGGGTGTAGCCAGCAATTTCTTTAGGGGGGGGGGGGGTCGCCCACTATGCAACTCAAGGATGAGAAGGTCTGGCGACTAAAAAGACTGAAATCTTGACCAGAGGCCAAGTCTTGGCCAAAGGTCAAGTTGGAGGAGATTATGGGAGGGGGGTACCCCTCCCATAATCTCTTCCAACTTGACATTTGGCCACCGGTGGGGAGACATCCCCCGGAAAAAGTCTTTAATATTTGATATCAGCAGTAATCAAAGATTTCATAGAATATCGGCCGCGGAACATTGGGATTGGGGGGGGGGGGTGTCGTACGACCCCCATGACCCTCCCTGGCTACACACTAGTAACTGGACCAGGTAACCAAACGTCTGAAGACCGAGATCCCCGAAGTGTGCAACATAATCCTAAACGATGGTCAATACTTGACTTTAAAGTTGCGAGTAGTCAAGAAATCGTAACACATTTTCGTCAGCTCGAACAGCTGTTACTATTAGATTCACAGAGTATAGACCACCAATTGCGTAGTCAGACAAACGAGATGAAACATTTGAATAAAAAAGATTAAAATTCACTCACGAAGTTGGAAATACATTTTAAAATAGTAACAACTGTACGGGCAAGTTGTCGGGAGGCCGTCGCAGGAAGGTAAAGAAAGAGGGACAGAATGGTCAAGATTTCACACCATAAAATCCGGATCACCCAGAGCTGCATTTGTAAAGGAACAAACTGAGAAGGATACTCCCTCCAGTTATGATGTAGTAGGAATTAATTCCCGTGGTGCTTTACACGAGGAACGCGGTGAGGAGGTGGGGGGGGGGATTCGTCGTTCCTCTACCTTAATCTGTGTAGAGACTCCGGTCCCCTACAATTTTATGGCCTGGTCAGATATACACATTCGTTTTTTCATGCCATTCTTATAGATTTTAATAAAGAGCACATTTTCCTTAACAAAACACAAAAAAAAACAGTATTAAAATATTTTTAACAAGGATTATACCTCACCGATACGATTTTTTTTTCGGGCCTGTGAGGCTTATCATTATAGAAAAATCAAATCCATTGATATTTGATGAAGTTATCGTGCAAACGAGCTGAAACAGACAATTTATATTTGTTCCAGTTACCGCGCTGGTGAGCTGAAAACGGGCATAAATTATCTAATTAGGGGCCATAATTCCGCCCAGTATGGCCAAACCGCACAGGTTTATTCAAGTTATCGCGCCGAAGAACGAAAAAAACGGGCAAAAATTAACGAATTAAGGGTCATAACTCCGCCCAGTATGGCTAAAGACATCAGTTTCCAAACTCGTTCAAGACACAGTGAAGTCTCACATGACAAATACTGACCGATTCCATTGATATTTGTTCAAGTTTTGGCGCCAACGAATGAGGAAACGGGCAAAAAGTAACTTATTAGGGCCATAACTCCGCGCAGTGTACCCAAACCGCACCGGTTTCAAACTCGTTCAGGACATTAAGAAAATCTCACATTTCAAATATTTCCAAATGCAATGAAATTTTTCAAGTTATCGCCCGCCCAGAGCCCGCCCGACCGACCGACCGACCGACCGACCGACCGACCGCCCGCCCGCCCGCCCGCCCGCCCGTACTAGAAACCCGCCAGCTGAATCAGATTGCAAGACGCTATCTGTTCCGAGTATCAATCAAATCACTGCCGCGTTTCAATGATTCAATGCACTGTTTACTTCCATGCATCAATTCAAGGTTGAAACGAGTGGAATTATCAGATTCTTAAAAAAAAGCGTATGATAATCTATTTAAAACGAATTTGAAGATTCTTACCGGCCTGCCTTCCAATACATGTACACAGCTAATATAGGCAAAACATTTTAGTCCTTCAGCTAATCCGAAGTACAAACGAAACATAAAAACGTTCTTCAATAAGGGCATGCTTTTGAGACAAAAAAATGAAAAAAAGAACAATAAAATAAAATTTAAATGGAGAGTTTTGTATACAGCACTTCCTGATTTTTGTCGTTACTTTTGGTAAATGCTCAAGCGACTGCAAGAGAAAATAAAATATTATTATAAAAAAGTCCCGACGGATCGATCCTATTTTCTATTGCATGTAATCTGAACCAAACGATTTAATTTTTTTCATTTCAGCTTGGTAACTTTATGAAGGTAGTAGAGATAGTCGTTTCGGTCAATTTCGATTTGTTAACCCTTTACCTAACGCAGATGGTATCAAAATTTATTATTTTAAATATAATGTTTTCAAATTTTTCAAAACATTTCAACAAAACCATATCATGTGACCCCTCGTTGGAACGAGCTCGACGAGCTCGTTTCAACGAAGGGTCGCATGATATGGTTTTGTAGAATTTTTTTAAAAATAATATGAATTTGCATATTACCGCGGTCGGATGCGGGAGATTTGTTGGGGAAAGGGTTAAAGAATAGACATTACATAATACCAGGTGCGAATTTGCATATTACGCGGTCGGATGCGGGAGATTTGTTGGGGAAAGGGTTAAAGAATAGATATTACATAATACCAAGGTGCGAATTTAGGTCATGCAAATGTGTTAGGAACTTAGGAATGGCTCCAAGACTCATAGTAATATATAACCGTTGCCTCATAACCCTCACCAGGGGATGGGCTTTCAACTGAGATAGTCACATATAGGTCCCATGAAACAACAGTCTCGCTTTTATTACAGACAGTATCTCAGGCCACCATTTTAATCCACTTTATTAAATTACAATACCCGTTTCCTGCTCTTATTTATGAGTCCCCCGCCGTCTTCATAATTTTCAAGTTCATAGTTGCGTATTAATTAAACTATACTGGTATTTTTAATAAACTTTATTGAATTCGAACAACTGCGTGCCAAGACCCAACAAACTCGTGTCTCCGTTCCATAAGTTTTAAGTTTACAGTTCAATATTAATTAGTCTATATTGGTATTTTAATCAACTTCATTGAATTTAAAAAACTGCATGTCAAAGGCCAAACACAACGCCCCATAATTTGGGTGGTGGTGGTGAGGTGGTGATTCTGTATTGACGTAATATCACGACTCATTATTTTAAATGTGTTCAGATCTCTTGTATGTCATGGATTTTTTTGTTGAAATCTATTGAGATGCTCCTGTAGCTTGGGATGGGTGCGAAGCGTTAGTTATGTGCGTTCTTGATCTATTTGTGTACATGCATGCACTGGGGGGAGGGGGGGGGCAGGGGGCTAATACTACGAGTCATTGATACCATGATACTATGAATCATAGCTTGTTGCGACACGTACTGGTAGGCTGTGCAATCATGAACAACATGTTAAGATTCGTCATGGTAGACAGTGAATGGTATTGGTCTTGGGCTACGTAACACTATGAGTCATTGTTTGAAATGTGTTGAGACTTGTCCTGGGTGCTTGATGAGTCATTGGATATGCACCTGCATGATTTAGTTCAGATAGCTTGTGAGATCATGAATTATGAATTATTTTGCTGAAGAGTGTTGAGATTCTTGTAGCGTCATGGAATTTGTATTGAAGCATCTTCACACATGTTCAGTAGCTTGTAACTTGTAATGGGTATGAGTCGTGGGTTTCATAAGATTATTTGAAGCATGTTGAAACTTGCAATGTCATCGGAGTTTTTTATTGCAACATGTTCTGTAGCTTGTAATGGGTATGAGTTACATGAAGCCCGTTGAGACTCTTGCGACACCATTTAATGTTTTGCTGAATTGTGAGGATCCCTGTTCATTAGCTTGTAATGGGTACAATCCAAAAGGTTTTCTGTCAGGTGGAGTAGGTGGCATAGGTATAACATGAACTCGATTTTTTACTCATGTTGTGGTCATGCGACTGAAAGTGATTTTAAACACAAATATCTGTATGTAAACAGAATACGAAAAAACACCCAACAACGTACGCAGTTCACAACAACAGATCACATAAAATCCCAGGTTATTTCCAAATGGAATGAAATTTTAGTCCACGGTATCTGTTAATTTTCACACCGTGGTTAACTACGATGTAAAAACAAGAACACAAACTAACTGGTAAAGAGGCTGAAAAAAGTCAGGTTTATTTATACTATTATAAATATTTATTCACTGGCTCATTTATTTCCGCTGTGGTGTGTGGGTTCCAAAATTCTCATACACGCCGGACGACACAAGGATAACAAATAGTGCCCATGGAACATAACTGGTATTTTATCTTAAAACAAGAATGTATTTTCCCCCCAATACACACACAAAAGTCACGATGTGTGAATGCGTTTGTCAATACGGCACACGTGCCAGCGCCGAAGGATAGCCTCGAGTTCTATCCTTCTTCGGTGG
Source organism: Pictodentalium vernedei (assembly GCA_031216915.1). Taxonomy (NCBI): domain Eukaryota; kingdom Metazoa; phylum Mollusca; class Scaphopoda; order Dentaliida; family Dentaliidae; genus Pictodentalium; species Pictodentalium vernedei. The sequence continues at coordinate 378,948,603 of CM062293.1, forward strand.
TATGATCGTCTTATTGAAGAACGCAATCACGCATCGTGGCGCCCTATGTTTATTACAGGCCTCTGGATCCGTATTGTCGTGTTCTGCATTCATCGTGAAAACGTCGTTATTATTTATAGAACTGAAAAGATCTGACGTCTGATTGGAATAAGAACAGAAACGAAACTCAAGTGTGACTGGCAAACACGCGTGACAGATCGATACGTTAACAGAAAACTATAAATGAAAATTGTGTCCAAATTGGTTATTTGAACGTATTTTTAAGACATTAGCTGCCGTTTCTGAGATATTCGCTTCAAACACAAACCTTGAGTGTTATACAATCACTCCCCATTTATAGAATAAGTTTAATTTCGTTGATATTGGTACATTTTAGCGAAACAATCGACATTCGATTTATAAGCTGTTATCGCACCTACCGAATTGATTTAGAATCTGACGTTTCTATTGGCCGATTTCGAAAATGGGCGGAGTTTATTTTATTTTATTTTTTTTTGATGGATCTATGAAGTCAGGTGGAAAAAATAGTTCAACGAAAATCCGCATTGAACACTTGTTCCGTACGGATTTGTAAATACGGAAATGTAGAAAAAGTAATTGGCATGTAATATGTAAGAATGTCAAGACCAAATACAAATCCGTACTGAGGGTAGCAACCGCACGTGCAATCATTCGATTCAGAAGAGAACGGTTTTTTTACGTGCACTTATTGAAAACTGATCGCACATATCGAGACCACAGTTTTTTGATAACAGTAATTAAATGATAAATAAATCACAAACTCCACGAAATAAATTAGGTTAGATCTTTTTTCCATTATGATATTTTCATCTAGGTCTGCCATGCGTTGCACCTGAAAAATAAAACAAAACTGAAAAACACTACTATAAACTTCAGCGGTTATAGTACAAGTAGAACAATGAATGAGGATTGCTTCCTTTACCACACAAGAACGCAATACCATGACGCCATGATCTTCATTCATGAAAAATAAATTCACAGACGCCGAATGGTTGTCAAAATATATGGGAAGAAGTCAAGAAAGGGAGGACCGAATGATTGTCAAAATATATGGGAAGAAGTCAAGAAAGGGAGAAATACTGTAAAATTAATTGGTTATTACAAGCAAGTGGGTTTCAGAGATTGTGTATTAAAGTTTCGACCTCGTCACTGGGTCATATATCGACTTGTTCTAACAGACTCGTTGATATATGTCCAGAGATGAGCTCTCGACTTCAATGCACCATCTCGGAAACCCACGTGATGGCAATGACCTATATGTATTGGTTACAGCGCTATTTAAAACTGTCCTTATTTTCTGGCGATTGTATAAATGAATGTACATATTCACGAAAATTTCTTTTAAAAACTCGTATTATGAGTAAAAATAACATAATCATAGAAAAATTTTCCAAGTCAAACAAAAGATGTGATTTGTCAAGATACTTTTACTTACCATACCCGGGGGGGGGGGGGGGGGGGGGGGGGGGGGGGGGGGCACCAAACATTTGCGAGACGTATGTGAGGGGTGGGTGGGTCTCATGGTGCGCTAAAAATGTGCATTCTCAAATTATGCAATTTTTCATAATTTTCTGCATTCACTCAGTTGTTAAAAGGATATTTGAGAATATTTTCAGTTGTTTACTCGTCATAGCTTTAGTATTATGAGGGAGAAGGAGTGCTAGTGAATTTATTGTGACAATGCCCTGTTTTAACTTGGTTAACAGTTCCAACACGCTTTCAGATTTCAAATATTGTTGCATGACCTTGTCACAATATAATATTCAGTGTAGTTTAACTTGCTATTATTTAGTATTAAGACGTTAACACTTGTGTGATTGGTAATTTGAGATTTTGGAAAATTTACAAATAGCATTTTCAATTGATTTTTAATTGAGAATTAGGTAAAAACAAACAAAAAATAAATAAACCATACTAACAAGGTTAGTACTTTGAGTCACTTATGGAATTAACAATGCAGACTCTTGCCAAAATCAAGTAAAAAATAAATAAATGGATCAGAATGGATTGAATTTTTGTCATTTTTAGCTTACTCCTATGGTACAAATCAGCGGAACAATTTAAACATATTTTATTTACGTCAAAACAGGGAAATGGGGTTGGGTATATCTTTGGCCATCATTCATACTTCCATGGACGTTGAGCTGTTCTGGATGAGTTTTTAAAGATTTCTGAAACCTCATTTTGCAAACAGGAAGTGAAACTAACCTTTCTGGAAAAAAAATGTTGTAACAAGTACCTAGAATCACTGGTGGAATCAAACTGATCAACGAACTATACTTCTTTCCATACCTATCATGATGTTTGTCAATTTCAATGGGAAAACGGGGGTGGCTGTCTGAAAATGGAGTAGCAATATTGCACAAGGCGGTGGGTAAAGGACTAAACCGAAACACTGGACATGGACATGACGTTTGGAAATTTTCTACTGCCCCCCCCCCCCCCCCCCCCCCCCCCCTTTATATGTTTAACGTATATACTTAACAATCGATATTACATATGGGGGAGGGGGCGAACGCTTGGTAATTACCTCGCAATATAGCCCAAGAACATTAGGTTTCACTAGGGAAAAAAATCGGAGAAAGCTGATTTTTTCAGGGAATGTCGAGTACATGTCACTGAACGATTAGACAAAAGTCCCTAAAATCCCAGTTGAGCTTTTTTTCTACAGCATTTTTTCGAAAACGCGTTTGAAAAAAATCAAAAAAAATCGCACGAACTTTGTAACCTCGAATTGAGGAAAATGTGCATTCTGTGACAATTTCTGCGAAAAATTATTGAAAATTCACAAAAAAGTATCGGATTTACGCAAAAAATGACGATTTTCCTAACGGATTTGCCCAAAGGGTCGTAGTACAGAACGGGATGTTAGTTGGACAGACGATAAAAAATCCACCACCATTTGAAGACTTTTATCATTGCTTACAAAATAGACATTATGGAAGACCCCCTCTGCTTCTGGCCGAGTTCCCCTTTTGGCATAAAATTCGTCAGCATGAGAACTCAACTATTTTCGGGCTTTGGACCGAACAGACACGTCTGTGTCTGGCAGCATTAGATCAATAAATAATATTTACAGAATGTACAAAAATCAATAAATAATATTTACAGAATGTACAAATCAATCAACATGGATTAAGTTACATTGACTATTATCAACGCTATATACAGAAATGACATGACCTATATACATATTATTCATCGAACTCAGAAATTTCCGACAGGACAGTGTTTCTGTGGTTGTTACAAGAATCCGAACTGCAATTACACAAACCTGAGCAAGAGAGTCCTGCCTTCTTACACCCACACCTTTTTGTACAAGCACTCTTGCAACCACAACTGATCAGATTCAGTAGGTTATCGGGGGCACATGGCTTTATGGCTGCAGTCGGTACAAGAAGTCCATTGTCTAGCGACCACCCCCAATCCGTCGGAGGAAGCGAAGTGCCCAGCCATTGTTGGACCTGGAGATAACATCTGTAGACATGTTGTTGTGCAGCATCGCTGCTTGGTGGGAGTGAGGCTAGGTCGATGGGTTTATTCAGTTTAGATTCTGCTACATAACGCTTGTAAGTGACATATCTATATTGGTCGAGAGAGGAAACAGTTTTACTCCCGTATAAGATCAGGAGAAGTTGTTCCCCGGCAGCGGCTACTGCACTTGGTGTACTGTCATCCGCCAAAATTGTGTTGACATACTGTTGTGAGTCGCTAGTAACATCGGAGACAATTGTACTGAATACTTTCTTCTTACCAACTCGAAAGAGTGCAGAAGTAGTGTCACAACCACTTATAGAATGTGCTACAAGGAGGTTGCTTCTATGGTCACCCATTTTGGTAGATATTTCACAAACTGAAACTAGTAAGTTTGGGGTAATGGAATACATCATGTGAATATTACATCCCGGTTGAACTCGAGAGGTAAGAATGACTAACAAGTCTGTGTCTGTTCCCACAACGACAACATTGTTGTCATCTTGAGCGATGTCAAGTGCAGTTTCGGCTATCAGTACATCAGCATCAGCCTCGGCCTGCTTGGACTGAATATTGATAGCAGATAGCTCCTGCATTAGAAGATCGATCAGTTGGGTTTTGTTCTTGGCATTTGCAAGGAAATCGGATTGGGGTGTGGTGGCTGGTAACTCGGGTGAGATATTGATATCAATGGAATACCTGTCTTTAGATCTACGGGTTTGTTCCATGCCCTTTGTCGACATTGTACAAGCATAACCATCAAAAACAACCACGACGTTCGCCCCAAAATGTCTCACTAGATAATTGGAATATGATGTACATATGTCCTTATATGACGACTGTTTAGGCCATACAACTGCCCTCAATAAAAATCCACCATCTACAACAAACAGAGAATGTTCTGGGATTTTAGTTTGCTCGGAACCGTATCTTTTGAGGATCTTACCGAGCGTGCTTTTCTGTGTCTTCCTCATTCCAGCAGAATCAAACAATGCTGGTGGTTTCGGGGCGAGTTCATATTTGACATACTCTTCCATCTCTGCTTGTGACTGAATAACACATGTGATACGGTTGAACAGAATTGTGGGGTCAATCACTACCTTACTTCCACGGACTTTGATGCTATTTGCCATCGATGCGAAAGACTTCACAGTGTCAACACGTCGTAGTTTGATGCTGTTGAACGTTTTGCTTACAACATTCGATACGCAACATTCACCAATTTTGCGAACTTGGTCACAGTTCACAGTTTCGTCGGCCACAAGCCCAGTCGCTATAGAGACTAATTGTAGTGGATCTCTATTCTGAAAGGGGGAATGCACTCTGAGCCAGTTCAATAATTTGGTGATATCATTGGCATCAGTCAATTGTGAACTTTGACGGAGATCCCGATGTTGTTCGCCATGACCAGTGTGAACATGAACAACATTTTCGAGAGCATTACATATCGGAAGGCAAAGAGGTAGTCCATGTACCCATTTCGCAACAGTGCTATCGGTTATTCCCCTGCCATGTGTGAGACCACCAGGGAGCTTGAACATTCTCATTAAACACTGCTCTATGGTCTGATCAGAATATATCCCGCCCTAGAATTTATCTGAGCGCCTTATGGTAAAGTAACCTTTCTCAGTGAACAACTTCAAATCATCCTGTTGCATTATTTCTGTAAGCTCATTCATCTGCTGCAAATAGAGATGAGAACTTTTTGCGTATGCAAAATGACCACCTGCGTGAAATACTGGAATCATATTGCGAACACAATATGTGTGAGTTCCCAGTCGCCTGTGCGCTCTGCTCTCAAGAACAACTGGAGAAGACCTATTTGCTCGTAGTATTGTACCCAAAGCTTTCCTGTGCGTCCTACGGACGCATTCTGGAGCAGTTCGTGTAATTTTGACAGTAGATGGTTGACACTTTCTTGATTGACAGCGTCAGCTGTTGTACAGTCACCTCTGGCAAGTCCACAGAATATTTCATTGACTTCTGTGCAGTCTATGTTGCTATAATACGGTATTTGAATGAGAAAAGTCGAGCCGTTTGAATTTGAGTTTAGGGGGTATGGTTAATATTTCACACGTTTCACCAGTTCATTATGGAATAAATGACTATTGTTATATATCATTATAAAGCCACTGCTTTTCTGCAATTTTTGATATATAATTTAACTCCCAAAGTAGTCGTAGATTTGATTTAATGGACGTTGTGTACCGTTGTGTGTATGAAAACAATAAATTTTTTTTCGTAATTTTGTACATTTTCGTGAATATTTCACCATTGAGTGTGAGGATTGGTACAAAGTTGGCATTTTCTGTTGGGGATATGTATTCTCAATATAATTCAGCACGATATTTATGATTCTCACCCTACTAAGGCGAATAAGAATGAGAAATATGGAGCTGGGTCGAATTTTTTTTTAAATTTTTTTTTCATCAAAAAAACGCTATAACTGAAAAAGCTCAACTCGGATTCGCGGGGACTTTTCACATTTTATCCGCAATGTGTGTCCCGGAAACATATAAAAAAATCAGCTTTCTCCAATTTTTTTCCTTACTTTCTCATTTTTATGTCTAATGTGCCTGGACTAATATTGTGAATTAAAATCTGGAGCATCAAGCCCACATAATTAATACAGAATTGAAGCAGCTCATCTGCGATTGCTCTGTCTACCAAACCACACAAAGTGAAAAATTGGGAGTGACGTAAACGTACTTTTTGTTGAAGTGTGCTCTGGAGACCTAGACTTGTACTGTAGATTCTGAACAGCTGCGGCATCCTAGATCATATCAAAGAAGTCATTATGTGCATGTAGTGGTTCTATATATTTGAGCATTTCCGATGGGTTGCAGACCCGCTTGAATCATAACTAGTCAAATTCGAGGATCCATATTCGTAGATACATGATTTAAAAGGTGCCCTGTTATTGGGATCGTAATTAATACGGGGACTATCATAACATACCATGATATTTCCTATTTTACCCACAAAACCGCAGATCGATAAAGCTATTCTGTTACTTTTGATAATTAATACGGAAATGTTGAATTATAAATGCGTGAGGGAGGCCGATGTTTTGGCTTTGACAAGAAAATTCAGTAAAGTTGATTCAATTTATCCTAATTAATACGGAACTGTGGACTTGAACATTATAGGAGGGAAGTCGAAGTACGTGAATGTAAACTTAATGGACTTTAAGTATTTGAGTCGTCACGAGCAGTTGTTCAAATTCAAAAAAGTTAATTAAAAATACCAATATAGACTAAATAATACAGGACGATATACTTAAATTTACGGGGGCTGGAGACAGGTGTACAAATTCAACAAAGTTGATTCAAATACAAAAAAAGTCTAATTAATACGGGAATATCGTAAAACGCAACGGGTTGTATTTAAAAGGCGTGTATCATAAATAATGGAAACAGGTGTTCAAATTCAATAAAAGATTATTAAAAATGGCGGCCTGGGATACTATCTGTAATGAAAATGGGAGTGTTGGTTCATGTCACATGTATGTGATACTGTTGTGGAAAATTCTTGGCCTGATGTCGGTGATGAGCTAACGTTTTTCTGATACTATGAACCATGTGGTCATTACTAATACACCTGTGTAACCTAGATTCGCACCTGCGTACCATCGATGGCATTACGTAATACCTATTGTTTAGAAAATCGATATTATTGATTTCTGACCAAGCTCTGGTCGCGATGTGAACCCAAGCGACTAGCCATAGCTGACCTGCCTTGAATAGACCTTTTTTTCTTTTTTATTAGCGACCTTTTTGACAACCAGAGTTATCTCGTGTCGGATAAAAACCTTGATCTTTGAGCAGATGGCATTAATATGTAGGAAACTCACTACAATATCTGGCTGGAGAGTTATAATAAGCCTGCAAATCGTAGATAGTGTTCTTTGTTTACTGATGTTTAAGATCAGTTTCAGCACCTATGGTTATATAGTGACTACAAGACAAGTCTAAACAATCGCTTAATTATTATATTGCCCTCTGCCAGCTGCGTGTGTTGCCAAAGGATCTAAAAACAAACAAGGCTTTGTGTAAGGCCTCGAATAGAAATGTTTTCAGTGCGTCCGCTCTCAAAACAACAATGTCCAGTGATGTGTCTACTGCGAAGCATTTAGTTACAGAGTTTCAGTGAAATGAGGTATCAAAATTCCTTCAAAGATATGACTAAGACAGGCTGCAACGATGGGGGGGGGGGGGGGGGAGGGGGGTACAGGGGAATGAAATGAACGACACGTGCAGGAGGTTTCGGCGCGCGGGAAATACACAGAAAACACTCAAACAAGGGTCATCGATTCCTATGACCCGCACTCTACCAGAGTTGTATTTTGTATTTATACCACGATTCAACTTGAATTATGTGAATGAGGCTGATGTTTTTAAAGACAAATTGCACTTTCTGTAGCAGTCTTATTGCTTGACACTGTTTTGTGCCGAAGCATTGCATTCACATCATAACGTCACGCATATAAGAAACGGCCAATCATGCGTTCTTACATGCCGTGTTGCCACGTAGATCGGATTTCAGGCGTGGAATACATAGCACTTTCTCAAAGTTTGTATTGTCTCGGGTAACGTTGGATACACACAGCAGTTGGAATAATAGAAAAATGTAAACAAACGACGTCAGGACTCAAGCTTCGTACATTATGAGATATTTCTGGAAAGTTATTGAATTTTCGTGATTTATCATTTTTAAAATATGTGTTTAATACTTACGCTGCCGAAAGCGACTATTGTCACCTATTTTATGATGATTACCTGTACATTCTGGCATGCGCCGATCTAACCTACCCTCTGATTATTTTGATGGAAAGGGCTCAGAGAGCCCTTTCCAACAATTAATCAGATGATAGAGTTTCAAGTATGTCATAAACTTTATTAAACTTCCTCGCATAAGGCGAACATAGAGGCCCTCCATATATGGCTAAAGTAGGCGTGACAGTAAAAGGGTTAATGGCCAGAAAGAGGTTGAGCCTCGCGAAGCTTCGAAATTCGATTCGATTTGAAATCGTCCACGTGATATTTCATTCAATTCGATTTCAGTCGCGTTGCTTCGGACATTTTAGAATCGTCGCGATCTTCTAAAAATAATAAAATGTGGGTTACACGCAGGTGTCAAAATACTGAGTTTCAAACAGCAAGTGTACAAAATTGTAGTGATTTTCCAACATGAGAATGTCGCTTACAGTGAAGATCCAGCTCTCTGCAAAACAAGTTAATGAAAGTTCAAGTTACGATGTTGATCGTTCGGCTTCCTCAGTATAAGTGCTCCAAATAAACAAAGGGATTAAAGTCATTTCCCAAGACGCTTGAGGAACATTAGGGTTGTCTACTGAAGGCCGCCTGGTACCATAATATGAACATACTGTTTTGAGTTCCATGTGGTTCGGTGCCGTTTACTTTTGGTTACCCTCCGCTCAGATTTTTTTCTCATTTCAGAATGGACTGAAGGAAGTGAACAGTATCCGGTTCCTTTTCGTTCAAGACGACATAACTAGATGAGGAGAAACAGCAGTTGCAGAAACTGGAATCATAAATGAAACAATTTACATTGTGGCTACTTCCACACTGTTTACCGCTCTTCACTCACTCGCATTGGCTTAAATAATAGAAAACAGAACTATTAAACTTGTTCTTCGCGTATCTATCCGACCCTTTGTGCTGTCCATGTTCAGCAGGATAAATTGACGACCAGACAAACTATAAATAGATTTTACACCGGGGTGACAACACTGGGATTCCTTTGTCTCCATGGTAATAAATGATCTAGCTGTGTGTGTTGAGAAGATTGATTAATTTGGTATGCAAGAGGGGGAATGGGGATTGGGAATGCAGCCTCAAGTAATCTGAAATGTTGTAACAGTAAGAAGTAACCTTTATACAAATTCATCATTATAATTCCATTTATGAAATTAAAGCAACTATATACATCCACAACACACCGTTATGGAAACCTAGCACTTGCATGTACGGGTTAAACAATGGAAGTGTCAGTGACACTGTAGCTCAACTTGATAAACTTGAATTGGTAAGTTATAGATGAAACGGTAAAATTGAAGAACATTGGTCCCAATGTTATTTGGTGAAACTTCAACATAGCAGAATTTTGTGAGCACAACGTCAGAGCAGCCCAGGTATTTTTAAATGTAAACTGTAAAGCTGGCTAAAGGAAGAATGTTGATACACAAATGCAGTAAGTTCGCTGTAAACGGCAACTTTTTTCTCAGAAATGAATGCTAATCGATAGCGCTTATCTAGAGGTTTCGCCCAATGAGCACACCAAGTTCAAAAACAATCATATGATAAATGTACATGTACCCTGTAGGACATGTCAAAGAAGAATGTTGATGCACAAATGCAGTAAATTTAAGGGTTGTTGCTAGCAGCAACCGAGTTTGATGGTAATGAAAAGAAAATCTATAGCTCCTATCCTGGTCTTCCTGAATAAGCATACCAAGTTTCAAAACAACCTGATAATGAATGCGCCCTCTGAGGCATGCCAAAGGAAGATGTTAATGCACAAATGCAAAAGTTTGAAGATCACTGCTAGTGACAATGTTGTTTTGTTTTGTTTTTTATGGAAATTCATAAATATGCCCCGTAGTGAGTGCAAAAGGGATAAGTTGCTGCACAAATGCACTAAGTTCAAAAGCTGGCGCTAATAACAAACATTTTTTATGGAAATGAACGAAAATCAACAGCTTCCATCTGGAGGTCATCCCAAACACGCATACCAAGTTTCAAATCGATCCTATCATAAATGTGCCCTGAAGGGCGTGCCAGTGGAATATATTGATGTCTGACTAAATTAAGTTCACAGGTTGTTGCCAATGGCAACGTTTTTTGGTGGAAATGGCAGGGGATCAATAGTTCCCATCTAGAGATCACCCCAAACAAGCATACCAGGTTTCAAAGCGATCCTATCATAAATGTGCTCTGTAAGGTGTGCCAAAGGGAAATATTGGTGCCCAGCTAAACAAAGTTCAAAGGTCGTTGCCAACGGCAACATGTTTTGACAGAAATGGAAGAAAATCGATAGCTCCCATGTAGAAGTCACCCCAAACAAGCGCATCAGGTTTCAAAGCGATCCAATCATAAATGTACCCTGCAGAGTGTGCCAAAGGGAAATATTGATGCATAACTGCACTAAGTTCGTCGAAGGGCGTTGCCAACGGCAACTATTTTTGACGGAAAAGCACGAAAATGTAAAGCCCGTATCTAGAGATCACCCCAAACAAGCATACGAAGTTTCAAAGCGATCCGATCATATATGTGCCCTTTAGGGGGTGCCAAAGGAATATATTGATGTCTGACTAAACTACGTTCAAGGGTCATTGTCAGCAGCAACATTTTTGGACGGAAAAGGCAGAAAATAGACAGCTCTCATCTAGAGGGCACCCCAAACAAGCACACAAAGTTTCATAGCAATCCGAACATAATTGTACCCTGCAGGGTGTGCCAAAGAGAAATATTGATGCATAACTGTACTACGTTAATCAAAGGTCGTTGCCAACGGCAACTATTTTTGATGGTTAATTGAGGAAAATCGATAGCTCCCGTCTAGAGGTCATCCCAAACAAGCATACCACGTTTCAAAGCGATTCGATCATAAATGTGCCCTGTAGGGGGTGCCAAATGAATATATTGATGCCTGACTAAACTAAGTTCAAAGGTCGTTTCCAACGGCAACATTTTTTTGACGGAAAAGGAAGAAAATCGATAGCTCTCATCTACAGGTGACTCCAAACAAGCATACCAGGTTTCAAAACAATCCGATCATAAATGTGCCCTGTTGGGCGTGCCAAAGGAAAATATTGATGCCTTACTAAACTAAGTTCAAAGGTCGTTGAAAGCGGCAACATTTTTTCCGGAAATGGAAGAAATTCGATAGCTCCCATCCATAGGTCACCGCAAACAAGCGATCCAATCATAAATGTGCCCTGGTGTGCAAAAGGGAAATATTGATGCACAACAGCTCTAAGCTCATCGAAGGTCGTTGCCAGCGGCACCATTTTTGAAGGAAATGGAAGAAAATCGATAGCTTCTACCTAGAGGATACTCAAACAAGCATACCAACAAAAAGCGATCCGATCATAAATGCGGCCTGTGCGGTGTGCCAAACGAAATTGTGTGCGTACGTATGTATGCCGACGGACGGGAAATGACAGCAATAGCTCAGCTTGACTTCGTCAAGTTGAGCTAAAAATGATGACAATCAGGCAAACAAGTTACCAGACTTAAATTTATTTATTTATTTATTAGTTTTCAGGTCATTTTCAGCATTTGTGGCTATATCACGGCCGCACCATTGGTATGCAGTTAATCCTTTGGGCCCTGGTGGTGTATTCTATGCCAGTTCTGAGCCAACGACTAGTAGAGTCTATATTCATTACTTGTGGCGAGACTAATTAATATTTTCAACGTGCAGCCGTAGGGCTGCACTTTGAAAATCTTGATTGGTTTACCAAACAAATTTCCTGAGCAACTATCTTCTTTCTGAAGTCAAGTCGAATCACTAACCTGGACCAGACAATCGGCCTTTCGGTTTCAAAGGGTCAATATTAGCCAATCGTCTATACCTATACTGCCCATTTTGGATGACTTCCTCTCCAGGTATTTATTGGTGGGTCCTTTTTTATCAGTAAAGCTGAACTTGATCAGCACAGTAAATAAGGACTATTCTACTTTCGATGTTAGGGAAGACACACACGTATATACTGAACATATATTAAGAATTAATATTAAGATAGTGATGGGGTAACCATCAGTTTTCTGCCATCACCTGTTAGCCTAATATTTGTCATTGATTGTTTTGGTAAACTGGGAATTTAAAACACATAACCTCTAAAAGTTTATCTAAATTTGAAATTTATAACACAGCCAGTGGAAGTTTTTTCTGCGCAGACGGGGGGAGGGGGGGGGGGGGGTGGCTAAACATCTTTTTCACATCTTTTTTTTCTACTTTTCTTTCTTTTCCCTTTGATGGCATGACGATATAAGTCGAACCCACTATGATTTTCCTCATAGTTAGTTAACTTTTATGGAATTATTTTGCAATACATTTGGCATTGTATTTTTTTTTCTTACAGTCCTTAATAATTCAATAAAAATTTTTATGAGAATTTTTTTAATTCTATTTTGAGTTCTTTATTTTCGCATGCTTTTGAGATGCTTTAGTATTCTAGACAGTATTGCCGTCCCTTTTGTCAACATGGAGAAACCTGCTTTTCTTCTGTTTACTGTTAGTACCTAAATCACCAGAGAAAACTTATGTCCATTTTGTTAATATTTTAGTAATGTGTCTTTTGATTTTATTGGTGTTTGTTGATTCTTTTCCATTTTAAATACAGATTTAATATTCTCTGATAACTGAAAGTCACTTGCTGAAAAGGCCTGAATTACTTCTTTCTGTTTTTTTGTATGTTGTTCAATTTATAATGTGTTGCTAAAACTAAAGGAGCTTCAAGGAAAATATTTTCCCGAACATGTTTCCATATTTTTTTACTTCTGCCAACCTGCTTATTCAATACATCCCCAACACATTTGTATCCAACTTCTGGTCTTTTATCTGATTTCGGAAGTGTCATGTTTGCTTTAAAGTGAGTGGAAATATTTTTATGTTCTATTTATATGCAATTTCAGTACCAGCAACACACACTTTAGCATCAACCCTCTTATAATGACAAATGTTACTGAAATCAGAAACAACTTTATCACTAACAATGTCACCAGAAAATTTAATTTTAATCTAATGCGGGCGTGTACTGCAAAGCACTCAAAGGTGTCACACGTTTTACTGGCTGTTTGTTTAACTCTTTTACCCAACATGAAAAGCAGACGACACTTGCAAACAAAATTCTTGAATAACAATTTTTTTTTATTTTTGTCTCAAAAACATAGGTTATGATCCTCATTGGAGCGAGCTCGAAGAGCACGTTCCCAAGGAGGGGCATAACCTATGTTTTTGAGACAAAAAATGAAAAAAATAAATAATGAAAATTAGTTAGCGATTTTTGTGAATAGCGCTGGCCGGTTTTGGACGTTACGTTGGTCAAAGGGTTAATTAAAACATGCACTTGATAGTTACTGAGTGGTGCTGAAGTACTAGTTAGAAACAACAGTCATGAAAAACTGAGTCCAATTTTTTTCACAGCTCGCATCAACAAACAATAGTGTGTTACCAGAAAAGCTATGATTCCTGACCGACAAACGTTTTAATCGCATAATCCAGATAAACGGCAAAAGATAATTGAAATTGTATGGTGATTTTTGTAAGTAGCCCTGGATGGTTTTGGCCGTTACCTTGGGTAAAGGATTAATGATGAATGTCGCTCAATTAGAATGATGGTTAATGCATCCATCCTCACAAACACACGCTGGTTAGTGTAATTCCCCGCTATTACATATTTGCTGAGGTTTTATTTAATTCCTGAAGTTTAAAACATAAAATTTGTAACTATTTTTGTTTATTATTTTTGTTAAGTCTTCTGCACCAAAAATAAATATTAGTACTGGCATAAAGGTGACTGCAAACAGATTCCAACACATCTTCTTCGCCCCATTTCTATTAACTGTTTAATAGTGACCGGATTTCTAGAAATGGTAGGTTTGTTATTATCTTCTTGCACATTTTATGTACACTCTAAAATGAGTTGGGTCAAAAATCAACACAAATCAACTAGGTTGGATGAATGTGAACCCAGTTGAGTTCATATTCACTCAACCCAGTTGATTTAGGTTGTCTTTTAACCCAACTGATTTTAGAGTGAAGTTTCAGTTTTCTGTCATTTTTAAAAGCAGTAAATTTTTATTTAAAGTTTTTTTTTTAAATTTCCAACACTTTTAGGGGACAGCAAGTTTCAAATATTTTCCCAGATCATTTGTGATATTGCATGTCAAAATAGGAGGAGACGCACTTTTTCTTATATATCATTAGTTGTATCCCAAACTGTAATGATGAAACTACAAATTCTGGGTTACTAGAAGAGGATTCATCCCTATATGAAGAGAAGTACTTTTTGTTTTCAAGCCACCCATGAAAAGAAAACAAAATGGTATTTTTAATAATTGCAGTAACTGCGGAGCCAAATTAAAGTGTGTGTGTGGGGGGGGGGGGGGGGGGGCTATACTATCCAAGGATTCAGCCGCTAAGCGGCAGATAGCCAACACGAAGTGTTGGTCATTTAGGGGGATTCTGGGGGCATCCCCCAGGACAATTTTGAAAAAGAAGGCTCTTAGAACGCATTTCCAGCTTTCTGGCATTCCAAGGCGCATTTAAAATTGTTTGCTGCTTTGTAAAAATATTGTCAAGGTAATACATGTCTTCCATCGCATATCTGACAGGTCTACTATCTGAGACATTTTTAAAGTCTGCTGTACGTTTTAGTAAATGAGATGTAACGTGACGTCATCAAGTCGAGACGTTACGTTTCGTCAAGCGCGTTATTCAAATTGGACTAGAATTCCACATTATAACAGGTTATTGGAATTGTTTCCAATGAATAAACATAGAAGTTAAATAAAATAAACTATGTGAAACAATGAAAAAAAAAAGAAAAAAAACTTTCTTGGATCTTCAGCGATCAAAATGAGTTTTGAGTTTGAAGGATATCTGACATAACTCATGGTGACTCTAAGGGGTAAAGAGGTTACCTATCCTCAAAGATTGAGGTGTGAATATATTACTGTTAAATAAACATAAAGCTTCACTTTGAATATTGAATGGAACAGAGATATATGAATACTTAAGATAGAAACTTGAATAAGTGTTATTATTTATTAGGACTTTGTTACAGAGTTGCGTTTCATATACATAGTGTACTCCAAGCAAGTTGATTTTGTTATAAATCATATTGTCCTGAGAAATCATAATGAACACCAGTTTGTCTTGGCAACTGAAGTTTTGAAAATCAGGATAAACAAATGATATTCTGTTATAGAGATGATTCCTTTCATTTATGAGGCTTGGACAGTCAGTAATAAAGCGTTTTTCCATCCTCAATACCTTGTTAGCACAGGGGGCAAATTCTTTTGTTAATGTCCCTGTCAACGGAAAGTTTTTTGTGCCTACCTTTTTCAATCATGAGTTTGCTATCACTCAAGCGTATTTAGTGAATGTTTTAATGATGTCTTTATCTAGGTTAGTAAGAAGATAGGGCTCGAGATGGTATTCTTGTTTGACCACCCCCCCCCCTAAAAAGTCTTAGCTTGCTTCCGTTTGCTTTGCCTGTGTCATTATATAATTCATTTCTCTAGTAATCTAAAAAATTGTGTTTAATTTTAGTTATAATGTGAGAGCGAGATTTCCTGATTCTTGTTGGAGAGTTACAACCTACCAGATGAAGAAATCCCACTCTATCTAGTAGGACTTTCAATTTGTGGGAGAAACCTAGTTCAGAGTTGATGCCTTCAGTAAATCCACATCTAGATAGTGCAGATTTTGGTAGATTGATCAGGTGGTGCCAGAAACCGACGCAATTCTTTAAGCCTGTAATATATAAAGGAAATAGACCAAGTTCACTAAGAAGGGCCAAAATGGTCACAGATCTGTTCACCCCTAATAATAACTTAGCAAATTTAATTTGTATTTTCTCAGGAAGAAATGATTCAATTCTTTTCTCAGTAGTTGTGTTCTCCTTGATAATATAGTCAAGGGCGGTGACCTCTCTGCCATAAAGCAAAATTGGTTCAACACATGCCTTAAATAGTTTTAGCATTGGCTTCAAGTTGTTTTGTTTTTTTATTAAGGAGTTTCCTTCTTATGGCAAACATGGCTTTAGTGGCTTTCTTATTAAGATGTTCTATTGCTGGACCAAAAATACCAGATGGTTTGAGTATCAAGCCAAGGTATTTGTATTCTGAGGCATTTTCCAGAGGTTGGTTTTGAAAGGTTAAAATTTGCTTTTTATGACTTTTCCTGATTTATTAAATATCATCACATTAGATTTGCTTGTATTAACAGATAAGTTCCATTCATTACAAAATAGTTCAAGGTTATTCAAAGCTCTTCGGAGGCCACTTTTATTTTCAGACAACAAAACTATGTCGTCGGCATATAGAAGACTGGAAATCTTTGTGCCATCTAATTCTACTGGAGCGCATGATACACCCATTGATTGTAAAAGATCATTAATATACAGGGCGAAGAGAGGCGGGCTAAGAGCACATCCCTGTTGTATACCTACAGAGGAGGAAATTGGTGGAGTCAAGCCATCGGGCAGTTTTGTAGAGTACTCTACCTTCTTATACATGTTTATCATGACATTCAAAAATTGACCAGAAATTCCGTAACTTTTATGTTTGGAAAATAGGGCTTCACGATTAACTAAATCAAATGCCTTTCTGAAGTCGATAGAACAAGCATAAAGTGGTCTAGAGCAGCTTTTGAATGATTTACCTACTATAGTTTTAAAAGTTAGTAAATGGTCAGAGGTGCGATATCCTTTTTCGAAACCTATTTGCTCATTACATATGAAATTGTTAACATTTAAGAAATTCTCTAATCTTTTGCACATGATTTTATTGAAAAACTTTTCCATGCAGCTAGACAAGGCAATATCTCTGTAATTGGCTGGATCGTCGATTTTGCCAGCCTTGAAAAGGAGTTTGGTCATTAGTCTGGGTATACTCCATTTTTAGAATTAAGTTGAAGAATTTTACGAAGATATCGCTAAATACATCACAGGACGATTTAATCAGATCATTTGTTATGCCATCCCACTCCAGGTGAGGATTTAGATTTTAAACCAGATTTAGCTTCAAAGATTTCTTTTCTGGTTATGTCTTTATTCAGAAGGTTTTGTGTCAAATCAGGGATCTTAACACTTACATGTGCATTGGAGGAGGATTTTTCATCAGTAATTAACTGCTGCTTAGTATTAAATAATGAATTTAAGTGTGTCACCCTGTTCTCAGGTTGAACGTTAGAGGATGGGTCAGATTTGGAATCCATGTTCATGTTGGCAACCAATTCTCAGAAATCATTAGGCCTACTGCTAGTGCAATCTGCGATTTGATTCAAAATATTGTTAGTATATTTTCTTTGTTTTGCTCGTACATGTAGCACCTTTTTATAAATTTTAGTTTCTTTGTTAATTATCTGTCGCAACTCGGTGTTTGAAGGGTTAGATGCAAGTAAGTTTGCGACTCAAATGCTTTAGATTACGATATTGTGCATCACAGTCACGGTTATGCCATGTTTTTGTTTTTTTACGGCGATTATTAGTCTTTCTAATAGAATATTTCCTATTAGCAATGGATGCAGTTTTAACAAATTCAGAAGTTAGACGCTGGGTTATTTCATTGAGCTGTTCTTCAGAATTATCAAGCTTTAAAACCTGATTCATTGCTTTGTCAATGGATTTCATACTTATAACATCGATGCTAATCAAGAATTGTGAAATGTTTAAGTCAGACCACCTTAATGTATTAGGCCATGGGGGTAAATGGATATCTTGAGAATGAGTAAAATTTTCTCACATTCTAATTTTAACAGAAATTATACAATGAACAGAAAGTTGTTGGTTATAATCACCAACCTTGAAAACTATTATGTCTTTCGGTAAAGTGGCATTACAAATGCAATAACCATCAATGGTGGAACCTGAATAGCCATGGAAGGTCAATCTCCCCTTAGAGTCACCAAGTGTTCTGCCATTGAGAATGCGCATTTGAGACCCAACTGTTCGTAGACTGTGGTTTTTCAGTGTTATGTGAGAGATGTAAACTGTCTGGGACATACCCTTCAGGTACAAAAGCCTCTTTCGGGTCACAACTATCATTCATAATGAAGTCCAAATCAAGTTCACCAATATGCGCATTTAAGTCACCTGTTAAGACAATTTTTCCCTTTTTGTTATTTTTGGAGATATCATCGGACAATTTTTGGAAAATTTTTGAATCAATATCAATTATTATTGTATATTGGGCATTTTCTGGGGATATGTATACTGAACTTAAAAAAACATCTTCTGAACATTTGAAGAAATTACGATCTAACTTGATTCATATTATATTGTCTGAAGACGTATCTATTATTTTACCACCTATAGAGATTGAATGTTTGAAAAACACTGCGATACCACCACGAAGTTTACTCTTGTCTTTGTATCTAAATTGCAATATACATCTGTAATCAGCTAGACGGATAGATTCATTGCTGCCAATATGAATTTCCTGAAGAAAAATAATATCAGCTGTCAGCAGCTTGATAACGTCTGGGTTATTAAACTTGGAAACTTTAGAGTTGTTTATATTTTGGACTAAACCATTTACATTCCAAGAGGCTATTTCAATACTTTTACCAAGGGTCATTTCCATTTAGATACCGAAATGAGGAGATACAACTAAAAAGAGTGAATCAAGTTGTATTCAAGAGGGGTACATGTAAGTACATGTACTAGTGGGTTATACATTAAAAGAAAGTTGGGTTGTACTCGTTCTTCTCACTGCATATGATAACAAATCACTAGGATTATGATTAACAAATTACGAGGATTATGATGAGGAGGTATGGTCTACTCAGTAATTTAGTATTACATAGTTAAATCAACTAGTAGGTATAGCGGCTTCCTTTGAACTGTGGATTGGGTTCAAATGAGTATCCCGTATTCCTATGGAAACTGCCAGTAGACTTCCCAGGTGAGTAAGTTTTCCAGGAGAACCTCGGAGCGGGATAGAACTCCTGGGGAGAGAAGTTGTATCTTCCTTTCTGGAAATGATTTCCAGGCTTGTTCTGGTGGTTGGAAGCAGCAAATTTGGTGGAAGGATTTTCAAAATATTTCCAGCCAAAACCCTGCCACCATCCCAGTCCAAGTGTAGGAGATCACTCTCATAAAGAGAGGAATTAAGGGTCCCCTTTAAGAATCGTTATAAAAAAATTATCATTGTGAATTAGATTAATACTGACAATGTTTCAATATGGTGTGATAAGGTTATCTTTCCGACCAGCAATCTTGCCGCTCAGGGGCCGAGTCCCATAAGGTGTAGGAAGTGATATAATAAGATTGTCACATTTGCTGCTGGCTAGCTTCTCAAGCTCTTTCAACCTAGTGAAAGTGTCAACAGTTTCAGACTTCAAGTTATTTACACCCACATGTATTAGAATTTTTGATACAAGGTTATCAATATTTCTCACAAACTCCAGTGTATCCTGAATAATAGCAGTGAAAGTTTTTGAGACATTCGTCCGGAGTCCTTCCTGAAGTTTATTTGCATTTATGTGTTTATAAATAGAATCATGGAGGATCAAAAGCTGAGGACCATCTTTTTTATCAGCATGTTTTTTAGTTTTTGTGATGATGCATCTTGTTCAAAATGATTAATTTTATTATTAAGGGAGTTGGTTACTTCATCCTTTGCTCTGATCTGATTCCTCTCTTGCATGGCTTCCGTTTTCATTTGCTCTTCTCTACTGTGCAGCTCCTTTTTGAGATTATCAATTTCAGTTTTATCAACCCACATGTCGCACTCTTGCTTAGACAATGACTGTTCAAATTGTTTGATTTTGCTGCGTAGAGAATTTATTTCTGCATACTTTGCTTTGTTTCATTTCTTGCTTGCAAATTTTTTTTTTTAAATTGTTCATCTTTGGTATTAAGCTCCTTTGCAAGCTTATCAATGTTGGTTTTATCAACCCACATGTCACAATCCTGCTTAAACAACGATTGTTCAATGAGTAGGATTTTGCTGCGTAGAGAGTTTATTTCTTCATCCTTTGCTATGCTTGCATTTCTTACCTGCATAATGTCTCTTTTAAATTGTTCATTTTTGCTAACAAGCTCCATTTCAAGCTTAATGGCATCGTTATTCATTATATAGTCTTTAATTGTACACAAAGAGTCCTCGTAAACATCAAGACAGTTGAGAATTTGTAATAAGATTTTCAGGTGAGCATTTGAGATTAGTAGTTTCTTCATTTGAGTTCGGTACAGTATGAAAATTATTTTCGGATGACGTAGAATTGTTAGAATTATCGGGTCATTTTTCCTATTGGAATGTGGTGCGCTTGATTTTGGTGATTTTGAATTTTCTACATATAATGTGTCTCCTGTTGTTTGTGTCACTATTTCGGTCTGTTTCTATTACAGGTATTGGATCCACGGTTTCGCCAGTGATGGGTGTTTTCACCATTAAATATGATTTCTTGGTCGCGATCACATGAGTTATTTTGTTGGTCATTCTCAACTGTGATGGTTAAGTATCATTAATTGAGTTTTCTTGTTCATGAGAGTTTTTCACTTCATCTTTGCAATTGTCAAGTGTGGTATTTCCCGATACTGGCATAATATTGTTGACAAGTGAGAGAGTATCACCGAAAAGATTAACACACCAGTCTTTATAGCCATGACCTTGAATCGTTAATTCCCCCCAAAGCCCACCTCCCCGGTTCCGTGGCCCCTGTTCTGTTTGAACAGTAGCCGTCAGTTCATAAAAAACATCATGAATCTTCATTACTTCCTTCATTTTCATCGTCTGTACCTGGCAGTTTTTTTAATTGACAAGCCCGAATTCTAAAAAAAAAAACTCTGGCATATCAAGTTTGGCCTAAGGAAAATCATTCCCTCCGTCTCAATTAACACAATTTCTCTGATGAAGTTAAACTGAATCAAAAATGCATTTGTCAAAGGATTCTTCAATAGAATCACGCGTTAACCCTTTGCCCAACGTAGCGGTTAAAACCAACTAAAGCTATTCTAAAAAATCTCCAATTAATTTTCATTATTTTTTCATTCTTTCTCTCAAAAACACAGGTTTTGACCCCCCTCATTGGAACAAGCTCGTCGAGCTCGTTCCAGTGAGGGGTCACAACCTATGTTTTTGAGAAAAAAAATGAAAAATAAAAAAAAAATAGTTATTCAAGAATTTTTTTTTTTTTGGAAGTGTTGTCTGCTTTTCATGTTAGCTAAAGGGTTAAGTTATTTATTATCTAGGTCAGAGGTAACATTGGAATTCTTACATCAATATAAAGACATTTCAAACAATCCATACACTTATTTGTCATTTTTCCTGAAATTTAAATATGTTTTTTTTGGCTGAGCTGTATTTATTGAAGATTGAAGGGCCTGAAAACTTACTGCAGCCTTACAACAATGTGGACTGAAATATTGCTGAAGGTTGTCACAGCACCAGTCTCAAACCGGTTCCCTTATAGTACATAATGTTGATTTAAAAGTCTTCCCATCCTCGCAACATTTAGTTAATATAGAGTAAAAAATATTACTGTTGCCACTTCGTGAGCAAAATGTGTTTGGATTAGTACAGGTATTTGCAGGTTCTTTGCCATGCAAGAACACGCTATAATAATAGAACTCGATCAAGGTATCAACAGCAAAACTATATCCATGGGTAGTTTGCGGCATAAAATACCGGTACTATTCTGAAAGAGCAGAACTATAATACATAATATAATGAGAAATAAAATTCTTTTAACTGAAATTATTACCACTTTAGCGTGCGCTCTCTAGTATATTAACACAATTTTACCTTTACGGTAAACGGGCATAATGCACAGACTCAAACCGGAAGTTTTTTGTTAACGTGGTTAACAGCCCGCTTCCGGCTAAATGTTTCGTTAACAGCCCCGGCTCCGGTTATAGTTTATGTAATCTGTCATACCAAACGCGCCACTGGTTCCGAGATGATGAAACGCGCTTAACTACAATGAATGTTAAAAAAAACACGTGAAATTTGTGTGATTTCCCCATTACTTCGGTGATGAAGCATTCGAATTGTCAAGGTGAGTGTAATTAATTCATTACGGTAGATTTTTGTTAGTAGATTTCGGGAGAAAGCCAATTTTTTGTGGCAAACAAAATATTTAAATTAAGCTATCATGTCATTGACCACGTGACTTTTGTTTATCTAGAAACAGACGACACATGTGTTTTGGTTAAATGTCATTGCCAACACTCGGGATGTCACAATCAAGTGAAATTGATGAAGAACCTTTGGATTTAACCATTTTAAAAGTGGTAATAATAATAATAACAAGATTTTGTTGGGCATCCCTGTTTATTAACGGCCCTCCAGGAATGATTAACCGCCTTCGGGCCGTTAACAGCCCCCGACGTCGTCTCGGGCTGTTAATGGACCCTCTGGCTGTTAATCATTCCTGTCGGGCCGTTAATAAACCGTAACGCCCTCCAAAATCATGTTATTGGTATAGTAATGAAGAAATCGTAATACTTGCAGAGCTGCAGTTAAACGGTACGTCCACGTAGGCAGCTCGATGTGTATGAGTGGTGGCCTGGGATGAACACGATTTTATACCTTTTGAGAACGCTCACTCACAGACCCGTCCACCATTAATTCCAATTTGAATATTCAATTGTTCAGCACGCCCAACCCCGACTTGTCTTATACACGAGAATGAAGGCAGTGAGCATAGATAATACAGTAGATGTATCGTGGAAAATACTAAGCCACGTCTTTTTATCAGCCCAGAACCCGGTGCGAACAGCGTTTTACACTTTGGAAATAGTGGGTATGGAAGACAGTAACCAACAAAGAATAACACAGAAATATCATTTTCTGTAATGACGATGAAGCTTCTCGTTTAGTAAACAACGTGCACTTCTGACAAATGAACCATTTGAGAGCAACACTATATTAGTTGGAGATGAATAAGAACCGCATCAAGCTGAACACACCACTTTATATTGGCTTCTTTGTGAACCCGACAATGCGCAAAGATGAGGATGTTGCTGTTTTATCATGATTTTATTGATATCTCGTGCCTAGACACGATTTTCAGTACTGCCTCATGTATACAGATTCTGGATACATCTCATTCTCCAAATATCTCTAGAAGAAGTACTAAAACCGGAAAAGAAAGAACACTTTTATGGAGAGTATCATCAATGGTTGTCATCTGAATCATGCGATGAGCACAGAGAAAACTTTGTTCAACCTAAGATTGGAGTGATATGTGGTCCGATAAAGGGTCGTATTGCAGGGACCGGACAGCATTCGATAACACCTGACCTTTTCAAGGTTGAATGGGGCGGATATGGAATCGTAGGTCTCTGTAGCGAAACCTGAAACTGTTTCAGCCAGACTAACAAGTTCCAAAGAAATAAATGCCCAAACAAAAATCTGAAATGTTGAAAACGCTACAGAATGGAAGAGGAGTGAACCGCGAATTTGTGGTGAACAATAATCACATATACACTTACAGCCAGATCAAAGATGGACTGCCGTACTTTTACCCGAAAAGAAAAGTTCAAGAAGATGGAACCTCGACCAAATTACTGAATATACAAACACTGATGTACTCTGACCATGGGCTGTTTTGTCGCTGTATTCTTGATGTGACAACTGTGCAAAATTCATAGATCTGTGTTACACATCATAAATTAGTCCTGTACCTTGGAAAGCCGTAATCAAATCTTGTTTTGTCAGGTGAATGTATTCTGTTATCTATTATACAACCGCCCAGTTTGTTTCCCCGTCTGTAACTCTTCCACGTTTGATCTGCCATTCCACAAATCATCAAATATGGATCGATCAGCTGCTACAATAACGATCTACAGTGAAGTTAGAACCATAAAGCTGTGGTGTAGGAGCTTGGAAGTAAGTGATCTAAAGGCTTTTCTCGGATTTTGGAGCCAAACCACAATAGCCCCCAATAGTTCCCACTACTCCCCACTACCCTCTACAGTGAAGTTAGAACCATAAAGTCGTGGTGTAGGAGCTTTGAAGTAAGAGGCCTGAAATATTTTCTGGGATTTGGGAGCCAAACCACATCCCCGCCCAATAGTCCCCACTACCCCCAGTCCCAAATAGTCCACAAACCAGCTCTATGTTCAGTCTCCGAAAGTCCCCACTAGCCCTCGAACCAGCTCCTCCCCAATCATTCCTTAAATCCCCAAACCTCCACAAAGGTTCAAGTTAGTCCCACACCAGTCCATATTTTGTACTACCATTAGCAACCCTCTAAACGCAGTCTATAGTTTAGTAGAACTTCGGAGATAATAGACCAACAGATCGTGCATCCTATACTGCCGTTCTAAACAACCAAGTATAACACTGCCTGACCTAGCATTCCATACTACCCGTAACAGATATAGGATAAAATGAAGGAAACAGGGGACCTACAAGGGAATATACCGCTACTACCATACCACTCCCTACGAGAAGCCCGACACACCCTTAATTAACGTAATGTCAGAATGTACAGTGGACAACGAACATTCTATAACGTCGTGTGCGCATCATGGCGTCACGACGTCAATAGCAACGTCAACTGTTTCACCTTCCCCATCAATATTCCATAACATACCCATAGTGTATACTCATAGCCCTCTGTGCACCTATATCACTGTACAGACCATAGCATACTATATATGCAGTCCGCACATCACTTGCCAGATGCAGTCTGAATGGTGCCGAAATTTTCACTATAAAAGTTGCACTGGAAAAGCTCCGGTTCCTGTGGGAATTAAAAAAAAGCTCCGGGTAATGAGGGTCGAATGATACGTGCTATACAACTGGTAGAGTTGTTAATAAGATATGACCGGGGAGCGCGGTGGCTCAGTAGGTAGAGGTGCAGGCTGCAAGCCGAGAGGTCCTCGGTTCGAATCCCACCTGTGGCAACCGTGTTGTTTCCTTGGGCAAGACACTTCATCTCAACTGCCCGCGTGGGGGCACGGTGGTGTTGTGTACTAAGGCGTACTGCACGTCGGTGGTGCACTTGTCTTCAACCAATGCTAACCCTGCTTGTGTGGAGTTAGTATGTTGGGGAGCTGACAGTTGCTCGCCATTACTCGGTGGTTTTCTCCGGGTACTCCAGCTTCCTCCATCCGTAAAACTCTCACGGTCATGATTAGCCATTGTGCATAAATATGTGACCTTTAACACCAATAAAAAAATATCCTAAACTTTGAAGTGACCTAAAAACATCAAAATGGCCATGAATCGAAAAAAAAACTGCCATCTCTATTATTTTTAGTTCTACGACATACTACGATTTCAAAGAAATGTGAAGTATTTTAATTTTTGACTCTATGACCCCACCCCCCCCCCCCCCCCCCCACACACACACACACACACACCTCATGGTGTCGCATTAGCATATGACCAGAACTGTTAGGACCTTCTTGAGACGACACTTACGTGAATGAAAAGGTAGCGTTTTTAATGAAATATGTAAAAAAATACGCTAAACTTTGAAGTTATGTCAAAATAGCGGCAAATCGACAAACAAACAAAAACCCGTTATCTTCTAATTTTTTGAGCTCTCCAAGGTACTAAAATTTGCAAAAAAAAAACATCATTAATTTTTGTCACATGACCCAACTAACCCAGCTAAGACATCACCTCAGAGTTCGGCTATAACGGTTGAAAATTTTCTTGGACGGCAATACATTTTTAGATATGTTTTTTGTGGAGATTACATTCTCAAAATTTCTTGAAATGAGGTTTCAACCCTTTACCCAATGTAACGGCCAAAAGCGGCCACCGCTATTCTCAAAAGTACCCAATTAATTTTCATTAATTTTTCATTTTTGTCTCAAAAACATAGGTTGTGACCCATCTTTGGAACGAGCTCGTTCCAACGAGGGGTCATAACCTATGTTTTTGAGAAGAAAAATTCAAAAAATTAGTTATTCAAGAATTTTCTTTTGCAAGTGTCGTTTGGTTTTCATGTTAGGTAAAGGGTTAAATGAAAGGTATATAGAAAAGGTAAAACTGTCATCGGGTGCATACCTTTAAAATGAAAAAAACTAAATTGGACAATATCAAATAACCAGAAAACATTGTGTGAAGTTTCATAACTCTGTAGTTTATAAATATGAAGTTACGTGAATGACAAGGTGGCATTCTTAAAATATGTTAAAAAAAGACTAAACTTTAAGATATGTAAAAACGTCAGAATGGTGGCAACTTGAAAAACAAAAAATAGCTATCTCTCAATTTTTTGGAGCTCAACAAGGTACTAACATTTTTTAAAAATCCGACCCATTTTAATTTTTGACTATATGATCTGCCTATGCCGTCACCTCAGTGTCCAGCTATAACGGCTGATAATTTTCTTGGGAGGCAACACATGTTAGATATAGTTTTGTTTGGAGATTATATTCCAAAATTGCGAAAGGCTGAGGCTGAAAATGAGGTTGAAAAGAAAAGGTATAGAAAATACGTTTTGGTTTTGACAAGTGTTTTGGAATGGTTGTCTGTAGTGTCAAACAATACTTCAGTAAACTCTTCTACTTGATCGACGCTTTCTACAAATTTCGTCCGTGTGAGTCGTTCAAGTCAGAGCGATGAGAAAGTATCCCACTTTGCCTTTTTGAAGTCCCACCGGGGCATCTTTTTATCTTTCTCTGGAACCACAATCTCTAACACAATGGAAAGTGGTCACTCCGCATAAGTCATCCTCGACCTCCCAAGAAAATAGAAGAGCATGCAATTGTGAGATCATTTGATGTGTACGAACCAGATGCAGGATACAGATAAGTGGCAAACCCATCATTAAACAAACACAAATCAGATTTTGTAATTACCCCCTCTACTCTTTCACCCTTATACATCTTCTTGGCTACAAAAATCACCCCAAAGTGGGCTAGATGCGATGAAATCACCCTACAAAATATATAGAGTTGGGAGTTGATGGACAAGTAACTCAAGACCATTCAGCTGTAGAGTTTTACAAAATGTAACTGTTTTGTCTAAAGTTAGGTGTACCGCTGCAGCATGTAGACATGTTTATAAAGAAACAGGGTTGTGAATAATGTGGTTTTGAACCAAAAACAGACGTTCAAAGTACATGAAGATGATTTTCATCTGCACAGGCGTTATACGAAGTATAATGCTCAAAAGCAGAATGATCTTGAGTTTCAGGTTTCTTTGAAGTGTTTTCATGCAGGCAAAAAGCAGCAGGTTTATATTGTTGGCATAGAAGGCCCAATTCATTAAAATTTGCTTTAAAACCTCGACAGTTCCACGGGATTATATAGTTAGGTTTGTGATCTGTGTTTGGGTGGTGATTTAGATGGGAGATGCAGTTGCCTTGTAGTTTTCCGTGGTGAATTTTTATGTGGGGACCTAAACTGAGAAGAATTCAATTGTCGTTCAGTTCAGAACGTGTCGTGGATGCAAACACTGACTGACATATCCTCAATCCCATCAAACACGTTGCTCGGGACAACACTTTTCGTGTATTTAGGTGTTCTATTTGAATTAAGTTTTTGTTGATCTTTTTCTTTTTTCTTGTATTTTTCTATTTTCATTATCTGATTTTGACGAACATTGTGTTACTGTGATCGTTGTGTCGTCTGAAGTTTGGGATTAGGTGTGTGTGACTGGTTATTTTTAACTGATATATGTGTTTTTGAACCATTGTTCTGTCCAGGCTTACGCATATCTTTTTTCATATTTGCGTACTGTTGTATCTCCTGATGTGTTGGGAACAGGTGGTTTTCTTTGAGTTGAGTTTGGCTCCGTTTGATTGGTGTGTTCTATTGTAAAAGCCTGAAACGCGGTTGCTATTCCGCTATTGAGCCATGTATGTGGTGTCGGACATTCTACCAACTTTGATGAATTGTTTTGTTTTAACTCTGTGGCATATGGTGGCGTTGTCGTGCTCATGCCAGGCATGGATGACACAATATCCTTGCCCTCGTTAAAGCTGATTTTTTTCGCTCTAGATCTTTGGAATTGTCTTTTCCTTTTTTTCAGACAGGGCAATTTTTAGAAGCGGGCATTTGATTGCCCTGACAGTTTATGCATTTGATATTTTCACCACTACATGGTCCGTAATGTTCAGGCCGCATCACTGACATAACACATGGCCTCAGCATGCATCTTTACTGTAGCCGCTCTTCTGACACCTGAAACACCGAGGTGACATTCATATATCCAATTTTCACTGATTTTGGTGGTTGAATTGAATTAACTGGTAGAGTGCTGGAAGCCCATATTTGGGCTTTATTCTGAATTGCAGGTACTACAACTTAAAGGCTTCATATTCAGTGGCTGTGCTTCATATTATCTTTGAAGTGATATTAGTTAGTCTGTTAGGATTTGCCTTGTTACAATTTATAGGAGAGTGCTCATAGGCACTCTCCTATAAATTGTAACAAGACAAAGACAAGTGAACAAATTTTGGTGGCCAAAAATAATTTAGCACTCTACCAGTTAACTGTAAACATATAAGTATTTGTTTTAATGATATGCCATCTCTTTTAATTTCAATTTTCAGGACTGTTTTAACTAGCTTTGACTTCATTTCATTCACAATGTCAAGTTCATCTATGTCAGCCAGCTCACGCATTCGAACAACACCTTCGCTATTATTAAGGATCTTGTGAGGGCATGCATTTATGCCTCTGTCATGAATTTTTGTTGTTTTTAGTAAGGCCATTGGTTGTTTCTCCTGGACACATCCCATGAATACCCCCCCCCCCCCCCTGTTGTTATTTTTAACATCTTTCACTGAGCCCGCAATACCTAGCTTATTAAGTGGTTTACTATTATCTAATGAAAATAAATTTGATAAATTTTGGCCAAGTATGTGTTTTTGTTTGCTTTTTGTCAGAATCTAACATGTCCTATTTCCCACAATTATAGCACTTCAACCCGCTACTTGCCTGGGCCTTTGAGATCTTTGTACAGCATTTAATACTGTGTAAGGTTGGAATTTGGCATAGGCGAGGTTCGTGTCCAGGTTGTCGTGATGCGGGAGTAGAGATGGAAGGAAGACTGAGTGGAACAAAGAAGGAGTGCATGTTCGATGAGAGGTTGATGAAGAGGGAGGTTGCAGGCTGGACAGGAGAGGAGAGGATGTGGGAAAATGGAATAGTCAGTAAAAGAAGGTAACATTATGATAACAGTTACATTGGTGGTAGAGGTGGTTTGTTAGTTAACTTTTGTAAGTTTAGCTGGGGGTCAGTGGAGTGTTCTGCTGACTGTGTCTACAATTCTCTGTTGCATTGGTTTCTTTGTCAAATAAGCCATGTGGTTACATAACTATGCTATATTGATTATTATGATACTGGTGGTTTAAATATTTCAAATTATTATGATATCCATGGTTTGAATATATCAAATTCAATGTCTGAAGAAGTCAAACCAATTTGTATTCTAGTGTCAGATTCCAGGGCTAATAATTTTTATAATACACATTTATATTTCCAGCCAACAGATTTTTGTTTGGGGCATATTATTAAACGGGGTGATATCATTGATTCTTTGAAGCAGGAGACTTTAACTTTATTGGCTACAATACCGCCAGACTCCAGATTATTTATAAAAATGTGTTGCGGCATAAATGACCTGTTGGAAAAAGTTTCACATTCAGGAGGAAAGGAATTAAAATTATCTCAAATTATAGGAGAACTTTACAAAATTGCATTTATTACAATTCCACCAGCAAATTTAAAAAAATACTCTCAGTATTTAATTCAGAATAATAAATTGCCATCTACTTTTTCTGATTAGGAATGCCAGATACATCAAACTGAACTTTTGGAAAAAATCAAATTTATAAATAAAGAACTGAAATTAATAAATATTTCAAAATAAGAAAATCATTTTCGTGGATGCTGAACAGTTTCTTGGGATGATGAAATTATTCATTTTCATAAAAAACGCCGTGGGAGAACCAGAAAATTAAAAGCAGTTCTTCGATACTTTGGGAAAAAGTATATGATGAAATTCATGGCATTTCAGAGTGAAACTTTCTTGGTTTAATTCCTAAATAAGAACATTTCAGCACGAAATTGAATACACAGATGAAGAGTCTTGACTTAAGTAAATTGCCTGAAAGGCATATATATACTGCTGATGCAAGATGCAAATTTGCGGATAACCAAGACAAAGATGATAGGAGTTGGAAATGGAAACAATGGTGTAAGTCAGTTAGTTTTCTTATATATTGCTATAATGGCAGAAGCTAAACCTTTATATGTAATAAATGACCCTAAACCATTTGAAGTTAATCAGGAAGATCATTTTGAGGACTGGATTGAAAGATTTGAGGTTTGGGGGATCAGTATATACACCTGATTCTGAATCAAAATTGAAAATCTTTTCCTACACTGTTAGGAAGTGGAGCATTTTCAGTTTATAGGGAGTCAGTTCCAAGGTTAAACAAAATTATGAATAGGTTAAAGCCGAATTAATTCAAGCTATTTCTTCAGGTACATTAGGTGATGTATTTTTGCACTAAATTAGCAACAAGAATGAGAAAACAGGGAGAAAATTTGGTTGTATATTTTGGAGAATTACGTCAATTAGTTCAACATGTATATCCAAAATATAATAAGGAAACACAGGAAAATGTAGTGCTAATATAGTTTTTGGCTGGTATTGGTGATATCGAGGTTGAAGGTAGACATAACTATCTGTCCAATATATCTGAAGCTTTAGTAAAGGCCACTAAGTTAGAATGTCATTTAGATGTTAAAAAAAGTCATATTAACCATTAGTAACTTCAAATGGGAGTCACGCTAAGACTGTTGAAAGTGAAACAAAGACAAAAGATAATAGAGAAAATGATTTTATGGAACAAATGAACAGACAAATGGAAGAGGTTATGGTCCAGATTGCTGCTTTGTTGGCATCAAATCACACCGTTGCTAACCAAGTAGCTTCTTATCGATGTGGTAATTTAGGACATTTTGCTAGAGAATGTCTCAATATATTAGATCATTTTTTCCGAGAGGTAGAGCTAGAGGGTTTGGTAGCATGGCCGTCCACTGGAAGCTCGGAATGGTAGATTTTCAAGGCAGTCATTAAACTAAAAACTATGAATAATGAGCCCCAAGTATTGATAGATGGTAAACCTGTGACGGCTATTGAATCAGTGTCACCATCTTTTTAACATTATGTGAATTAAATTTGGAAGGTATTGATTGTAAAGGTTTTGATTGACACTGGATCAAGTATTTCATTGCTTAGTGAAAGGTTTAAACAAAGTTTTAATGTCTTGAGATGTCATAGACTGAACACTAATTTGAATTTCCAAGCCATTTCTGTGAATAATGTACCTGTAGAAATTTTTGGGATCTATTGAAATGAAGGTTAAACTGGGCTCGATGGAAACTGAATTTGATTTTTTTTTGTAGCCAGAGATATGTCACAACCTGTATTGGTTGGGATTTTTTTTACAAAATAATCATGTCATTATTGATTCAAAAAATAGTTGTGTAAAAATTGGTGTAGGTTTGGTTCTGTTATTGCTACTGTGTCGATCATTCCCTTGAGTTTGTTCAGCTAGAATGAGTGTTACAATAGAAGTTCTGTCACGTAGTGAGATAGCAGCTGTTGTAAAATTAGACCCAGTACATGCTTATGATATGGTTTCTGGTGGTTACACTTGGTGTATTAGAATCAGATTCTGTTTTTTTAACAACAAGGAGGGGTTAATGGTTGAGAGAACAGCTAGTACTGCAAGAAATGGTATGCCATTTATAAGAGTTATGAATGTCACAAATCAACTTCTAAAATTATGTCAAGGAACTGCTATATGCTATTTTTATGCTGTGGTAGATCAGGGAGTAAAATTAGCAAGGATAGGAGTATTTGAGTTCATAAATATAAATCCTGTGACTACAAGTACTGATAAACCAATTTGACAGAATCTTGAATAGCTTTTGAAATTTTAACAAAAGAACAAAAGTTACAAGCTCAACAATTGCTGAAAAATTATCAGAGTATATATTTTCAAAAGCGAGCACTGATCTTAGTAGAACAGGAATTATTATATATTATATATTATTAGTTATAAAATTGTAACTAAAGATCCTCCACCAATCAAACAGGCTCCAAGACGTATTCCCATTCATCTGAGGAAGAAAATTGATCACCAAGTTGATAATATGTTGAAAAGTGACATGATAGAAAAGAGTGATGGGCTTTGGCGTCGGGATCTGCATTTTTCAGTACTATGGATTGTGCCAATGATTACTGGAAGGTAGAAATTGAAAAAATAGGCTGATTAAATCGTCAGATGTGTACCCATACACGCAACTAGTAGAAAGCTGTTATTATCTCAGGACCAATTTTGTGGACAGGTAAAATCCATGTGAGGGCATTTTGTCAGAATCAAATTATCAGATTTACACCAAAACCTATACAGCTCGCAACATCAGTAACCTGAAGATATATATAAAGTAACATGACAATCAAAGCAATATTTTTCAAAAAGTGATTGGAGGAATTTTCAATTTGAAGGATAAAGGGTTAACATCTCAGGATCAAATTATCAAATTTACACCAAAAACTATACAGCGCAGCACATCAGTAACCTGAAGATATATATAAAGTAACATGACAATTGGATCAATATTTTTTTAGCTATCTCATGCCAAACGGATTGGAAGAATTCTCAATTTGAAGGATAAAGGGTTAATATCTCAGGATCAAATTATCAGATTTACACCAAAAACTATACAGCTCAGTACATCAGTAACCTGAACACAAATGTAAAGTAACATGACAATCCAAGCAATATTTTTCAAGTTATTGAATGCCAAAGAAATGGATATGGATGCCAGATGGACAGATGGATGGATGGACATTCCAACTATTTGGGTTTAACGGACGGACACACAAAGGATGGACGAACGACGGAGGGCCACCCCGGATGCCGACATTATGCGTACCATTCATGGTATGGGTACCCATAAAAATGATATGGAAAAGCCTGTTTTTACAACAGGGTCGGATGTATATCAATTTTAAGTTTATGAGTTTCGGATGAATGAATACTCCGACCACATTTCAAAGGTTGATGGATCTTGTTTTGGGTGGGTTGCATTGGAAAACGTGCTTGGTGTATTTAGACGATATAATTGTGTTTACTAAAACATTTAAAGAGCATTTGGCATTGTTAGAAGAAGTGTTTAAATGTGTACAGGATGCAGGGTTAAAACTGAAACAACCGAAGTGTCATTTCTTGGGGCATAATGTCACTGCTGAAGGTATTTGTCCTGATCCACAAAATATTAAAAAAGTGGATGAGTATCTGGATGCCTTAGGCCACTGCAGAATTGAAATCATTTTCAGGTTTGGCATAGTATTATCGCTGTTCCATCAAGTCTTTTTCAAACGTTGCTTGTCCCTTACAACAGCTTACTCAAAAAGATACAGAATTCAAATGGTCTCATGAATGTACTACAGCTTTTATTAATCTTTGGAATGCTTTGGTTAGGGAACCTACTTTCAGTTTCCCAGATTTCAAAAAACCTTTTGTTCTATACAAAGATGCATCAATGTTTTTGGTAGGGGCTCTATTAACTCGCTTGCAAGGTGAAAGGGAAAGAGTTATTGCATATGCCAGTTCTGCTTTGAGTAAGTCTGAATGAAACTGTTGTACTTATGATAAAGAGTTTTTAGGCAGTTGTATGGGCTGTATGTCATTTTCGTTCTAACTTTTTGGGGTCTGGATTTTAAATTATTACAGACCATTAACCTCTCCTCAATATAAAGGACATTAAGCCTGAACATGACCCAACTGGGCGACACGCGGATGATCTATTGAACTCAGAGTTTATGAATTTGTTATGAGATATAGAGGGGGGGGGGGGGGGGGCTTTTCATTCTAATGCTGATGAATTGTCTAGAATTCCAACAATCAGTAAGAAGTTGGAGTGAATATTGCTGCTCCATCTGATGAAGTAATTACTAGTGGTAAACAAAAGCAGTTGGATGGTCTGCTAATATCAAAACATTCTCTGGTTAAAAAGAGGTGGACGGAATCGCCCAGTTGTTAGGAGGTATTCAGATACAACCTGGAGGAGTTTGCGTAATCAATGGGATAGATTAGTAGTGAGCAATGATATTATATCGGAAGTGGGTTGATAAATTAAGCAAACAAAGATGGTATCAATTGGTTGTACCCACTTTATCTGCTGAAGTAATTCTTGAAGCTTTGAGTAGTAGCCCAATTGGGGGACATTTAGGTTTTGGAAAACCCTAGGGAAAGTAAATCAGTGATATTACTGGACGCATTCTTGAAAAAGATGTTTTGCACTGGTATACACAGTGTGTTAAATGTAATCAGGCAAAAGGTTCCATACCAAAATGGCGTGCACCTCTGATGATAGAGCTTCCATCTCGTCTGATAGGATGAGTGACAATGGATATTCTTCGAGACCTTCCCACTACAGACAGTGGTAATAAATACATTCCAGTGATTACCATTTACTTTACTTGTTGGCCAGAGACATTTGCTCTTAAAGGTCATAAGGCTGAAACGATTGCTAGAGTATTAGCGGAGGAGGTAATTTGTAGATGGTGTGCACTTGGTCGTCTGCATACAGATCTCAAGGGAAAGATTTTGATTTTCCGTAATTAAAGAAATTAGCAATCTTTTGTGAATTGATAAAACCTTATGACAGCCTATCATCCTCAGTCTGATGGGCTTGTTGGGAGGTTTAATAGAACATTATGTGGCATGTTAAAAATGTTGGTCTTTGGTAATCAAAAAAAATGGGATAAACTTTTGCCATCGGTATTGTTGGCTTATAGATCAAGAGTAAATAGTACAACAAAAATTTACACCCTATTTTTTAATGCATGGCCATGAAATTATGTTATGTATAAGGGAGCTGGCAAGAAACCTATTCAGAATCCAAAGACGTTTCAGAGTATTGAAGTCCAAACCCTTCTCTTTCAAATCCACAAGACGATCACCAGGGTGTCACCTCAGCTATTGCCACATGCAAAGTGTATTGCCAAACACAAAGTAAATTGTTCAAGTGCTGGGAATAATATTTATCTGGTGATTTGCCATCATTCATTACATCAAAATGAGGATATAGTTTGTCCTAAATTTGAAAAAAAATTTGCGAAACAGAAAAGTTTTTTTAAAAAAAATTCCAACATGTAGGCCTAACTCAGGAAAATGAAATACAAAGTAGGCCATACCATTAATGTAAATTGTTATAATTGTAACAGAAGTACCATTAGTCTTAGAATTTTTTGTTGTTGTTTTGGTAAAGACATGTTCATATGTTGGGTCATGTGACTTTAGAACTATTGTACTTGAGTAATACCACGTGACCGAGCATTATAAAAGATGAAGGCGGGTTTTCCATGCTCTCTTTCATTGTGACCACCATAGTGTTCAGTTAACTGTGTTTTGTGTGTATTCTTGGGTCATTAAGTATTGCAGGTATTATCTAATCAGAGTGTTTCGTGATTGTGTGTGTCACCCATCTCCTAGTCCACACATATTTTTACTATATAACCAAACTAGAGAAATGTAACAAACTGGTGGCGGAGGTAGGATGGTAAAAGTCTTCCACGATGAATAGGAGAAGTGGAAAGATGACGCCACCACAAGAGAGATGCCTGCTCATGCAAAACAGGTGCTAATGAGCAGTCAACAGGATACAATACAGAAAAGCCTACAGATGCTTGATAAATTCCTAACAAGGTGATGCAATAGGAATGACAGAGCAAATGATCCAAAGAGATCATGGGGCATGGAGATGCCATATTATTTTAGAAACGGGTGAGCTGATGACTTTGGGTGCCACAGCTCAGGATATAGCAGCATCACACGTGGAGGTCAGCCCAGGAAGAGAGACGGAGATGATGACATGGTTAGTTTTAAACTGATAAAGGAATTATTACACCAAAGGAAAGAGGTCTCAACTAAGGAGTATGACGGCAAATTGAACCAGACGCCACTAGTGGATGTAAGGCACATTCAGTCAAAAGGAATAGGGGAGGGGGTGATGGAGCACATCCAAGAAAAGACTTAGTGATTGAGGAAGGGTATATGCAGATTACAAGTTATACGTCAAAATTATATTTTATGCCAGACAGCTATGATGGAAAGATGGTTTGGACCAACTATAAAGCTTACTTTGCTCATTGTTCCCAAATCAAGGGATGGACACCACTTGAGAGGGGACAATCTTTAGCGATGTCACTATCTGGAGACACACAGCAGATTTTGAGTGAATTTCAGGCAGATGTGTGACCAGTTGGTTGGATGCCTGGATAGATGGTATGGTCCTGGGGACAGGCTGAGTTATACCTGTCAGAGCTATGAAACTGACGGCGCAAAGAGAATGAATCCTTGCAAGAGCTGTGAAGCTCTAATAGATGCCTGACGTTGTTAGCATATCCCGGAACTATCGCCATCTGCAAGGGATATAGGTTAGCTAAGGGGCATTTTATGGATGCCATAACTGATTCTGAAATGTGCATAAGAATAGTTCAGGCTAAATCAAGGCATCTGGATGATGCAATAAGAGTAGCATTGGAGATAGAGACTTTCTTGGAAAACACAGAGAATGAATAGACGAAAATTTTTGAGACAGGTGGAGATGCCTCTTAGTACAGAGAAAAGACATCAAGTAATCAGTGAATATATCCAGCAAGAGATAGCAGTGCTTCACGATAAGATGAATTGACTCTCATGTGAATCTTTAGAGGCTATGGAATCAATGAAACTCCAAATGAACCAGTTACATCAGATGTTGGATGAGGTGTCAACTAAGTTGGATGGATCTTCAAAGGATAGTCCATCACCACTATGACAGTACAAGGAACAGATAAGGTGGTGCTTCTCATGCAGCAGCCAAGACCATTATCAGAGAGTCTGTACCCAAAGAAACAGAAGGATGTTGGGAAAGTAGAGTTGGCCGAAGTCAGGGGCTTGAGGTCAGTCGATGGAAGAGAGCCCTCTGATATAAGTGTAAATATGATGCCAATGATGGAAAAGGAGATGAAGGAGATAAAAAGTGACGTGTCCACCGGCTTATAATTAACAGCCAGGATTGGAACTATAGATGCCCAACAGCTAATAGCCAGTGGAGCCTCGATAGCCATAATCTCGGAAAAGACATTCCATAGAGCATCCCAGTGACATAGCTTCCTACTAGAAGAATGTAGATCAATCTAGGATTGGCAAACAGGCAAAAGTTAGATGTAGTGGGACAATGCCAAGTACTGATAAAAGTGGGCTCAACTGACAAAAAAACACAAGATTATAGTAGCTAAAATTACAAGAGACGGTGTTCTGGGCATGGATTATCTTCAAAATGCAGGATGTCAATTGGATATCAAGAATTTATGCCTAAAGATTGAAAACGAAATAATTCCATGCTTTGATATGAATGGAAAACTGGTTGCTGTTGCATAACAGTCAAGTCTATAGTTTCAGTCCCAGCTAAGTATGATCCTATCATCCCAGGTTGTATAAAATGGAAAAATGGTATGTCTAAATATGGAATGATCAAAAGTCCAATTAATTCAAAATCACAAGAAAAAGGGTTACTTTCAAGAAGTGTAATTGACATGGATAAAAAACATCCCCATCCGAGTATTTAACCCAGGCAGCGACAGAGCACTCATCTCTCGGGGAATGACAGCTGGTGTATTACCTTCAGTGGCTAGCGGTGATATGTTGAGTAACAACCAAAAAAATGCCTATAAAGAAGTTGAAAGACAACCCGTTAGGAATTAATCAGATGAGTATCACACACCTGACAGAGGTCGAGACAGATCCAGTATGCAAGCTCTGAAAGAACAACTCCAATATATTCTCATGTGATGACGATGATCTTGGAAGGACCAACTCAGTCAAGCACACTATTGCAACAAACGACAATGTTCCTGTAAGACAAAGACCAAGACATTTACCATTTTCCTTCAAAATGAAGCCGAATGGCTGATTGAAGACATGTTGAAGAGAAGATCATCGAACCATTAAGTAGCCCTTGGGTTGCCCCCCATAATCCTAGTGCGTCAAAAGGATGGTAAGATGCGATTTTGTATGGTCTATCAACAGCTGAATGCAAAGACAGCGCAAGATGCCTACCCAATCCCCACAATCGATAGGTCACTTGACCGCTTTGGTCAGTCTAGCTGGTTCTCCACCCTGGATATGTCAGCTGGCTATCACCAAGTAGAACTTTATGTGGAAGCCAAATTGAAATCGGCATTCACTACAAGTCTAGCTCTGTGGAAGGTTATGCCATTTGGAATGGAGAAAGGGCTACAACCAGAAGTTTGCATGGTGTATTTAGATGATATCATTGTTTTGTGATCCAGTTTCCATTGAGCATAAGGGCACTTGCAGAGGGTTTTTGATAGAATTGGAGCAGCAGGCTTAAAGTTCAAGCCCCCAAAATATCGCTTTTTCAAAAAGAGGTTGAATACCTAGAACATGTAGTGTCGGCTGACGGAATTCATACAGACCCATGGAAAATTGAAAGGGTAAAGGCAGGCCAATGTCACAGAGCATAAAAGATCTCAGAAGCTTTTTAGGATTAGCCTCATACTATAGACGATATGTCCAGTCATTCCCTGAGATAGCCAGACCACTCAACACACTAACCATGAAGAACAGACATTTTGGGTGGAGTGAATCTTGTGAGGTAGCTTTCAGAACCCCAAAAGGCAAACTCTTATCAGTGTCTTTCATAGCCTATCAATGGGTAGAAGAATCGTTTTAGCTTAGACACTGATGCCAGCAACTGGGCGACTGGGGCAGTGCTTTAGCAGTAGGGGGACAGACAAGAAAGGGTCATTGCCTACACCAGTAGGTGCCCCTCGATGCAGGAACGGAATTATTGTACCACTAGGAAGGAACTCCTAGCTATAGTTAATTTTACAAACCAATCCGATATTACCTATTGGGAAAACAATTTGCTATCAGAATCAATCATGAATCACTCTAATGGCTCATGAATTTCAAGGAACCCGAAGGCCAAGCAGCTAGGTGGTTAGAAACTTTAAGTTCCTTCAGTTTCAAAGTTCAGCATTGTTGTAGCCCATATTATAATATCAGAACTAATATGTCTTTAATTAATAATTATACACAATATTCTTCTATAAGTATTTTCTTATACAGAATAAGCAGACTCTGTCTTGTGTGAACACTCATTTGCATTGGGTGACCCCTGAATGCACCTGTCAACATGTTTACAGCTATTGTTACATGGAATCTGCTTTTAGATCACTATTTATTTAATCTTATTTGTTTTACAAGGATTGGCGAACAAGTTATGCAACTTATATTAACGCCTCCTTGACACAATATCATAGGTGTGTGGAATGACCTTCATAGCGGCAACTTCGTGGCCTAGCTCTTCTCGAATACTACGAAGGGATCTTTAGCCGGCATGGAGTGTTCTCTCTCTGCATAGAGGACAGCCAACTTACGTTCCAACCTGATAGGATGGTACACTGTGACAGCAGCAACCCTACAATTGATGCTGACACAGAGTATTCGGATACCTCGAGAGCTTTCCCCAACCTGGGGATCGATTCCAGGACCTCTGGCATCAGAGATCAGTACACTTATCCACTCGGCCCCCACTCTCTAGATCACTGTTTATATAGCTGTCTGATTGTTCGATTGTTTAAGTAGGTCACCCTTGTTTACATGAAATTTGAATCAT
Source organism: Pictodentalium vernedei (assembly GCA_031216915.1). Taxonomy (NCBI): domain Eukaryota; kingdom Metazoa; phylum Mollusca; class Scaphopoda; order Dentaliida; family Dentaliidae; genus Pictodentalium; species Pictodentalium vernedei. The sequence goes on from CM062293.1 coordinate 378,988,483, forward strand.
CTAGAAGCTTAATGGGGTGACTTTATTCAACCAATCAATAATCAGTCGCATAAGAATATTGGAGAATTTTCTATTCTGGAACTTTCATCTATCTGAAAACTATATAAATAACCTCTATCAACAGAATAAAGGCATTCTTTTCGTATAGACAGCACTGATGAGCAACCTTATTTGTTTTCACATTCAGTATTCATTAACATTGGAGATTATTATTACAGGACAGTGCATTTTTATTATAGAAGAAGTTGAGAATTTCTTATATATTGTTCAAAACTATTTTGAAATCTGTGCATCTTTGTATATTGGAAAAGTGTTACCAAACGATAATTTTGAAGAGAATTTATTTTACTTGTTAAAGAGAATTTACTTTTGAGAAATGCAGAATCCTACTGGATTTCTTTAAAACTGTCTGTGGCGCTAATACTTATTGGATATTAATTCCACAGAATTTTTCTGAGTGCTTTATTGGAATTTGTTGGAGATTGCAGAAATTCTAAGTGAACATTCTATTACAACATATTGGATACTGTTTCTGCAGACACATTCTTGAACATTATGTACTACTCAAAGTTTGCTTAGCACCAAGTATATCCATCTACCTGTTTTAATTGTTAGTTGAAATATTGTAATGAGAAGTGTATATATATTTTTATTTAATTATATCATTAATGATTTAAGTACAGAAATTAAGATTCTATTTGTGTTTGACATTATTTTTTAGCTTTTGAATACGATAACCATGGAAAATAGATATTATTGGTCAAAGAGGAAATTTTCAATTTGTCAAAAAGTTGACGGAGCGAACTGGTATGGGTTCAATATCGAGTATGAGACCCATTAATGTTAAATACAGCTTGATAACGCCTTCTCGTGCTCCAAATCAGGTTCCTGTTGGTCCTTTGTGGGATGCTATTTCAATCTTGGACCAGCATGGCAACAAGCTCCTGGACACTTCTTGGCTGGACTGGACGGGCTGAAATTGCAAGCTGCAACTCATTCCAGACATGTTCGACTGGATTGAGGTCAGGGGATCTTGGTGGCCAGTCCATATGCTAAATCCCCTCCCCCCCCCCCCCCCCCTTGTCGGTACTCGCCGACAGCATGTGTAACATGAGGACGGGCATTATTGTCCATCAGAATGAATCTATCATCCACCGCACCTGCATACAATCTGACGTGGACATCCAGGATCTCATGAATATACGCTGTGCAGTCAATGTACCACATTTTCCTATCAATCTGGTTTCCACTAACTTGTGTGTACTATTCTAAAAATATATAACATGTTGTGATTAAATTTGTTTAAGACAATGAAAACGTAACTTCCTTGGAATTGTTTAAAAAAAAAATTCGCAAAAAATGCAGATTTTTGTAAAAATGATATCAAACTCCAAAACTAAAATTGTTTTGGCTATTTAAAACTACCATGAAGTTTATTGCAACTATGTACCTGAAAAATTACTAATTTAACTTAACTATAAGAGCTGATAGTTTTGTTTGAATTTTTAAAAAAATATATCGAGTTTCAAGTTTTTTTCTGTAAGGTGGGGGGTGGAGGGGCTTTGAGGGATAAAAAAAATTAAGGGTCGTTTTCTCCATTACTGCCAAGAAAGGGCAAGTTTACCATTTTTTTCCGAAGAACTGCTGCATAAACAGAAAATGCAGATTAATTTTGTCGCCCTCAAAATGCACACAGGACCCATCCAAGGTGTTTCTATTTTTAAAAGAAAAGAAACTTCTTCTTTCAATAAATATTTTTATTTAAAAATAATGATAAAGTTCAAATTTGAGAAAATGATAACAATATAATAACCCCACCACTTCCCCAACAATAATGTACAATTTGTTTGCATATACATGAATTGGGATGATATATAAGGTCGCCTCACAAATCATGCCGAGAGACCTTAGTGACAACTCACTGAATTTTCTGACCACGTTTCTTGGTGAATGTTCAAAACTTGCATATTGAAAACCAAAAAGTAGATTTTAATGTCTTGTTGCACTTTAATTACTTGTACACCATATTTTTCTACAAATCTTTCACCACGCACAAACGTGCGTATCAAAAGGAGGTGTACAGGTGTGCCCCCCCCCCCACTCCCCCACCTCCCAATAGTTTTTCCACTCTGATCATTTTCATCTGGATTGGAGTCATTAGATTTTACTTCGCTCTTCCAAGAAATTATATAAATTTTTGACAAGACAAGATTTTAATTATGCCATACAATTGAACAACCGTGGTTCCCGATTCGAGCTGTTGACGACCCAGCATGGCATGTTTGAGGGTACCCTACACTGTTATGGTGCGAAAATACACAAAACGACACACGTGTATGAATAGGTTAATCGATATGGCACAAATGCCAGCGCAGTAGGAAAAAAGGAGAGGCCACAGGCCTCAAGTTTTATCCTTCCACAATGGCACAAGTGCCATACCGATTAACCCATTCACATGCCTTCGTATCTATAAAAAAAACAATTATTATAAGGACGCTCTGCTATTCATTTGACAACTATCAACAAAAAGAACACATTTTATCGCCAATCACATTTGCGAGGGGAACCTGTGTTACTATTTCGTCCCCTGAGTTCTAATGTGTTCTCTGTGCCTACTGGCACAGAGAACACATTGGAACTCAGGGGCAGATTTTCGGCTATCGCTGGGGATTCAAACTGTAATTGCGTACGTAGCACAATTTGTAGAACATTCCAGTGAAATTGTGCTTATATTTAAAAAACTTCTGTCAACGATTTCCGTTCTACACAGAACAGATCTTCATTTTCCGCATGGTTTAGTATTGCAGTAGATGGGAATTTCATAGAACTGGGTGTAATAAATAACATTAATGGTAATCGAAAGTAAGCTGAAAATCAACAATAACCTGAACTTAATTATACTTAAATTTAATAACAAAACTAATCTAAAACGCAAATGATACAAAATCTTTTACACCATTTGGTTTACAGAAAAATAAAAACAGAAATACTTATCAATAAGTCCAAAGTAAAGTTCAATAGAATCCAGCAATTCAGTGATGAAGAATTTTTCTAGCTGGTATTATGATGTCCAAGAATGTGTCTGCAAAAACAGTATTCAATAAACTGTAATGAAATGTTTGTTCAAATTTTCAGCTGTCTCCAATAAATCCCAATAAAGCACTCTGCAAAATTCGAATAGAATTAGTACCCCAAAAGTATTGGCGCCACAGGTAGTTTCAAAACAATCCAGTAGGATCCTGACTTTTCATAAAAGTAAATTCTAGTTCACAGGAAGAATAAATTTATTTTCATCAAAATATTGGAAACACTTTTCCAATACACAAATATATTCCACAGAATATATATAAATTTCAGCTGCTTCTATAAAAATTCAATGTCCTGTAAAAATTATCTCCAATATTCAATGAATACTGAATAATTTCACTTTTCAATGCTGTCTATAGGAAAAGAATGCCCGATTTCTGTTGACAGAGATTATTTACATAGTCTTCAGATAGAAAGTTCCAGAATAAGAAAGTTCTCCAAGCTTCCTTTATTCCATTCATTGTTATTGGCTGAATAATGTCACCTCATTGAACTGGATGATTCTGTCAAATTTCAAGAAAACAAGTGTGACGCAATTAAACAATCAGTGAGATAAAAATAGATTCTGTGTAACTGTATATGTAAACATGTTGATAGGTACATTCAAAGGTCACTAAGTGCAAATACGTGATCACACGAGCCAAAGCCTGCTTATTCTGTTTAAAAAATAGTTATAGAAAATATTAATTGTTTATAATTATTAACTATGGACATATAAATTCTGAGAAAAAAAGGGGGCCCATAACACACCCCTTCTTGAAAGAAAATTTTTAAAGGTATTGAAAACTCTTTTTTATAACTTTAGCAAACTTTCACAGGTTTACAATATACACGCATGAAGATCTTCGCAAAATTTTATACTAAACATTATATATACTGATATAAAAGGTAGATCGATCAGATTATTTTAACTTAGGATATTCTGGAAAAAGCATTTGCTACTACATTATCTCTTCCAGAAATAAACTGTATTCTTCCAGGGCTAAGCTCCATTCCAAGAATCTTTGATTTTTGTTTTTCATTATATTGATAAACGTTAGGGGTCATGATCGGTATAAACTGTAATTGAGAATTGAGTGGTTCTTACATATACATTGAAATGGGTTACTACCAAAATTATCGCCAAAGTTTCTTTTTCTACAGCATCGTAATTCTTTTGATGCTTGAGAAATGTTCTTGAGAAATAACATGCAGGGTGATCAATATCTTGGGACTCTTCCTGAGCAATATACCCACCTGCCCAATTGTCACTTGTATCTATAAATAATATGAAGGGCTTTTCACAATCATGACTGGCCAGGATAGGGAAATTCTTTAATGATGTTTTTATTCTGCTGAAGGATTTCTGGCACTCTTCAGTTCAAACAAAATTCAACCCTTTGCTCAATAAATTGGTCAGAGACAACATCTGAGAAATTTAAACAAAACTTTCTAAAATTTTCTATAATATCCAGCCAGGCCAAAGAATCTCATGAGCTCTTTTTTAGAGCTTGATACTGAACAATTTACAAGGCATCAACTTTTGTCTCAATTGGCCTTTTAAAATCAACAATTTTGATGTTATTATCAATCTTTGCTTTCTTGAACATGGACCGAGTCACAACACATGCCGGAAAGGGCAATAGGACAACTTTTTGCAAACTTTTTAATCTTTTCATCTGTCATCAGCTCACTTTCCACTCGAGGCTCCACGGTGACTTTGTCATCAGCTAAGTCAATATACCAGTAATAAAGAAATTTAAATTTTATAGTATTTTTTTTTTCTTATTATACCTACCACAATTGTTTACTACAGGCTTGCACTACAGCGGAAAACCCTAACTCGGAAAATATACTATCTATTTTGATCTTTCCCAAGCGATTTGGGAAAGAAAAGTGATGCAAAAGCACCAAGAAAAAATAAGCCAAAACTGGGTCGAGCGCAACCGGCGCACACTCAGTAGGGGACACTCTTCTCTTACTACAAATCCACGGCTTCCAGCATCCAGAGGGCAGGCAGTAACTAATGAATCATTCTTTTGAATCCGCCAACATTGGAGTTACGTGATCAGAGGAGAGGAAGGATTCTTACCCGAATAAGAAGAGGGGATTGCCTCCATGTAAACAATTATGGTAGGTATAATACGAAAGGAAATTTACTATAAAATTTAAATTTCTTATCAACCTACCTTACAATTATTTACTAAAGGCTGAGTAGACAATAGGATGGAGCGAATCACATAACCAACCCCACATAACCCAATTGCACTGGGGCCGTGGACAGAGGAAGAGGTCCCTCGGCCTATCAAACCATAGCATCACAATCGTTAGTAAACAGACAATGAGAGATGAGGCGGATGGTTCTGTGCGACGCATTTACAGAAAGGGCAGTAACAGCACAGAGCTGGAACTGACCTTGTAAGAAGCCTAATAGCTGGGATAGGAAACAGCCTGAGCAGAAAAAAGAGGGCCCATGGTAAAAAGGTCCTCTGACTGCTCCTGCAACTGACGCAGATAGGTGGAGAAAGTAGCATTTCTCCAGTTGGCTGCCTACATAACATCCGACAACATGACGGAGTTAGAATAAGCCCAAGAGGGAGGCAATGCACGCACCTTGTGGGCAGAAATACGATTGGTAATACAATTGCCAGTCGCTAGACGAGTGTAAGCGGCTCGAATAGCAAGACAAATCCATCGAGAAATGGATTGAGAAGAGATCTTCTGTCGACCAGGAAAAAGAGACAGAAAAAATCATTTCCTGCCTTTCCTAATGAACTGCGTCCGATTGAGATAAATGCGAATTGCACGAACCGGACAGAGCAAAGGGCGGTTACCCTCAGCAGAAGGATGAGCCCTGATATATAGATAGGAGGTGGAGTAGTTTCTGGTATATGATTCTTGACCAGAAAGAAGCAATCGGTGGTAAGAGTTACACTGTTGAGAGAGCTCCTGAAAAGGCCGGGTCACCCGAGAGGGAGAGAAGCTCATTAACCCGTCTGGCTGAGGCAAAAGCCATCAGAAAAGCCGTCTTGTATGTGAGAAAACGCATATCCACCTGGGATAAAGGTTAGAACGCCCACCCCCACCCCCCACCCCACCCCACACATACACACAAAGCAAAGCAGCATCCAGGAAAGATTCCATCTTGGGGGGTAAGCTGCAAAGTCGTAGGCCTTTTCCAGGAAAAGTGCCGAACAAGCTTGGAGTGGTATGGATTAGTGCCGATACGAAGCTGTCCCACCTATGAAAAGGTCTCCGAAAGCATGGACCTGTACCCTTTGATGGTAACAGGCTGGAGACCCTGCGAATCAAACAGATATACCAGAAACCCCATAATCTGTGAAATCGAAGGAAGCATAATCAACAGAGTGATCGGCACACTATCGACAGAAGACCTTCCACTTAGCCGCATAGGCTAAACCAGTGGAGTGCCACCTTAAAGAAGAAATGCACTCCACCGCTCGTCTCGAAAAAAACCTCTACGGAGACAGGACCTGACAAAAGATATGCGTGAATGCACAATGAGGTCAGGTCGACGTGAAACTTCCTCGGGTTACCTTGGCCTAGAAGGTCGCGACATAGAGGAAGACGTGCCGGAACCACCGCCAACAGAGAGCGGAGCAGATTGATCCACACCCACTGAGGCGAAAGGGGAACGATCAGAATGATTCGACAACTGCATGTTCGTATCTTGGTTAGAACCTGAGGCAGAATCGGAACCGGTGGGAAGGCGTAGCCGACAAGACCGTCCCAATCGAGTGACAGAGCGTCCACGGCGAAAGCCAGAGGATCTGGACATGGGGACACGAAAGTGTCCACCTGATGGTTCCAACGCGTCGCAAAGAGATGTGCGGATGACCCCAGAGATCGCAAAGTGACTGGAACACCACCCTGTGGAGCATCCACTCGGTGGAAATGACCCTGCCCCATCGGGACAGGGAGTCGGCTACGACATTCAGACGACCGGGAATGTGACGAACCACCACTCCGGCGTTGACATCCTGAGCGAGCAGTAGACGATCCCGAGCCAATTCGTACATGGAAACCGAGTGCGTGCCGCCCTGGTTCCGAATGTAAGCGACCACTGTAGAATTGTCGGACAACAGAAGGACCTGGCGATTCGAAAGTGGGAGTTCCACTGCCGAAAACTCAGAAGAAGAGCAAGAAGCTCCTTCTGGTTGATGTGAAGAGCTGCTTGATCGTGGGCCCATGCCCAGTGAAGGAAAAGACCTAGAGGATCCAACGTCGCACCCCATCCGAGATCGCTAGCGTCTGCCATCAGAACACGATCGGATGTGGGTAAGTCCAACGGAACACCCTGCATAATCCACTGAACATCCATCCAGGGGAGAAGGTGACGATAAAGAGACTCCTGAACTGAAGCACCAGATCCAGAGGATCGACATTCGGCCTCCAACGACTGAGCAGAAAGTGTTGGAGAGGTCCTACAGGCAGCCGACCAAAAGGAATGAGATCCGTCACCGAACCGCAGGCAGAGACCGAGCAGCCGGAGAAGACTGCGAGCTGTTATGGACGTGGACTGGGACAGAGTCAGGGCAAAAGCTGAGAGAATCACAGCCCTTGCCCGGGGAACCGCCTCCGTATTCAGCTGAGTACGGAAGTCCATCCCCAGATGACAAAACGACTGAGAAGGGACCAGGTCCGACTTCTCCTCGTTGACTCTGAACCCTAGCGACGTGAGCAGGCTCAACAGTGTATCGACATCAGACTCCAGAAAGGCAGCATAGGAATGCCTCTGGGGGATATCGTCTAGATATGCCGAGGTAGTAACCCTGGACTGTGTGCGATGTAAGGCTAACACATGCGATATCAGTCGGGTGAAGGCCTAAGGAGCCAGGTTGATGCCGAATGGCATGGCCTTGAACTGGTAAACGCGCCCCAGAAAAGCGAACCTGGGATACTTTCGCGATGTCCGATGAATCGGAACGTGAAAGTAAGCGTCTCGCAGGTCGATGCTGGAAGCGAAAACTCTCTGTGAATGGAGCGGCGAACCGACCTGAAAGTCTCCATGTTGAACGTAGGAGCAATGATAGACTGGTTCAGGATACTCAGATCGATAACCAGTCGGAGTCGGCCGTCCTTCTTCGGCACCAAGAACAGGCGGGAATAAAATTCCACTGAATGAATGTTCTTGACGACCTCGATCTCCCCCTTTGACAGGAGACTGTCTATCTCCGTGATCAAAAGTTCCCAACGTGTAACGTCTGAAAGAACCTGTGTTGGAAGAGGCACTCTCGACAGAGTTGGATGCCTCTGGAAGGATATCCGCAGCCCGAACAACATCTAACACCCAAGGATCAGATATGATTGTGGCCCAATCGTCTGCAAATTCTGATATCCTTCCTCCAACCTGAGACGAAGCGAGGTGAGGACCTTCATTTCGAGCCTCGGCAAGGCCCGCAAGAGGAGAAACCACCTCCTCTACTATATGAAGAATCCTGAGTCCTCCGTCTAGCATGCCGACGCTTACCCTTACCCTGTGAGTAAGTAGAAGCAGCGGCAGGAGGATCGGCCCTTGGCTTCGCAGAGGAAGCAGAAGGGCGCTTGTTAGGCTTTGGACGGCCCCTGCATCCAACAGAAGGCTGATCAAGCTGACGAAGCAGCAGCTGATCTATGGAATGACGTAGGACGTCATCCCGGACCGTCGCCACGGAACATGAAATAGTTGCGGACCCGCCGAAGAAGCAGATCGAAGGGCAGCGCGCTACCCCTCAAGAAGGGAACGGCGTGTGTCCAGCACAGCGTCCCTGCGAACTAATCCCAAGTTAGCCGTGTTATAGGCATGCGAGTGCATGAGCGCCTTGGACAGCACACGCAAAGGAGCCTGTACGTCGTCAAACTTATCTGAAGGCAGATAAGCAGCTAAAGCAGAGACGACGTGATCCGAGAGAGAAAGTATGCCCAGCATCTCGATCGATAAGCCCAACAGGGACTCTCGAGTCGCCATAGGAAAAACGGCCGACTTGGGCTTGGAAAACCCGGGGGAGGTGGAGTCCTGATCCAAGACCGTCAAAGTCTGGCAGACTGACGGATTGGCGGAATCGTGGGAACGATAACGCACTGGAGGAAAAAAAGTGTTAACCCTGGTGAAGAACGAAGTCTTCATAGCCTTGGAACTCAGCTTAGAGTCCAAATATAACCTGAAAATGCTTCATCAACCAGTACCGACTGGCACGGTCGAATGACGTCCAGAAGCAGGTTGCTCCACAGGCTGTAGGCGCGCGACCGATGGTCGCGGCCTGGCTGACACTGTCGCCTGGTTTGACGGTTTGAGATCTGGAAGGAACCCAAACAGAAAGTCAAGAGCTGCTCCCAAGTCAGAAGACTGTTGACTCTCGACGTCAGGTATATCGGACTCATCCTCGGAGTCGGAAGACACATAGTCCATCATGGGCAAACCAGCCTATGCCCCCCATGGTCCAGCAAAACTGGCCATTGGAAAAGAGTGCGTGGACGGAAAAGCTACGGAGTTCATGGTTGCCCCACCATGAACATCCGAATAGAATGAGGAAACTGAGGTGCTCAACGGCTGAGAGACCGCAGCAGAGGGTTCGGTCGGCAGCCCCTTCCGACTTCGCCGAGTTGATGCCATTTAAGGCTGAGGCCGATATCCCACGTCCACACTACCAGACATCACTGCAGACCCCTGCAAGGATAAAACTGCTGTTCTCAACGGCTGAGAGGCCACAGCAGAGGGTTCGGTCGGCAGCCCTTTCTGACTTCGCCGAGTTAAAGTCTGGGAAGGCTGAGGCCAATACCCCACGTCCACACTACCAGACATCGCTGCAGACCCCTGAAACGGTGACCGATGACGTTGCAGACGGAACAGCAGTAGCAGCAGATACGACGGGAGCTGTTGAAACTGGTGGAAAAGGGGAGAGAGCAACCTAGCCCGGCTCCAAAGGAGCAGTCACAGCCCTAGTGACAGCCTCAGATGTCGACTGGAGAGGGGTCATAGTTCCGGGGCCAGGCATCTCCTCACCAGACAACTCAACAGCGCCAGCAGTATCCACCACAGAAAAGACTGCACATCCCCCACGGAGGGGGTATAACTCTCACCAGACGTGGTTGTGTCGGGAGGCCTCGACACGACTCCCCCCCCCCCCCCCCCCCCCCCCCGCGGGTGCGGGAGGAACGGCCACGAGAACGCACCACAAGCATGGGCAAAGGGCATTGCCCCAAGTCCTGGGCATAACAGAAGTGAGAGCAGTAGAAGAAAAATGTGAACTCAACAGATGTAGAAAGTAGAACACCCCTAGCTCCAATTTGGAGCCCAGGTGCTCTGATTTTTATAATCGGATATTTATTTGTCGCACACTGGGCTCCACATCTGGACCTTGTATTCATTATATACCACGAAACGAGAAACAAGTTTAGATAATTGGTCCTTGTTAAATACATGCTGGTCGTTCGGTCCAAACAAAACATTGCATGTGCTCGCAAAACAATACTGAAAAATGAAAGAGTCAATAACTCTGTAGCTCAACTTGGATATGACAGGAATTAGTACTTGTTGTGACCAAGACAACTGAATAATGAATATGACAGGAATTGGTATTTGTTTTGGCCCAGTCAACAATAATAAAAGAATTACAAGGTGACTGTAATGGACTACAGATTAAGACCAATCATTGTAGATTATTATTTTTGTGTGAAAATTTTCAGTCCCAAACAAAATATTTTCAGACTAAAATTTTTTCTTCTTCTTCTTAAAATTGACCAAAATTCATCAAAACACAAAAAACTAATTTCCGGATTTTGGTCCAAAATTTTCTAAGTCCCACCCGGACCCCTAATTTGCATAATTTATTCACGAGAAAAACTCTGTATTATATGTAATGTATCCCATGGTACTAAACATTCATACAAAAATTTATTCAAATCAGATCTTTCATTTGGAAGTTCTGTGCAAAAATCTGATTGCACTTAATTTTGAACAAAATGGCTGCTAGCGGCCATCTTGAATTTCAGACTGGACCCAAAAACACTCCTTCTCATCCCACAGTGATAACAAAGGTACCCAAGAAGTTTCGTGAAGATCGGTTCATAAATACGGCCTCTAGCCCGAGCCGTATTGGGATTTGCACTCACAGTGCTGAAAGTAACACTAAATAAATCAAAGTTAGCCTAATTTGCATAATTTACGCACAAGAAAAAAACCTGTAATATATGTAATGTATCCCATGGTACTAAACATTCATACAAAAAATTATTCAAATCAGAGCTTTCATATGGAAGTTCTGTACAAAAAACAGATTTCGGCATCGTCGGTACAAAATGGCTGTTGGCAGCCATCTGGAATTTGGGACTGCACCCAAAAACACTCGTTCTCGTCCCAAGGTCATAACAAAGGTACCCAAGAAGTTTCGTAAAGATTGGTTCATAAATACGGCCTCTAGCCCGAGCCATAGCAGCTTGGCACTTACAGCTCTGAAAGTAACACTAAATAAATCAAAGTTAGTCTAATTTGCATAATTTACGCACGAGAAAAAAACCCGTATTATATGTGATGTATCCCATTGTACTATACATTTATACAAAACTTTATTCAAATCAGAACTTTCATACAGAAGTTCTGTACAAAAAACTGATTTTTGCATCATCGGTACAAAATGGCCACTGGCAGCCATCTTGAATTTCGGACCACACCCAAAAACACTCGTTCCCGTCCCAGGGTCATAACAAAGGTACCCAAGAAGTTTCGTAAAGATTGGATCATAAATACGGCCTCTAGCCCGATCCATAGCAGCTTGGCACTTACAGCTCTGAAAGTAACACTAAATAAATCAAAGTCAGTCTAATTTGCATAATTTACGCACGAGAAAAAAAACCGTATTATATGTGATGTATCCCATGGTACTAAACATTTATACAAAACTTTATTCAAATCAGAACTTTCATACGGAAGTTCTGTACAAAAAAACTGATTTTTGCATCATCGGTACAAAATGGCCGCTGGCAGCCATCTTGAATTTCGGAGCACACCTAAAAACACTCGTTCCCGTCCCAGGGTCATAACAAAGGTACACAAGAAGTTTCGTAAAGATCGGTTCATAAATACGACCTCTAGCCCGAGCCATAGCCAATTGTTGACGTACGGACAGACGGACGTACGGACAGACGGACGGACGGACGGACAGACGGACGACGGACGACGGGCCATGACAATAGCTCAAATTTGACTTCGTCAAAGTTGAGCTAATAATCGGATATTTATTGACATGGATAACACCTACCGCATTAAAAAATGTTTTTCTTCCCGTTCATGCGACAATCAGTGCATGTTTCGGGGGGAACACTTATTGGGTAATTGAAAATTGGCAATGGACACTCAGCCGAAACGAAGTCAAGTAACAAGTTTTAAAGAAGATTCTTCAACAAAAACGCCGATACAAGCTGATACGAGCGTCTTAATATCAAAACATTTAACAGTTTTCCCGGAACACATTCTAAAACAAAATAAAAACTGTGTTTCAAATAAAATCGCCAACGAGCATTCTACTCTTATTCTCGAATAAAACGGAAATTATATTGATAATAACGAATGATCGATCTCATCAGTGCAGGGCCGTCGAGGAATATCCAGGCCCCGATCGAGAGAAAAAAAGGGGCTCATGTAGTCCAAACTTGGACCTGAAGTCCGTAATATAATTTTTTGGTGTGATATGCCCCAAAATAATATATAAAGGACTTTGGGTCCAAGTTTGGACTAGGCCCCGTGTTAATGTCTAGCCGCGAGGCGGTGCGCATCATACCCAGTCGTATGGAGACGAGTGGAGGCGAGTACGAAAGGGGCGTCCCTTTCTCGTAGGTGGGGGAAGGGAAAAAACAAAATCGTTTTTATGGATGTCAAAAGATGAGGTTTCTATGGCGTAGGAACAGGTTCGAAAATAATTATTGAGGTACATACTATATTATTTGAGGTTCATCCTATATTATTTCAGGTTCATCCTATATTATTTGAGGTTCATCCTATATTATTTCAGGTTCATCCTATATTATTATTATTTATGACCCTCTCGTACGCGATCAATAATTTGTCCGACCCTGGATGGACTATAATTATTGTTTCATGTTGAACCAGGTTCGACATCAATATTTCAGGTTCATCCTATATTAATTGAGGATGAACCTGAAATAATTTGTCCGACCCTGGATGGACCATAATTATTGTTTCATGTTGAACCAGGTTCGACATCAATATTTGAGGTACATCCTATATTAATTGAGGATGAACCTGAAATAATTTGTCCGACCCTGGATGGACCATAATTATTGTTTCATGTTGAACCAGGTTCGATATCAATATTTCAGGTTCATCCTATATTAATTGAGGATGAACCTGAAATAATTTGTCCGACCCTGGATGGACCATAATTATTGCTTCGTGTGGAACCAGGTTCGACATAAATATTTGAGGTTCATCCTATATTAATTGAGGATGAACCTAAAATAATTTGTCCGGTCCTGGATCGACCATAATTATTCAGGATGATGCTAAAATCCCACGATGCAATACGCTCCACGAGCCAATCAGTTGAGTCGATACAAACGCGAATAATGGGACATAACTGGGTGAAAAAAGCAAGATAAACTTGATGCAGGCACACAGCTTCAGACAAAGAATCCCGCTGAGAGATTGTTTTGTATGCGCGTCACACGATTTTTTTTCGGCCCTTTGTAATCACGCAAAATAAATACGATTTTTCCCCATGAAAATGCCAAATGGGCAGTGTTGATTGTTTACTGTACTGTTACAAACATGTTGTGTTTTAATATTGAAATATGACTCGCTAACCAATAGTGTTGCGGACCGGATCGCAAACAAACGGCCCGGTACCGGTCCAGGCGTGGTCCGCGGTATGGTCCGATAAGGACCGGGCCACCCCTGCTGTACCGGTACACAGACACGCTGGACCGGTCCGGGCGGTCCAAGGGACCGGTCCATGGAGACGCAAAGAGAAGTTTTGCACTCTCCCAATTGATACACAAACTGATAATTTCATCTTGATAGACGGTGAATACACTGAAGTCGAGTAAGTTTGAAGTAATTGTCAACTATATTGAGCCAATCTGTCACCAATCAACCACCTGCATCCTGTGATTCTTGTCACGGGTGTCAGTTGAAGGTATCAGCGATGAGCGGTTCTACAAAAAAGTTCCCAAAATAGCGAACGCTCAAATTCGGTGACAAGAAGCCGTCATTCAATTCCTTTGTCGGCAAAGAATTTCAATGTGTATTGTGTATCTATTTCTATAAACCTCGATCTGGATTATGTGCACATGGAAACTATTTAGTTGGTAGTAACTTGGTCCCTATATTTCATCTGGTAGGTTTGGTGTGGTGACCCTATTAAATTGGACCATGGGCGCAGATCATGGGGGGGTGGGGGTGGGGACGAGAGGGCGTGTGCCCCACAAAGTTTTTCGGAGGGGGGGGGGGGGCATTACATGTTATGTCCCACGCGCTCCTCCCACATATATAGGTCCGATAGCAGCTGATATTGTTCGAGCAATGCTGCAATAGGCGAAAATCAAGTATTTTCAGCTTGCTTTTTCAAAATTTCCTCCCGCAGGGCCAAACCATGCTTGGCCCTGCGCGTTGTGTGTCCGAGCAATGCTGCAATAGGCGGAAAGTCTGTATTTCCAGCTTACATTTTCCAATTTTCCGCCCGCCGGAACAAAACATGGTTGGCCCTGCGCATTGTGTAAACCGCCCCCCCCCCCCCCCCCATACACACACTCTAAAGAGAGACCTGTGCCCCTGAATTGGGCCGCCTTGGACCGGTCCATCTAGAAAAAATGGACCGCCTGCTCGAATATCGGACCGCTATTTCTTGGACCGGACCGGAACACCATTAGCGGTCCGGTACGGTTCGCATCACTGCTAACCAACATATCGGGAAAACGTCTCGTGAAGTTTAAAAAATTAATGGAGCAGTTCAAAAAAATGCCTCTGTGGGGTAGGGTGGGGAAGGGCAAAAATGATGGATTTCGTATGTATGTTTGTTTGTCTGTGTGTCTGCTATAGAAATAAATATGGGGCCATCCATAGTGCCCAAAATTGGCCTACTTTATGGCGGGGGTCATTGTCAGGTTTAAAAAAGTGCAGGTGTGGGATTGGAGAGGGGCATCAAAAGCTATGACCAATTTGTGTTTTACTGATATAGGTCCTCAAAGGGGTCTACTAGAGGTGACTTCTTATCAGGAATCTTAAAGATTTAAAAAAATTGCCGGTGGTGATGTTGGGGAGGGGCAAAACTTGTGGATTTTGTGTGTATGTCTGTATGACCACTATAAAAAGGCATACGGAGCCACCCACAGTGCACAAGCTGGTTCTGCTAGGGTTTTTTTTTCTACGCCGGGAGTCATGGACTGAAAAAGTCAGGATTGAAAAAGTGCCGGGGTGGGGAGAGTCACCCAATGTCATGACAATTTTTCTTTTCACCTCTATAGATCTTCAAAGGGGTCTACCTGAGGTAACTTTTTACCGGGAATATTATGGTGCGGTTAGGGCCGCAGGCCTGCCCAAGTTACTCTTTTGAAGTCAGGGCTGTGGTTTTATGAACTGTTTTTTCTTCGAAATTTACCGTGCAGCATCGGGTAATCCTGCTAGTATTTGTTAAAACCTGTTTAGACTCATCATTTTCACACAGGTAACAATGTTGGGAAGCGGTTTAGTACGCCAGAATGCTCGAAATGCAACCCCCCCCCCCCCTCCCCCACCCCCCCCCCCCCCCCCACACACACAGAATTTCAAATTGTTCTGCGGCTCCTGGGTCAGCATGTTTTCGGTGTCATTGAAGGGAATGTCACGGTGTTATGTTCATGGAAGCAGGTGACTGTTTTGAACAAATCACGCGATAATGCCTCAGCTGTAGGGCCGTCGCTAGAGCATTTTAATGGGGGTGGGGGGGGGGGGGGGGGGTGAGAGCCCTCGAAATTCCAACTGGGTAGTGGGCGCGCTCTTGACAACTATTAGAACTGTAGATCTTCTAAATTCGGCGAGCACGGTCGCGCCGGGCTGTGAGAAAATTGTTAAATTTGGCATTAAAAGGAGCACTTTCATGGCTTCTGGAGTGTCAGTCCCCACTTCAGAATACCCCAAAAAGTTTCATTTGGGCCGATTTAGGGCGGGAAAATATCGAACCTGGTTCAACATGAAACAATAATTATGGTCCATCCAGGGTCGGACAAATTATTTTAGGTTCATCCTTAATTAATATAGGATGAACCTCAATTTTTTTGTCGAACCTGGTTCAACATGAAACAATAATTTTGGTCCATCCAGGGTCGGACAAATTATTTCAGGTTCATCCTCAATTAATATAGGATGAACCGGAAATATTTATGTCGAACCTGGTTCAACATGAAACAATAATTATGGTCCATCCAGGGTCGGACAAATTATTTCAGGTTCATCCTCAATTAATATAGGATGAACCTGAAATATTTATGTCGAACCTGGTTCAACATGAAAACAATAATTATGGTCCATCCAGGGTCGGGACAAATTATTTCAGGTTCATCCTCAATTAATATAGGATGAACCTGAAATATTTATGTCGAACCTGGTTCAACATGAAACAATAATTATTGTCCATCCAGGATCGGACAAATTATTTCAGGTTCATCCTCAATTAATATAGGATGAACCTGAAATATTTATGTCGAACCTGGTTCAACATGAAACAATAATTATGGTCCATCCAGGATCGGACAAATTATTTCAGGTTCATCCTCAATTAATATAGGATGACCTCAAATACTGATGTCGAACCTGGTTCAACATGAAACAATAATTATGGTCGATCCAGGGTCGGACAAATTATTTTAGGTTCATCCTCAATTAATATAGGATGAACCTCAAATATTGATGTCGAACCTGGTTCAACATGAAACAATAATTATAGTCCATCCAGGGTCGGACAAAATTATTGATCGCGTACGAGAGGGTCAAAAATATTATTTTAGGATGAACCTGAAATAATATAGGATGAACCTGAAATAACATAGGATGAACCTGAAATAATATAGGATGAACCTGAAATAATATAGGATGAACCTCAAATAATATAGTATGTACCTCAATAATTATTTTCGAACCTGTTCGTACGCCATAGGTTTCCTTAATTTTGACACATGACCAGGAATTCTTGCGTGAGGGAGTGGGGGAACGCGGAATTCGCGTAATATTGAAATAACTACCTGAAAACATGGTTTCAACTGCATAGGAGTGCTTGAGGTTGTACTCCAGCAGTGACGCGAGTGGGGCCCATCAACGTCTGCCTCTTGTTACTACATCCCCACCCCTCCTACCTCATGTCGACGGCCTGCACCACTGGTAGTGCCGGGTCACTGATATAGGCCTAGGCCCCCTCACCAGGGAAATACAGCAATCCAGCTCTTCACCCCCCCCCCCCCAACATTTGCCCGTCTATATATGATGTGCCACCCGGACATTCGCCACCAGGAAATAAGGCCCTTAGTTCAGCTCCTGTCCGGGTGGTAAATATTCAGGTGATAACTTCCGGTTGGACAGGTCTCCTGGTGGTGGGGAATGACCGACATTCATTTATAAAAGATTTAAGTAAGGGTATAGCACACTACTATCTACCCCCCCCCCCCCCCACACACACACACACACACACACGCGCATTGTCCCACGCGCGTATAGAGACGAGGTGATGACTAAAACGAAAAGGGGTCTACCACTCTCGTCGTCGGGATTCTGAAGCTTCAAACGGAAAAAAATTGGAAATTGGCACTTGTGGAAGTTCAGTGTGGCCCATCGGGGGCTTTTTACACATGACCACACTATATTCCGACCAACATATTCATGCTGGTGTGGATTCATCGCAAGGTTTGAAAATGGGAGATTTAGAATATGTGATTCTAACGACTCACCGCACAATCTTGAGATTTCGCACATTGCATAGAGTGAAATATTATCTGCGAATGCCGGACATGTGCCCCCCCCCCCCCCTCTCTGCGTGCCGCCCCCGCAAGAATTCATGGTCATGTGTCATCCATTTACGGCGGGCTCCAGTGTTACTACATCGGTTACCCCCGCCCCCCTCGACGGCCCTGACAAATTGACCCCCCTAAACCCTGCCTATCATCATTTTATTATGGTGTCCGACACGAAACATTTTATTGTATACTGTTGTTCAAGTGCTTTTCGCAATAAGCAGTAATAAAATGATGACAGACAAAGGAGGGGGCAGTTGTCCAGGAATGGGGGGGGGGGGGGGTTCATGTCCATATTTGCTATAACGAGGGGGGGGGGCATGTCCGGGGGCAGCTCATGTCCGGGTGACAATTGTCAAGGGGGCACTCATCCGGGGGGGGGGGGGGGGAGGGGAGCGGGGGGGGGGGGGGTATATGAAAATAAAAAATAATAATAAAAAAAAAAAAATTCCAAGTGTTGTTAACGTATGTCACGATACAATATAAGGTTTTGTTCGTCCACACATGGGAAAATGTCCTTTCTGGTAATGTATTGAGTTTTGTACACCCATGCATGCGTTATTGACCCATGCATGCGTTAGTGGCCTTGTGGGTGTGTTGTGTATATATGGTGATGTGTCCAGCATTCAGTTACAAAGATATTTACATATTTTGATCAGTTAGGCGAATGCGGTGGCGGGGGGGGGGGGGGGGGGGGGGCGCGGGGGGGCGGGGGGGGGGGGGGGACTAGCCCAAAAACATATTTGCAACTTTATACCCTTGTCTACCAGGAAGGAATTAGAGACGAGCCCCAAAATGGCTTTTTATCGGATCTTGTGTGTCTCTGCAGAGATCCCCAGGCCACATGCAGGCAGAAAGAAGGGGGAAGAGGGGCTGTCAATTTTCACACACCCACCTTGGTGTTACGAGCCTCGATAATGCACGCGGAATCATTTTTTGAGCAAAATCTCCCCCCCCCCCCCCCCACACACACATACACCGGTTGCCTTTCCGACCTTGTAATTGGGGAGGAAATCAGCCCCCCCCCCCCCCCCCCCAAAAAAAAAGAAGAAGAATGAAGTGGAACAAGAGAGTACCCCAACTTTCAATTTGTTCATATACTTCACACACAGGGTCACGTTACACACACGATTTTTATGTCCCAAATAATATTCGAAAATCATACTGGTCACCCCAATGATCATAGTATATTATAAATAGCGGCATATTATACTATTATCATGTGGGTGTCGAGTATGATTTTGTAATAAATATTATTTGGGAATTAAAATAATAGTTTGTAACGTGCCACCTGTGCTTCACACTTTTGCGAGTTCATTATTCATTGTTTTCTTCTGAGTTTGATTGAGGTCACTTGCTCTGACAGCTCAAACCGATGTCGGGAGTGCCAAATAAAAAAAAATATTGTTTGTCTGAAGGATTTATGTGAAAAATAGGCCAATTCACATTTTTGTATTACGTTGCCTTTTAGTTCCCTCCCAATTCAAATGTCGTTCTTAAATTGGCCCGCTTTGTGGCTCCCGAGTTTAGGATTTGACTGTGACGTCACGGTGTGATGGTAAATCCCAATGTGAAATTAGGAAATCTTCTTGAATTTTGCTAGGGCTATCTGTATCTGTATTTATACATAGCAGTAACCTATTTATGCTTTAATGCTACGGGTTGAAGAGAACGCTTACGGTTTCTTTTGGATGGCCTTCTTGAATAGCTCCAGCGTTGGTGCCGAGACAACATTGTCTTCCAGCTGGTTCCAGTCTGTTGTTGTCTTGGGGAAGAAGGAATTTCTGTAGATTATTGTTTTGCAATATGGGACTTGGAATGTTCTTTGATTTACTCTAGCTTGGTTTAATATGGCATTTTTTGTCTCACAGTCCTTGTATGTTGTTGGTCTTATGCGTCTTTTGTTGGTTGTTGGCTTGAGTAATTTGTCAGGGGGTAGTCCTGGTACTGACCCCTCAACCACTTTGTAGAAGAAGATCAGTCGATTTTGTCGTCTTCTGTCTTCTAGGGCTGTTAATTTCAGGTCTTCCATTGTAGATTTGATGTAGCCTTCTTCTCTGGTTTTGTAGTTTTGGGTGATGTAACGGACTGCCTGTCTCTGTATTTTCTCTATTTTGTTTATGTCCTGTTTTAGATGTGGGTCCCAGATTATTGAACCGTATTCTAGGGTTGATCTTATTAGCGAGATGTAGGCTAGTTTGCGGCATTCTATAGGGCAGTGCTTTAAGTTTCTCTTCAGGAAGCAAAGTGTTGAGCTCGCTTTTTTAGTGGTGTTGCTGATATGGGTTTGCCACTGTAGGTCTTGTGATATTTGTAGCCCCAAGTATGGATTCGATTGGACTTCTTCTAGAATATGGCCATCAAGTGTATAGAATTTTGAAGTTTTCTTTTTTATGCTTAGGATGTAGCATTTCTTTGCGTTAAATTTCATTCCCCAGTCTTTTGCCCAAATTTCCAAATTTTCCAGATCTTTCTGGAGAGTGCTGTGGTCGTTGTAGTTTTTTATTTCTCTGTAGAGCAAGCAGTCGTCAGCAAATAATCTTACTTGGGATCTTGTTACTTCTGGTAGGTCATTTATGTGGCACAGGAATAAGATGGGGCCGAGAACAGTTCCTTGTGGTACTCCTGAATCCACTGTTACTTCTGTTGAGGCTTCGCCGTCGAGGACTACCTTCATTTTCCTTTTTGATAGGAAATTTGTTAGCCAGGTATGCGTTGCGCCTTTGATTCCATATCGGTCTAGTTTATGTAAGAGCTTACCATGTGGGACGGTATCGAAGGCTTTTGAGAAGTCGAGGATGGCCATGTCGACTTGTTTTCCAGCATCGTATGATTTAAGGAGGTCATCAATTGTTAGGACAAGTTGGGTTTCGCATGAGTAGCCAGATCTGAATCCATGGTTCAGTGATGTTAAGATTTTGTTTTCTTCTAGGTGCCCCATGAGATTTTTACAGATGATGTGTTCGAGTAATTTGCAGCAGACTGATGTCAGGGAGACTGGGCGATAGTTTTCGGCTTTGTGCTTGTCCCCCTTTTTGTATATGCATGATATATTTGCTTCCAGCCAGTCTGTTGGTAGGTCTCCGGTGTCAAGTGACAGTTGGAATATTGCTGCTAATCCCGGTGCTAGTTCTTCGGCACACTCTTTTAACATGCGGTTCGGGATGTTATCCGGACCTGAGGATTTGTTGACGTTCAGGTTTTTCAGTAATTTTTTAACCCCTTTTTCATCAATTTTGATGTCTGGTAGGTTACTGATGTTGGCTTTTAGAGGTTTCGGTTTGATTGGATTGGTGTCTGTTGTAAAAACTGACTTGAATTGTTGTACCAGTATTTCTGCTTTTTCCCTACTTGTACTTACGAGTTGATTGCCATCCTTGAGTGGTGCTACTCCGATGCTGTCTTGTTTTTTTTGATTTTATGTATTTCCAGAATGGTTTGCAGTTTCTATTTTCGAGGCCTTCTTTTATTGTTTCGTTTATATAATTCCATTCTGTTTGCTTGAAGAGTTTTTTACATTCTTTTTGGGTCTGTTTATAATTTTGCCAATTTCCAGTTTTCTTAGCCTTTTGCAGTTTCTATTTTCGAGGCCTTCTTTTATTGTTTCGTTTATATAATTCCATTCTGTTTGCTTGAAGAGTTTTTTACATTCTTTTTGGGTCTGTTTATAATTTTGCCAATTTCCAGTTTTCTTAGCCTTGTTGTACTGGCGTTGCTTCCTCTTCAGCATTTTTTTAAGCTGGTAGGTCATCCACGGTAGTTTGTTGTTGGATTTTATCAGTTTGGATGGGATGTTCTTTTCCATGCAATCGTGGATTCCGGTTTTGAATGTCTCCCAAAGGTTTTGGACATTTTTGCCTTCTCCTAGTTTTTCTGTGACCATTTCCGATAGATGTTGTGCTTCCGATCTGATTGAATCCCAGTTTGCTCTACTATAGGTGTAGCACTTTCTTGGCTGCGTTTTTTGGTAGTGCGGTTTCGTGTCGATATCAGTGACCACCATGGCGTGATCTGAAATTCCTGGAATGTTTGTTGAGTTTTTTACAAGTGATGGGTTTGTTGTCATGACCAGATCTAGTAAGTTGTTTTCTCTCGTGGCTTCCTCGTGGATTTGCGTGAGGTGGTATTCTACTGCGAGGTCTATCAATGCAGTTTGGGTTTCTCTGTCCGGTGCTTGTGGTTTAGGCTGTGAACTATCCCAGTCAATGTCTGGGCAGTTGAAATCTCCTGCAAGTATTATGTTGTTATTTTTCTGTTGAACCAATGCCAAAGATTTTCCGAGTTCTTCGATGGTTTTTGGGTTGCGGTGTGGCATATAGAAGGACCCTATCGCTAGGTCTTTGTTGTTTTGGAGTTTTATTTTCACCCAGTCAATTTCACAGGATGTTACGTATTCAGGATTTTCTGTTGAAGTTATTTCTTTTTTTACCATGATAAAGACTCCACCGCCATTTGTATTTCTATCGTTTCTGTAGATGTTGTAGCCGTCTGGGAAAATTTCGCAGCTCTTTATTGCGTCTTTTTCTGTTGTTTTTCCAGGCTTCACCCCTTTCAGCCATGACTCGCAGCCACACACTATATCTGGCTTTATATAGTTGACCGTGGTTTTGAACTCTGCAGCTTTTTCTTTAATGCTCCTGCAGTTGACTGTTAGTATTCGCAGGTTTGTTTTCTTGTTCAATTTAAATGGGTCACTTATGTCGCCTGATACGTTCATGCTTCTGTTGTTTAACCCAGCTGGTTTGCTGCTTGACGAGTGGCTTCCACGAAAGCTTTTTGGGCTGCTGCTTCGCAATGGGCTGAATGGGTTTTCCGAATTGATTGAGTTGATCGATATTTCGTTTTCCGATAAGGGTTCATAATAGTTTGTTGATGAGATTTCATAGTGATGGAAAGTGAACGAGCTGACGTTCACGCTGTTGCATTTGCAGCATAGCCATGATACATTAGGTTTCTGGAGTAGCTCGTAGTCTGCGGAACAGAGTTCGATGCATGATTTGTGGTGCCATAGGCTGCAGCAGTCGCAGCATACACCCTGATCAGACCATGACACTGGTAGTTCACATAATCCACATGGAAAGATGGTTGCCTGTTTTTTTGCAGGCCCAGGGTTAAGTTCGATGTCTCCTGATAAGATAAGGATAAGTAGAATGATGTTTCTATTTTTGCTCTGTTTGCAAGGCAATGTGATTGATCGGTACCTTACTACTGAGAATTTTGGGTTTAACAGTGCTGTAGTGTACTGTTGGTTCTGCCATGATTTATTTTGCTGCGTACAGGTGTTCTTAAAGAGAACGAGAAGAAGTGCTGAGTATAGTAGGAAGGTAAACATGATGGAGTCGGTTGATGGTAGAGGTTGACGTGAACTCGGTGGGGTTTCCAGTCAGCGTGGAGTAGCCACACTTCCCGGTTACTTGCCAGTCGCTTGAGACAGTCGGTCAGCGTGGAAGAGCCACACTTCCCAAGTGTTAGCCAGGAGCGTGGAAAAGCCACACAACTGGTTAAAGCCAACAGTCCTTCCTTATTCTCTCCGATATCTTTCTCAGCCAGACTTTGGATAGTAGTCGATCTGGGTGAATGCCGTCCCTGTATAGATCGTATACGTACGATTTTTTCTGCTTCTTGCCTTTTTTCTGTTTTGGGTTTATGCTGATGTCCCTACTAAATTGTGGTGAATGAGTATTGAGGTCGCTGTTGAGTTTTCTGATTTCGCCGTTTAGATGGTATACTTGGTCTTCTAGTTCTATTTGGTCGTCGTTGAAAATTTCGATGTTTGGGTGATGTTTTTTCTGGTTCCAAGCTTTTATCGAATATACTGGAATTTCGAGTATCGTGACTTTACAGTGGTGTTCTTGTAGCGAGTTAATTATTTTTTTTGAGGTATCGAGTGGTGTAATCTACTGATCGGTTGTCGTGAGAACGGATGGTTACGTATCTTGTTGTCCGGCTTCGAATATCGGTCAGATCACATGTACCTAGCCATACATATACCCAGCAGTCTCCGATGTCTTTGATTTTATCTTCGATGTTCTCTTGTAGCCATTTATACCTGTTGTTGATTTTGTCTCCACTTTTTGCCCACCAGATTATTTGCTGATCGACTGGGTCTGTGATGACTTCCTGAAGATAACGGCCCTTGCTGGTAGTGAGGACGACTGGTGTTCTGACTTTCGTCGTTACTGATGGTGTACTGTGCTGTGTCAAGTACTTGTTTAGTTTGTTGGTGATGGTAGTTGACATTTGCTTCAGAGTTGGTAAGGAAAATTAAGATGGCGGAATTTGTTTACGTTACAAAGTAGCATATTGAGGGTCAGATTTTAGTAAATACCCGGTTGAAAAATTGCAAAAATTTGCCCATATATATGTTTCAAATGTACTAAAATATCAAAGGATACGATTTTTGAAGTTGATGTCAAGGATTTGAGTAGATTTTGGATAGATTTTGTCGAGATTTTCTTTCTTGTTTGAAAAAACACGTCTTTTCTTCGCGCATGCGCCTCTCCTATGTCGAATATCGAACGTTTTTGGAATAACAAACATCGAACTGGGCAATATTTTTGTGCAGAATTGTTTAAGAGGTGACCAACTTGAACTGCAAACTGGAATAAGCTTGTGAAAGAAGGTAATTCAGTCATTTTTATACACCCAAACCGTTCGTACCGAAAAACCGTTACGAACGTCCGATTGAAAAATCGCCTTTAAATTTCTAGCTGAGAACGAGCACGCAAAATATCAAAATCATAAAATAAGCTCGTTCGAGGCTAGAAATCTAGCTAGAACACCCCCAACTACGAGAGTAAGGTGGCAGAAAATAAAGGACCGGCTGGAACACAACTGAACCCAGACGGCTAACATAAACTTATCAACCGAAAAATTTTATGTCCGAACCGCACGGTACGCGAAAATCGCGCGCGAACACGGAGAATATACAAAATACAATGAAAATGTGGTTGAAAATAATAACGAGAATATATACAACACAGTCATGTTATTATACGATCCTCAGATCCATAATTTCAGTCACAGGTAACCATTATCAACGCTTTGAATTATCACGGTTTCTTAAAGCAAATATGGACGTCTCGCCACATGGGCGGACGAAAAAAGAATGATTCATTAGTTGCTGCCTGCGCACTGGATGCCGGAAGCCGTGGATTTGTACTAAGAGAAGAACATCCCCTACTGTGTGTGCGTCGGTGGCGCTCGACCCAGTTTTGGCTTATTTTTTCTTGGTGCTGTTGCACCACTTTTCTTTCCCAAATCGCTTGGGAAAGATCAAAATACGGAGTATATTTTCCGAGTTAGGGTCTTCCGATATAGCGCAAACCTGTAGTAAACAATTGTAAGGTAGGTTGATAAGAAATACTCTTTACATATCAAGTAGGTGTGATGCCTACAGTAGGAGTCCCATTTACAAAACAACTTCTCAAATTAACTTTATGAAGTGGAACATCCCAAGAGCCGGACACAATACTGGAAATATGTACTTATGCCCCTGTGCCTTCTATTATTAAAGACTGAGAAGCCCCTGTATCTCTCATTATTTTGATAGGTAAGAAACAGTGTACTCTTGAGTGAAACAAAACCTTCAGAATTGAATAGTTTGTAATTTTCTAAAGCATCTTGCTTAATTACATAACTTTCAAAACATGGAGCACATGCTAGGACACAATTTGAAGTAGCCAACTCATTTTTTTCTTTTCAGCATCGAACAATCAGTAATATTGCCTTTCCTCTTACAGTAACGACACTTAAGTAATCAGATTGAATATTTCTTCTTTAATTTTTCACATTCAGCAATCAAATGGTCTTTTTTCTTACAATATATACACACAGGTTTATTAACAGTGTCATGCTTACTGCTTTGCTCAAAATAGATATCTTGGGCCTTCCCTTTTAAAACACTTTGCAGTAACAATATCCAGACATCCCTTGGCCATTCTAAACTCGCTGCCACTTTTTCAAAATGTGAAAAATATTTATTAATTTCGTTTTCTTTAAAGGTGAGAATTTGCCAAACATGTTTGGTTGCAACAAATCTACTTGGTAAAATTACATTTGGGCCTTGACCCTGAGCTTCCAATTATTTATTTTTATTTCCTTTCTAGTTCTCTTAATTTTAATTCTCTTTCCTCTTTTTCTTTTTGAGACTGAATTTGTCCCTTTCTTTTTGAGCTTCTAATCCTTTCAATTTCATTTCATTTTCTCTTTCTTCTTGGGCCTGAGTTTCTAATTTCCTCATCTTTTTTGCATTTCTACTCTTTTTAATTCCATTTCTATTTTTAGAGTTTAAGGGCATCAGTAGGTTGTGGTTCCGAGATGTGTGTCTCAGGTTGAGGCAAAAGAACTTCCTCAATATAATGATTAACAATGAGCTGTTTAAGTTCATGTTTGTTCAGACTGGGAGTCGCAGGTAATTTAAGATACTGAGCAAGTGGGAATAAATCTTTCTTTGTAGGAGGGACTAAAATGGCTAGAATAGGAGAGCTTTCAAATTCAGAAATACATTATGTCATAATAAATACTGTGATGAATAGTTTGCTGGTTCTCAGATTATGCAAGTATAAGTGACAATGAAATTTTTTAAGTAAATTTAAATGTTTGAATATTTAGCCAAAATGATAATTTGCAATATGCAAATAAAGCTTTCTCATTATCTTTTATTCAATCTCGGTAATGAGCCCCAATTTCTGTTACAGTGTGAAAATAACAACAATGGTAAGGCCTAAAAAATAAAAAATCTGTTTCTCAGGCCCTCCCGCACGGTCCTTTTGGCTGCCGCATGCTCTCTTTTTATAACCAATTTAAACTTAAAAAAATAAAAATTAAATGGTTTTTGTCTTATATTTTACCCAAGTTAAAAAAATTGATGAATTTGTCCCTTGAGTGCAAGAAGACTTTGCAATGCTTTAGCATTGCAAAGCCTTCTTGCACTCAAGGGATGAAATACACCACCACCCAAGCTATTCTGTAGATTATGAGGCCTAAAACTTGAACCAAGAACATGAACTTTTGATGGCAAAGAAGTAATTACTGAAATAAAAAATAAAATAAAAAAACGCTCGCCCGCATGTAATTTTACAAATAATGGCCTGAGAAACAGAAGGTCCACTTTGTGTGGCCTTATCTTTTATTCAATCTCGGTAACGAGTCCCAATTTCTGTTACAGTGTGAAAATAACAACAATGGTAACAGAAAGTAATATGAGAATCAAAAACAATAACTTAAACTTAAGTATTCTAAAATTTAATAACAAAAATTATTCGAGACAAAAATAATACAAAATCTTTTTTATTTAATGCTCAGGCATCAATTCACGCTGAAAAATTAAGTCATATTCCCCTGTCGGTCGGCAAAACGAAATATCAAAATGATATTTAGAAATCGATATTTCATCGTAGGTTCGGATGACGAATCACATGTACTTTAAACGAGTCAGCACATCAGTAATGAATTCCAGAGTCCCAAATACAAACGAATTCGAATAATTGATAGTGACAGTGACTAAATCAATTCATTAAATCAGCGGTTTCAAAGTTTGACTTTCTCATTCACCTTCCAGCGAAAAGCCGAAATCACTTTCAAATTTCTTCAGTTCAACTTCACACGTCTTCACTTCAGTGCATTGAGTTAAAAAAAAAATAAAATGACGTGTCTTGTTATTGAAAATAAGAAAGTGGTGTTTTTTGTTATTGTTCTATTTCTTCGAAACACATTGCGATTATTTCAATTCGCCAGCCTTGGTAAATCGTAAAGTTAGGGGAGAAATAAGACGGGACTACTTTTTGTGCGGATATTCACACATTCCAATGGTTGGAGTTTGGTTGTTGTAATTTTTGTATGGACGCCGGTTCGGCACATAAATTTTGCGCCTTAATGGCAAATAAAGGCCACAAATTGGAGAGTTTGTAGTTGTAGAGCATTAAATAAAAAGAAAATTCACGAAGAATATCCTCTATACACTATATGGTTGACAGAAAAATAAAAATCAATTAGTCCAAAGTAAAGTTCAATAGAATCCAGTAATCCAGTGATGAAGAAACTTCCCAGCAGGTATTGTTATGTCCCAGAATGTGTCTGCAAAAACACTTATCCAATAAATTGGAATGAAATGTTCATCCAAAATTTCAACAGTCTCCAATAAATTCCAATAAAGCACTCAGCAAAATTCAAATGGAATTAATATCCAATAAGTATTGGTGCAACAGGTTGATTTAAAACAAACCAGTAGAATCCTGGCTTTTAATAAAAGTAAATTTGCATTCATGAGAGAAATAAATTCTCTTCAAATTTTGGAAACACTTTTCCAATACACAAAGTAATTCCGTAGAATATATATAGAACTCAGCTGCTTATATAAAAATGCACTGATCTGTAATAATAATCTCCAGTGTTCAAAGAATGCTGAATAATTTCACTTCTTAATACGGTCTTACGCAAAGAATGCCTGATTTCTGTTGACAGAGGTTATTCATATAGACTTCAGATAGAAAGTTTCAGAATAAGAAATTTCTCCAATGTTCTTTTATTCCATTCATCTCTATTGGATGAATAATTAAGCTTCTAGATGATTCTGTCTACTTTCAAGTAAACAAGTATGACTCATTTAAACAGTCTGTGAGCTACAGTGAGCTAAAAATGGATTCTGTGTAACAGTATCTGCAAACATGTTGAGAGGTATATTCAAAGGTCACTCAGTGCAAATAAGTGATCACATAAGCCAAAATCTTCCTTATTCTAATTAAAAAATAGTTTTAAAAAATGTTAATTGTTTATAATTATTAACTTAGGCCATATCAATTCTGGTATTACAATAGGTGCGGGGCTTAACAACATCTTTGTGCTAATTACATAGGAAGTTGTGTCACAACTCCTACAGTACACGTATATTATATTTATCCAGAAATAATTCTCCAACAAGTCTTTAATCTATTGAACCCTGGTGGTATCTTCCATGTCAGTTCAATGAAAGCAATTGGAAGAGTCCATATTCATTATTTGGGGGTAGCCCAATTAATTTTTCCAGCATGTAGCCTTGGTGCTGCACGTTGACAATATTGATTGGTCTACCCCTCACACTCACTTAGCAGACATTCAACTTTATGAAATTATGACGTATCATGTTCCTGGGCCAGAAAAAATGGCCTCTTGGGTTCAAAGGGTTATTTTTTAACTATATTCTTGACTGACCAACAACATCATTGAATTCATGCCTTGATGTAGCTGAAACATTTTATAATCAGGGACTTCACCATCATAGTTGGGGCAAATCAGGTTTGCATCTTCCTCCAACCCAATCAGTCAGTTTGGCAATGCTCCTGTATGCACAAATAGGTAAGTTCATAATCAGCTGCTGTTCGCAGAGGACAATTTGGATTCTTGTCCTCTCAAAAGATGCCAGCCTACCAGCTATTTACTTGGAGACAACTCTGGAACCAACAAGCGAATTTCAACTAATACCCTCTTCCCCATAACCTGGTTCTGTAATGTGTTCCAATTGCTAAGGTTTGCTTGTTTGGTTGGGCATACAGTCTTCCCAAAATAGAATGCAAACAGGTTTGAGACAGATTTCCAAAATCAAGGACTCTCCTATTTACAGTTTCAATTTTTCAAGGTCTAAATTAGAGACGTTCTCCAAGTTAGAAAATTATACAATGCATGCAGTACATGTGTGGAGTGCCATTTAAACACCTGCCAGATTTCTTTCCACCCAGCTACTACAGAGCTGTTATTGCAAAAGTGATTAAAAACAGTGTGCATCGAGTTAATAACATGACATAAACTTTCTACGGTAGATATGGTAATGTGATCACAGAAGTGGTCTTTTTATGATAAGGCCGTGGATCAAGATGTCAAAAAACAAGAAAATCAGTAAAACTGATGGATGCTCACTGACAATCGACTTGGTTAACAAGCAAATTCATAATATTGTGGTCTCCCGCTATGGTAAATAATTTGGCACAGGTCTTTGAAATGCAAGGACCGTAACTCTGGTGCAAAATACATGATCAACTTTTTTATAACATATGCAGGAGCAGCTTGTCACAAGGATCCCTCCTACCAAATTTCATTGAAATTCATCCACCAACTGCTGAGATATCGATTCGGGTGGAAGGAGGGATAAAGCAGCCTTTTTAGAACATATGCAGGACAGGCTTGTCACATGGATCTCTCGTACCCAATTCATTGATTTCCATCCACTCACTGCTGAGATATTGCTGGGGATGGAAAAAAATCATGAAAAATTGTGAAAGTAAGGACCAAAACTCTGGGGAAAAATATGTGAGCAACCTTTTTATAAAACATGCAGGAGTGGCTTGTCACAAGGATCCCTATACAAAATTTCATTGAAATCCATCCACTCACTACTGAAATATCGCTGCTGGTGGATGAATGGAAAAATCAACCTATTTTGGAACACATACAGGACCGGCTTGTCACAAGGATCCCTCATACAAAATTTCATTGATTTCCATCCACTCACTGCTGAGATATTGAGATAGTGCTGCAGGAAAAATTGTGAAAGTAAGGACCATAACTCTGGTGAAAATCATTGGAATGAGCTGGGCAAGTCCATGCCAATGGGATTAACTGTGTCACATAACTTTGTGCCAACTTTGCGTCCAAATTCTCCTGCAGGCTTGACCTTTCAAAAAATAAGCCTACCCATATACTTTTTCCCTCTTTTACTTCATGCAACAACTGGACTAATTCCAGGGTCAGTATGGTAAGGGAATGACCAAATCGCAACCCAGTCATGATCTGATCGAAATTCTAAGTCTCCTTTTGTGATTACAGTATTGTAAATACATAGCAAGAAAAAACTGAAATTCAATCTCCACGATACAATATGTATCACGAAACATGATCACTCATGGCATGCAACTACAACTATCGGGTGCACAGTGGCTCAGTGGTTATGGCAATGGACTTCAAACCGATCTCCACCAGTAAATGCATTGTGTACTTGGGTAAGATGGCACTTTATCCCAATTGCCCACATGGGAGCATGGTGGCACTGTAAACTAAGGCGTACTGCACATCGATGGTGCACTTGTCTTCAACCAATGCTAACCCTATT
The DNA here is from genome assembly GCA_031216915.1 of Pictodentalium vernedei. Lineage (NCBI taxonomy): Eukaryota > Metazoa > Mollusca > Scaphopoda > Dentaliida > Dentaliidae > Pictodentalium > Pictodentalium vernedei. The sequence goes on from CM062293.1 coordinate 379,019,621, forward strand.
TGTGTGGAGTTAGTATGCTGGGGCATCTGACAGTTGCTCGCCATTTTTTGGTGGTTCACTCTGGCTACGTCCACCCATAAAACTGCCCAACATGAGGTGACCCTGGCTGTCAAAAGTGTCATTAAACCCCAATAAATAAATAAATATATAAATAACTTCAACTATCAAATACTTTGAACTTCACGTATTTGTTTCCAGTAGCTTCCTTTTATTCACAACAAATTTTTTAATGTCCTCTTTAAAAAATATGTTGCTTCTGAAAGTGATAACCACTGCCATTCATTAATTTCAGATTTTGATTTTATGACCTGTTTTCCGGTGTTTTTTTCCACTCAGAAAATAGGGTCAAACAATTTAATCCATTATATCTTGTTTGACAGAGCTCTGTGCTCTGTCAACCAAGATATAATGGATTAATCAAATAAATACTTTGCAGATTAGAGAAACTTCACAAACTTTTGGTTAACTGAATAATACTTTGTTAATGGCATATTTATCACTGTCAAGGCTGGTGTGCAAAAAACAGGGTTTCACTGCACCAGTTTTCAAAATCTAAGAAATTGGAACCCTGTTAATTGAATAGCCTCTTTGACAATGAAAATTATTCAATTAACAGGAGTATTTAATTAACAAGGAATGTGTCATTTTCCTGTATTCTAGAAATAAACTTAGCATTTATACGATTATATCTTGTTTGACAGAGCTCCACGAGGCCTCTTGGGACCTCATCTGCAAATAACATATGGCTTATTTTCAAGCTTGTTTATTGCTTTGGGGAGTGGTCAGAAAGTCATTATCATATCATCCCATCCATACTTTAAAACTATTGAAGACCCTGTGGCAACCCTGGGAAGTGGAGTAATACTTTACTGTCATAAACATGTTCTGGATTCAAGCCTAAAAAGTTAAAAATCTGTTTCTCAGGCCTCAGCATGATCCTTTTGGCTGTCACATGCTCTCTTTTTATAACCAATGCAAACTTAAAAAAAATAAAATAATTAAATTGTCTATGTCTGATATTTTACCAAAGTTAATAAAACTGATAAATTTGTCCCTTGAATGCAGCAAGGCTGTGCAATGCTTTATTTGCAAAGCTTTCGTGTACTCAAGGGACAAAATACACCACCACCCATGCTGTTCTGTTGATTATGAGGCCTAAAACATGAAACAAACCAAGAACAAGAACTTTTAATGGCAAAGAAATAATTACATGCAATTTTACAAAAAATGGCCGGAGAAACAGAAGATCGACTTTGTGGGGCCTTAATGTTAAAAGAAGACCCAGTGATCAACTTTAGGTGTGGAAGTCCACTGGAATAAACAATTGGTAAAACATGACTACATACTATGTTGCGGTTAAGATATAGCAATACATACTGAAAGTTACTTTAAACACAAATAAATGAAAGTAGTATGACATGATCACTCAGTAACATCCAAGAAGTACCTCCAGATGTACATTACACAGTTGTTGTATCGAGTAACCATTTAATCAGTAATACGGGAGATGCGGAATGAAGTATTTATTTATTTATTGGTGTTTGAGGTCACATATTTCTGCACAATGGCTAATCATGACCATGACAGTTTTACGGGTGGAGGGAGCCGGAGTACCCGGAGAGAACCACCGAGCAACGGCGAGCAACTGTCAGCTCCCCAACATACTAACTCCACACAAGCAGGGTGAGCATTGGTTGAAGACAAGTGCACCATCGATGTGCAGTATGCCTTAGTACACAGCGTCACTGTGCCCCCGCACGGCCGCATGGGCAATGGGGGTGATGTGTCTTGCCCAAGGACACAACGCGGTTGCCGCAGGTGGGATTCGGACCGAGGACCTCTCGGCTTGCAGCCTGCACCTCTACCTACTGAGCCACCGCGCCCCCACGAAATGAAGTAAAAACACTTCCAATGACATCATGCCATGAGTCCTGGATCGTCGCTTCAATAAAATAAATTCAATAAAATTCTATTACTCAGTGCTTCAAAATATAGTGGAACCTACTTAAATTGATATCTCTTAATTGAACAAGAGGCCCCACGGGACCTGAAGCACTCACCAAGAACAGAACACGATATAAACAAAGTCCAAGAATGAGTCTACATTAAGCAATCCATCTCCATAGGATACATTGTCAATCCTTGAGCCCCTCAGGAGTGACAAAAATAGTCCGAGCATCATGCCTTTTCTTCAGTTGATCATAACGTAAAATGTAGAGCTCCCCTATTAAGCCACTTGATACAACCAAAGTGGATTAATCTTTGTTACACACCTCTAGAGGGTACTGAATACAAAATTTCAAATTCTTCAGCTACATAGCCAATTCCGGTTCCCATAAGGAGCCCAAATATTAACCCATAATCTCGATTTGAACAAAGTTGAATCTGACTTCCCTAGAGATGTTGTGTACTGAATATGAAAGCATTCTGACTGTTGGATCTGAAGAAGAAAAATTTCTTCATATTGCACCAAGTTAAAATTTGGGATACCATAGCGAGCCCAAATATTAACCTATGGACCTGATTTGAACAAACTTGAATCTGACCCCCTAGAGAAGTTGAGTTCCAAATATGAAAGCATTTGGACTAGTGGACCTGAAGAAGAAGATTTTTAAAGAAATTACCTCATATTGCACTAAGTTAAAATTTGGGCTACCATAGGGAGCCCAAATATTATCCCAGGGAACCAATTTGAACAAACTTGAACCTGACTCCCCTAGAGATGTTGTAAACAAAATATGAAAGGATTCATGAAAGTGAATGTGAAGAAGAAGATTTTTGAAGAAATTCCCTCATATTGTACTAAGTTAAATTTCAGGTTCCCATGTGGAGCCCAAATATGAACTCAGGCAACTTGAATCTGATCCCCTAGAGATGTTGTATACCAAATATGAAAGCATTTCAACTGACAGATCTGAAGAAGAAGATTATTAAAGAAATTTCCTCATATTGCACTAAATTAAAATTTGGGCTACCATAACGAGCCCAAATATATACCTAGGGATCCAATTTAAACAAACTTGAATCTGATCTCCCTAGAGATGTTGTATAAAAAATATAAAAGCATTCTGACTGGTGGATCTGAAGAAAAAGATTTTTAAAAATTATCCCCCATGTTGAACTAAGTTAAAAAAAATTGGGCTTCCATAGGAAGCCTAAATATTAACCTAGGGACTTGGTTTGAGCAACCTTGAATCTGCCCCTCATAACAATGATGTATACCAAACATTAAAAGATTCTGGCTGGTGGTTCTGAAGAAGAAGATTTTTAAAGAATATTCCCCATATTGCCCTAAGTTAAAAATTTGACTCCTGTATTGAGCCCAAATATCAACCAATGGGCTTTATTTTAATACACTTGTATCTGATTATTATGCTGTATACCAAATATCTAAAGATTCTGACCACTGGTTCTGGAGAAAAGATTTTTTAACATTTTTGCAAATATACATTTTTTTGATGCCCTCAACAAAACACCCTAACATAACTGATGGCAATTTTTTTTACCATTCAATTCTACTTGTCCCAAGGATGCTTCATACCAAATAACAGCTCTCTCTCTTCTGTGTGTTTTGGGAAATATGGGCATTTGAAAATATTTCTATTTTTAGCTCCTGGGGTTCCCATGGGGATGCGGGAATTTTTTTTTTGCATGAGTCAAGTACTTGTAACCCAATAATACCACATATCAAATTTGGTTCAAATCGGACCATCAGTTCAGAAAATATAAATTTTGGGCAGGGCCAAAAATCTTACCCCTCCCATTACAAAGCCAAATATTGCTTCACAAACTTTGTTTGAACAAAATTGATTCTACACCTCAAAAGGAAGCTCCATAACAAATATCAAGTCATTGTACTCACTGGTTCATGAAAAGAAGATTTTAAATATATTTTCGAGCATTTTCTCCCACCCCTTCCCTATGGAGCTGGGCATGTTGAGTTGAACAAAACTGCAATTCCCCTTTGGGACCATCACTCACAGAAACTTCCACTAGAATTGGCCCAGTGGTTTTGGAGGAGAAGACCAAAATATGGCATTGACGGACAACGGATGGATGGATGGACGACAGACGGAGAGTTTGTTTTTTTTTCTTTTTTTTTTATTAGGGATTAACGACACATTAACAGCCAGGGTCATATCATGTCGGTGACAGTTTTACGGGTGGAGGAAGCCGGAGTACCCGGAGAGAACCACTGAGCAACGATGAGCAGCTGCCAGCTCTCCAACATCGTAACTCTGAACTCTGCACCGCAGCACAGGCAGGGTTAGATTGGTTGAAGACATGCGCATCATCGACGTCCAGTACGCCTTAGTACACAGCGTCATCGTGCCCCCATGTAGGCAATCGGGGTTAAGTGCCTTGCCCAAGAACACAGCGCAGGAGCACGAATCAGTCGCTGAAATGGTCACCCATCCAACTACTAACCGTGCTCGACGTTGCTTAACTTCGGTGATCTGACGAGAACCGGTTACCGCGATGCCACCGCGCCCCCCACAGACGGAGAGTGATGAGATTAACTCAGCTTGACTTTGTCAAGGTGAGCTAATGACTCTGTTAATTAGTGCTTATTACTTGGTTATTTTCTAGATACTGACTCGAGGTAACTTCATATGAGCCTGAAACCGAAGGTCGAAGGCTGATGTGAAGTTACTGAGGGCTGATATCTCGGTTGACACGAAACTAACCAAGTAATAACCTCTTTATTTATTAAACCAAAACAAATAATAACAAAATGTTCTCAGATCTGTTTTAGTTTTTAACAGTATTATGGTTTCTCATTTTGTTCACAGAGTCTGAAGTATCTTCCTCATCTAGTTTAGTGTTCCAAGCATCTCAGCTTCCCCATTGTGGAAGCGGTGACATTCGGATAGCTGAACTATATCTTCTCCCACTTCGAAAATCTATATTTATGACTCTTGAATTTAGTTTGAGTTAAATTTTCTGTATAACTCTCTTTCTTCTCTTTCACCACCCAATCCTCACCCATTTCCATCATTAAATCCTCATTATTCAAACACTCTGCGCATTATGCCCAGTGATACCAGTTTTCCTGATTACGTTCGACAAGTAGCAGTTTCGATATAAACAACTTGGTTTGCATCTAGTAACAAGACATCAAGGGAGGCAACTCTGGTTTGGTTCACATCAGCCAAGATCGTCATCATATCAGACAAGTTAAAGTCATATCAGCTGAGCTTGATACTGGGCAATTAGGCCCCTGCGAATATATGAAAACAACTTAAATCCAGTGTATACAATTCAGTTCACTTGTCACAAACAACCAAGGACCGACCTGAGCATTTAAAAATAAGAGCCAGACTTGGAGCCTACTTTTGAAATCTAGGAGCCAGATTCACTTCCTTTCTGGTAAGTGATAAATTACTGTTGATTGTCAAAATATCTTCATGTGTTTTTCTCGTGCCTGTGGACATTCTCCCATAAATTGTAACAAGGCAAATACACACATATGAATAATTTCACTTCAAAGATTATATGAAGTATATTTACAGAACATAAAGCCTTTCAGTAGCAGCACCTTCACGCCAGCAAAAGGCCCAAATATAGGCATCAAGTACTCTATCTGTTAACTGGTAGAGTGCTAAATTATTTTTGGTCATACAAATTTGTCCACGTCTCTTTGCCTTGTTACAATTTATGGGAGAGTGCCTAGAGGCACTCTCCCATAAATTGTAACAAGGCAAATCCTCACAGACTAAGTAATTTCAGTTCAAAAATTATATGACGCACATCCCCAGAAAATGAAGCCATTAAGTTGCAGCACCTGCACTTCAGAATAAAGCCCAAATATGGGCTTCCAGCACTCTACCAATTAACAGTGGTTGTATTAGTTTTTGATAACGATCTTCTTGTTGGAAGCTTTTAAGTTGTGTAGGACATACACCGTTTGTGTATTTAATTACAAGATTTTTTTTTTGCATAATTAAAGTTGTTTCTCAAATGATTGAAAAATAATTTCATTTACCACAAAAAACATTCATTTTTATAATACATGTAGTTCATAGTCAAGTGACCAATGGAGGAAATGGTATCTTACGGTTACAAGCCAACTTAGAAGCCTATATTTAAGATTCAGGAACCAAATCAGAATTTTAGGAGTCAAATTCACACTGGCTAGTTACTAGGTCAGTCCCTGCAAACAACATATCATTAAGTTGTTTTTTCCACATAGACAGATCAGAATTTGATACTGCGAGTTCCTCGGTGGGCAGATTCATGGTTGGTACCATATTTACTGCACACATAACCAAATTCTCTGTGTATCTTAGTAAAGTCTGAATTCATCTAAAATGAATTTCCCAATCCGAAAGTTTGTCCCAATTCCAAGATAGTCGTGGAAATTCCAGTATGTCATGGATAGCCAGTTTATTTATAGAACCACTCACCACAGTATCAGACATAGAATCAAACCTCTTGTTAACTGAATAAATCTTGAAATACGTTGATAAATTACCCTGATAATCACCAAATTTCCCTTGTTTATAGATCCATTTGGTCTCAGTCCACTCAGTTCAGGCATTTTAATCTTTTGTATCTTTTTAGAAAGTGATGCTCTAATAGAAGTGTGACAGGATCTTATTGTGAAAAAGTCTGCATTTGTAATCACAGTACAATATGGTGTGTCTGGAAAATTTAGATCACACATAAACTTTTGACCTATCAAATTGGCCACATCCACCCACACAATCGACAAATTCAGCTTGTTGAAATTTGTTGAATAATTTGAAAAAATAAGGCCATACAAAGTGGATCTACTGTTTCTCAGGCCATTATTTGTGAAATTGCATGCGTGCGAGCGGTTTTTTATTTTATTTTTTATTTCAGTAATTACTTCTTTGCCATCAAAAGTTCATGTTCTTGGTTTATGTTTTAGGCCTCATAATCTACAGAATAGCATTGGTGGTGGTGTATTTCATCCCTTGAGTGCAAGAAGGCTTTGCAATGCTACAGCATTGCAAAGCCTTCTTGAACTCAAGGGACAAATTCATAATTTTTTTTAACTTGGGTAAAATATCAGACATAAACCATTTAATTTTTATTTTTTTAAGTTTCAATTGGTTATAAAAAGAGAGCATGCGGCAGCCAAAAGGACCATGCGGGAGGGCCTGAGAAACAATTTTTTTATTTTTTTAGGCCTAATATTTAAAATAATACATATTGATATTGTCTGCATTGGGTAAAGGGTAAAAGATGAAGTGAAAATACATCATAACCCTTTAAACCCTGATGGTATCTTCCATGTCAGTTCAATGGCAGCAATTAGAAGAGACAAAATTCATTATTTGGGGGTAGACTAATTAATATTTTCTATGTGCAGCCTTGGGGCTGCACGTTGAAAATAATGATTGGACTGCCCAACACATTACTTTAACAGGCATCCTACTTAATTAAGTTATGAAGTGTCACATTCATGGGCCGGAAAAGTTGCCTCTCAGGTTCAAAGGGTAAAATTTTGTTGGAAAATCTATGGTTTTGGGGTAAAAGAAAGAAATTTTTAGTAACACAGTGACAGGGAGCTTTCTTAGAAAAGATATAAGCGACTATTTTGGGGTCTTATTTGGTCTCTGATGTTCTTTTAATTAATATTCAATTAATCCATGAAAAGAAAAGCAAAAGTATTTTCCAAGTGCTTTCTTAAAAACTGAGATTCAAAATTCAAGTCCTTTTAAGGATAGAGCTGCACGATATATTCTAAACTGAATACCGGAATTGGTATTAAAAAAAAATACCCGGTACTGCGGCATACTGGTATATCGAAAGACTGTTCTAAACATATATACCACAATCAGGACTTGAGCCATCAGTCAGAACGAATTAGCATGCCTTGATGATGAAGTTCAAATAACACTTTACTCAAAGCAGATGATACCAAAATTTATTATTTTAAACAGTTTATCAATCTTTTCTAAACAATATGTGACCCCTCACTGGAATGAGTTTGGCGCAGCTGATTCATTGGGTAAAGGGATAATATTATTCAATCGGGACTACTGTTAAAACTCATGGCATCTTCCAAATTAAATTGTGGGTAAATAAATGATGATGATGAACTGATATTTTTGTAATTACACCGGTATTCAAGCGATACTGCTTTGAATAATGGTATGTATCGATTTATTGATTTATTATATGACTATGTAATTTAACCGTTAAATATCACTACTGTTTGATGATCTTTTCCCGGTCCCTGTGGAATCCGATTCCATATTGCTATAGTATGACAGACTATTTACTGGTGCATTCAAATTCACATAATTAACTGTTCCAGTCCCAGAGAGTACTTTACTCTGAGCTGGATTGGGTGCGCACAAACTGTGGTCCAGATTTCTTTTATTGTATTCATGATATTTTTTTTTCGTATTCATGCTGATCGGGGGATTCCCCGGAAGTGTGCATGTGTTTCAAAAATAAGTGTAACTTCAATCCAATTTACCAAAAAAAAGGTTGGGGGAATTGTTAGTGCTAGCGTTACGATGTTGAACTTTAAGTCATGTAATAAACCTTTTATTGCTACAGTGAAGTGATCTGGGTCATCGCATCATGTCTTGTTGAGGCCAGATTGCCGGACCAAACTTGCTGACTGTAGCAGCTCATTTGAACCGGCAATCTGACCTCCTCAACTCGATGTGATACTACGACTCAGATCACTTCACTGTAGCTATAATATGTATATACCGTGCAACCCTATTCAAGGTTTCAAGTACTTGTACTTAGCCCTCTATATACTGATGACAAAGTTAAAAAAAAAAATTCAACTAGCTCATTTTTCCCATAATGTAGCTGGCAATTTAAGGCCTCAAAAAAGTTTGAAATCTGTTTCTCAGGCCCTCCTGCAAGGTTCTTTTGGCTGCCATATACTCTCTTTTCATAACCAATCCAAACTTGTAAAAAATAAAAATGAAATGGTTTATGTCTGATATTTTAACTAAGTTAACAGAATTGATAAATTTGTCCCTCGAGTGCAACAAGGCTTTGCACTCAATGAAATACCCCACTACCCATGCTATTCTGGCCTAAAACTTAAAACAAACAAAGAACATAAACTTTTGATGGCAAAGAATTAATATTATTTACAAAACTAAACAAGAGGCCCCAGGGAGTCTGAGGGCGCTCACCTGACATGGTAGTCTAAATATCAAACCAGGGACTTGACTTGAATAAGCTGCATACGCCCCTCCTAAAAAAAGCATATACCAACTAGATGAAGTGATTGTGCCCACACAATACACAGGATTTTCCTTCTATTTTCAGTTCCTGCACTTTTACGTCCCAAAATTGAGATAAACGCATAAAAACATTTTTTTTTACTTTTATTCGGAAATTTTCCCAAACAAAATATTTTCAGACTGAAATTTTTTTTTCTTCTTCTTAAAATTGACCAAAATGCATAAAAAACCAAAAAACTAATTTCCGGATTTTGGTCCAAAATTTTCTAAGTCCCACCCGGACCCCAAATTTTTAGTGTAATAAAAAAATTTTTTTTTGTCTTAAAATTGACCAAAATGCATAAAAACAGAAAAACTCATTTCCTGATTTTGGTCAAAAATTTTCTAAGTCCCACCTGGACCCCATATTTTCAGTGTAAAAAGAAACAAGAGGCCCCACGGGGCCTGAAGAGCTCATCTTGTACAGAACACAGTTTAAACAGAGTCCAAGAATGAGTTTACATTAATACATTAAGCAAGCCATCTCCATAGGCTACACTGTCAATCCTTGAGCCCCTCAGGAGTGACAAAAATAATCTGGGCATCATGCCTTTTCTTCATTTGATCCTAAGTAAAATGTAGAGCTCCCCTATGAAGCCCCTTGATACAACCTATGTGGATTAATCTTAGTACCTCTAGAGGGTACTGAATACAAAATTTTTAATTCATCAGCAAAATAGCCAATTCCGGCTCCCATAGAGAGCCCAAATATTAACCCAGGCTCTTGATTTGAACACAGTTAAATCTGACTTCCCTAGAGATGTTGTGTACCGAATATGAAAGCATTCTGACTGTTGGATCTGAAGAAGAGAAATTGTAAAGAAATTTCTTCGAATTGCACTAAGTTCAAATTTGGGCTACCATAGCGAGCCCAAATATTAACCTATGGATCCGATTTGAACAAACTTGAATCTGACCCCCCCCCCTAGAGATGTTGTATACCAAATGTGAAAGCATTCTGACATGTGAATCTGAAGAAGATTTTTGAAGAAATTCCCTCATATTGTACTAAGTTAAATTTCATCTTCCCATATGGAGCCCAAATATTAACCTAGGCACTCGAATTGAACAACCTGGAATCTGACCCCCCTAGAGATGTTGTATACCAAATATAAAAGCATTCCGACTGGTGGATCTGAAGAAGAAGATTTTTAAAGAAATTTCCTCATATCGCACTAAGTAAAAATTTGGGCTACCATAGTGAGCCCAAATATATACCTAGGGATCTGATTTGAACAAACTTGAATCTGACCCCCATAGAGATGTTGCATACCAAATATCAAAGCATTCTGACTGATGGATCTGAAGAAGATTTTTTTAAATTACCCTCCATATTGAACAAAGATCAAATTTCGGCTTCCGTAGGAAGCCCAAATATTAACCTAGGGACTTGATTTGAACAATCTAGAATCTGACCCTCATAACAATGATGTATACCAAATATTAAAAGATTCTGACTGGTGGTTCTGAAGAAGAAGATTTTTAAAGAATATTCCCCATATTACCCTATGTTAAAACTTCGGGCCCCTGTAGAGAGCCCAAATATGAACCAATGAGCTTTATTTCAACAAACTTTTATCTGACCCCCCTATGAATGCTGTATACCAAATATCAAAAGATTCTGGTGATTGGTTCTGGAGAAAAGATTTTTTAAAATTTTTGCAAATATGCTGACTCAGCATTTTTTCGATGCCATTCCAGAACACCCTAACATAACCGATGGCAATTTTTTTTTACCATTCAATTCTACTGGTCATAAGGATACTTCATACCACATAAAAGCTCTCTGTTCTGTGGGGTTTGGAAAATATGGGCATTTGAAAATATTTCTATTTTTAGCTCCCAGGGTTCCCATGGGGATGCAGGAATTTTTTTTTTTGCATGGGTCAAGTACTTATGACCCAATACTACCACAAACCAAATTTGGTTCACACCGGACCATCTGTTCAGAAAATAGAAATTTTGGGCGGGGCCAAAATTCTTACCCCTCCTATTACAAAGCCAAATATTACTTCACGAACTTCGTTTGAACAAACTTGATTCTACACCTCATATGGAAGCTCCATAGCAAATATCAAGTCATTGTACACACTGGTTCTTGAGAAGAAGATTTTAAAAATATTTTGGAGCATTTTCCCCCACTCCCTCCCTATGGGGCTGGGCATGCTGAGTTGAACAAAAATGAAATGCCCCTTTGGGACCATCACTCACACAAACATTCACTTGAATTGGCCCAGTGGCTTTGGAGAAGAAGACCAAAACATGGTGTTGACGGACGACAGACGACGGACGCCGGACGACAGACAACAGACAATGGATGACAGACGACGGACGGAGAGTGATGAGATTAGCTCAGCTTGACTTTGTCAAGATGAGCTAAAAAATTGTTGTCTTAAAATTGACCAGAACACATAAAAAACCAAAAAAATAATTTCTGGATTTTGGTCCAAAATGTCTAAGTCCGGACCGGGACCCCAAATTTTCAGCCTAAATATGAACCCAGGGACTTGGCTTGAACAAACCTGAATCTCACCCCCACCTAAGGATGCTGCATACCAAATATCAAACGATTCTGATTTGAGGATCCGAAGAAGAAGATTTTTAAAGAATATTCCTCATATTGCACTAATTTGAACATTTGGGCTCCCATAGGGAACCCAAATATGGACCGAGGGATTTGATTTCAACAAATATGTGAATCAATGTTCCAAAGATGTTATATGTAAAATATGAAAGCTTTTAGAGCAGTGGTTTGGAAGCAAACGATTCTTTAATTTTTTCCCATTGCCCATAGTGTTAAAAAATGCTGACTCAGCATTTTTTCAAAGTCCCGAAAAAGTACCTTATGGCAAAACCGATGGCAGTTTTTTTTACCGTTCCTTTCTGTTGGTCCCAAGGAAGCCTCACACCAAATAAAAATTCTCAGTGCCGTGAAGTTTTGGAGATATGGACGTTTTCGTTTTTTTCTACTCTTGGCTCCTGAGGTTCCCACGGGGGTGCAGGAAAAAAAATTTTGCCATAAATCAAGTACTTATAAACCAATAATATCTCATATTACATTTGGTTCAAATTGGCCTCTCGGTTCAGAAAATAGAAATCCTGGGTGGGGCAAAAATTCTTGCCCCTCCCAGAACAAAGGCAAATATTGCCCGTCAAACTTCTTTTGAACAAACTTGAGTCTACACCTCAAATGGAAACCGCATACCAAATATCAAGTCTCTGCTATGGCTGGTTCATGAGAAGATTTTAAAAAGTTTTGTGCATTTTGCCCCCCCCCCCCCCCTCCTCAATATGAGCAGAAACCCAATTTGAAGAAAAATCCAAATGCACCTATATAACCGCTACTCATGTGAATTTTCATTGAACTGCAGCCAGTGGCTTGGGAGAAAATGACCCAAACACCACCTTCACGACGTACGATGGACGACAGATGACGGGCGGCAGACAAAAAGTGATCAGAAAAGCTCACCCTGACTTTCAGTCAGGTGAGCTAATAACAATAAAGAATAAATAAAAAAAACACATGCAATTTTACCAAAAATGGCCTGAGAAACAGTTCAAACAGAGATTTTTGTGGGGCCTAATCAATTCAATCTTGTTTGACAGAGCCTGATGAGGGCAAAATGAACCTAGCAGAAAATAAGAATTCTGAGAATGATGAGGTATAAAGTCACACCTCAAAAGTGTATGTTGATTGAATTACCTCAAAATACAACCAGAAAGAAAGATTTCCTTCCAGATTCAATTTTTTTAAATACAATTTGAAAGTTTACAAAGAAAAGAGCCTTTGTCTGGATTAAAACTCCACTCTGCTGGTGTTTCTGTTGAAATCCACTCTCTGCATACCATATATACAATACATTATTCTTTTTGGAATTTCTCTTTTATCAAATTATCAAGCTTTGAACCATTTCCTGGTCGTCGCCTTTTAGATGCTGGGTACCACTCAACATCATCAGGATCTTTGTCCAGTTCACTTTCTTCATCACTGTTGTAAGTACGCTTTTTCTTAGTTTTTGTTGCTTTCCGTTTATTTCGAACATTACTTTGAGCATTATCACTAGTATTATCATTGTCAGATTGTTCTGGATTAAGTTGAGCTTGGAAGTAATGAGAATGTGTTTCCTGTTCTGCATCCTGTTCCTCTTTCATTTGAGAATTACCCTCATCATATTCTCCTGATCTGTCAAAAGAATTATCACTTATGTTTTCATCCTTGTTTTCTGATCTTATCAACCGCCGTGGAGTGGACTTGCGTTGTTTGCGAGATGACTTAGTTCCTGGGGTATCACATTCTGGGACTTTAGCATTAGCTATGTTCTCAGATTCACTTTCCTCTTTGTCTTTAGCCATCAAGTTTAAGAATGATACTGCCTCCTCTTCCATATCTTCAGTACTTTCTGTAATGCCATGCTTTACTTTTTTATGTCTACATAAATTTCCTTCAAAAAGAAAAAAAAAATGAGGTAGCAACCAATTAAGCTTATGATTAAGATTAAGTTCTATAATTACTACCACCTAAACATTTTTTGCAGCTGCAGGTGGGGAGGAGGGGCTAGTCCGACCATGTTTGGACATGGTGGAGTGTGGGGAAGACCTAACCCAAGAATCCTGGTCTCCTAGGCCAAACTTTGGCCCCTAAAGATCTGGGTCCTGGAGTTACTACCCTAGGCCCCCACCCTTTCCTCAGCCCTGATGATATGCACATTTGACATTATAATGCCAATCTTTTATGACTAGAAAAAATATGGGAGGAAAGAAAGATCTTGACCTTTTCCCCAACAAACATGATATCAAAATTTATTATTTTAAATATTTTTTTCAATTTTTCAAAAGAATTCAACAAAAACATATCATGTGGCCTCTCAATGTGACAAAGTTGATAAGCTTGTGTTCCAGTGAGGGGAGGGGTCACATGATATGATTCGATTGACCTTTTCTGAAAAATCTTCTTTGTTTTTAACAGCTTATTACGCAAGCAGATGGGGCCGATTCATTGGGTAAAAGGTTAAAAAAAACTAGAGACCAGAGGGGCCTGAGGCCAACACCTGACCAAAGTTATTTAAAGAAGGATTTAATTAGCAAATATGGCTAATTACCACCACAGAGGAATGAAGTTATTTAATTATTTATACTTCTGTTGTCCATGCCAGATGATTTTTTTTCTAGTATTGGGATGCTATCACAGAAATAATGCCCAGATGTTCAGTAATGCAAAACTAGTGAATCCAAATATAAACCTAGGAACTTAACTAGAACAAACTTGAATATGACCCCTTCTCCTCCATCCCCAGGATCCCATATACCAAATGACAGTTGATTCAGAATGGTGGATCTTGAGATTTTTAAAAAATTATTCATCATATTACTCTAAGTAAAAATTTGGGCCACAATAAAGAGCCCAAATATGAATCCAGGGACTTAATTTGAACAAACTTGAATCTGAGCCTGGCTAGGGTATTGTAAAACAAGTATCAAAACATTCTAAATAGTGGTTCTGAAGAAGATTTCAAAGAATATTCCTGCTTTACCTCAAATTAAATTTAGGGCACCCATAGGGAACCCATATATTAACCCAGGAGCTTCATTTGAAAAAAAACCTCAAAATTGCCCCCGCCCACCCAATGATATTATATACCAAATATCAAAAGACTCTGACTTGTAGTTCTGTAGAAGAAGATTTGGAGAATATGACCAATTTTTCACGAAGTTAAGATTTACCCCGTCCTCCCCCTCCCCCCCCCCCTCCTGGTCACAAATATCAACCCAAGGAATTTATTAGAACACAATGAATCCTCTAAGGATGTTGTATACCAAATATCAAAAGATTCTGATTGTATCTTAATAAGCAGATTTTTAATGATTATTCCTTTCTTTTGGACTAAGTTAAAATTTGAGCTCTAATGGGGGCCTAAATATTCACCCAGGGTCTTGATTTTTCTAAACTTGAATCTGACTCACCTAAGGGTGGTGTGTACCATGTATCAAAAGATTCTAACTGGGGGTTCATGACAGGAAGAATTTTTAAGGAACACCACCCATATTGTACCAAGTATAAATTTGGACTCCAACAGGGATCCCAAATATTAATCAAAGGACATAATTTGAACAAATTTGGATTTGACCCCTGTAAGGATAATGTATACCATATATCAAAAGATTCTAACTGGGGAACCTGAAGAAGATTTTTAAAGATTAATCCCCATATTGCACTGTTTAAAATTTGGAGTAAGTTAAAATTTGGACTCCAATACCGAAGCCAAACATTAAAAGATTCTCATTGTGAAGAAGATTTTTAAAGGTTATTACTCATATTACACTAAGTTAAAATTTGCACCCCCTATAGGAAGCCCAAATATTAACTGAGGGACTAGATTTGAACAATCTTGAATTTGATCTTTCTCCTAAGAATGATGTACACCAAATATTAATAGATTCTAACTGGTGGTTCTGAAGAAGATTTTTATGGATTATTCCACATAATACCCAAAGTTTAAAGTTGGGCTCCTGTATTGAGCCCAAATATGAACCAGGGGCTTATTTGTATCAAACGTTATCTGACTCCCTCTATAGATGCTGTATACCAAATATCAAAAGATTCTGATCAGTGGTTTAAAAAAAAGTTGTAAATATGCAGATTCAGCATTTTTCCAATGCCCCACTGCACCCCCCCCCCCCCCACCCTACAAAACACCCTGACACAACCTATGCCATTTTTTCTACCATACCATTCCTAAGGATGCTTCCTTCCAAAGGGATAAAAAAAATATTTCCACTTTTTGCTCCTGGAGTTCCCACGGGTCACCAGAATTTTTTTGTGTATGTATCATGTACTTATAACTGAATAATACCACATACCAAATTTAGTTCAAATCAGATCATCAGTTCAGAAAACAGAAATTTTCAGCCGGGCCACAAATCTTCCTATCTCATTACAAGGCAAATATTGCCCCACAAACTTAATTTGAACAAATTTTATTCTACACCTCAATAGGAATCTCCATTCCAAATATCAAGTCATTGTACCCACTGGTTCAGGAGGAGATTTAAAAAACAATTCTGAAGCATTTTCCCCCACACCCCCTCCATAAGGGACTGGGTAAGTTGATACAAACAAAATGTGATGTCAGAATAAGCAATTACCTCAAATTTAACTGAATTGGTTCAGCAGTTTTGGAGAAGGTGAAAACACCATGTTCATGGATGATGGCCGTTGAGTGATTAAAGTAGCTCATCCTGACTTCCAGTGAGGGGAGCTAAAAACACTCTCTGCCCAAGCCATGCTTTTTTTTATTGCATATCACCTGAACCAAATCATTTTTTTTGCTTAATACACAAGAAAAGAACTGATATCAGGATCAACACAAGGTCAGGGTTTTTTTACATTGGAAAGAGGCCCATGAAAAAATTCTTGTTTTTCTCCAGCAATTTTCTACAATTTAATATGGGAGGAGGAAAATTTTTTATTTCTTTTTCTTGGTTAATCCACAAAACAGACCGGAAATTAGTTGAAATAAGAAATTTAACTCCTTATTTTTTATGTGGAAAAAACAATTGAAAATCTCCCATAGTTCCATTGCAATTTTTTTTATCGGGGCTTATAAATAACACTTTTGACAGCCAGGGCCACCTCGTGTCAGACAATTTTATGGATAGAGGAAGATCTAGTAGCCAGAAAGAACCACTGAGCAGCTGTGAGCAACTGTCAGACTCCCCAACATACTAACTCTGCACAATCAGGGTTAACACTGGTTAAGACATGCAGTACGCATTAGTACACAGTTCCACCATGCACCCACATGGGCAATCAGGATTTAGAGCCTTGCCCAAGGACACTATACCTTTGCCCCTCATGTTGATCAAACCATTACCCTTTCGGTTTGAAGTCCATTGCAATATCCACTGAGCCACCTCGCTCCCTCATTGCAAATTTAACCACCTTTATCTTGTTTGACATAGCTCTGTGAGAAGACAATAGTATTATTCAAGAGGTTTCCAGGAAAAAAAATTGTGAGTTTGCATCTAAGCTGTGCCAGATGTTAATAAAAATGAAGTAAATTCCCAGTCAGTAAAGGGTAAATACTCTGACAGAAATAATCTGAATAACACCTGCATTGACATGGGGCTAGATATGAATAAGATACAGTTGCATATCAAACAAATATTAGGCCTACAAAAATTAAAAATCTGTTTCTCAGGCCCTCCCGCATGGTCCTTTTGGCTGCCGCATGCTCTCTTTTTATAACCAATGCAAACTTAAAAAAAAATAAAAATTAAATGGTTTATGTCTGATATTTTACCCAAGTTAAAAAAATTGATAAATTTGTCCCTTGAGTGCAAGAAGGCTTTGCAATGCTTTAGCATTGCAAAGCCTTCTTGCTCTCAAGGGACGAAATACACCACCACCCATGCTTCTCTGTAGATTATGAGGCCTAAAAATATCAAGGACATGAACTTTTGGTGGCAAAGAAATAATTACAGAAATAAAAAATAAAATAAAAACCCGCTCGCCCGCATGAAATTTTACAAAAAATGGCCTGAGAAACAGAAAATCTACTTTGTGTGGCCTTATTTTTTTTTATATTTAGCATTATTGACAAGTTAAGTCAAAAACTTGGCATTTGCAAGCCGATATTACAGATTCAAAGATAAATGAACATTTTAGTGTATATTTACAAATGAATCTTAAAAGCTCAGCTGACAATTTTTTTCTCCTACAATAAACTCACCTAGTTAGTAAATATGAGTGATGCACCCCTAAACAGATTTTATTAATATCGTAAATTCTGTCAAATTTCCTGTGCAAAAAATGACATAAGAAACAAGTAGTTTACAGAGAAATTGAAAAAATATTATTTTTGAAAAACTTTCAACAAGATTATATCAAATAGCCCCTCAATAGAATAGACTTGTCAAGCTTGTTGCAATGAGGGGTCACAAGATATGATTTTTTTTTTTTAAATTAAAAAAACATTGAAAAAATAATTACATTTGATATCATGTCCATTGGGTAAAGGGTTAACCAAAGCTAACCATCAAAGAACAGAATACAGTACAAATATCCAGTTTGGAATGGGAATCAAAGATGCACTTCTACATGGAATATGTATGGACATGAGTAAATTTAAACTCCTCATCTGCTGAGAATTTTGAATTCCTCCTATCATGTCATGGCCACAGTAAAGCAGTCACAACCTGATTTGATGAAATACTCAATGAAGTGAGGCATGAATAAATCAATGATAAACGACCCCTCCTATTTTTTGGGAGTATAGTTTACTACCAAGAGCCAAGATTATACCGCTACTGGACAACATAGTATTTTTGTACTGGGCATGAAAAACTTCCCACAGCAGGCAAAAGGTTGAATTGGAAGGTTGAATTCACCCCCAACTTAAAACACATATCACAAACATCTTTCAGTGTGTCTTTGGTTATGTTTGAACACAAAGTTTCACTCAGAAGCCTGATAATCAACACTTAACAACTTGATCAAATATATATATATTCACATCTTGGCATTTAAGGTGATATAAGTAATGAGAAATTTAGCTTGAAAATAGCTTGAAAAAGCTAAAAAAAATTTATAAATTTTCATTTTGTGTTGTTCAGAATAGGGAAGAATTGTTCATAAACATAGATGGACAACAAAAACAAGTGCAATGGGAAAGTTGACTATGCACCCCCCCCCCCCCCTCCCCTCCACTGCCAAATATGACTTTCTAGTCATTTATCTTTCTTGATATTGAGTTAATATATATCTTATCATATCTACATTAAACCATATCACCAATACAGCAGGCCATGAAATGTGTCCATGGGGCACTAATGCCCCCACTTAATAGGGCCATAACTCTGACTAAAGCCCACTATCAAACCCAACCTGTATTATGTGGTTATAAAGCTATGTATTAAATTATGTTTCATTTCTTTCAGTCAAACTAACTAAGGTTATCATCCGGAAACCATATTCGGGATGGTCATATGGCCATGCATATGGATGGACAGACAGATGGATGGACCAGGGTAACACTTAATACCCCTTGGCCAAATTGGTGGGTACATAAAATTGCCTAATTTCACTCTAACTTTCCATTACTTATATAGCACTTTAACTGGTTGAGTACTGGATGCTTTATATTCCGTGGATGTGTTTCACTTTCTCCAGGAATAAAAATTATTTTGTCTGTATGAATATGTCTTGTTAGTGAACAAATTTTGATGACCAAACATAATATTTAGCACTTTACCAGTTAAGGTCACTTTCTATAGCTTTACAATAACTTCAACATAAGTTTTGTGTCTGATCATAATCCACATGTGGGAAGTGATGTCCACGTGAATAACCTGGTGCTTCAGTAATTAAATTTTTGATGATTATTCCAATAATTTGTGTTTGGAATCTAATAATATTGTGTCTGTGGAAATATTGCCTACTCATGGAAAGTGACCTGTCCAGAGCGGTCGTACTGTACTAGGTCCTACTTTACCAGTGGAACAGAACTTGTTTACAAAAAAAGCCAAGCACTGCAATACTTCCCTGGCATCCCAAGAGAAAATTTGTTAAAAATGATAAGGACAAACAACAAACCTTTCAGCGTAAAGGAACTACCACAAAAGCAAATATATGGTTTAGTGTCATTATGAAGATGCATATGTCCTTGTAGATTATGAAGTCTGCCAAATTCTTTACCTACAAAAAGAAAACACCTCAGTCATTTCATATATGGATGTGATTACATCTCTCTCTCTCTCTCTATCTCTCTCTGCCTAATGACTTTCTACAATTTTTGAGTTATAAAGCAACATAGGAATCCACATAACTCAATGGTTAGAGCATTGGACTTCAAACCGAGAGGTCTATGGTTTGATCTTGACCCATGTCATCTGCACTGTGTTCTTGTGGAACAAATGTAATCCTAACTGCCCACCTCGAGGCACCTGTGGCTGTATACTAAGGAGTAATGCAATGAAAGAACATTAGTGAGCACGCTCACATACCCCACGTGCCCCGATATTTCAAGCTCTAATCATTTTTTAAAAATAAACATAGATTCTAGGAATACTGCAGAAAATAGTGTTCTGTAGTTTCAACGGTATTGAAAGAATTCAAGCAGAGAAAAAGCCCGGAAAAGTGTAATTTTGATGAACTTTTCAACGTCTATGGGGCCGTAATTTTGGTAAAAATCAGTGGAGCAGAACAAAATCCAAACTTGTTCTGTAGGCCACCATGTTAGACTAACATATCAAAAATCAGCTCAATATCTGGAAACGTGTAGGAAAAAAGTCTGGAAAACTGTAATTTTGATGAACTTTTCAAAGTTCAAGGGCCGTAATTTCGGTAAAAATCAGTGGAGCGGACCAAATGCAAACTTGATCTGTCGGCCACCATGTCAGACTAACATACCAAACATCAGCTCAATATCTGGAAGCGTGTAGAAAAAAAGTCCGGAAAACTGTAATTTTAATGCATTTTTCAGAGTCCAAGGGTTGTAATTTCGGTAAAAATCAGTGGAGCGGAACAAAACGCAAACTTGTTCTGTAGGCCACCATGTTAGACTAACATACCAAAAATCATCTCAATATCTGGAAGCGTGTAGGAAAAAAGTCTGCAAAACTAATTTTGATGAACTTTTCAAAGTTCAAGGGCCGTAATTTCGGTAAAAATCAGTGGAGCGGAACAAAATGCAAACTTGATCTGTAGGCCACCATGTTAGACTAACATACCCAAAAACAGCTCAATATC
The DNA here is from genome assembly GCA_031216915.1 of Pictodentalium vernedei. Lineage (NCBI taxonomy): Eukaryota > Metazoa > Mollusca > Scaphopoda > Dentaliida > Dentaliidae > Pictodentalium > Pictodentalium vernedei. The sequence continues at coordinate 379,040,594 of CM062293.1, forward strand.
TGGAAGCGTGTAGAAAAAAAGTCCGGAAAACTGTAATTTTGATGAACTTTTCAAAGTTCAAGGGCCGTAATTTTTGTAAAAATCAGTGGAGCGGAACAAAATGCAAACTTGATCTGTAGGCCACCATGTTAGACTAACATATCAAAAATCAGCTCAATATCTGGAAGCGTGTAGAAAAAAATTCCGGAAAACTGTAATTTTGATGAATTTTTCAGAGTCCAAGGGCCGTAATTTCGGTAAAAATCAGTGGAGCAGAAAAAAATGCAAACTTGATCTGTAGGCCACCATATTAGACTCACATACCAAAAATCAGCTCAATATCTGGAAGCGTGTAGAAAAAAGTCCGGAAAACTGTAATTTTGATGAATTTTTCAGTGTCCAAGAGCCATAATTTCGGTAAAAATCAGTGGAGTGGAAAAAAATGCAAACTTGATCTGTAGGCCACCATGTTAGACTCACATACCAAAAATCAGCTCAATATCTGGAAGCGTGTAGAAAAAAAGTCCGAAAAACTAATTTTGATGAATTTTTCAGAGTTCAAGGGCCGTAATTTCAGTAAAAATCAGTGGAGCGGAAAAAAATGCAAACTTCATCTGTAGGCCACCATGTTAGACTCACATACCAAAAATCAGCTCAATATCTGGAAGCGTGTAGAAAAAAAGTCCTGAAAACAAGTAGGATTGACGGACTGACGGACAGACCAGTCAAAAACATTATACCCCAGCAACTTTGTTGCGTGGGGTATAATAAGGTGCAGGTGGACTTGCCTTGTACTCCCTGACATGCTAACACCACACAAGCAGGGTTAGCTTTGGCTGAAGACAAGTGCAACATTGACATTCAGTATGCCTTAGTACACAGTGCCACCATGCACCACTAGAAATCAGAATTAAGTGCCTTGCCTAAGGACACAATGCAACTATCCCTGACTGGGATTGAGCCATTGACCTTTCTGTTTGAAATCCATTGCTGTAACCACTGAGCCACCACACTCCCATGCAAGAATTAATTTTATTAATAGTGTTAACAATCATTTCCTTGGGTTACCTGTCAAAAACATACCTGTATTTGCTTACATTGGAACTCAGCTGACCATCTTTATCATGGGTGAACAGTGTTCACTTCCTTTGAATACTGGTAGTCCACTATTGCTATGCTCGTAACGTCCTTAATTCATTCCTTGTTTGGAATTTGAAGAAATAGTTGAGACTTCCATCTATTTCCAAGAAAGTGTCTCTTCCACTGTTTGCTGGTAATCTTGCTGTGATAACTTCACACAAAATATTTAAACTGTCTTTCACCATGAACTTTGTAACCGATTTTTTACGAGACTTTCTGCAGAGAATCTTCGTATTAGGAGTTCCAAAAGATAACCAGACTTTGGGTAATTTACAGGAAAGCTTCCATGGAAAAGTGAGAGAAATCTACCCATATGGCAAAATACTAATTATGGTAAAAATAGTCATGCGTAAAATTTGTTTATTCCTTAGTTAATCGATTAACCCTTCAGCTGACATGAACAGTGGATGACACAGTCAAAAAAATCCTTGAACAATGGAATATTTTATTTTTTTGCCTACAAAACATAGCTTATTATCCCTCTTTGGAAAGAGCCCTCTTTAAACGAGAGGTCAAGCCATGTTTTTTAAGCAAAAATTTAAAACATAATAATATTTGAATAGCGATTTGTAAATAGCTCTGTATGGCTTAAAATCCAAGTGAGAATCAGCACTGATTTCCACAGATTTTCGCAGATTCCCTCTAGGACAATAATAAGAATGATCTTTATGAATCCTTAAAGGCCTGGAGAAGTTGACTTATTTTATGTTACTCTTAATAAGGTAACACTTTGACATTGCAGTGGTGTCTAATGAAGTCTTGACTGCCTGTGTTAAGTTTGATGGGTGATAAATGCATGTGTGAGGTAGACCAATCAATACTTTCAACATGCAGCTCCAAGGCCGCACACTGAAGATATACCGAGTCAAAAAAGAAAGTACAATAGAAACAAATGTGAAAAAATAGCATGAAGGATGAAATATAATAGTTCTAATGTTGCATGTTTGTGGACAAGAAGTCGTGCAAAATGTTTAATGACATGCTGTTGTCCACCCAACAGTATACAATTTTGCTACGGATTTCAAAATAGCACGTGCTACCCGAGAATGTCAAATTTAATAGGTGACTGATGATTTTCTTTGTGTTATGTTGTGCTAGAGAGCCTGGGTTATTGAGAAAACATGCTAGTTTTTGTCTTCCGACATTTTAAAAAATGGCAAGGTTAACCAAAAATCAGAGGTTGTGTGCCATTGGTATGAGGCTGGGATACCCCCAGATGAGCTTGCTGCTGAGTTCAGAGTCACTGTGCCCACTATTTACCGTCTCATTGGAAGGTATAGACCCACTGGATCTACTGCCGACTGAATACGTTCAGGTCAACAAAGAGTTATGACCCATGGACCAGACTGACACATCAGGACATCTCACTTGCAGGGTCGCTTTCTTCCAGCGACAAGGACAGCAGCAATTACTCCTGGTAGAACTATCAACAGAATCAGTGCACAAACTGTCTGCAACAGAATCGATGAACATGGCATCTGAAGTAGGCATCCATACCATGGACCAATCCTTTACCACTGTCATCATACCGTCAGAAGGGAATGGGTACGTCAGTGTGTTCGCTGGACTCAGCAGCGTTGGAGCACAGTTCTTTTTAGTGATGATTCATGATTTTGTCTTCGGCATGCCGATAGTAGGGCAAGAGTGTATCACTGACTAGGAGAACAATTTTCTGATGCTTGCTCGCGGGAATGCAACCGTTTTGGGGGGGGGGGGGGTGTAGTGTAATGGTTTGGGCAGGAATAATGTCGGATTGCAGTTATTCCAGCAAGACAATGCCCGATGTCTGTCGGGACTTTCTTGAGGAGCAGAGCATCAGACTTCTTCCCTGGCCCCCACTTTCACCAGATTTGTCAACAACTGAGTGGCTTTGGGATCAATTGGTCTGTCGGGTAGGACTTCATGATCTTCAGATGTAAGGCAATTTACGTAATGTTCTAAGGCAGGAGTGGAACGCAATACCACAGGGTGACATCCAGAGATTTATCAGGTCCATGCGACGTTGATGTCTTGCCACCCAAGAGGCAAGCGGTGGTCATACACGCTATTGACTGCATGTGTGAACTTTTCATTTCACCCCATGTCTGAACATGAATTTATGCAAATTCATACAGCTAGACTTGAAATATGAATATACAATAATTTGTTTGGGATTAAAGTTGATAATACTAAAAAAATGGCTCTTGAAAGTTTATTATACTTTCTTTTTTGACTCAGTATATTAATTAGTCTACCCCAAAATAACGAATATGGACTCTTCCAATTGCTGTCATTGAACTGACATGGAAGATACTGCCAGGGTTCAAAGGGATAAGGCTTAAACTCCAGTAAATATTCTAAATATGAGGGTTGTCTTTTTTACTATGGAATAAGTTCTGCAACACTCAAAAGGAATGACTTTTACCAAACGAATCGGCCACATCTGCCCTTGTAATATGCAAATTCAGCAGCTGAAAAAATATTATTTTTCGAAAAAATTTCAACAAAACCGTATCATGTGACCCCTCGTTGGAACGAGCTCAATGAGCTCGTTCCAATGAGGGGTCACATGATATGGTTTTGTTGAAGTTTTTTGAAAAAATGATATTTAAAATAATAAATTTGATATCGTCTGCATTGGATAAAGGGTTAAAAATTGAAAATCGACTCTTATAGCATGAGTCTGCAGGAGTCGAAACCAATTCACCTGAGTCAGGACAACTTTTGATGCCTATTAAGACTGTAATGTTAGATTTTTACCTAGCAGTATAGTCATAACAGGCCAATGCAGGCCTTAAAATTTCAACTGTCAATTTGAATTGGTTGAAATGTGTAACCACATTGTTTGGATTTGATCAGTTGATTATTCCATATCTTGGGAATTGAATTTCGCTAGATTCACTTTTATCGATAACAATTTTAAATTGCTGTCTTTTGAAGCGACCACTGCCACTCTCCTATGATTGTAATACAGTGGAATCAGAATAGGTCAATGAAATTAATACTGACATATTTTATTTTCTCCATGTAAAAATGGGGAAACATGGGGTGTGGATGCATGTTAAATTATATTTTCAAACAATAAAGAATAAATCTTTTATGTACAGTACAGCACTTAAGTGTTGATGCTGGGTCGAAACCATCTGGTGCCAAATTTTTAGCCATTCTGGATATTGTAGTGCCAAGTGTTTTGGTGCCAAAATGCTAATAGAACAGGAAGTGGAGAGGGGGTGGGGGTGGGTTTCTTCGTTGTCAGAAACAAATAAATTAATCAAGTTTTAAACAAAGGGCCTGAGGTGCACAACTGACTTCACCACCAAAGGAAGTTGCATCTCGTTTAGCAAAGGAATTTCATAGAAGCTGTTCATAAGGAGATTTAGACATTACTCTCACTACAAGGCAAGCAGCAATCTTTTTTGAGGCATGACGTGCCCAGTAACAAACCCAAACTAACCAAAACACAAGAAAATCATAACAACAAGTAATCTTTAAAAAATGGACCAGTTAACAGCACAAAATGTGTTTGTATTTAAAACTGTTTCTGCATTGAGCTCTTGGTGTTCCATGACATCAGCCCTAAAAAAATTAGGTTTCAGAGCAAAAAACAATGTTTTCCTTGCTCACATTTCATTTTCAATCAAACACAAGTAATATTTTGTTTATACAAATATGTTCTATTACAAATTATTGGAGTGTGCCTGGGGGCACTTCCCAATAATTTATACTAAAACAAACTTTGAACAGCAAATTTAGACCAATAAAAATAATCTTGCCCTCAACCAGTTCATTCATTATCATTGATGTGCAGTACACCTGTGCTGACCATGCCCCCACGTAGGCAATGAGAATTGAGTGCCATGCCCAAGGACAGAATGCAATTACCTCTGGTGGGAATCGAACCATGGACCTTTTGGTTTGAAGTTCAATGCAGTAACCAATGATAGCATCTTGCTCCCAAATAGCACTCCGATAGTCATCTGTAATAACCATCAGAGCATATGTTTTGGTGAAAATGTTTACAAAAATTTGTTTTAAAACAAACTTTTAGCAAGTGTCTCTGTGACATTATCGAACAAATGCATCTTCATTTCAAGAGAACAAAGACAGGGAGAGGTGGGGGGGGGGGGGGGGGGGGGGGTTGCACCCAGATATTTATTTATTGGTGTTTTAAGGTCACATACTTATGCACAATGGCTGATCATGACTGTGACAGCTTTACGAGTGGAGGAAGCCGGAGTACCCGGAGAGAACCACCGAGCAACAACGAGCAGCTCCCCAACATCGTAACTCTGCACTGCAGCACAGGCAGGGTTAGATTGGTTGAAGACATGTGCACCATCAACGTACAGTACGCCTTAGTACACGGCATCATCATGCCCCCACATGGACAATCAGGGTTAAGTGCCTTGCCCAAGGATACAACGCAGGAGTCTGAATCGATCGCTCAGAGGGTCACCCATCCGAGGACTAACCGGGCTCGACGTTGCTTAACTTCGGTGAGCTGGCAAGAACCAGTTACCACAATGCCACCATGCCCCCGCACCCAGATATAAAATTAACAAAGGGGGCAGATGTAATAGGTAACAAAATCAGCAGGGGACAGGAATTCAGCAGGGTGGGGGAATCCCTAAGTATAAGAACCAGCAGAAGTGGGGGAAGATCACCTATGTATAATAAAAGGCTGTTCGGCCACTCGTCTAATAATCCCCTGAAAAAAAGATTTTCGGGTGACAAAAATCAGCAGGGGAGAGAGGAAGATGTTAGCTCATGTCAATCAATCGCTCAGAGGGTCACCCATCCGAGGACTAACCGCGCTCGACGTTGCTTAACTTCGGTGAGCTGGCAAGAACCGGTTACCGCAATGCCACCGTGCCCCCGCATCCAGATATAAAATTAACAAAGGGGGCAGATGTAATAGGTAACAAAATCAGCAGGGGACAGGAATTCAGCAGGGTGGGGGAATCCCTAAGTATAAGAACCAGTAGGAGTGGGGGAAGATCTCCTATGTATAATAAAAGGCTGTTCTGCCACACGGCTAATAATCCCCTGAAAAATTTTCAGGTGACAAAAATCAGCAGGGGAGAGATGAAGATGTTAGCTGATGTCATTTTTCACAGTGGAGGGGAAAGCCACATAACCAGGACATTCAAACTAGTGGCTTGTGAGAAGAGGATTTCTATAAAATTTCAGTCTTTTTGGATACTACTCCCCAGCTCAAGAGAAGTATACACTTTTTATTAAGTGGATCACAAAACAAACAGCTAACAGCAAGTGTAGGATAAAAACCCTACAGGACAAAATCCCTACAGGACATAACCTCCATAGAACCTCAATCATGAATCTGTATATTTACTCGAGTTTAGCCTTAAACGGTTGTACCTGGTGCTTCATTAATTAAATTTTTTATGATTATTCCTATAATTAATGTTTGGAATCTAATATTATTGTGCCCATGGAAATATTGCCCACCTGTGGAAAGTGACCAGTTCATGGCAGCCATATACTGTACATGTACATGCAGAACACATATATTCTAACATATAGTCTACCAATGTAAACAAGTACCTCTCCACTTCTTAGGATTCACAATGAATACTTACCACAAACCTGACACTGATATGGTTTCTTTTCTGCATGAACAACCATGTGAGCCTTTAATGTCTGTGGCTGAGTGAATGTTTTGTCACAATTTGGGCACACATAATCTCGCGAGTTCTTGTGTATCATCATATGTCGCGACAAATTAGCTTTCTGATTGAAGCTTCGGTCACAGACATCACATTTATATGGCTTCAGACCTGTGTGTGTGAAAAGATGTGCTTTGAGGTGATGCTCCTGTAAAAGAAATATAAATACATGTCTACATTGTGAACAGAGTGTTCTGGTATTCAAGTCTTGGAAAATATTAGACATCAATGAGATAAACTTTAACCCACTGAACACTGATGGTATCTTCCATATCAGTGTAATGGGAGCAATTGGAAGAGTCCATATTTATTATATGGGAATTTATTTATTTATTGGTGTTTAAGGTCACATACTTATGCACAATGGCTAATCATGACCACAACAGTTTTATGAGTGGAGGAAGCCGGAGTACCCAGACAGAACCACCGAGCATCGACGAGCAACTGTCAGCTTCTCAACATTCTAACTCTGTTCAAGCTGCGCTCAAGCAGGGTTACAGTGGTTGAAGACATGTGCACCATCGACGTGCAGTATGCCTTAGTACACAGCATCATCATGCCCCCATGTCGGCAACCGGGATAAAGTGCCTTGCCCAAGGACACAATGTGGGTCATCCCGGATGGGGATCAAACTCGGGACCTCTAGCATAGAAGTCCAATGGTCTACCACTGAGCCACCACGCTCCCTTGTTTGGGAATAGACCAATTAATATTTTCAACGCGCAGCCTTGAGCTGCACGTTGAAAATATTGATTGATCTACCACACACTTTAACTCAACAACCATCCCGCTAAATGAAAGTATGACATATCATGTTTTGGGATCAGAAAAGAGGCCGCTTGGTCAGCTCGGGTTCAAAGGGTTGGAAACCACATATGATGTTATTTCACCAGTATTTTAAAAGTTATCAAATTGAACTCTTTATCTAACAAATCGGTCACATCACCCTGTAAAATAGGCAGATTCAACAGCTGAAAAAATATTTTTAAAAACATTTCAACAACACCATATCATGTGACACCTCACTGAAATCAGCTCATTCCAATGGAGGGTCACATGAAATGGTTTTGTTGAAATTTTTTGAAAAATTACAAAAAGTATTTTAAATAAAAATATATTATATCATCTGCATTGGGTAAAAGGTTAAAATCTTGTTGCTCATTGTCCGACAGAGACAGACAGACAGATCAACATTGCCAGATACTGAGCTGCACTAGGTAAAAAGTTAAAAACTTGAGCTGCTTGTCACAGATAAAAAAACTCTTAATATATCAAAGAATTACTCTGACAGCAACAGAACTCCCCATATTCATAGATCTATCCGAGTACATCCAATGGAACTATTTAATCTATTTGAACACTGGTAGTATCTTCCATGCCAGTTAAATGGCAGAAATTGGAAGAGTCCATATCCATTATTTGGGGGTAGAGCAATTAATATTTTCAATGTGCAGCCTGAAGGCTGCACGTTGAAAATATTAATTGTTCTACCACACACGTTCACTTAGTAGCCATCCTACGTAATGAAATTATGACGTATCGTGTTGCTGGACTGGAAATGTGGTCTCTCGTGTTGAAAGAGTTAATATATCTTATCTGACAGAGCTCCATGATCTCTGTCAAACAAGATAAAAAGAAATGCCCAGTTCTTCACTAGGACAAAGGAAAATGACCAAATGTCTGTTAAACAAGAGGGATGTAATATCCCAGATGCTCACCAACATCTATGCTTGATACAGATTCACTATGAAGAAAGCTCCTTGAAGCTGCAGTTTTATTTTTCAAATCATCTGAAATAATGGATATATTTAATTTTTAATGGGATATATTGTAATTATCACAAAGTTAATAGTACTGAAATGGTTTTCAGTAATTCAAGTCAACAATATGATGATGTGCAGCTCAACTTGTCCAAGAAAAGACTGAACTAAATAGAAAGATTCACTAATGCCAAGTCATTCAATCAAGTTTCTGCAGAAAAGACATCACACCAAAGCTACATATGAAATCTGAAAAAAAATCAGGTGAGGGATGTGACCTATTGGCTGTACTAATGGAATTGTTGACATTTTATATGTCAAATACAAGATGGCTGGTGGCGGCAAGGTTTTTCATGCAAAAAAAAATTTGTTAACTCCCATCTAGACATCATACCAAAGTTTCAGAAAAAATTGATAGCTCCTATCTAGACATCACACCAAAGCTACATATGAAATTTGAAAAATACGGGTAACTAGACACCACTGTTAAGTCAAAGTGTTACCTAATTATGGGGGAGCAAAAATAGTAGAATTCTCCAGTCTTTTAAGGACACTTTTAGAATCTATGACGGGAATCAAATGAACATTTTGTAAGAATCAAAGTTGATTATCATCGTTTTCCATACGAGAATCATTTCGAGAATCGATTCTGATTCTCACATGAATTTTATGCCCTGTAGTGGTGTGTCATGGTATACAATAATGAAATATCTCTTTCAGTGCTCTTTCCTGACAATGACCCACCAGTTGTTACACCTCCAAGCAGGGTAACATAATGACAGGTTGGTCCCACTCAGGAAAAGTCATGTCAAATTTCATGCATGTTACATCATCTACCAAGTACTAAGAGACACAGAACATATCCTTTGAAAGCATTGCAGATGTCACTGGTCTACTTACAAGGGACAAAATATGCATGATACTCAGAACGGAGGTATGGTCAGTATAAAGAATTCTAACCACAAAATAACAAGTACACTTAAAGCCCAATTAACTGGAAATATCTTGACCCTTTACCTAATGAATCAGCCGTATCTGTCTGCATAATTTAGAAATTAAGCATTTGAAAAAAAAGAAATTTCCAAATATTTCAACAAAACCATATCATGTGACCCCTCACTGGGTCAAGGTTGTCATGCTCATTCCAATGAGGGGTTACATGATATAGTTTTGTTGAAATGTTTTGAAAAACATGAAAAATGTAATAATTAAAACAAAACAACAAGGTACAATGCCACCGCTATCCCCACCGAGAAGTGTTTACTTAAAGGGGATAAAGTTTGGGTTTGGGCTTTAATTTGTAGTTCTATCAGCAAAATTAGAAACCCCTTCATAAATGCAAACTCTAGACTGTGCTAAATGAATCTAGGTAGCATGCCCCTGTGGCTGCCATGGCTGACCAGACCTGCCCAAATAGGATGGTCTCATCTAGACATTACACAGTCATCCTACCAAGTTACGATGAAATCCCTTCATAAATACAATCTGCAGACTGTGCTAAATGCTTTCACGTTTCGGGTCTGCGCAGCAGTCACTGTTGAGTCGACCGATTGCAACCAAAATGGGAGATTCTCATCTAGACAAGACTTTGAATCAGCACATGAAATTTAGTAATGATTGGAAGGAACTAGAGCATGTAGTCTGTGCTAAAGAAAATGTAAACAGGCTTACAGACTTCCGCACGCATGATGGCAATCGCTTATCTTGACTTTGTCAAATTAAGCTAAAAAAGATTGGACAAAACCCTTTACTTGTGAATGTCCTTTCCCCCATGATGGTCCATCAGCATACCAAATATTGTTCAAATCCGACATGGACTGACTGAGATACAGAGGTCTAAAGTTGTTACAGACATCTAGATGGACAGAAGAATGGACAGACCTCATTGCTAAATTCCCCCTGTAAACTTTGTTTTGTAGTTATGGATGGATGGAAGAACAGACGAATGGTCGGAACCCATGGCTAGATCCCCTGCAAACTTCATTTTGGTGGGGGGGGGGGGGGGGATAAGAAATTTTTATTTCCCATGCATTTGGTAAAGGGTTAACTGGTTGTGTGCTAGGATCCAGTATCATGGCTCTATTAAAAAGTGCTGAAAGACAAGACACCTCAGTGGCTTTAGATCATAAAGGGCTCATTGTTCACTCAGCAGAAGCAAAAAAGGTTTATATTAAATTGTGACAAAACAATTATTTATGAACAGAATCTTGCTGAACTGATGCTCCCTTTGCTGGTACATATAGCATGGTATCTGAGAAAAAATACATATGCTTCAAATGACATACAGAACTAGAATCTCTAAAGAGCCTGTAATCACACACCTGGCAGAACTACATAGAAAAATGTGATTTCCTATAGGTTTCCAGATGAAAATGTGATTTCCCATAGGGTTTCCATGGTAACTAAGGGCCCCAATAGCAGCCATATTTGTAACCTGATCAACATTAAATGAGAATCGTTGGTAGAGGGCATCCCAGTCATCAAGCATGTGAAGTTTCAAAACATCTGGCCCTGTAGTTTGAGAGGAGAAGATTTTTGAAAATCCACCATTTTTCAATTTCTAGAAATCGAGAGATTCACCTATTTCGCTTGTTTTTTTAGGCACCAACAAAGTCAGCTTGCATATAGAGTTGGTAGGTTTTGAAGGCTTTACTACAGTACGTGGAGAGTGGATTGTAAGTAAATCACCCACGGAGTGGGGTTGTCACCCAAGCTTTAACTTTCAAATTTTGTTCATATCGACAAAAAACACAAGCAATGTTTCAGTCAATGGACCTCTGGGTTTAACCCGGAGGTCCATTGGCTGAAACATTGCTGGTGCTGGTTGTGCTTTGCAACAAATTTGCAATTATTGCTTGGGTGGAATCACCACTCTGCAGGTGATTTAGTGTTAATACACTCTCCACGTACTGTAAGTGCATAACCAATAGAAAATTGTATCTAACAACTCTTCCGACTGTACTCTTTCACAATGGCTTGAATGGTGTATGGTTAAAGTTGAAGTCAGGGCGGGCTTGCTGTCAGGCAAGCAGGTAGGCAGGCAGACAGACAGCCTGACTGCATTTCATATTATTCCAGCTGTAATTGCTGGAAATCCATATCTACTTCTCTGAAACCATGTGTGCAGGGTTAAGTTAGAAATCACCAGTATCATTGCAATACAGTTTAGCAAATAATGCCAGCACACATTTATGAATTCTGTTTCAATAAAATTCAGTACAGGAAGGTTAAAGAATATTTTGAAACAGTACTCTCTTTCAAATAGCTTTAGATAGGTAAAGGGTTACACAAAGCACAACATTTTATTCAAATGATTGTCATTATGTCTATCTTGAATGATAAAATCAAAGCAATAATTGACTGGAGAATATTGGTCAGCTCTCGATGGTATACATAGAGGATATGGAATGAGTGTTTTTCTCATAATATTTATGAAACGAGTCTAAGAATTTTCCGTTTGGGCGAGCCCAAACGGAAAATTAGGACAATTTTCATAAATATTATATGAGAAAAACACTCATTTCATATTCTATTTATCATATGACACACACACGCACAAATTAGCCACTTAGTATGACTTTTTAACCCATCACCTAACTTGAGTTGCAGTCGGCACTTGGAAAACACATCCTTGTATAACTAAAAATTTTCATTTTTTGCTTCCAAAACATAGGTTATGACCCCTCATTGGAACGAGCATGACACGCTAGTTCCAATGAGGGGTCATAACCTATGTTTTGGAAGCAAAAAGTGAAAACATAAAAAAAAATGAATCGCGTTTTTCTTGTATTGCATAAGACATTTTTTGACATTACGTTAGATAAAAGATTAATACAATACAACCCACCCTAAATAGGACAGATAACGTAAATTCTCCCTACTGAAATTATGCAAATGTGACACAGTTGTATTTTTTTTAGCCAATCAAATAGTCCAGTTTTGAAATTGACCAATGAAAGCTCCCAACTCTAATTATGCAAATTATGAAAATGTGGCCCAGTTGTATTTTGTTCAGCCAATCAAATTGTCTAGTTTTGAAATTGACGAATGAAATTCACGGAAGGCTTTATTTATCACTAATTAATTTGAAAACAAAATATTAAATGTTTTAAAGTGAACAAAACGGACGAGTCATATGATAAAAATAAATAACACTTCTAAGTTTTCCAAACACTGCCAGTAATTACAGCTTGACAATTTCTGATAAGAGACCTGAAGTAAATTTAAGGTTTAGCAGCAAAGTTGTTTCTTTATATTGGATCCCTACATAAAGCTATATAAAAAAAAGCCATTGTAAACAAAACTAGCATCCTTTCTTAATTCTATGGCATTCGGAATATTTGAAAAAGACAAGAGTTGCTGATTTCTTCTGAGGTGCAGTTCATAGAATTAAGTACTTAGATGCAACTATCTGATGAATAAAGCTATATATTTTGTCATTTTCCCAGTTCTCAGCAGAGAAAAATGGAACCAACCCATAACTGATTAAATAACTAGAAGGGGTATCAGTACCCTGTGACTCACCAGCAGGTGGCCAATGTAAAGGGGTGGCTGGAGTAAAAAAAAAAGTCCTGAACATGAAAGTCCAAAATTAAAGTAAATAATGAGCTAAAGGGTTAAATAATATAATAATAGCCCCAAGAAGCATGCTAACATAAAATAGGAACCATGGCAATAAGCTACAAGGTAAGTCTCCACTTTGAAGAAAAGAAAGACAAACCTCAAAACCTGCACATAAAAGTAAAAACAAAAAAGTATCACATTTATTTCAATGGGTTAAAATTGAAAAAATACCCTGATAATGTCACAGTAACCACCATGGCAATATGCCAGTAAGGTGAAACTCTACCTGAAAAATATCCACTTGGAAGAAAAGAAAGAAAAACCTCAAAACCTGCACATAAAAGTCAAAAAAGTATCACATTTGTTTCAAAGGGTTAAAATTTAGAAAAATACCCTGAAAATGTTACAGTAACCACCATGGCAATATGCCAGTGAGGTAAAACTCCACTTAAAAAAAATATCAAAACCTGTACACAAAAGTCAAAAACCTGTACACAAAAGTGCAAAATTAAGGTAAATAAGCAGCTAAAGGGTTCAATAATATAATACTAGCCTCAAGAAGCATCCTAACATAAAATAGGAACCATGACAATATGCTACAAGGTAAGTCTCCACTTGGAAGAAAAGAAAGACAAACCTCAAAACCTGCACATAAAAGTCAAAAAAAGTATCACATTTGTTTCAAAGGGTTCAAATTGAGAAAATTACCCTGCAAATGTCACAGTAACCACAATGGCAATATGCCAGTAAGGTGAAACTCTACTTGAAAAATATCCACTTGGAAGAAAAGAAAGACAAACCTCAAAACCTGCACATAAAAATCAAAAAAGTATCACATTTGTTTAAAGGGTTAAAATTGAGAAAAATACCCTGAAATGTTAAGGTAACCACCATGGCGATATGCCAGTAAGGTAAAACTCCACTTGAAGACAAAATTTCAAAACCTGTACACAAAAGTCAAAAGCATGCACAGAAAAGTCAAAAACCTGTACACAAAAGTCCAAAATTCAAGTAACTAAGCATGGAAAGGGTTGAATAAAATATTACTATTCCTGAAAAGCATGCTGACATAAAAAGAAAAGCAAACAAAAAGAAAAATCAAAACCTGCACACAAAAGTTCAAAACGAATGAATCTGGACGCCGACGACATGAGGGCTATGCCATAAGTTCACACAACTATCGTTGGTGAGCCAAAAACCAGAGTATTTTGCTGATTGTACTGATCTACAGACTACAGCAGCCAGGAGAGATATTGGGTTAAGCATTAGAAGAATATAGCCTACAAAAGCAAATATTCTAAACAAGTTTTGATATAAACAGATATGCAAACTGTTTTCAGAACAGACAGGGAAACACAAGCCAAACTTGTCAAATTTTGTAACAAATCACCACTTTTTGATAGTACTATAGTACGTGGAGTGTACTATCACTAAATCACCCACATAGTGGAAACTCCACCCAAGCAATAACTGCAAATTTGTTGCAAAGCAAAGTTCCAGCCAATGGACTTCCGGGTTAAACCCAGAGGTCCATTGGCTGAAACATTGCTTGTTTTTTTGTCTATAAGTACAGAATTTGAAACTGATATGTTGGGTGAGTATTCCACTCCATGGGTGATTTAGTTACAATCCACTTTCCACGTACTACACCATTCAAGCTACAGCAATGTTGTTCCCTTACATTGGGTGTTTCAAGTCATCAATCATTTGAAGTTTCAAAACATTTGGCCTTGTTTCAGAGATTTTTCAAACTCGACCAGTCAGAATCAAAGAATACCTCTGGCGGCCACATTTTTCCATCCTCTCATAGACCATTCCTGCCAAGTTTGATTCACATTGACTCAGTACATGTAGTTTCAGAGAAGATGAAAATATGATTTCCCATAGGGATTCTATGGTAACTATAAGCTGCAATTGCTGCCATGTTTGCAACCTGATCAACATTAAATGAGGACCATTGGCAGAGGGTGTCCCAGTCATCAAGCATGTGAAGTTTCAAAACATTTGGCCTTGTGGTTTCAGAGGAAAAGATTTTTCAAAATCCACCAATAAGAATCAGAGAATGTCTCTGGTGGCCATGTTTTCCAGCCAATGGGAACAAAATGAGGATCATTTGTAGAGGACCTCCCATAGACCATTCCCGCCAAGTTTGGTTCACATCCGCTCAGCAGTTCCAGAGAAGAAGATGAAAATGTAAAAAGTTTACGGATGACAGACGATGACGGATGCCAAATGATGGCAATAGTACACATGGCCCTCAAAGTAGCATTTCAGATCCAATGTTGTTGCAATTTATTTTCAACAGATTAGATTATACGGTGCTATGGGGACGAAACTGGACAGAGAATTTCAAATATGTCGTGACCCAGATTTGGTTGTAATTCTCTGTTCACTTTAGTGATCATACATGTAGTTCTGTATACTACAAATTATTAATTTTCTAAAGAACTGTATCGTGAAGCGGTAATACCCGTGTGCAATCAATTTGTTTTATCACTTCATGGATTTCGAACAGTCATGATTCAATTCTTATGTTTATTCCCTTCATAATATCCGGGCAGGATATCGAGTGGGCTTATCAACAAGGCACTGCTTTGACTAACCGTAATTTGGTCATGTTATATCCCTAAAAAAAAGAAACAAAACAACATAGCTTCTGATACAAAATAGTTCCTGTAAACTGTCAATATAGTGCCTAAAATACAACTCACTCTTGAGTTAGGAAAGTCGTCTATTCATAGAACATAAACAGAAATCTCAGAATATAACTATAGGCTCTGGAAAATTGAATCCAGTGTGTAATATCAATGCAGGATGTTCAAATGTCACATGATCAACTAGTATTCATGTGATAAATCACATGCTCAACTGGTGTTCATGATAAAATAACATCACCTGGGAATCTACTGCCAATACAGTGTTCATTGAAGAAAATTTCAGTTGTGGTGTAAACTTCATCATTTGAATCAGATCTGTCTTATAGAGCAAGACAGTTTTCTGGTTCTGTTCCATCTTTTGGTGGCAGACCAGAAAACTAAACTGCAAGACCTAGAAAAAACTGGCCAAATGATTTTACTGTGACTGTGCACAAAATGTTCAAACTACCTTACTGGGCAGGAACTGCACTAGTGGCCCTTTTGGACTCTCACAATTACCTGGTAGTCTGTCCATCAAAGGGATGAATACATCATGTGCTAATTGTCATATTTTATCCTTTATTGACTCATCCACCAGACGTGTCAATTAGGGGGAAATGTGACAATGAGAACACAGCATTGATCAGATAAACTTTATTCATCATTATTCTAATTTATGGGGTTTTTCTGTCTCAATAGGCTTTGCAGCTGATCCCCTAGAACTCCTAAGAATGATCAAAGGGAGGTTAGACTGAACCCAATGGGGATAAATGAATTAACAGAGTGAAGTTTTTTCAAGTTAGGGAAACTGCAGTGTTGTTTACTTTCTGTTCATGTTCTTAACTCTTTACCCAACGTAACCGCCAAAACTGGCCAGCGCTATTCACAAAATTCACCTTTCAATTTTTATTATTTTTTCAATTTTTGTCACAAAAACATAGCGTATGATTTCCACTGGAACGAGCTCAATGAGCTTGTTCCAATGAGGGGTCATAAGCTATGTTTTTATGCAAAAAATCAAAAAAATTAGTGCTTCAAGAATTTTATCTGCAAGTGTTGTCTTCTTTTCGTGTTAGGTAAAGGGTTAACACACAGAAAAGCTGAACCGAAACAGAGGTTTTCCACCGAAACTTAAAAATCAAAACCTCCCAGCTCTATAGGACTGCATAGTACAGTAGGTGGAGAGTGCATTGTCACTAAATCACTCACAAAGTGGAGATTCCACCCAAGCAATAAGTGAAAATTTGTTGCAAAGCATAACAAGCACAAGCAAAGGACCAGCCAATAGATCTCCCGGTTAAACCTGGAGGTCCATTGGCTGAAACATTGCTTGTGTTGTTTGCTCATAAGAACAAACTTTGAAAGTGATACTTTGGGTGATGACTCCACTCCATGGGTGATTTAGTTACAATCCACTCTCCATGTACTGTATATCAATAAACTGATACATACTGGTATTCAAACCAGTATCGATTGAATACCGGTGTAATTACAAAAATATCGATTTATCGTCATTATTTATTTTATTTACCCACAATTTAATTTTCAAGATGTGTTCAAGTTTTATCTATAGTCCTATATGAATAATATTATCCCTTTACCTAACGAACCGGCTGCATCTGCCACGTAATATACAATTTCAGCAGCTGAAACAATATTTTTCAAAAAAATTCAACAAAACCATATCATGTGACCCCCTCATTGGAACGACCTTGTCCAATGAGGGGTCAAATGATATTTTGTTGAAATTTTTGGAAAAAATCAAAATAAAATAATATTTAAAATAATAAATTTTTATATTGTCTGCATTGGGTAAAGGGTTATTCGAACTGAATCATCAAGGAATGCAAATTCATTCATCTGTGATAGCTCAAGTCCCAATTGTGGTATGTATGTTCAGATATCTGAACATTCTTTCTATTTACTGGTATACCACGTTATTTTTTTCAATACCAATACTGGTATTCAGTTTAGAATGTTGTGGAGCCTTACAGCTCAACTGTCATTCCAATGCAATGCATGTCCAGAAGGAAGACAAAGGGCTGATGAATAACGGCACTAACCACCAGGCACACTAGTACAGTACTGTGATCATGAAAGTGATCTTTTTCATGATCACATTGCAATTTGATCATGATGCAGTTACACCAGTGGATTGAGATTTTCTAAATGAAATGCTGTGAAATCAAGACTGCTTCAAGAAAACACATCTTATATTCAATGTTCCCGCATATCTTTATCGACATGTGAGATTCTACCGTATCACTGTGAGGAAACAGACAGAGAACTGAGAGAATGGTAAAGTTGAAGAGTAGGGAACTCGGCAATTTAATTTAAAAATATCTTATCACTTCTATTTTTCTGCGTTTATTTTCATTCCATATCATGTTCCCAACAAATAGTAACTGTTTCAGGTCCAACAATATCAAATTTATTAGTTATTTATAACCTGTTTTGTTCTGTAAACTTAAAATAGGCCTACTGAGAAACTGACTCTTCATCTTGAAGTGGACTAAAATGGGAGACATTCATAATGGTTTTGGGTCGGGGGGGGGGGGGGGTTGACTAGAAGTAGTGGAACCCTGTTAATTTAATAGCTACTTTGCCAACGACAATTATTCAATTAACAGTATTCAATTAACAGGGATTGTGTCACTTTCCTGTATTCTAGAGATAAACTTAGCATTTATTCTAATACAATTTGTTTGACAGAGCTCCATGAGCTCTGTCAAACAAGATATAATAGATGAAATGCCTGTATTGGATTACTGAGGCCAAATTGGCCTATAAACAAAGGAAAACTGGGGAGAGTCAGGATAATTTCTCAACAGGTTACAAGATTTTTTATTCAATTAACAGGAGTTTACTCTATAACCTATATTCAATTAACAGGTCAAATTTGTACTGGAGGTATGGCAAATGGTTTTGTGTTGGAAAAGTTTATTCAGTTAACACTAGGGTTATTCAGTTAAGAGATATCCAATTAAGGGGCCTCCACTGTAGTTGTTTTCTGTGTAAACATTAGTTGAGAACAGTTAATTAATCAATTGACAATCATTGTTCACCAATCATAGCAAATTGTGTTCCTGTCCAAAGATACAGTGTATGTTCCATTTAATAATCAGCTTACGTTTCTTCTATTTATAAAAGCATACACTTACTCATAAATTTAATTTTGTTATTAAAATAACATCTGTAAATGGCACCATGCCCATTAAGACAAGGCCCTCACTGAAGTTAACCAATAGCAAATCGTGTAATTACTCACAAATTCTATTATATTATTTTGTTATCAGGCATTAAAAATTGCACATGGCAATTTTTAATACATGATAAAAAAATAATATTTGTACACACCACTGTGCCCATTAAGTAGAAGACTAGAAGATTATTACACATACAATTCAAAGAGAGATTGTGTATTACAGTAGAACTGCCATGCACTGGTCACTTTCAAATGAGTGAGCAATATTTACATATATGCAATATTATTAGATTCCAAAAACTAAGTACAGTGGAGCCCACTGAATATCTCTTAACTGAATAACCCTGTTAATTGACTATAACTTCCTAACACAAAACCATTTACCATACCTCCAGTACAAATTTGACCTGTTAATTGAATATAGGTTATAAAGTAAACTCCTGTTAATTGAATACAAAAATTTCAAACCAGACAAGAAATTACTCTGACTCTCCTCAGTTTTCCTTTGTTTTAGACCTATTTGGGATAACAGTACATCCAATATAGGCATCTAATCAATTATATCTTGTTTGACAGAGCTCATGGAGCTCTGTCAAACAAGATATAATAGAATAAATGATAAGTTTATCTATAGAACACAGGAAAGTGACACAATCCCTGTTAATTGAATACCCCTGTTAACTGAATAATTTTCATTGACAAAGTGGCTATTCAATTAACAGGGTTTCACTGTGTCACTAAAGCATCACTGCCCACACGTGGATTACGACCAGTCCATGGTGACCATACTTCAGTTGTTACTATTTATAATGGTAGAAATTCTGTTAAGATGTAAATGCTATGTCTCTCTAGTTCATGTGTGACTGGCAAAAACATGTGAGATACAGACTTTAATTTCTGTTGTATTATTTATCGTAATCTGTAGGCCACTGACATATTTGCATTTTACAGTTGAAGTAACCCCCATCTACAGTACAGTCGCCATGCGCTGGTCGTAATTCAAAAGTGTGTAGTGATGTCCATGCATACGTTTACCGGGTAATGAAAATTATCATCAGCAAAAATTTTAATTAATGAAGCACCAGGTGGTACCCATTGCTTCATTAATTAAATTTTTGATGATTATTCCTGTAATTAGTGTTTGGAATCTAATATTATTGTATCCATGGAAATATTGCCTACCTGTGGAAAGTGGTCAGTCCATGTCGGCCGAACTGTAACCTAAATCATATCATCCACAGGTTCTTTGCAGGTCTGCTTTTTGTCATGAATGAGCAAATAACCCTTTACCTAATGAATGGGTCACACCCACCCACGTAATTTAGCAAATGAGTTTATTTTTCGAAAAATTTCAACAGAATCATATTATGTGACAGCATCATTGGGATGAGCTCACTGAACTTTTCCAATGAAGGATCAAGTAATATGGGTCTGCTGAAATGTTTTTATAACTTTGAAAAAAAATAACCAAATCTGATGTAGTGTGTGTTGGATAAAAGGTTAACTGGTCACAAAATAAAAATTATGACTAAAAAAGCCAATAATCAAAGCCAAGTTATTACTTTACCTAATGAATCAACACAACCATATGTGACACCTCACTGGAACAGCTCTTTCAGCTCATCGCAAAGAGGGTTCACATGACATGATTTTGTTGAAATGTTTCAAAAGTCGTGTGAACTGGGTGAAGTAGATCCCTGCGAATGTGGATTTTTTTTTTAACTCGCCTTCCATTCGAACTTGCCTAAAAAATGCTTGAGTTCACCAAATATTGCATTTGAACCAAGTTAGTCGAAACCAGGGGGTCCAAGTGCAGTTTCATATGTGATACTTCCAGTTTAAAATAGCCACATTAGGATTGTTTTGGTATTGTACTGATGATTTATTCACATATTCATGCTAACATTCAACAGTTCGTATGTTAACAATGCAGCACCCCTGAATGCATGGTTGAATAGGAGACAAAGAAGCTGTATTGTATAAACCTGTGATTGCTTTGCTCCCTTCTTGACAATAAGCTTGGCAACGTCTGATCTTGCCTTGTCATGAAGCGATGGCCAATGGATGCAATTGAATGAAATGTACCCAGAGATTAGATGTAGTCCCTGTCGCTTGGGTTTTGTACGAAGTCTTACATGTATTACATGTGTACAGTATGTAGCCTTGGTTTATCCACCCTAAAATATGAGTGTTTTACTGATGTCATTTGGAATCATGTAACATGCATGATTCCAAATGACATTGGTAATACACAGTAAGTTTCATGTTGACGATGTGTGCTTTGCCGTTTGCGCTCAATTCCTCACATTGTTTTGAAAAAATTTAGTCAGTATTTAATGTATGAATGTACGAATACTGAGACTTTTATTAATATGTTTTTTTTTCATATTCGATTTTTATATTCGTGATTTTATTTTTGACTTGAATTTGACTGTAATTTGTTGATTGACTTGAACAATCAAATGTTTGCAGGGGCCTCGGATGAAGAGTTAACCCTTTGAACATGAGTGGCTGCTTTTCCAGTCAAGGAACAATATACATCATAATTTCATTAAGTAGGATGGTCGCTAAGTGAATTTTTGGAGTAGACCAATCAATATTTTCAACGTGCAGCCTGAGGGCAGCACGTTGAAAATATTAATGGGTCTACCCCAAATAATAAATATGGACTCTTCCAATTACTGTTGGTGAACTGACATGGAAGATACCACCAGGGTTCAAAGGGTTAATCAATGAATGGCTTCGACATGAAATCCTGTCAATTACCTTCATAAAGTCCATTCCACATTCAACACACATAAAAGGCCTGGTACCAGTATGACTCAACATGTGATCTTTTAACTGGCTTGGATACCGAAACACTTTACCACACGCTTTACACATCAAATCCTCCCTTGTTTCATGAGACAACATGTGTTCTCGAAGAAGTTTGGGACTTGGAAAATCGAGGTCACAGTCAATGCATCGGTCTCGCCCAGGAATATGTTTCTCCTTATGAGCTTTCAGTTCACTGGGGTAAGTAAAACCTCGGTTGCATACATCACAAATGTGTGGTTTGCTTTCCATGTGAACAGTCTGATGTCGTTTCAAGTGGCTAATTTGTGTGAAAGCTTTGCCACATATCGGACATATGTGAGGTTTAATATTGTCATGAGTGAGCATGTGAGTACTGAGATGACTTAGCTGTTTGAAGTATTTACCACACACGACACACATGTGTGGCTTAATACCATTATGTCCCAGTATGTGAGTTACAAGGTTGTGTTTTGTTGTGTAAGATTTGGAGCATATCTGACACTGCCACCGTTTCTGATCTCCATGTAATACATACTGTGAATCATCAATTCTTATATTAATGTCCATCCTATCCCTACTGGAGACAGTTTGTTCACTTGAAACTGCATTATCATCTTCAGCTTCTTGCTTAATTTCTTTTGCATCTGACAATGCTGATGACTGAGTTTCTACAAGAGATTTAGATTGATGACATTCCTCTTCCTCATCCTCCCTTCCACTGTCACCCTCCTCTTCTGTGGTATCTGATAGCTCTAATTCCTCGCCCAAGTTGTTATCTTCCAATGTACCCTTAACTGGCGATATCAATACTTTCATTTCCTTATCTGCTTTAGGAGAGGTAATGGGCCCCTGGACAAGGGAGGAGCTTGTTTTAAGTAGTGTGTCAGATGTATTGGAAGCATATTTGTTCACGATAGACATTGTTACTATTGTTGCATTACCTGCCACGGTGGTTGTGACTAGTGCTTTTCCTGGAGCTGATGGAGTGCTTGTTGATGATGGAGAAAAATGTTTCACCTTTGGTGTCCTGCATGGCTTTCCAACCATTCGGAAAAAATTCTGTAACATATCTGCAGTTTCACTTTTTCTGTTTTCACTTATGATAGTATCCTGGTCTATTAAATCACCCGTTTTATCTGTGGTCTCAAGTTGTTGATCATTTTCCATCTTCAGAGATACATTTTCTGAATTCACACTGGACAAAGATGAATTATTTTCAGAACTGTTCATAGAACAGTTTCCAGCATCTCCCTCGTGATTTGAACTAAGCTCTTTCTTTGCAGTAGCATCACTCATAGTTCCATCACTACAGCTCATATCATTTTCAGTGTTACTCCCATCTTTTGTAGTACTTGTGTTATCAAGGTCTTCATTATCTATTTGACAGTTTTCATTAGCACTAGAATCTGGGCCTGTTGCAGCAGTAGAATTTTTTAAATTAGGAGAATTCTTGGTGTCCATTGCTTCACTTGTAACTAAGAGTTTAGAGGATTCATCTGCAGACTGTCCTTCTGGAGATAGATGTTTACTTGTGAAGTTCTTTGTATTTGATGAATGTTTCCCCTCCAATGTTCCTTTGAAGAAGAACTGAACACTCTTTCTCCGTTTTGCTGGTGTTGTCTTCTCGGGGTTGAATCTCATTTCATTTTTTAGACTCTGTTTGTTTTTGTCAGGAAGTATTTCTTTATCATTCTCAGGTTGAGCCACACTTGAATCCAAATGGTCAGACTTTGTTAAGTCGAGCCTATCAAGCGTGAATGACGAACTGAGCAAATCCTTGTATTCAGCACACGATAAATCTGCATCTTTTTTGCAGTCATTCTCTTGATTTGACTGAAAAGTATTTACATCAGAGCTGACAAGTTCTTTCTTATTTACTATATCGTTATCCAACTTGCTGATGGCACTTACAACTGGTATGATTCCATTTCCTCCTCCAGATGCATGATCCACAAGTCTATCCCCAACATCTTGTGGCATCAGAGTTCGATCATCATGAGATTTGGTTTCATTTGAGGCATGTTTATTTGCGTGTCCAGTTAGATCATTATTAATTTGTTCCATTGTCACAACTGGGTATGACACTGAATCACTTTCTATTTGACCAAATGCTTTATCTGCAACAGGCCTAGTGAATGAAGACAGACTTTTCTTATCTTCAGTTTTCTTTTCTTCTACTTTCCTCATGCCGTTCTCTGCTAAAACTGAACCTGGTGTTTGGTGTGTACAATGGAAGTCACCACAGCAAACATTAGATTCAGCTTTGACATCTGAACAAACCTGGGTGTTAACAGATGGCAGTGGACTATTTGAAATAGCATTATCTTTCAGCATAGGCTCAGCACCAAATGAAGCCGGCATTGCAAATTGGTGTGAGATGTTTGTCTTGTTGTCCTGGTTCTCACAATGTGTATCATTACATGTACATGTTTCAATAGATGGAGCTCCTGAATGGACTAAGCCTGGTCTTTGAAAATCAGTGTTGAATGGTATATTGGGTTGAAGTGGTACCTGCTGCATATGTAATGGGACTGTAGCATTCATATTCATCTGACCATTCAAAATGGCCAACTGTTGTTGTTGTAATTGTTGTTGAACATGTAGCTGTTGTTGACAGGCATTCTGTTGCTGACTAAGCCACGACCAAAATAATGCAAGAGTTTGAGCAGTGTGTGCCTGAGCAGCCTGTTGATCAGGAGTTACTGCATTTGAAGTGGTGCATGTAGTAGATGTTGTACTATTCTCATAATTCTCTTGTTTAGAAATATTCATTACTGGAATCGCTTCTGAAAAAGAGGGAAAGGATGAATTCAATTGCTCTGGCTGACTTGATGATTGTTCACCAAAGTTAGAAATATTTGGTTGTCTGGCAAGAAACATCTGACTAAAATCTGCAGTATAGTTTGGTATTCCTGGCATTGCTATGTTCTGTGGAAACTGAAGTGGAAACTGTGGCAGACTCATTCTGTTCATGTTGCTATACATAGCTTGTTGATTTGGTGGTAAAGCAACATTTACAGGAAATGTGGCCTGCATGTTTGACATCTGTTGATCATTGGTTGTAGCAATTTGTTGTTGTACTGGGAACTGCTGCATGCCACAGTTGCCCTGGTTGTATTGAAAACTATTGCCAATTCCATCCATCACTTCATTGTATTCCAATGTCTGCAATGTACAGAAACAAGTGTTACATTTTTAAAAGCCTATTCAAATTGTAGGTACAAAATCTGATTTGAATGGACAAAATATCGAAGCGCATTCCTGTCATGGAGGCCATTAGAGCTGGGAAGTTTTGATTTTTCAGATTGGGTTTTGGTTTCAGGAAAAAATTTCAGTTTCGTCATTTGTTTTTTCTTTGTGTGAAGAAAATATTGTAAATAACACTTCTGGCCCTTATTCTGGAAAAAAATCTGCAATACAGTACAGCCGCCATAGACTGGTCACTTTCCACAGGTGAGCAATATTTCCTCGGCCGCAATAATATTAGATTCCAAACACTAAATATAGGAATAATCATCAAATATTTAATTAATGAAGCACCGGGTACAACATTAATTAACATTTTGCTGATGATGATTTTTATTACCTAGTGAATGCAAGCATCGACATCACTGCTGACACGTGATTTACTACCAGTCCAGGATGACCGTACTGTAGTTTGTACGATATGACTCACCACCAAAAAGCCCTGTCTGTAAGTGTAAGTATATCTGTTGAGTTGAGCCTAATCTCCCTTTGATCATTCTTATGTATTCTAGGGGATTACTTGCTAAGCCTATTATTAGTTGGAAAAAAACAGAAATTTGGATAACAAATGAATCAAGTTCATCTAATCTACGCTGTGTTCTCATTATCACATTTTCTCCATTATTGACTCACTCAACAGACAAGTTAATAAGGAAGAAACTGTGCAATGAGCACACATCATATTTACAGTACTGTCACCATGGACTGGTCACTTTCCGCGGGTGGACAATATTTCTACGGACGCAATTAGATTCCAAACACTAATAATAAGATTAATCATCAAAAATTTAATTGATGAAGCACCGGTTACTACCCGGTGCTTCATTAATAAAAATTTTGCTGATGGTGATTTTCACTACCTGGTAAACGCATGCATGGACATCACTGCCCACAGGTGGATTATGACCAGTCCATGGCGACTGTACTGTACACCTTTTCTGGACAGACAAAGAAATGACAGTCCATAGAGAACACTAAGTACACTTCCCTTCCAGTAAGATGAATCGATCAGTTTATGCACAAACACAGTAAAACTGTACGACCCTTTTTTTGCTGGGTTTTGGGGTTTGCTTTTCTGGTTTGCAAACCAAAACTGGAACTAAACCAAAAAAGTGCACAGCTCTGGCAGCCATGTTAGACATGCCAGAATGCTTGGCATCAAAAAACCCAACCTTCCTATAGTCAAAGATGTGAATCCATTGGTCATACCTTATTCAAGTTAGTGCTCAGGTACGCAAAAATCACTGAAAACCAAATTGGCCTATAATTCAACCATGTTGGATACATGTATGCCATAATGTGGGTTATCAAAACAAAAGGAATCTTCCTATAGTCAAAGATTTTGGTCCATGGAGTCAAACATGTACACGTGTAGGGGTAGAGATGAAAGATTTATGATCATGCTACAGCTGCCATACTCGGAGAATACCACCCAGCCTCTGAGTGTACGATATGTCTCACCACCTCGCTGTTTTTTAGGGGTGGATACATCATCTGGAGGTGTCTGTGACTTGATAGTTAAACAGATAATGGACTGATATCATCTGAATATAATTTAATGTAAAAAAAATAAAGATTTACTCACTGCCAGCAACAAGAATGGTCCATGAAAATAGAATTATGCACAACACAAATCACAATGAATTTAACCCCCACCCTAATGTTCAAATTCTCTTTGGGGCCCAGGCATTCTTTTGTTGGTATCTCTTGTGGGCATGCCGCACCACAATGTATTGTCTATTTGCTCCTTCCAAACATCCTTCGTGTAGCAGCTTCCACTTTTAATGCTATTTGTCTCCTCCTTCACTAGTGGCCACTGTCCGCCAACTCCTCTGGCATGTCTTTTGCTTACTATAACAGCACAATTTCACTTTACCATGCACCTTCGGATGCACTTCAGAGTCTTGTACCCAAGCCAGAAAATAAGCAGACTGTCATCTGCAAAATGAGGTCCTCAGAGGGTGAATTTAGTGATGCTACCCTGCACAGCAGGGTAGCAACACTAAATTTACCCTCTGTGAACCTCAATCTGAATCAGGGTCTCTAAACAGAAAGAGGTACCCAGAGGATAAATTGGCCCACTGTATTGGATAGCATCATCAAATTACCCTCTGGGGACCTCATTCTGCAAATGTCAGACTGCTTATTTTCAAGCCTGCTTGTACCGATTCAACCAATCTCTGACAACCATTTAACCCTTTACCCAATGTAATGGCCAAAACTGGCCAGTGCTATTCACAAAAATTACCATTCAATTTTCATTATTTTTTTTCATTTTTTGTCTCAAAATCAAAGCTTATGACCCCTCGTTGGAACAATCTCACTGAACTTGCTCCAATGGAGCAGCATAAGCTATGGTTTTGATGCAAATAGTAAAAAAAAAATTAGTTAAACAAGAATTTCATTTGCAAGTGTCATCTGATTTTCGTGTTAACTCAGGTAAAGGGTTAAACATATAATGTTCTTTAATGAGATTTGCTTGGCTTCCACTCAGCCCACTCCAACCTTCTAGCTTGAGTTGTACATGTATCTACGAGCTCTTGATAGCTCCAACCCACTAATTTCACTTCTGCATTATACAGACTCGTCAAACTGCATCTGTGACTCCCAAAGCCCTCACACCATTTGCTCCACTTAGCCTAATAACTTATTCTACTGTCTTAAATAGCCTCTCACCAAATAAAATTACTTTTGGGTTCACTGAGCCAATAACTTCCTCTAATGCACTTATATGTAAAAGCCTCTCACCACATAAAACTCCTTGGGTCACTTAGACCAACTACCCATTCTGGCACCCATCGTCATAACAGCCTCTTGCTGTACATCCAATATTTCCTTTCAGCAGGAACTGAAGTAGACACTTCCACTATCCAATAATCCTAGAATTTTTAAATACCAAACAGAAATTCCCAAAAGTCAGTCGAGCAGTCTTTCTTTGAAGAATGTAATAAGTATCTTTTGTATTGAAATGTTTAACATGAGACAGCATCCCTGTGTCTATGTGGGAGATTGGGATTGTTACCTCTTTTACTGATGCAAACCTGTTGCTGGACAAATAAAATGTTTATCGCCCCAAGGTAAGGTTTGATGAATAGCTTGTTTGGCCATCAACAGACTAAAACAAATACACATTATTTACTTATCTACATATCAATTTCAAACTGATCGTGACACATTGGCCATTCCTCATTCAAGTTACTGCTCGGAAAAGCAAGTCCCTCAAAATCTAAGATGGCTGCCATGGTAACCATATTGGATTTGTCGGAATTCCAAAATGCTGGTTATCAAAACTCAAGAAACCTTCCTATAGTCAAAAAATTTGGATCCATCAGTCACTCCTTATTCATATTCAGTTTATTAGTCAGAAATGCAAAAATCACAACAAGAAAAATCCAAGATGAGCACCATGTTGAAAATCACAGAATGCTGGTTATTGACAGGAACCTTCTTTTTGTCAACAGTAATGCACCAGAAAAAATTGGATTCATTGGTCATTCCCTTTTCAAGTTAATACTTAGACAAGCTAAAATAAAAAACAAGAGGCCCCCAAGAGGCCTTAATCGCTCACCTGATAAAATTATTTAAAGAAAGATTTATGGTCACATTCAGCATCGACATGTTAATATAGTTAATCTATTTTAGCTTGGGTCTTTTGGGTGATTCTTTTTTTGTGTGAAAGCACTTGAACACTTTCAAAACACATTTTGATGCAAAGAGAAAAAATATCTCCCAGTGCACTCCTTCCCTCTCCCCCCACAACACAGTGAAAGCTCATATTTGTCATAAAATCACTCAAACTTTCCAAATCTTCTAAAGCAAAAAATATAATTTTCCCAATCCCCCCTCTAGGTGGCTTCAAGTGGCCCCCATTTGAGCAAATGTTAATCTTATATACTCACATTCACATCTAACTAAAGTTTACCATAATCAGCTCTGTCCAAATCTGACTTGTGGATGTGAAGAAGAAGATGTTTTAAATTAAAGAATAGTCTTTTTACTATGCTAAGTGAAAATTTGGGATCCCACGCTGAGCCCAAATATGACCAAGGCACTTGACTTGAACAATCAGAAATCTGAACCTCCTACGGCTGCTTCATAACAAATATCAAAAGATTCTGACTGGTAGATCTAAAGAAGATTTTAAAGGAATTTTCCCATATTACACAAAGTTAAAATTTAGATTGCCATGGGGAGCCCAAATATGAACCCAGGGACTTCATTTGAACAAACTGGAACTCAATGCCACAAAGGATACTGCAAACCAAATATCAAAAGATACTGATTGGTGGATCTGAAGAAGAGGATTTTTAAAGAACCTTTCTCATTTTGCACTAAGTTAAAATTCGAGCTCCCAGGGGGACTCCAAATATGCTCATATCGTCTTGATTTGAAGAAACTTCAATCTGAACCTTCTAAGGATGCTTCATATCAAATATCAAAAGATTCTGACTGGTAGAACTGAAGAAGATTTTTAAAGAATATACCTCATATTGCAAAGTAAAAGATTGACTTCCCATAAGGAGCCCAAATATGACTCCTGGACTTGACTTGAATGAATAAACTTGAATCTGACCCACACTTAGAAGGCTCTATACCCATCATCAAAAGATTTTGATTGGTGGATCTGAAGAAGAAGATTTTAATTTTTCTTACATTGAACTAAGTTAAAATTCCGTCCACATTGAGAGCACAAATATGAATCCAGGGACTTGGTTTAAACAAATATGAATCTCAACCCACTAAGGATGCTACATACCAAATATCAAAAGAATCTGACTACGGTACTGAATCTGAAGAAGATATTTAAAAAATATTCTGCATGCCAAGTTAAAATTTAGACTCCCAGTCAACCCAAATATGATTCTTAA
This sequence comes from Pictodentalium vernedei, assembly GCA_031216915.1. NCBI lineage: Eukaryota > Metazoa > Mollusca > Scaphopoda > Dentaliida > Dentaliidae > Pictodentalium > Pictodentalium vernedei. The sequence continues at coordinate 379,070,453 of CM062293.1, forward strand.
AGCTGATTGCCTAAAGATGCAGTATATCAAATATCAAGAGATTTTGACTGGCAGATCTGAATAAGAAGATTTTAAAATAAATTTCTTCATATTGCACCAAGTTAAAAATCGTCGAGCTCGTTCCAACGCGGGGTCATAACCTATGTTTTTGAGACAAAATATGAAAAAAATTAGTTATTCAAGAATTATTTTTGCAAGTGTCGTCTGCTTTTCAGGTTAGGTAAAGGGTTAACAACACTTTCAACAGCTGGAGTCGTGTCAGACAGTTTTAAGGGTGGAGGTAGCCAAAGAACCTGGAGAGAACCACCAACGGCGAACAACTGTCAGACTCCCCAACACACTAAATCCACACAAGCAGGGTTAGCAATGGTTGAAGTCAAGTGCACCACTGACATGCAGTATGCCTTAGTACACAGTGCCACTATGTCCTCCAAATGGTCAATCAGGATTAAGTGCCTTGCCCAAGGACACTATGCAGTAACCCCTGGTGGGGATCGAACCCGTGAACCTTTTGGTTTAAAGTCCGATGCCGAAAACCAGTGAGCCAGTGCACACCCATTTCCTCATGTTACACTACGTTAAACTTCAGGCTCCCACAGTGAGCCCAAATATAACTCCAGAGGCGTAATTTGGACAAACTTCATGCTGATCCCATAAAAATTTAGTATACCAAATAGCAAACGATTCTGACTGATGGATCTGAAGAAGATTTTTAAAAAACATTCTTCATGTTACACTAAATTAAAATTCGGGCTCCCACAGTGAGCCCAAATATGATTCCATGGATATACATTTGACAGACTTCATGCTAACCTCCCTGAAGATGCAGTATACCAGATATCAAGAGATATTCTGACTGATTGATCTGAAGAAGATTTTCAATTAAGTGATCACATGAGCTCCCCCTGACTTTCAGCCAGTTGAGCTTTATTTATTTATTTATTACTGGTGTTTAAGATCACATATTTCTGCACAATGGCTAAGCATGACCAGGACAGTTTTACGGTTGGAGGAAGCCAGAGTACCAGGAGAGAACTACTGAGCAACTGTCAGCTCCACAACATATTAACACCACACAAGGAGGGTTAGCATTGGTTGAAGACAAGTACGACTTAGTACACAAAGCCACTGTGCCCCCACGTTGGCAATGGATGTGAAGTGTCTTTCCCAAGGACACAAAGTGGTTGCTGCAGGTGGGATTCGAACTGAAGTCAGGTGAGCTAAAAGTCCAAGATGGCTGCCACGACAGCCATGTTGGATATGAGGGAATGCTGGGGTTATCAAAAGGAACCTTTCTCAAGCCGGCCTAATCCACCATAAACAAGAGGCCACAAGAGGCCACAAGAGGCCTTAATCACTCACCTGAAAAAATTGCTTAAAGAAGGATTTAAAGTCACATTCAGCATCTACAAGTATGGCTAGTTACCACAACAGAGGAATGAAGGTATTTTTTTATAACACTATTGTCCACATCAGATGATTTAAATGCTTAAGATTTCCAGTAATGCTTAAAATGGGCATTTTGACCATGCCACATAATACAGGTTGTGATTGATAGTGGGTTTGGTCTGATATTTTTTTTACAGAGTTATGGCCCTTTTCCGATTTAAGAAGAGATGCTGATATTGGTTTTCGGACAATAACTTTAGTTTGACTGAACGGAATTAAACAGAATTTTATACATGAGTTTATAACCACACAATATAGGTGGGGATTGATAGTGGGCTTGGTCTGAAATTTTTGGGTGGGGTTATGGGCCTTATTGCCCTTTTCTGACTTAAGAAATCATGTTGATATTGGTTTCCAGATGATAACTTTAGTTTGACTTAACGAAATGAAACAAAATTTTATACATAGATTATAACCACATAGTACAGGTGGGATTGATAGTGGGCTTGGTCTGATATTTTTGGGCAGAGTTATTGCCCTTTTCCAACTTAGAAGTCATGCTGGTATTGGTTTCTGGATGATAACTTTAGTTTGACTGAACGAAATGAAACAAAATTTTTTACATAGGTTGATAACCACATAATACAAGTTTGGATTAATAGACAGCTTGGTCCAATATGTGGAGTTATGGCCCTTTCTGACATAGAAGACATGTTGATATTGGTTTCCGGATGGTAACTTGAGTTATAGGTGTCCGATTTCAAGCTAACTTGGGATATAGCTTACTGAAGACAAAATACCACACAGGTTTGATTTTGGGTGTGGTGCAATAATTTTTATTTGAGATATGGCCCCTTTTTGGATTTTGTTAACCACTAAATATAGTTTATCATAAAGCGGGGGCATTAGTGTCCCATGGACACATTTGGTGGGCTGCTGTATTGGTGATATGCTTTAAAGGAGATAAGAGAGGCTATTTATTAATTCAATGTCAACAATGATAAATGATAAGAAACTCCTCTAGTCCCCCCCCACTCCTCCCACACCTGAAAAACAGTTGAGCATAATGCCTTCAACAAATTTACTTTAGGAGTCCTAGTAATGCTATATACATGTACCCAATAGGGATATAGCTTACTGAAGACAATATACCACACGGGTTTGATTTTGGGTGTGGTGCAATAATTTTTATTTGAGTTTTGGCTCCTTTTTGGACTTTGTTAACCACTAAATATAGTTTATCATAAAGCGGGGGCATTAGTGTCCTATGGACATATTTGGTGGGCTGCTGTATTGGTGCTATGGTTTAAAGGAGATAAGAGAGGATATTTATTAATTCAATGTCAACAATGGTAAATGATCAGAAACTCCTCTAGTGCACCCCCCCCCCCCCCCCACACACACCCCGAAAAAACAGTTGAGCATCATGCCTTCAACAAATTTACTTTAGGAGTCCTAGTAATGCTATATACATGTACCCAATATTAAAAGATTCAACTTCGTGACTTTGAAGAAGATCTTTGAAGGACCTTGCTGGTTATTTATTTATTGGTGTTTAAGGTCATATGACCTTGCTGGTATTGCAATGTTAAAATTCAGGCTCCTGTAAGAAAGCTCAAATATGAATCCTGATACTTGATTTGAATAAATATGAATCTACCTGTTCCACAGGAAGTTTTAAACGAAATGTTAAAATATTCAAATTGGTCATTGTGGAGAGGAGATTTTTGATGAATATTCCTCATATCGCATATAAGATAAAATTTGGGCTCCTATATAGGAACTCAGTGACTTTATTTACACAAACTTGAATCTGCCCACTTAAGGATGCTATATACCAAACATCAAAAGATTCTGATTAGTCGTTCTGGAGAAGATTTTTAAAGAATATTCCTTAAATTGCATTAAGTTACAATTTGGGCTTCCGTAGGGATCCGAAATATGATCCCAGGGACTTAATCCCCCCCCCCCCACCTCCAGCCCCTGTGGGTCTGGCAACTTTATTTAAACAAATCTGAATTGACATATGATAAGGAACATGCATATTGGATTTGGTTCAATTTGGTACAGTATAGTTTTTAAGAAGTCAATAATGTAAAGTTTACCCAAGATGGATGGATTGAATGACACATGAATGAACAAACAAATTCTGAAAAGTGATCACTAAAGCTTCCCTTAAGCTTTACACAGGTGAGCTAACAATGGTATCTGTTGGATATATAGTTTTCAACTTATTGCATGGACAGCCAAAACTTAACCAATGGGCAGACAGATGGATGGATGCACTCACAGATGGACCATTATGAGCTTTTTCTTTTCTTGAAAATCCAACCCCTAACCACTGAAGGACAAAGGAATTACCACTTGGGTACAGTCTGGGTGGACATAGCCCACATGAGCAGCCATATAAAAACAAGGGGCAATAAGGCCATACAAAATAAATTAACTGATTCTCAGGCAATTTTTTTTTTCAAATCAGTGAGGGAAGGAGGGTTTTATTTTTAAATTTTTATTTTTCTTTTGCAAAAAGTGAGCAAACATGGAGAGGATTTCGGCTGTCTTTTTACACTCAGAAATATAGAAAGTGCATATTTATACAAATAAATTCATTTTTAATTTTAAAAATAAAACTTTCCTCTAAAAACAAACTTTCAATGGTCTTCATATTATCTTTGAAGTAGAAGTATTTAATCTATGGGTATTTGCCTCATTACAATTTTTGGGAGAGTACCTATAAATTGAAATAAGGCAAACATATAGGAGATGCAACTAAATAAATATGCATAAATAAAAAAATGTAAAAAAGTTTTGGGTCTCCCTGAGTTTGTACTAATATTGGAAGACACTGAAAGGCAATAAAAATGTCCAATGAGGGGGTTTCAAATTCAATGAAGGATTGTCTGTAAGGCTGGAGTACCCTTTGACCTCGGCTTTTTTTACCCCCAAACTGATATTTTTTATTAAAACAAGCGACACTTCAGTTTTGTCTGTCTTTCTGACCCCTTAACCCTTTACCCAACGCAGACAATATCAAAATTTATTATTTTAAATATACTTTTTTAAAATTTTAAAAAAAATTTCAACAAAACCATATCATGTGACCCCTCATTGGAACGAGCTCAATGAGCTCGTTCCAATGAGAGGTCACATGATATGGTTTTGTTGAAATATTTTGAAAAATTTAATTTTTTCAACTGCTCAATTTGCATATTACGCGGGCGGATGCGGGCAATTCGTTAGGTAAAGGGTTAACACTAACACCATTACTGTCTTGCTGCTCTGTTTGAGCATTTTAGGCTCACCTGCTTGGGAGGGAGGTGGAAGGGGGGGTAGGGGAGGTGTCCAATTATTTTGTGTTCTGTAAATTTGGTGAGGTGAGGTGATGTCAGATGAATAAAAATGATTATTTGTGCATTGAATGAATGGAAAAAAACACAAATTTTTAATTTAGGTATTACGAAATACTGAAAAAATAGCTTCCCCAACTTTAACGTTTTGTGTGCAAAAAGGGCTAGCCTGCCAATGTTTACATGTTTTTTTTTTTATTTGTGAGAGGTCACTTTTCCTCAAAAATTTATGTTACTATGAAGAACAAAATCACCAGCACTAAAGAAAAAAAACGTGCGATAGGGAAATGCGTCCAACTCCATTCGATTATTTAAAGTGTCTTTTGGACTTTTTTTCCACTACGAAAGAATTGAATTTATTTGCGAGAATCACGTCCAGAAATTTAACTGTCTAGATGTGTGTTGGTGTTGAATACTCGCAGAAGAAATCAGCTGGTGGATTGACCCAGAAAAATGTTGTTGTAAATATTAGCCACGCCCCCTAAATATGGCGGATAGAAAGAAGGACAAAAAGACGAATCCCTTTGCACTTGAGGAGACACATTCGGCAATAAACTTTTTAATTCTTTACGTCCCTAATTAATTAAAACTTTATATACACTAGGTATCGTGCTTTGCGTTTTTGAATGCGGACTGAAGATGAAAGAGAATTAAATTAAAGGAAGACGGGATTTTGTAAATTGGAAAGATTGACAAGTGAAGATTTTGCAGTGAAAGAATATGGCGGACAGCTTGATTGTGGGTGAAAGAAGAAAAAAAAGACAAACTGAACCGTTACAGTCACATTGATCGAATGGTACAGCCCGAGAAACCATTTTGCCCAGAAAACAGGAGTATTCAATGTACTGATGAAGATTGTCACGGATGCGCATTCTAACTTGTCAAATTTTATAAACTTACCGCATTACGGATAGACTGAGGAAAGCAGCGCCTTACGGATGAGCGTAACGATACACAAGTGCCCTGAACTGAAAAAATTTAACATCTAACCTCAAATAAAAAATGGTATCATTAGAATAATTTACAGTTTGGTTCATTTGAAACAGGTGTTTATTTTGTAAATCGCCAATTTGTGGGACAATACTCCACTTCGTTTAGTACCGTTGATTATATTAGAACTATAGTTCTAGTCGGATGTTTCCTATATTCGTAAGCACTGAGCTGTGCGTGTTTCGGTTTGGTTCTTCCGAACGGTGTGTTGAGAGATGCTGAACGGATGTCACTCACTGGGTTAATTATTCACTGATTAAATGAAGTTGTGACTGTGAGTGACATTCCTTTTCTGCCGTTCCGATTTTGAACACATGTTGCAGCAGTTGAATTGATACTATGTGTATTCTCTGCTCTATGTAGATGAGCAACATGTCTTTTTGCATTCAGCTGAGAATTTCAACATCAGAACTTGGGCGAAAGACTTGTGTGGAACTTGGGCAAAAGACTTGTATGGTGGCTTGTGATTCACATTCACCCAACCTGGCTCAAGAACCACGATTTGAGGCATCCTCAGATCCATGCAACCGAACATTGCTAATATATGTAGGCCTCCCGAAAACAGAAGACAAACTAAAAAGCATACTAATTGCAAGATATGAAGTTGCTGCTCTCGAATCGGTTGAGATTTGAAACAAATTCTTCAAACTGGTGACATGAACCAGTGACAGTTTAAAAGGGTAATGAAACGTACCAGACAATGTTGTGCTGCATACTCGTGGTATACATGCGATATAGTGAAGCCCACTTAATTGGATATCTCTTAATTGAATAAACATGTCAGTTGAATATAACTTCCAAACAAAACCATTTACCATACCTTCAATACAAATTTGATTGTTCATTGCATATGTAATTTAGTGAAAACTGTTAATTGAATAAAAAAAATCTTGTAAAGCTAAACAAAATTAATCATGATTCTCGGGCAGTGGCACATTCGTTTTTCATGGCCTGTGACCCTGTGTTCGTCATATTTATTTTGGGGGCAAAATTCAAAATGTACAAAACCATCACAGAGTGGTTTTAGTGGTATTGCATGGCTATTTGTGATACAACATGTCGTATATATTGATACACTATTGTTCTCTTCCTGAAATGCGACACAAGTTGCTCTAGGGTACCTTTCATACCTGAACCCCTAACAAGTATCTTTACTTCAGAGCGACTAAATAAATAAAAAAAAGTGTCAGTGATACTGCATCGTTCCTATAAAGAGAAAGTGTTTGACACCTTGTTACTGTGTAAAAATGTAAAAATAACAATAATGGTAACAGAAAGAAATCTGAGAATCAATAACAACTTGAATTTAACTATTCACCACCCCTGTCCTGCTGCTTGAGTTAGTCCAAAATAAAGTTCAATACAATCGAGTAATCCAGTGATGAAACTTTCCAGTAATGTTCAAGGATGCATCTACAGAAACAGTATCCAATAAATCGTAATGAATTGTTTATTCAAAAATTTCAGCAGTCTCTAATAAATTCCTATAAAGCACTTGGCAACATTCAAATGGAATTAATATCCAATAAGTATTGGTGCCAAGGGTAGTTTTAAAATAATCCAGTAGAATCCTGGCTTTTCTCCAAAGTATATTCTCATTCACAAGAAGAATAAATTCTCTTTTAGAAACACTTTTCCAGTACACAAAGATGCACAGATACCAAAAATATTCTGAAGAATGTATAATAAATTCTCAGCTGCTTATATAATAATGCACTGTCCTGTCATAATTATCTCCTATGTTCAGCAAATGACTTCTCAATGCTCTGCATATGAACAGAATGCCCAAATTCTATTAACAGAGGTTATTTATAAATATATAGTCTTAAGATAGAAAGTTCCAGAATAAGAAATTTTTCCGGTGTTCTTTTTTTCAATTAATTACTATTGGCTGAATAAAGTCACCTCATTTAGCTTCTAGACGATTCTGTCTAATTTCAAGTAAACAAGTGTGACCCAATTAAACAATCAGTGAGCTAAAAATAGATCCTGATTAAGAGTATCTGTAAACATGTTGATAGGTGCATTCAAAGGTCACTCGGTGCATATACGTGATCACATAAGCCAGAGTCTGCTTATTCTAATTAAAAAAAATACTTTTAGAAAAATATTGATTGTGTATAACTGAGGACATATCAATTCTGATATTATAATGGAGGGGGCGGGGGGGGGGAGAATGTTTTAGAAACTTTTATCACTCAAGAGACGTTACTGTGGTGTCAGACATCACAGGAATGTTTGCCAGTACTCATGTTGATTTCCATGCCAGATCAGCTGTTTTGAATCAAGTTTACACCTGTAAGCAAGATATTTGTTGGGTAATTAGAGTAATTAGTTTAATAAAATTCAGAAAAATGCAAGGTATTTTCTGAGAAATTTCAAGTAAATTAAAATTTGGGAACTGCAAGGTTCAGAAATTATCTAGGATTGATTTTGTGATAGTGCTGTATAAAATGGAGATAAAAAATAAGAGTATTATTTAAAAAACTATTATTATTTTTTATCGCCATTTTTTTTTCTATATTGATTTTGTGTTGTATGATTACTGTTAAAATAAAAACTATCTGTGAAATCAGCATTGAAGCTCTAGTATTTAACTTGAAGCTCTCACAACTGGAGTTTAGGCATTGACAACCATACCACCAGGAATAAAAATTAAAAATAAAAACAGCCATACCTCATTTGTTTTAAAAAAAATTGCCTTCGAATCAATTATTTAATTTGACAGAGTTCCATAATGTCTCTCAAACAAGATAAAGTAGAATAAATGCCCCCCCCCCCCCCCCCCCCCCAAGAAAAAAAAACGAACTAGGCTGGGATGGGTGTGGGCTAATGTTTGTGGTTGCCCACAGGAAGAGTGGCACTGGTGGTCTGTTACCTGTACATCTACAGGCATATGAACTCAGCCAAATTTTCAGTTTTTCAACTGATTTGAACCACATTTGTTTTTCAATATGATTTGCTGACCTGTCCTTGAATCCTGTGAAAATATTTTTATTTATCCTATGGAGTGCTGTATATACCAGTAATTTGTAGAAAACTGTCATCAACTGTAATAATAGTCTTTATTTTTAAAAATGCCCACTCACACAAACCTGAAAATAAGCAGACTGTTATCTGCAGAATGAGGTTCCCAGAGGGTGAATCCGGTGATGCTACCCTGCATTACCAAATTTACCCTCTGCGAACTTCAAATTTCCAAAAACACCAATTATTTACTGCGATTGATTAAGGATAATTAGGAAAACATTTATTTACAGAAAAGCACTTTATTTGATAAAAAAAATATATGCATAACATGCAGAAAATATAGGTTTATTACATATGAGCACAACTCAATACTTATAACATTTTACTTCAATTTCTTAACCCATTTCCTTCAATTTCCCAAAGACGAAAAATATAGATTTAAAACATCAGTATTATTAAACACCAGGGCCTTTGAACCTTTTACTGTGTCCATGAATTGAATTTCTTTCTCCATTGCTGAAAAAAATCTGATAGACGGAATGAATGAAACATTTCAGCACACCGAAGGTGCACAGGGATGATGTGGGATTGAAATCCCTTGCGTCCCAAATAACTTTATTTGCTTATGAATCCATAACAGTCAGAAGCGAGAGCCAATAATCTTATTTTTGTTTGAGTGTGCACACTGGCAGTAGAGTTGTGGGTTCAGATCATCTGACAAACAATGAATGAATGAAAAGTTTCAGCATGCCAAAGTCACACAGGGATAATATGGGATTTAAATCCCTTGCAACCTGAATAACTTTATTTGCTTTATAACTTTATTTGATTATGAATCCACGAGAGTTGGAGGTGCGAACCAATAATCTTAATTGGCTTGAGTGTGCGCACTGGCACTAGGGAAGTGGTTGCAGATCCTCGAGCTGGAAGATGACTAGGAATTGTGCATAACTACAAGAATTCTTCTCTGTGTTTGCTTAGAGATGTGGGCATATTTATCGTAATACTGAAACCGTGGTCTGTTGGTTGTTTTAGAAAAAGAAAAAGAAACCCAAACAGTTGCTGTTATCCATAATGGTTAGAAAAAGGAAAATAATCCATGATTTTGCAGGCCTGGCATTTTCAGGAGAGCTATTTATTCGCTCGTCTACTGCTCGCCTTAAAACAATTAAGGTGGGCGAAAAGTAGCCCTCCTGGCCTTAGAAAATAATGATTACCATAACCGCCTATGCCTAAAACCCACATCTTTTAAGATCTCTGCTACATGTATGTTAGTGGTCTCTGCAAGACGGTCACACTGCCCCTCCGACATCTCCGGGCCTTGCCAAGGCCCGGAGATGTGGGAAGGGCAGTGTAACCGTCTCACAGAGACTACCTTGTTAGCAGCACCAAAGAAAATGTACAAAGCCCACTTGGCAGAATTCATTAACAGTCAAACTTCATTTTGCAATTTTAGCTTTTGTGAGCTCGAGGAGAGCTAATCGCTCGCCTATGCCATGCGAGGGGAGCAAGTTTTAGCCCTCCTGCATTTTTAAGAATGCCAGGTCTGATTTTGAACACTCTGTAGCTTCTGTGATCCCTCTGCAGCTTCTGATAGACAAAATTATTTGGACCCATTGTATACTCAAAATTCATTCCCTTTGAAGTGGGTGATTACTATTATCTATAATTCACACACATCCAGTCACTATTGGCCTTACATTCTCTAAATCCATTTATCACAAAGGATTGTCTTTTTTGATGTGAAAATCAGTCCAACATGTGTTAACCACAAAACTATAAAAAGGATCGCATCCTTGAAAGTGTGTGATTACTGTAACAATTGTTATGAAAAATCAGCCCAACATCTATAAAATATCAATAGCATTAAATACATTTATAAATATTTATAAATATATAAAATTATTGATGTAAATATTTTGAAAGCAGAACATATCAGTTGATCTAGGAGGGAATTGGTCTTTTGGGAATTGGCCTAGTGGGAGTTGGTCTAAAGGGAATTGGTGTGGTGCATGGGAATGAACCACTCCATCCAATTTTCAGAAGTTTTTCAACTGATTTGAACCAAATTTGGTTATATTATGATTGTCTGACCAGACCTTGACTTTTGTGAAAACCTTTTCTCTTATCCCAACAGACCCATGGGACAACACATAGAATTCTTTGAAAAATCTACATGTATCACTTGTGTATTGTTCCATTTTGTGTCGTTATTTTGAGATGAGGTCTTTGTTTAAGTTGTTCAAATCAAGCTCCTGGAGTGGTCTCGTGCTGAAGAATGTAAGTTTTTTATGATTGAACAATAAAATGTTGTAACTCCCTGAAACATAAACTAAGTTGGTGGGTGGTGTCAAAAATATGGGGTTGCTGAGGGGAGTGGGGTGGGCCCAGTGCACTGTTACATCTGCATGCATACATGTATGAACTTGGCTAAATTAATTAATTTTCAGAAGTTTTCCAACTGATTTGGACTAAATTAGGTTTATTGTATCACTCAGTCATCTGTCCTTGACTTGTGTGAAATCTATTTCTCTTACCCCATGTGACACCTAATAGAATTCTTTGAAAATTGAAAAATCTACATGCTTCTTTCTTGAACAGTTCCCATATAATGACATTATTTTGAAGTGAGTAAGTACTTTATTGAAAGTTGTTCAAAGCATACTCTTTGAGTGGCCTTGTGGTGAAAAATAAAAATGTGAGGTCAGGCATATCCCCCCTCCAAACTTACAGTGCAGTCGGCATGGACTTGTTGTTATCCACACATGGGTAGTGATGTCCACGCATGTATTTATCAGGTGATAAAAATCATCATCAGCAAAATATTAATTAATGAAGCACCTGGTTGTATCCAGTGCTTCATTAATCCAATTTTTGGTGATTATTCAAATTTATTCCTGTAATTAGTGTTTGGAATCTAGTATTCTTGCATCCTTGGAAAGTGACCTGTCCACTTTACCCATATTTATTACACATCAAAGTTTAAAATGAATTGGTTTTAGTCAGTGAATATTTTGATTGGTTAAAAATTAAACTGAATTTTTTTCTTCTTTTCTTTGCAGAATTTTATCAGAATTTTAATTACGTATATCTTACCTGGATACAGTTAAGGTAAACTTTTCTCATCTCAGTTCTGATTAATGCAGACTAGAATGTATATCGGTGGCAACCTTTGACATATGATATTTGTAACAGAAAGCAGGTAATGTTTTGTCTATGAATATTGAGAAAATGTGGAAGTTTTGAGAAAATTCGTGTTTTTCGTGCCCATGTTTGAGATAATTGTCCGTATATACAGTCTTGCCAAACTTGTGGGAGTTATGCAGAGGTTGTGCAACTTCTGATCACAAATCCCATTTTCACTCTTGCAACAATTTTTTCCAGCTATTGATACAGTATGATGATCATGCAAGTAAGCAAGTATGTCAGCAAGTAACTTGCATGCTTTACCCTGTCTCATATAATTGATGTGAGTCAGTATGACAATGTTTGCCTCTTTTGGAGCAAGTTTCTTCATTTGTTGACCCATATAATACAGTAGTTCAAAGGTAACGGTTAATTGATCAATTACTTTTTGGATCCATCAAGATGTTGATCATTGATTAATCAATTAATTGGTTAATCAGCTCTAGTCTTGGCAAGATTCCTACTAGAGATGGACAATATACCAAAAAACCAAAGCGATACCATTATCATGGGGATAAACCGAACCAATCACTGATGACCTAAACCAGCTATATTTTCAGATTTTTCTGCATTTGTTATTTATAAAATGTTGAGGCTTGATAGCAGCTAAAGTGTTCATTATAATGAAAGAAGTGACCGATTGTCTTTTCAGTTTTGTTAACCATTAAAGGTGTGGGCAGTTGTCTCAAATTCCAACTAGACTACAACCTGTACAGTTGCTTAGCAGTGATTTCTACTCAAGTCTTAGCTGCCTTAACAGAAATCACTGCCCAGGTGATTTGTCTATTGTCAGCAGGACCTACAAATGGTGCAAGTTAAGGGCAAATGCTCCAAGATTGCAAAAGCCTGAAATAAGCCTTTAAAGAATTAAAGGTGTGTTTGAAACAAGTCGCAGAATAACTGTTGATTTGCTTTGTGTTGACCAAAAAAAATGTCAGTGTTGAGCTCCTCGGCAGTGGCCTTTGTGGTGCTGTGGGAGAATACCAAAACTGATGCAGAACTCAAAATGCCATTTCCAGTAACCACCCATCTCGAGATAGTTCCCACGTCTTCTCCCAAGTAGCCAGGTCTACTAGCCCAAGGGTACAAGGGACAATGCCAATGTGTTCTATAAATGCTAAGGTATCATTGTTTGAGTACAGTTAACAATATTTGATGAATTTCATTATTATTATTTAAAAACAAGTAAAATAGGATGAAATGGTTATGCAAGAACCTTTTTTCAGGACCTGTTGTCAGGTTGCACAAATTTTAAATTTTGACAGTATTTGTCTGCAAAAACACAAGATATAAACAGGGATGGGGTCTATTACTTTCAAATGTAATATGCATATATTACTGTAATAATGGTCTTGGGGTAAACTTATTGTTCTGGTCTCATGGCAATAATTTGGGACCCTTCAAAGAAGAAAATAGCTGAAGTTACACACACAGTTCCTTTATTGAATGATGGTACTGGATCCAAAATGCACTTCATATATATACAGTTTCGGGAGATTATCTAACATAAGGGTTTTCTTTTCATGTATTCTTCAATAACACAGTGCCTCAAGGTTAATCACTTTACTTGACCATGACAGATGAACAACTTCACCTGATACCTTTGTGGTCTCACAAATTAATGGTCATTTGCGCGACTTTCATGTTTCATCTAATGAAATGGTGTTTCAGTGTTATTTGTACTTCTTAACTCTGACAGATAAATAACTTTACTGATATTTCAATAGTTACGCAAGTAATGGTCAATCACGCAATAATGAGAATAATTGAATTTGCCGAAGGGTACTTTCACATAGATCCACACAATACATGAAGTCATTTATTACATTCACATATCTGTGGGAAATGAGCTTACAAAATAATATCCGACACATTGAATTATTCACTGTGAGAAAATTCTCCATTTTCATTTTAATGTATTAGCAAAAGTTTTAACCCTATGCCTAGCTCCGTTATGATAATCCTCCCGCCGGTCAACCATGTTTTTGGTCCTCCAAAAAAAAAAGAAATGTAACTGTGTGTGGAACTTACGTAGCATATAACTTCGAAGAAATGCTTGGATAAATGCCTTTTTGTACAGACGAAGATGATGAGTCATTAAGAAGTTGGAAATTTCCAGCATGTCTAAGGAACATATGAGTGGTATAGGGTTGTTGTAGTATCCTTTTGAGCATCCAAGCACATACAAAGGATACTGCAAAGTCATTTTTCAGAGATACAGTTTCATCAGTTAGCTTACTTATACATTGGAAGTCAACAATATCAACAACAAGTTTTGGGTAAAGAATACCTTTTACCTCTACATTAGTTATATTGGATGGTTTAGTAAAATGATAGCTCAGAGGGCATAACTTTAGTTTTGCTATCTGAACTTGTATACATGATAACCCAGATGAAAATTCTATTACAATAGATGTGCCTCTATGAGTAAAATGTCTTTTCCATATAGTATATAACAAAATGATAACAGCGAACAGTAAGCCATAAGTAATAATGTGAAAATGCATTGTTTCATTCGATTACAGTTGTTGAATATATGGTGGTATTGTTGTTGAAGGAACAGTACCTTTAACATCATCATATATAAAATCTGGAATTTCTAGAGCTTTAACCTGAGTGCTTAACAACAGTAACATACCAGAAATAATCCTTAATTTATACAATGTACAGATAAATGCAAATAGGGAAAGAGTAGTAGTTAATTACTAAAGCACTTATAGCAAAGTAAAAATTTTATTTGGCCTGTTTGATGGCAAGGATAAATGTCCAGATAGTAGTGGCTCTGTGAGAGATTGAAAGATCTTTTCTCTATTTTTTTTTCAATTTATCATTTTGGTTAGGCTAAGTGCTCTTTATGATCAGTAGCAATAATGTCTTGAAAACTGTGTTGAAAGATATCAAAACTTGGGATGCTAATGTTGGCAACTGTGGAAAATAAAGTACTTCCAAAAACATTTTGAAATTTACTAGATTCAAAAAGTTTGGTTAATAGAGCCAAATTAATTGGATGGTATGTTTCAATTTCATCTGAAGAATGAACATACCCTGTCAGACGAACAGGAATATGCTGTGTCTCAGAAGAAATTGAACACATACATGGTACTTTGATGATACAAAACGTGCATCCTGGTAATAATTTTTGTTCTGTAACACACTGTAATGCCAATGTGGCAGTCTGATAAATCAGAACCAAAAAGGGTGATAGTTCCTGTATGGATGGTATAATGATGTTAGAAATAAATTTGAAGTTACAAAGTTGTTTGAGTTGAGTAGAGTTGTCCATAAACAAGGCATGAATAGATACAGAAGCTTTGACAAATGTTAGATGGAACTTACAATGATGCCCATGTAGAGTTTCACAATGCATCAATTGTGAATGGCTAATTGACGTACATTCACCTTTATGTGACATAATATAATATTGAGGGAGGTCTACTAATTGAGTACCATGGGCAGAAGTGTGATTTATAGGTACAGAGACGTTGGTTACTTTGTATAATTTAGAGGGTTTCTCATATATCGAGATGGGAAACTTAATTGTTATATAGATATAATTCTCTGATCTAACAGCAATGAATTTTGCATTTCGGTAATAGTAATATGGATGAGAATGAATCAAATGAAACTGTGGATGTTTTTTAGCCAGTGTGTCCTGAACATGTCTGATTTCCATTACAAGTGTGTGAACTGGTAGAATTAAGGGTGAAAGTTTATGCTTTAAGTCATAAACTCCCAGACGCAATTCTTCCAGTTTGGTTAGTAATAGGGTTGCATTGGTGGTCTGATCTAACACCATTGATGTCATCTCCGTGAATAGGGTGTGAAAATTATTAAGGGTTCCAGACATACTTTTAGCTAATCTATATATTTCATAATTATTATGTCGTAAACTTCGCAAAACATTTTGAAATCTATTGTCAACTGATAACATAAATGACGATAAATCTTTAGATTGAGAAGTTAAAGCTTTTGTCAGTTTTGAATTGCTCAAACCAAGAACAGCTATGTGGTGTCGTAAAACATTAATGTCATCTTCAGTTGCAGTACCAAACAAACTTTTAGAAATATCACCAATGAATGAAAAAATAGATCGTTTAGCTTTTGTTCTATGTGATTTTAATTCTGGTAGGAGTTTAACAACTTGTTTATTTGTTTCCTCCAACATGGATAATATACAACTTCTCATAGTATCAATGCTATGAGTTATCTGCCGAGTTGCATAACATGGCGCATCATCATGGTGACAGGGATCGATCGATGTAAACTCTAATGTTTTTGGCAATTCAAACTGAAATGTATGTCGCCAGTTCTCTTCTGCAAAGTGAATTTTGTCTTGATAGTTGAACACAACACCATAAATAATTCTTTGTCTCACATCTTCATCACTCAGAGTAGTAGTGCAAAATGTAACCATAAGGAAAAATAACCATACCAAATCACCTACCCACCTACAACGACACAAGCACATTGGAAGTGAATCAAAATAAACCCAGATCGGCGCCTAACTCCCTTAGCACCATTTAGCTTGTTACAGCTGTTAGTTTATAATAATTAAAATCCATATACTGTGTGTTGTAGTTGGTCAGCCATTTGTTATTTACCCAATGATTTTTGTTTGTTTATTTATTTATTGGTTTCAAGAATTTTTGTTTCTTGGCTCGTTTTCTTTTCCCAGAATATGTATGGTTTATATGATACTCTTCTTTGAGAACAACTGGTATGTTTTCAGAAGGTTCCCAAGTTTTCTCTGTGAAAGATTTCTATTTAACTAAATAGTGTTTCTTTCCAGAAATGAATTTCACTTTTAATAGTTTTTCGACTTCATATAGTTGTGAACTCTCTCCTGATGTTTGAGACACTGGTGGTATGTTTTCAGCAACTACAGTCTTTTGGTGGTATTTCGATGTTTGTGGGTCGTGATAAAGCTTTAAACGGTTCTGATGAACTAACGGTTTATAAAAAGTTTGATCGCTGCACAAACGTACTTTGTATGTATGATTTGGGCTAATTTTCACAATGTAGTAAGGACATTTCCAATGACAGTACAGTTTTGAGGACAAACCCTTTGGCGTTTTTGGCACATGCATGAGGACTTTGTCACCAATGAGAAAGGTTGTGTCTTTGGCATTTTTATCATAATATTTTTTATTACTCTCATGTGCTTTTTTGATATTCTCAGTGGGGGCGCGGTGGCTCAGTTGGTAGAGGTGCAGGCTGCAAGCCGAGAGGTCCTCGGTTCGAATCCCACCTGCGGCAACCGCGTTGTGTCCTTGGGCAAGACACTTCACCCTGATTGCCTAAATGGGGGCACGATGACGCTGTGTACTGAGTCGTACTGCACGTCGATGGTGCACATGTCTTCAACCAATCTAACCCTGCCTGTGCTGCGGTGCAGAGTTCAGAGTTACGATGTTGGAGAGCTGACAGCTGCTCGTCGTTGCTCGGTGGTTCTCTCTGGGTAGTCCGGCTTCCTCCACCCGTGAAACTGTCACGGTCACGATTAGCCATTGTGCATAAGTATGTGACCTTAAACACCAATAAATGAATAAATGATATTCTCAGTAGCAAGATCATTTGCGACTTTTAAATTTTCGACCATTTCTGTAACATAGGAGTGTACATCCCTTGATAAGTTTTCTTTAGGAACTAAATTTGTGTCAAATGGTAAGTTCATTTCTCTTCCAAAAAATAAATAAAAAGGCAAATATTGACTGGTTTGAGTTGATGGTGACATTCAAAATGCCATCATGATGCCTGGCAACAATTTTGGCCAATTAGTTTGTTGTTTGTCACAATAAGCCCTAAGAGCTTGAGATATCACACTGTTTGTACGCTCACAGGCTGCATTGGTCTGTGGGTGATATGAACTAGTGTGGTGCCTTGTGACTTGAAATATTTCGCATAATGAACTTACCAACTGACTCATGAAATTTGCACTTCTGTCTGATATTAGAATATGAGGAGCACCATAACGAGTGAATATTTCAGTGTATAATTTATCTGCTATAGACTTGGCATCCTGTGATTGAAGTGGAAATGCCTCGCACCAATGCGACAGGCTTTCAACAACAAGCAAAATGTATTTATGTTTATCTGCAGTTTCCTTCAATGAGCCTAAAATATCTATATGCTAAGTAGAGAATTTTTCAGTTACTGGTTATGGATGCAAGGGTGCTTTGTGACTCTGATATGACCTTTTAGAATGCTGACAAACGTCGCATGATTTAACATAATCTTTAACATCCTGATACATTCCAACCCAGTAGTACTTATTACGTAATGCCTGGTAAGTTTTGTCAAAGCCCAAGTGACAACCCTGTGCAACACTATCATGATATGACAGTATGGCATCCTGACGTGACTGTGTTGGTAATGCAATTTGCTTAATGAACTCTTTAGATGTTGAGCCTCGTTTATCTTTTGGTTGGCAAAAATGATACAGAATATTGTCCAGGAGCTCAAAGTAGTTTGACTCATGAACAATTTTTCTACATAATTTTTCATCTGTTGGTAAGGTACCATTTTGAAGATATTGAATTATTGGACCACAGTCATGACATTCACCTTGCAGAGGTGCCAATTTTTCCATATCAGTTGTCAGGCTACATACACTTGGTCGATTTACAGAGATTGGTAAAGACGTTTGTGCAGTGGAGTACTCAAATTCGACGTTTATGCATTTAGAATTACTTATTTGTGGGTCATGGTCACAAAGGTTAACAGACGTGGTTTGTGGTTTACAATATTCACTGTTAATATTATATGGCTTATGTGATAAACAATCAGTGTTTAAGTTTTTCTTTCCTGGCCGATGCTGGATGGTATAATTGTAACCTTGCACTTGTACCGCCCAACGTGACAGTCACCCTGTGGTGCGTTTTATAGTTTTTAACCAATTCAATGCTCTATGGTCAGTGTAGATAGTAAAGGGTTGATTGGCCAAGTACACATGAAATGTTTTAATTCCTTCCAAAACCGCCAAACATTCTAACTCTGTGACTGTCCATTTTCTTTCGAAGTGATTCAGACTTCTCCCACCATAAGCAACAACATGTCCACAGTTGAATTCATCTAACTTTCCCAAAATGAACCCGATAGCATCCCCACTAGCATCAGTGGTGAGATTGAAATCTTTGTTCACATTGGGATATGCCAAAATTGGTGGTTCTGTTAACATAGATTTCAATTTTGTGAAGGCATTTTGACAGTCCTCAGACCAGATAAATTTGGTGTCCTTGTGAAGTAATTTATTTAGCGGTGCCGTGATTTGTGAGTAATAGACCCCGAAGCCGCCGCCAGCCATATTTTTTGTCAGCCGCAGCCAGCCACATTTTTTCGTCAGCCAGCCGTATTATAAATCAGCCGCCACGAAAGTTTGCGCCGGCTAAGCTGTGTAAATTGTCAAATTTTCATTAAATGAATGTTAGAACAATGCCTAAATGTGTTACTGCTGACTACCTAGCCCTAATTTCTAGAAGTAGAAATCTTCCCGAGTAAGATATGTGGTTGTGCATTTCCTCCGCGTTTGAGTTTTGTTTTGGTCTACTAATCTGTGATACAAGTATACGATTTATGCTTTTCCGCGGCACAAGGAGAGGAAGAGGGTATTGAGTTTTCCTATCTACGGCAGGGTTCTCATACCTATTTTGGGACAACGTCAAGGGTCTCATACTACTGCCATTGTGTAGTCACCAACTTCGTGGCCGGTATTCACAAAAAGATCAACATTGGAACGTTCTATAACTCACCGCACATGGCTGAGTTGTTCATATTTATGAATTCCTTCAATTCTGTTGGTAACATATACAACAACAGATTAAAACTGATTTTAGCTCCGAAAATGTAATATTTCAATCATAATAAAACCCCTTCTCTCCATGAACAATAGAAATTCATTGACGAATGATAAGAGTTTTGGGATATACAACTTCTTTATTACGATAAATGCGACGTTTCAGGGTAGATACTAACACCGTTTCCACTTGTTTGAAAACGATGTTAGTAATTAAACTAAAACGTCGCGTTTATTGTAATAAAGAAGTTGTATATCCAAAACCTTTTACCATTGTTCAGATCAACAACTTTTATATGCCACTAATGCCAGTCAAAGAAATTAGAAACTTAAGATTTTGGAACCGGGTCTATTTCATAGAACACAATAACAAAAAAACATTTTTATAGTATATAATTGTACCCTTAGGCAACAACAGAGTGTCAATAACACCAGAATATTGATTTATTATTGCCAGATAACTATAACAATGTGACAATAATAAGACAATAATCTAGCTGAAAGAAGAGTGTTCGTCAAAGCCTAATCAGTAACCAGTGAGTTTCTGTTGTAAAATGTGTTTAGGGACGCTTTTATTCCTTAAAATTTTAACAATAAAGAACTTTAGTGCGATATTATGTTGTTATTAGCCTGTTAGTAGCGTGACGAGCTTTACCCTTCATCATAGGCGGATCTGTAACACCACTCAGTCAGCTGAGCCGAATTGAGCCGTCAGCCGCGAACATAAAACCTTAGCCGGCTGAGCCGGCTAGCCAGCCATATTTTCCTTCAGCCAGCCATGAAAATGAATTTTCATGGCTTCGGGGTCTAGTGAGTAACCATGGACGAAACATCTGTAGTAATTCACAAGGCCTAAATATGCTCTTAATTCTTTGACCTTAGTTCGAACTGGATATGATTTAACAATTTCTATTTTTGATGGATCGACCTTGACCCCAGTTTTTGTGATTATGTGACCCAGATAAGTGACTTCACTCAAAGCAAAGTGGCATTTAGATGGCTTTAATTTCAAGCTAGCTCCTATTAGTCTATCGAAAATGAGATGCAAATGTTCCATTTGTTCTTTAAAGGTAGTGCTGTATACCAAAATGTCGTCTACATAAACTAATGAAAATTTCCAATTTAACCCCCGTAAGACCTGGGCCATCAAGTGTTGAAAAGTGGATGGGGCTCCCATGAGGCCATATGGCATACGATGCCACTGGTATACACCATCATGTGTAATGAAGGCTGCTTTATGAGCGGTCTCTTCATCCATTGGCACCTGCCAGAAACCCTGACTTAGATCTAAAGTTGAGAAATATGCCGCTTTACTTTGGCCAAGACAATCCAAGACATCTTCAAATCTAGGAAGGGAGAAAATTTTTGGTTTGGTAACTGCATTCAGCTTACGATAATCAACTGCAAATCGATAATCGCCTGTTTTGTTTTTAACTAAAACAACTGGGTGACACCATTCAGAATCTGAGGGAGAAATTAACACATTCTCTAGCATATCGGAAACTTGTTCATCAATTTCGTTTTTGGCCACAGGATTGGTTCGGTAAAACCGCTGCCTTATGGGTGGGGCATTGCCTGTTTCAATCCTGTGCTTAACAACATTGGTATGGCCTAGTTCGGCCATATTATTGGCAAAAACACCACGGTTTTTATTTAAGAATGCATTTAATTGACTTTGTTCCTGTACCGTAAGATTTTTATTTTCGATGTTAAAATTTGGTATTTCACTATCAATATGATTTGGATTTGAATTCCATTTACTGCCTATGTGTTGAATGCTAGTTTCATCTACGTCCGTGAGTATTGCAATAACACGACCAGCAGGGAGTGTTATGCAACAATTATTTGGGTTAAGGAGTCTAAATCTAGCTTTCCCATTTTACTGAGGCAACGCGCACCAGCAATTTTGCCTTTTGGTAAAGTCGGCAATGGGTCTAATATGACAAGTTCTCCATAATTTTTCTTTGGTACACGTACTGTAATTTCTGTTTCAGACAACGCATCCAAGTTAACAGATTTGTGAATCCGTGCCAACTTGGTATTTGTCTGAACTAGATGTACAGTTTCTTGTCCATCATTTAAAATAAGCTGCTTAGATGCAAGGTCCAACTTGGCATAATGTTTTTGAAGGAAGTCTAACCCAAGAATGACATTATTGTGTAAATGGTCAAACACATAAAATTTATGAACAATAATTGATGTACTAAGATGTAATGGTAATGCCACAGTACATCGAATTTGATGACATTCACCCCCAACTCCAACTACTTCCTTGACATCAGTGTCCTTTATTTCTAAGTTAACATTTTGGGGTAAACCCTTTAATACTCTAGATATGATACACGAGATAGAAGCTCCTGTATGAATAAGAGCATTAAGGCGTTTACCTCCCACATTGATGAAAATTTTGTTTTGGTCGATGGGCATAGTCAAATTAACATTACATCTGTATATTTCCTTCTGATTTCTTTCAGTATTTATGCTATGCCCATCCCAGAAAAACTTGCCCTGGACAGGTGAAAGACCCTATTGTTTTGTCATAGCCTTACACATGACCTGTTGGGCTTACCACAATTGTGGCAGGCAGCACCAAAAGCTGGACACTGGTGTCTTGGAGAATAGTTTCTACCACACCTGTTACAAATATGTCTATTAACATTATTAGTGTTATACCTTCTGTTATGTGGACTGCCATTTTTTTTTTTATTTAATCTTATTTGTTTTACAAGGATTGGCGAACAAGTTATGCAACTTATATTAACGCCTCTCCTTGGCCCAATGGCGTAGGGGTGTGGGATGACCTTCATAGCGCCAACTTCGTGGCCTAGCTCTTCTCGAATACTACAAAGGGATCTTTAGCCTGCACGGAGTGTGTCTCTCTCCGCACAGAGGACAGCCATTTTACGTCCCCACCCGATAGGACGGTACGCTGTGACAGCATGAACCCCACAGTTGATGCTGACAGAGAGTGTTCGGACACCTCGAGAACTTTCCTCGACCAGGGATCGATCCCGGGACCTCAGGCATGAGAGACCAGCGCATGTACATGTATCCACTCGGCCACCACTCTCACGGACTGCCATTTGGTCGGTTCTTCGGCTCATTTGCCATTTGATATGCACTATTCGGTCTCTTGTCTTTATCAATCACAAAAGCAGTGTCTCTTTGGGCTAATTGGAGCTTAAGTTCATTAATAGACTCTGTGAGGGAGGCTATTGAGTTTTCTGTTACAGTTGAGGTAGCACCTCCAGCCATTTCAGCCCAAACAGCTGCTCTTCTAGCAGTGTTTATATCGGATGGTTCCTTTTGTAATACACTAGATCTGATTGAAGTTTTTAGACCATTAATTATCACACCAACCAATATCTTCTCTGGAATGTCATGTTGGTTAGCCATCATCTGCACTCTGCTAATAAAGTCATTCACACTCTCATGTGGCTGTTGCTGCTGACTGTAGATATTAATGTCGAATAGTCTTTTACAGAATCTTTCTTGGAATTTGTCTAAAAGAGTGTTCAAATTTGAAGTTATTGTGGATGGTAAACTTTCATACCAGTACGATGCTGTTCCTCCCAAATAGAAGGAGAAAGCACTAGCTGCTTTTTGCTCAGATAGTTCATAGAAAGTGGCCCACTTTCTGAAGAGCTGCACCCATGCTACTGAATTTTCACTCTCTGAGCCTTTGAATTTCTCCATATTTATAGCAGGCATTGTGTCAATTGTGTTAGAAGAAGTGGATATGGATGGTATTGGACCTTTGCTGCGTAGACTGTAGTTTGTCGGTTGTGTCATAAACTTCTGTTGGAGAACAGGCTCTTGAAGAATTTCCACCAATTTGTAATAATGGTCTTGGGGTAAACTTATTGTTCTGGTCTCATGGCAATAATTTAGGACCCTTCAAAGAAGAAAATAGCTGAAGTTACACACACAGTTCCTTTATTGAATGATGGTACCAGATCCAAAATGCACTTCATATATACACAGTTTCGGGAGATTATCTTGCATAAGGGTTTTCTTTTCATGTATTCTTTAATAACACGGTGCCTCAAGGTTAATCACTTTACTTGACCATGACAGATGAACAACTTCACCTGATACCTTTGTGGTCTCACAAATTAAGGGTCATTTGCGCGACTTTCATGTTTCATCTAATGAAATGGTGTTTCAGTGTTAATTGTACTTCTTAACTATGACAGATAAATAACTTTACTGATATTTCAATAGTTACGCAAGTAATGTTCAGTCGCGCAATAATGAGAATAATTGAATTTACCGAAGGGTACTTTCACACAGATCAACACAATACATGAAGTCATTTATTACATTCACATATCTGTGGGAAGTTAAAAAATTTATAGTAATTTATATATTTTTTATACTTACCAATGACCCAGACATAGCTGGCGGGTGCTAACTCTTAAAAATCTAGGGCCAAACACAAATTTTGCCCCCCCAATCCCCAAAATTTGCATCTAAAACCAAAAGAAATCATGTCCTGAAGGACCTCCATACTTTTCCCTTACTGCGCATGCGCAGTGTCAAGGACGTTCCGAAATTGGCGCCAATTATCATTCTTACAAGCAGTGCCTGGTCAGCGCTATGTACTCAGCGGGGAGGTATGAGTTCCCAACTCCTGGGAGGGCCATCCCCGTCTGGGTCATTGGTAAGTATAAAAAATATATAAATTACTATAAATTTTTTAACATTTTTAGCTCACCAACTTTAGTTGTGTGAGCTTATGGCATGGCTCGATCGGTCGGCGTCAGCGTACGTGTCCAATAATGTTAAAGCTTCTGTTTAGGTCACTTACTCACCCTATTTCCATATCATGGCCTTTATAATGCTGCTATATGATGATTATTATCATTATACCATGATTTAACCCCTCATACCCTGCATTTTAAACATTTTTCTTGACATTTTTAGTTGCGTTTAGTTTTCTGTTTAGCTCAGAATTTCATGTTTAACTAATGTTTAGGTCAGCTGCTGTGCTCCTTCTCTTCCCATGGCACTTATATTCATCATACATGTTCCTCAGTATCATTGTTCCATGATTAACCCCTCATACCCTGCATTTTAAACATTTTTCTTGACATTTTTAATTGCGTTTAGTTTTCTGTTTAGCTCGGAATTTCATGTTTAACTTAGTGTTTAGGTCAGCTGCTGTGCTCCTTCTCTTCCCATGGCAATTATTTTCATCATACATGTTCCTCAGTATCATTATTCCATGATTAACCCCTCATACATTGTATTTTAAACATTTTTCTTGAAATTTTTAGTTGCGTTTAGTTTTCTGTTTAGCTCAGAATTTCATGTTTAACTAAGTGTTTATGTCAGCTGCTGTGCTCCTTTTCTTCCCACGGCACTTATATTCATCATACATGTTCCTCAGTATCATTGTTCCATGATTAACCCCTCATAGCCTGCATTTTAAACATTTTTCTTGACATTTTTAGTTGCGTTGAGTTTTCTGTTTAGCTCGGAATTTCATGTTTAACTTAGTGTTTAGGTCAGCTGCTGTGCTCCTTCTCTTCCCATGGCAATTATTTTCATCATACATGTTCCTCAGTATCATTGTTCCATGATTAACCCCTCATACATTGCATTTTAAACATTTTTCTTGAAATTTTTAGTTGCATTTAGTTTTCTGTTTAGCTCGGAATTTCATGTTTAACTAAGTGTTTTTGTCAGCTGCTGTGCTCCTGTTCTTCCCACGGCACTTATATTCATCATACATGTTCCTCAGTATCATTGTTCCATGATTAACCCCTCATACCCTGCATTTTAAACATTTTTCTTGACATTTTTAGTTGCGTTTAGTTTTCTGTTTAGCTCAGAATTTCATGTTTAACTAAGTGTTTAGGTCAGCTGCTGTGCTCCTTTTCTTCCCATGGCACTTATATTCCTCATACATGTTCCTCAGTATCATTGTTCCATGATTAACCTCTCATACCCTGCATTTTAAACATTTTTTTGACATTTTTAGTTGCGTTTAGTTTTCTGTTTAGCTCGGAATTTCATGTTTAACTTAGTGTTTAGGTTAGCTGCTGTGCTCCTTCTCTTCCCATGACACTTATATTCATCATACATGTTCCTCAGTATCATTGTTCCATGATTAATCCCTCATACCCTGCATTTTAAACATTTTTCTTGACATTTTTAGTTGCGTTTAGTTTTCTGTTTAGCTCAGAATTTCATGCTTAACTTAGTGTTTATGTCAGTTTCTGTGTTTTACTTTTAAGAGGTTGTGTTTAGGTAAGCTTTGTCACATGTTTTGAGCCTGTTTGATACAGTTCTTGTGTTTGCCAAAGTTACTATCAAAGAGGAATGTTGGTGAGCTATAGGGCGTTGGCGTCCTTCTTGTTATACTGTACCAATGACCCAGACATAGCTGAATAGTAAAAAGGCTGGAGGGCCTAGGACACAGAGGAAAATCCAATAAGCTCAACTATATAACATAGAGTCAACCCCTCAAGGAGAAAAGGGGTATTAGGCTTTACATGTATCTTTCTTATTTTATGATAAATTAGAAAGATACAATACCCTTCATAATTGAGCACAATAACATTCATGTTCTCTATTAACATCCAGTATAACCCTTTATACTAATTATTTTTAAAGTAAGCCAATAAATAAAGTTAGTCCAGAGAATTGAGACTCTTTATATTCTTTAAAAGTGTCCGAGGATTGTATATTAATGCCCGTTTGACACTTGACATATACAAATGCTTCACACCGAGCTACACTTTAAAAATATGACATGAATGAATTTTTAACATTAATATTACACTTTAAAACCATCCCGGAAACGACTCAGAATTACTGACTCCGGAGGAGGAATTCCCTTGCTTTTCACTATAAAGCAGGTGACCTAAGGGAACACCCTCCCCCCCCCCCTTCCCCTTGCCCTGGGTCAAATAGCCCAGAGCAAAGAGGGCGGCAGGACGGAGTCACTGTCGGAACAGAAAGCCTGCATAACTATAGTTGCAACTGTTTAGTGGACGACATTCTGAGCAACAGATAACGGACCTAAACAATGCAGGTCTCCAGAAATGGACTCAATATTTCTGAGATAAAAATTCGTGAATGTGGATGGCTGAGACCAATAAGCAGCCTTCATTAAATCTGTAATAGCAACACTATTTGCGTAAGCCCAAGATGTAGAAAGAGCTCTTACTTCATGAGCCGAAATCTTAAGCACAGACTGCTGAGAAGAAGATAAATTTTCATAAGCAGTACGGATAGTTAATTGAATCCATCTAGCAATAGAATGGACCGAAATGTCCTTTCTATTAGGCATCAGAGACAGAAAGAAACGTTTTCGTCCCTTTCTGATAAACTGAGATCTCTGTTTATAAATACGTAAAGATCTAACAGGACAGAGTAAAGGCCTACGCCCGTCTGAAGACGGCAGCGCCTTAATAACAATAGGTTCCGGATATTTATTAGGAGCCTGATTCTTAGCTAAAAATCCAACATTAGTAGAGAAGGTGATAGTGTTCCCGACACTACGATAGTGAGAATCGTCCACCGATAGTGCATGAAGCTCACTGACTCTTCTAGCAGAAGAGAAAGCTAAGAGAAAAGCTGTCTTATAAGACACGAATTTGAAATCTGCTGTCCCAAGAGGCTCAAACGGCTTTTCCTTCAGTTTAAGAAGAACCCAAGCTAAATTCCACTTAGGAATTAATCTAAGAGTTCTGGGTCTATTTATCGAGAAGTTTCTAACTAACTTATATAAAGAGACATTAGATCCAATTTGTAAACTATCGTGGTGTGCATAGGTATCAGATAACATAGACCTATAACCCTTAATAGTAACAGGCTGCAGTTTGATCTCGTCAAACAAGTATACTAGAAAGTTTGCAATGTCTGGTATGGAGGGATCAAAAATATCAACAGAATGATCCCTACACCAACGACGAAAAACCTTCCACTTAGCCGCATAGTTTAGCGAAGAGGAGGTCCTCCTACAGTTAGAAATCACGTCCACTGCTCGTCCTGTAAAGTGCTTGCCATGCAAGAAGGACCGCGCAATGGAAAAACGTGAAGGTTGAGACCTTGCGGGTTGTGATGAAGTTGACGCGGTTTCCCCTGCAAAAGAAGATCCTCCCGTGGAGGAAGCTTTCGCGGTAGGTCACACAACAGACACCTGAGTAGATTTATCCACGGTCTCTGTGGAGACAGAGATGCTACCAACAGAATCTTGCATTGAGATTGTTTTATTTTTAGCAATACTTGCTGAATCAACGGCGCTGGAGGATACGCATATCCTATCATTCCGTCCCATGAGATCGATAGAGCGTCTACTGCAAATGCTCTTGGTTCCGGACACGGTGACACATACGTCTGCAACTGATTGTTGAGATGTGTCGCAAATAAGTCTATCATTGGCCGTTCCCATTGGTAGCAAATCTGATTGAATACTTGTTTGTTGAGAGTCCACTCCGACGGCAACAAGCGACCCTTCCGTGAAAGGGAGTCTGCTAGTACATTCAGACGACCCGGTATATGATGGACCGAAAGCAGAACTTGATGTTCTAGAGCAAACAGAAGGATTCTTTCCATTAAATTGAATAACGGAACGGAATGAGTGCCTCCCTGGTTCCGTATATACGCCACTACTGTCGTATTGTCGGACAGGATTTGGACATGAGCTTTGTGAATAATGTCCATCCAATGACGTAACGCAAGCCAAATTGACATCATTTCCTTGATGTTTATGTGCTTGCTTAGGAACTGTGGACCCCAAAGACCCTGGCATCTCGAATCCGTTGGGATCAATGATGCACCCCAACCTGTTTGACTGGCATCCATCATAATCGTAAAACTCGGATCCGGCAACTGCAGCGGAACTCCCTGAGTTTACCACTGAATGTTTGCCCAAGTCTGAATCTCTTGTTTCACTTGATCTGACAAGAGAACGTCTATGTCGAGCGAATGAATCTTCACACTCCAATTCTGAGTCAAGAAAATTTGGAGAGGACGAGTGCGTAACCGCCCCATCGGAATGAGATCCGCAGCGGCTCCGCACAGACCTATCATTCTCATGAACACCCTCGCTGTGACTTTGTCTGCATGAAGACAATAGCGAGCGTAACAACTGACTAATTTCGCTCTGGTTAACGGCAGACGAACGAGATTGTTGTGCGTCTCGAAGCTCATTCCCAGATGAGTGAATGACTTGGACGGCACCAGATCCGACTTCTCCTCGTTTATAACAAAACCGAGACGTCGGAGCAATAGAAGCAGATTCTGCACATCGTTCTGAAGCGTTAACTCGTTGCCGTACCGCTGAAGAATGTCATCCAGGTAGGCCGACGTTACCGCAGACGAATGAGCTCGGAAATACATCATTACCGAGTTCATTACCCGAGTGAAAGCCCAGGGTGCTAGGTTCAATCCGAAGCACATCGCCCGGAATTGATACACCACTCCTAGGACTGCGAAGCGTAGATACTTTCTGAATGTCGGATGTACCATGACATGAAAGTACGCATCTTTGAGGTCTATGCTTGTAGCAAAATCGTTCACCCGAATACTCGCTCTGACCGATCGAATCGTCTCCATATAGAACTTCGGAGCGACGATCAGCTTGTTTATCCAGCTCAAATCTATGACTGGACCGAACGAGCCGTCTGGTTTCAGAACCAGAAACAGATGGCTGTAGAATCCCGGTGTTTCCTGGTCTTCTACGACCTCTACCGCGTTCTTCATTAAAAGAGACTGCACCTCCGATAACAGAGCGTCTCTTTTCTGCGGATTTGACGGAAGTTGAGTCCATTTTGGACTTCGAGTTAGTGGAGGCTTTCGTTTGAAGGATATTCTTAGACCTTCCGAAATCACCCCTCTCACCCAAGGGTCGTCCGTAATCGACGCCCACTCTTCTGAAAAACTCGACAACCTTCCGCCAACCGGAACACAATAGAGGTTGAAACCATCACCTCCTGGACCTGCGAGGCCTGCGGGAGGAGAAACCATGTCCTCCACGACCCGCACCTCGTCCCGTCGACCTCGGGGCGTCCGATCGGTTGTCCCGGCCCGAAGGACGTCCCGCACGTGAGTCGCTGCCTTGACGGTCTCTTGAATAAGACCAAGAGGATGCACCGGAACCTCTATAGGAACCTCTCTTGGGCGCATTAGTCCCAGAAGTGCCTGTCTTACTCTTATCTGCCGTATCCGACTTTTTGGAAGCGGATTTAAACAGCAGAGAATCCGAAGCTTTCTTAGTAATTTTATCGTAGATTGCAGAAAGCTTGCAGTCGAAGAGAAGTTCTCCGGAGACCGAAGCGACTCTGAGAGAGTTCTTCACCTTACTATCCACGTGTGTGGATGTGCATGTAGCTAGGGCTGCGTCACGTCTAACCAACTCCAGGTTTGCCACTGAAAGGGCGGAGTTATACGTGGAATAAGCTACTGCCCTTGAAAGAAGTCTTAAAAAGTATTGTATATCCTGGAATTCTTTCCCTTGAAGACGCAGTGATAACGCCTTTGTAAGGTGGTCTGCGTAAGATAAAGCGTCTAAACTGGCCCTGTTAGACGTAATTGTCGTATCCAACACCGCGGTTGGAATGGACGTAGACGACGGTAAGGACAATTCTAAGTCTTCCGCCTCGTCGTCAAGACGCAGAGGAACTCTCGGAATACCCTGTCCTGCCGTATCGAATTTATTCCTTGCATTAATGAAAGGCAGGTTAAGAGCATTGGCGGAGAAGAAACCAGCTTTGCCTGTTTTGGAAGCAAGCTTGAAGATAGCGTCGTTCAATAATTCAAATGTTCTTGTGACATTATTGGACTGAGACGGAAACTCAGGGACGATGTCTCTGAACCGCTGGAAGAATTCAGTGTCCAATGATGCTATCAGTCTCTTGTCCGGTACCGCAGCAGTCTGGCCCGACGGAACAACTTGAGGAAGGAAGTGCCGGATGAAATCCACGGCAGCTTTATGTTGTTCCAAAAGGGATAGCTCCAAGTCATCCGTATCCCTTTCGCCATCTGGTCGGACCTCATGATGCTCCCGGTCGTCCGCACCCGATGCTTTGGCAGAGCGTACCGACCCAGCGCCGTCGGATAATTCCCGATCCGACACCGATTCTGTCGATTGCTGGGATGCTGCGATAATTTGTGCTATCTGAGCTAGCACGTCCGTCATCGAGGCCTGCAGAGTAGCGGTCTTTCGCTGCTTAGCCGCCAGAAGCTCCGCATCAACTGACTCCCGCATACTCTTCCTATGCGAACGTCCAGAGTCTACCGGCCTCGTGTCCCTGGCTACCGGATGGCGTGACCTGGTCGCTGATGAATCCCTGATCGGCGAAGCTGGTAGAATATCCGCGGTCACGTAGCCAAGGTGCGGTCGTGTGCGCTGCTGAGAGGAAGAGGAAGCCTGAGCAGTCTCAGCGGACCGCCTATACAACGGAGCGTCCCGAGCGACGGACGTCTGCTCCGCTTGCGACACATTTTGTACCACAACATCTGGTCCCAGATGTTGTTGTATGAGAGAGGGGCCTCTCTCGCTCGCGGCCCGGCTGGACCTGGACGAGCTAGGAACCGGACTAGAAGGCTTCCTCTGATCTCTCCTGTTATCCGCCGTCACTGGGTGTGCACCTTGTATGTTTATAGTGCTCGCATCACCCAACATTTCCTCCTGGACCGCAACGGATGAACCCGGCTGCCGAACCATTCGGTAAATGGATGCTACACCGGGCGAGCTAGCGGACAACAGTGCCGTCGATCCTACTCGGGACCTCTTAGGCAACTGTCGTATCTCCATGAGCACTTTTGCCGCTAGCTCTGCATTCAATTGTGACGACGAAAGCGCACTTTTGGAAGATAACATGGAAACATCACCCTGTTCTTGTTCCTCTGAAATAGAAACTGATAGACTAGAGTGACCCTGCGGAGAAAGGACCGGTATAGCCCTTTCTCCACCAACAACATACCGTGACACACGTTTCCAATGTTTGTCATCCCAATACTGACATATTGAACAGGAGTTAGTGCGAGTACACTGACTACAATTAATACAATGATCATGAAAGTCAGAGGAAGATTTCTTCCTATTACAATTTGAACAATATCCTTTCATTGTGAAAAGACAACAAGTCCTAGTACTCGCACAAACCCCTAAAAACAAAGATACATAATAACATGATCCATTAACATTGAAAAAACAATTGAAATCCAAAATAATTTTTGAAAAATATTTTTTCAGCGAAGCCCAAGCTTCTGAAAAGTAACGTTGAGCCCCAATGGATCCCAAGGCTAAGTGTGGTTAAAAATTTTAAAATTATTTTAAATAATTAATGCAACACTTACGGATAATAATAATGTATCTTGTAATGAGATAAACTACTCCAAAGGTAAAAAGCCCCCCTCAAAAGAGACTGTTGCCAATGTAAACAAGAAGTGTATAAACACCAGAAAACATGACTCCAGGCACTGACAATACTGGCCCGAAATCAGTTATCAACGATACACACTATCTGATGCAAAACAGAGACTTCCAGGGAAGAATCTGCAGAACATCAGATGGTAGATGCAGAACACAACGTCTAAACACCCATGGGTGAGAACGTAAACATGGGGAAAATAACAGAATTCATTCTGTAACCAAGCTAATTCTTCCAAGAAATTTTAGTAGTAATCTTACTCAAAAATATTCCAAAAGCATGGGAGAAAAGCAAAGGGGGACTTACAGGATAAGGAGAGAGGAAACACTGAATAAGCAGTGCAACTTCATAGCAAGAATGACAACAACAGGCCCATGCCTCGAAAATAGGCAACTTAACATAATTTCATTACAAAATTTTAAGTTACAGCCCTGAATATTTTCTGTCACTCCTTTTTCCTCTCCTCCTTCTATATCCTCCTTAGAATCACCATTTCTCCAATATTTATGTGTCTGGCATCATTTAAACTGAGATTTACAAGCACAAAGATCAGTAAGATGTTAACTGATGAAGGGCCAAACAAAGAATGATAATTGGCGCCAATTTCGGAACGTCCTTGACACTGCGCATGCGCAGTAAGGGCAAAGTATGGAGGTCCTTCAGGACATGATTTCTTTTGGTTTTAGATGCAAATTTTGGGGATTGGGGGGCAAAATTTGTGTTTGGCCCTAGATTTTTAAGAGTTAGCACCAGCCAGCTATGTCTGGGTCATTGGTACAGTATAAAAATATGAGCTTACAAAATAATCTCCGACACATTAAATTATTCACTGTGAGAAAATTCTCTTTCATTTTAATGTATTAGCAAAACTTATAACCCTATGCCTAGCTCCGTTATGATATTACTATTACTTTTAATTTTTTTCTTATATTACATTACATACATGTATATCAAATGTAACATTTACAATTGTTGTGTTTCTCAGTAAACAGGAGACACATGATACATGTAGGTAAGAAATCATATGTGTGTGAACCATGTACATGTAATTGTGACAAAACATTTTGACAATTACATATGAAGTGTGATTAGCCATGCAAGAATTCATACTGGATAAAAACCATTCAGGGGCAGAGGAAGCATTACAGACTTTGAGAGGCACAGTCATACAAGGGCTCCCACACATCGATAAATATATATCAGTGTTAGTCTAAATCACATGACAGAAATGCAATACACAAAGCTGTGTTTGGGACGCTATCACTGTGGGAAGCCCTGAAGTGGAACAGTCTTTGTTTATTGCAGTAAACAAGTTATAATTTTCTGGTAAATTAGGGCTCGGAACCAACAACTAGGGTGGATGGCCTCTTAATTGGGCACAATAGGTATAAACTGTTACATTTCATTTCATCACATTTCCTATGTTGCATTCATGAGATAGTCAAAAGATGCTAAAAGTGACCTTAAACCCCCATAAGTAAATAAATGTTTGGGTCACATGTACCACTACATTGTCAAAAGTGCACATTTTTGGCACCTTATTCAACCTTATTGAACAAATCTTTCCACTGGGAAGAAACAGTGTTTTGGCCCAATGGGGAAATTTGCTTAATATGGCGCCACAAATGTCAACAATTTCAAGGAGTAGTGTGGGGAGGGGGGCAGGTGCCCCCTGGTTCCAAAGTTCTTGAAACCATTATTTAAGTTTGAGATTTGTGAAGAGGCTTTTATTTGGAAGTGTGGTCGTTTTCTTCATAAAAAACTTCAAGCTGAAGAAAACTTCCACTGAGCAACATGTGTGACAAGACATTTATTTGTATTCAGTCACACTCATTTAACTTGAACTGTTGGAGTCCTTTTCAAATATAAACATTGTGTTAAAACATTCATTTATGATGCCATCATACTGATAATTTGATATTTGTCAGAATCCCAGGAAGTGTTCCAGTTCTTTGCTGTGGTAAACTATTTCTGTTTTACTTGGAAGGGTCTATTTTATATTTCATATTGCTACATGCAATTTGATTCGTATTTGGCGATGTGGTAATCGTGTTCTGTGTATCACAACATGCAAATCTTGTTCACTTGCAGACTTTTTAGACCCTCTCAGCAACATTTATTACCACTCTTTAAAGCATTCTCTTGAAAATAAATAAGAATTTTACCCATATGGGAAAACTTCATAATTCATAGCATCATGCAACCAAAAGCAGATGATCGGCCGTTAATGAAAACAAAATTCATTAATGGCCAGTCGCCTATTTCAGGTAGAATTAAAACTTTATGGTGATAATAGTAATAACATGGTTGTCAGTCATCCCAGAGGATGGATTGCAGCCCTCAGGCTTTTTATTGTCTCTTGACTTCGCTTTGGGCTGGTAACAAATCCTTGTGCTAATATTCATTCCCCCTTGGGCCATAAAAAAACCCATAAAGCACTCCAAATTTGTGTTTCTGTTAAATTCGTTTTGTATGACTAACCATACTGCCCTCTTTTATATGACATGAAGATGGAAGATCAGAAGTGGTACAGTGTGGGTTTTTGTTCAGGTATACAAGCACTTCCCTCCTTCCCAGAGTAAAAGCAGATAAATAGAATAACAGAATGACAATCAGCTTGTTTTATGCCAGTTTAAGCCAGATATCTAGAATTTAAGGAAAGAAAAAAACTTAAGTTCTGTTTTTCTTCGAAGGGTCAATTTCATACAGTTTTATATTTCAATATAAATTTGATTAAAAGTTTATGGTGATGATTGTAATAACATGGTTGCTGGGTGTTCGTATTTATCATCAACTCAAGAAGAATGGATAACAGCCCTTTAACTTACCAGTATCAAGACTTATTAACAGCCCTTGACTTCACCTTGGGACCTGTAATAAACCCTCCTACTAAAATTCACTCCTCTTGAGCTGTAAAGATAAACATAAAGCATGCCAAACTTGCGTTTCTCTTATATTATCATTTAATATGACAAACCATACTGCCCTCTTTAAGGATCTGTATGGTGGAAGAACAGAAGTGGTAGAGTGTGGGGTTTTATTCAGGTAAACAACCTCTTCCCTCCCCCCAAGTAAAAACAGATAAATAAATAGAATAACAGATTGACATTAAGCTTGTTTAACCCATTACCTAACAAATCAGCCATGTCTGCCCACATAATTTTCAAATCAGGCAGTTGAAAAAACTATATTTTTCCAAGATTTTCAACAAAAACCATATCATGTGACCCCTCATTGGAATGAGCCCATCGAGCTTGTTCCATTGTAGTGTCACATGATGTGGTTTTGTTGAATTCTTTTAAAAAAAATTTAAAAAAACAATAATTTAAAAAATATATTTTGATATCCTCTGAGTTGGTTAAAGGGTTAATGTGAATTTAAATCAGATGTCTGGAATTTAACCCTTATCCAACGAATCGGCCACATCCGCCAGCGTAATATGCAAATTCAGTAGTTGAAAAAATATTATTTTTCAAACAATTTCAACAAAACCATATCATGTGTCCCCTCGTTGGAATGAGCTCGTCGAGCTCATTCCAATGAGGGGTCACATGATATGGTTTTGTTGAACTGTTTTGAAAAATTTGAAAAATTGATATTTAAAATAATAAATTTTGATATCGTCTGTGTTGGGTAAAGGATTAAGATAAGAAAAAAATGATCGGATTGACATATTCTTTCATTAATATTTGCACCTTATTATGGCATTGTTCCTTACATGTAAGTATTAGCCCAATATTTTCAAAATGTTATGGACATTTTGCAAGCTTAACATGCTTGTGACATGATGTTTTCACAATCATCATTTGTACATGCAGTTTTGGAGGATGAAAGGGACAAAAATGTGAAACGATATCTACTGACCTGGATGATAAACCTTTGTGCGAACTTTTGTCTTTGACTCTTAACTGAAGTTTTATTTCTTTGTTGTGAAAAACTCTTGATTACTGAAACCAGTTTCATGATTTCATTTCAACAGATGCTTGAGAAAATGTAATGCGTGTGAAGATAGTAATAATAACACATCAGCTGCAGATTCTCAGATAAGTCCTAGATATCTTCTGTGCTCTCAGATGCCATCTCTGACTGACCGATATGTTTGGTGGGCAAAATTTTGACCGACTGACTCCTTATTGCTGTGAGAATATCTCGATTTTGAAGTCAAAATGTGGCGACGATACCTTGCGAATGTGTCTCTAATAGCGTGTTTCCATTTTACTGAGGCTGTACTGTACAGTATCTTGGGCATCTACAGAAGATGGTTTTACATTGTCATATCGCAATTGTGGCAAGGGCGAACTGTTAAACTCAATTGAGGCATGACAGAAATACCCTATAAATTAGGTCTACATGCATTTTGAGCACAATAACGAAGAACACAAGAAATAAAAATAATTTATCTAGTAACCTTCTGACCATACGACACGATGGAATCTGCCCAACACTAAGTTGACTATATTGAATCTGAGCCAAACACGTTACTAAATGAAGACACCTTCATTATCATGAACAATAAATGGTAACCGACAGTATAACAAGCTTGTACAGTGGAGCCCACTTAATTAGATATCTCTTAACTGAATAACCCTGTTAATTGAATATAATTTCCCAACACAAAACTACCATACTTCCAGTATAAATTTGACCTGTTAATTGAATATCAGTTATAGAGTAAACTCCTGTTAATTGAATATAAAATCTTGTAACCTGTTGAGAAATTACCCTGACTCACCCCAGTTCTCCTTTGTTTATAGACCTATTTGGCTTCAGCACATTCAATACCTGCATTTAATCTATTATATCTTGTTTGACAGAGCTCATGGAGCTCTGTCAAACAAGCTATAATAGAATAAATGCTAAGTTTACCTCTAGAATACAGGAAAGAGACACAATCCCTGTTATTTGAATACTCCTGTTAATTGAATAAATTTCATTGTCAAAGTGGCTATTCAATTAACACAACTCCATTGGATTTTTATCCCCCCACAATAAAATAACTGAGGCCATACAGTGTTACCCTTGTCCATCTGTCTTTCCATCATTCCGTCAGTCATTATTTTGTCAATCTGAAATAAGTTTTCCAGACTTTTTTCAGTAATTTTTCACCATACAGGTACATTGACATAACTGGCTGATTTCTATTTTGTGGCTTTGCCATGGATACCAACAAATCATGTTCGAGTTTGGTCCACGTCAGATGATTTTTTATGGAGTTATTGACCTTGAACTTCTGAAATAACAGTTTTCCAGACTTTGTTTCACCATACATTGTGAGATAATTGGCCGATTTCTGGTTTGTGGCTTTATCAAGGGTACTTACTTGTAGAAATCAAGTTCGAGATTGGTCCCAGTCAGACAATTTTTTGCAGAGTTATTGACCTTGAACTTAGTTTATACTCGATGATGCATATAGTTTCCATTTTATTTCTATTTTTTTACAATGTGTAATGATATTAGCACTGCAGATTTTCAAAAAACAACATAACATCCTTTTATTAAAATTATACGGTTAAAAGCAAATATTCAGTGTAATGAATCTCGACCTGTGCTTAGATTGCTGTTTTACTTGAAAAAAATGTATGTGTCTCTGGCATAACTGGCTATTCTCAGGTAGTATCTGGCAAAGAATGTGGGACATTGCCCCTCCTAGGGTTCCTCGACAGTGCATCTGTTTCCCCCCCCCCCCCCCCCCCCCCAATGATTTGCACATATGTTACATTTGTCCCATGGTTAGGGTCTAATAAAATAAGGTTGAGATTAGGCCTAAAAATGTTTAAAATCTGTTTCTCATTCCCTCCTGCATGGTCCTTTTGGCTGCCGCATTATAACCAATGCAAACTTAAAAAAATAAAAATTAAATGGTTTTTGTCTGATATTTTACCTAAGTTATTTATTTATTTATTTATTGGTGTTTAAGGTCACATACTTATGCACAATGGCTGATTGTGACCATGACAGTTTTACAGGTGGAGGAAACTGGAGTACCTGGAGAGAACCACCGAGCATCGACAAGCAACCATCAGCTTCCCAACATTCTAACTTTGTTCAAGCTCCGCTCAAGCAGAGTTACATGACATGTGCACCATCGACGTGCAGTATGCCTCAGTACACGCGCCATCGTGCCCCCATGTAGGCAGCCAGGATAAAGAGCCTTGCCCATGGACACAATGCGGGTCGTCCCAGACAGGGATCGAACTCGGGACCTCTAGCATTGAAGTCCAACAGTCTACCACTGAGCCACTGCGCACCCTTACCCAAGTTAATAAAAATTGATAAATTTGTCCCTTGAGTGCAACAAGGATTTGCAATGCTTTAGTATTGCAAAACCTTCTTGCACTCAAGAGTCAAAATACACTACCACCAATGCTATTATGTAGATTATGAGGCCTAAAACATAAAACAAACTAAGAACATGAACTTTTGATGGCAAAGAAATAATTACAAAAATAAATGGCCTGAGAAACAATGATCTACTTTGTGGGGCCTTACATACTTGCTTTGTGCATTCTCAAGTTCCAGATGTGCAACCATGTGATACATTTGTGCTGCACATTTACACAAACAACATATAACTTTGAATTTTTGAATTTTTTGATTCAGGATAGAAGTTTTCAATGTATTTTCTCATGATGTCTCTGTGAACAGGGTCTATTGCCCTATTCCCTTTTGAACTACCTCCTTTGTAATTGAAATGCTGTCTGAAGTTGTTGACGAAAAAAAATCTCAGAAAGAATTTATCTTCAAACAAAAGAGTGAAATTCCCTGTTCTTTGTGAGTCTGATCATTATTCTGAGAATGTTCAGTGGAATGAAAAATCTACCTGGAATTCCATCATTGAAGTTGAATGATTCGTTACCAGGGGTTCTGAACAGAAGGCAGGCAGGTTGATTGGCTGTAGCGAGTCAGAAATAACTGCACTCCCAACATGCGAGTTACTTGGAGTTTGTGATTTTCTGTGATAAGTCATTTACTACCTGTCTAATTTTATTTAGAGAAGTTTCTCCATTATACAATATTTTACTCAT
The DNA here is from genome assembly GCA_031216915.1 of Pictodentalium vernedei. Taxonomy (NCBI): domain Eukaryota; kingdom Metazoa; phylum Mollusca; class Scaphopoda; order Dentaliida; family Dentaliidae; genus Pictodentalium; species Pictodentalium vernedei. Next base: position 379,109,541 of record CM062293.1, read on the forward strand.
TGTTGATAATTTATTGTTGGTCTAATCTAGCTTCTTTGTAAGTTTATCTTCTAGTCCATCAAAGATTTTTGAATATGAAGAACCGCAACACACAACAAATCTGAAATCTTCTCTCAACTAACCACATGGCTACATCCACCACTGACATAAATGTTCTGTTCATTTATTTCTGGTGAAACTTTATGGAGCACTCTTCAGTCTTTTCTGAAATGAAAAAGAAGATTTTTATTGGCAAATTCTACCAGTTATGATTTAGAGTGGGTGGGAAGGAGAGAGGAGGAGCCCTCCTATGCAAAGAGTATCTTTATCAATATACATTGTGTTACACTAAGATAATAGAACTATAGGAAAACTAAATCAGGAGATCGCACATCTGAAGCTGAGAAAGCACAAGAGAAATTGATGTGATGCAAAGTGCAAAACCAGGTGACCAATCAAATTGTTTTCATTTTCAATGGAACTTACATCCACAGCCATTGGTTAGACTGTATGACCAATTACTAAAAAATAGTTGATTATATATACAGTGGAACCTTGTTAATTGAATAACCACTTTGCAAATGAAAATTATTGAATTAACAGGAGTATTCAGTTAACAGGGATTTGGTCACTTTCCTGTATTTTTGAGATAAACTTAGCATTTATTCTATTATATCTTGTTTGATAGAGCTTCATGAGCTCTGTCAAACAAGATATGATAGATTAAATGTCTGTATTGGATATCCTGAGGCCAAATAGGTCTGTAAACAAAGGAAAAACTTGGGAGAGTCAGGGTAATTTCTCGGCAGGTTGCAAGATTTTTAGCTCACCTGAGTGAAGCTGAAGGGGAGCTTTACTGATCACTTTCCGTCCGTCGTCCATCGTAAACTTTACAAAACCGACTTCTCTCCAAAACCACTAGCCCAATTTTATTCAAATGTTGGGTAAATGTTTATTACCTAATGCCAATTCGGATTTGTTCAAATGAAGTTACCCCTCTCCCTGGGTGGTGCCATGCCCCCAAGGGGCACCAAAATCTTTAAAAATCTTCTTCTCATGAATCAGCAGTAGTAGAGACTTGATATTTGGTGTGCAGCTTCCCTTTGAGGTGTAGACTCATATTTGCCTTTGTTATAGGAGGGGCAAGAATTTTCACCCCGCCCAAAATTTCTATTTTCCAAACCGAGAGGCAGATTTGAACCAAATTTGATATGAGGGCTTATTGGGTTGTAACAGGCAGCGGTCAGTGGTACTCCAACCCCAACCCAAATTCAGCCAAAGTCCACCACAGCCCTTAAAAATTAAACCCCCGGGTTCGTGGTTCTTGAACTGTGTTTGCAAAATATATTAAAAAAAAAAATAAGTTGAAACATACTGTATTTATTTCATGAATAACAAAATGTAAAAAAAAATGATAACAAGTGTAAACAGGAAGCACACACGATCACAGAAGTAGGAGTGTGACGAAATTGAGAGGGTAGATCAAAGTTCACCTAAAAGGGTATATTTGAGTCCTAGTATACTACCAGATCATATTAGTGTTTACCAGGTTATAAAATATTAGACTAATTTTTGACAAGACTTCCTAAACGTCACAGAATTTAGCATTCACAAATAAGTTATAACTGTTTTCTGGGCAACCATCCCTCTGTTAGATGAACCCTCTATTAGATATAGCTTTTATTCTCCAATAGGATACACATACAACCAAACGTGTGTTAGGCTAGACTGACGGGTGGACGGACGGATGTACAACAAACGAACAATGGTTCGTACCGTTGGTTTCTGGAGCCGAATTTTACATGTTTAATTACAAGTTTAACTGGCAAGATTTTATACAGGTTTACAACCAATCATCACCTATCCAAAAGGCAGAATTATTGACCAAGATTGTGGTAAAGTTAAATGGACAGGTTTATTTTTAATCTCTACATTGGGGAAAGCACACCAACCACCCGAAATGGGAGACTTTGGTAACTCTCCAGAGAGAGAGTAGTCAAGCGAACCTGTAGGTTCTTAGACCACAACCTGAGTGATTTGAAAGAGCCGCGACACGGCTTTTATTAATAACCTCAGCCAATCCACAGCTAACATAACTTACAATACTGTGGCACCGATCACTTCCCACAAACCAGACTCTCATTGGTCCTATCATCAAGAACAGACCAATCAGAGCCTGGATTGTAGAAAATGTTCGGCTCAAATAGCAAAATGGCGAGCAAGAACAACTTAACGCCGAATTTACAAAACACTGTTAATAAACAGGATTAAATCAACAGTGGGTCTCCAAAATCGCCATAATAACTTTAAAAGTTAATTATATACACGGGTGGCTGAAATAAGTAAGAAAAACCGGACGCAAAATACTACTAAACACCGAAACAATGATTCACCCAAATCAACTCCGTCACAGGGTCATAAGTACTTAATTTATGCCAAACTATTTTTTCCCGTCACCCCATGGGAACCGCAGGAGCTAAAAATAGAAAAAAAAATAAAACGCTCGTATCTCCAAAACTACATGGCACTGAGAATTGTTATTTGGTGTGAAGCTTCCTTAGGGCCAACAGAATGGAATGGTAAAAAAAAATGCTATCGGTTTTATCATGGGGTACTTTTTTGGGACTTTGAAAAAGTGCTGAGTCTGGCTGAGTCAGCATTTTTTAATACTGTGGGTAATGGGAAAAACATGTAAGACTACTTTTCTCCCAAACCACTGCTCCAAAAGCCTTCAAATTTCACATATAACATCTTTGGAGGATTGTTTCACATGTTTATTGAAATCAATTCCCTGGGTCCATATTTGGGCTCTCTATGGGAGCCCAAATGTTTAAATTAGTGCAGTATGAGGAATATTCTTTAAAAATCTTCTTCAGATCTATTAATAAGAATCTTTTGATATGTGGTATGTAGCCTCCTTAGGGGGGTGAGATTCAAGTTTGTTCAAGCCATGTCCCTAGTCCATATTTGGGGTCACTATGGGAGCTCGAATTGTAACTTAGTTCAAAATGAGGAATTTTCTTAAAAAATCTACTTCTTCAGCTCCAGCAGTCGGAATGTTTTGATATTTGGTGTGCAGCATCCTTAGGGGGGTGTGATTCAAGTTTGTTAAATCCAAGTCCCTGGGTTCATATTTGGGCTCCCTGTGGAACTTAGTTCAATATGAGGAATTTTTCTTTAAAAATCTTCTTCAGATTCAGCAGTCAGAATGTTGTGATATTTGGCATGCAGCATCCTTAGTGGGGTGAGATTCAAGTTTGTTCAAGCCATGTCCCTAGGTCCATATTTGGGCTCATTGTGGGAGCTTGAATTGTAACTTAGTTCAAAATGAGGAATTTTCTTTAAAAATAATCTTCTTCAGATCCAGCAGTCGGAATATTTTGATATTTGGTATGCTGCATCCTTAGAGGGTGAGATTCAAGTTTGTTGAAGCCAAGTCCCTGGGTTCATATTTGGGCTCCCTCTGAGAGCCCGAGTTATAACTTAGTTCAATATGAGGAATTTTTCTTTAAAAATCTTCTTCTTCAGATTCAGCTGTTGGAATGTTTTGATATTTGGCATGCAGCATCCTTAGGGGGGTGAGATTCAAGTTTGTTCAAGCCAAGTCCCTGGGTTAATATTTGGGCTCCCTGTGTGTTAATTATAACTTAGTTCAATATGAGGAATATTCTTCAAAAATCTTCTTCTTCACATCCACCAATCAGAATCTTTTTATATTTGGAAAACGGCATCCCACTGGAGGTGAGATTCAAGTTTGTTCAAGCCAAGTCCCTGGGTTCATATTTGGGCTACCTATGGGAGCTCGAATTATAACTTAGTTCAATATGAGGAATATCCTTTATAAATATTTTTTTTTAGATCTACTGGTCTGAATCTTTGGATATTTGGTATGAGCTTTTCTAAGGAGGGGCAGATGCAACTTGTTGAAATCAATTCCCTGGGTTTTATATTCAGGCTACCATGTCAGGTGAGTGCCCTCAGGCCCCCTTTTGCCTCTTGTTTATTCAATTAACCAGAGTTTACTCTGTAACCTACATGTATATTCAATTAACAGGTCAAATTAGTACTGGAGGTATGGTAAATGGTTTTGTGTTGGGAAATAATATTCAATTAACAGGATTATTCAGTTAAGGTATATCCAGTTAAGTGGGCTCCAGCATACTAACAACTTGAATAGGCCCACTAATTGATTAAGTGCTTGAGAGTTTTTAATGTTTCCTAACAATTCCAAACATTGACCATTTAGCGTGACTCGAAGTAACTACATTGTTTAGAGAAGGGAGCAAGACTAAGTTCATCTAAAGGAATTTTGCCAGGAACTTTTCACCGTCAAGGCAAACCATTCATTACCACATTACAAAAATTGTGAATTGGGTGTTTGATGACCTTGATCTGCAGTCAACAGCATCAGCAAATTGTGCTGCCATGTTTGTTAAAACTGCTGTTTGAAAATACCCTTGAAAGTAATCAGTAAAATGTATTTAAGAACTTACAGAAGAGTTACCAGTGTGAGTTATACAGTGGCGCCCACTTAATTGGATATCTCTTAATTGTATATCCCTGTTAATTGAATATAATTTTCAAACACAAAACCATTTACCATACCTTCAGTACAAATTTGATCTGTTAATTGCATATGGGTTGTAGAGTAAACTCCTGTTAATTGTAAAAAAATTTATAATATCTCGAAAAAATTACTGTGACATGCACCAAATTCCCCTTATTTATCAACCTTTTTGGCCTCACTACATCCAATACAGGCATTTATTCTATTATATCTTGTTTGACAGAGCTCTATGACCTCTGTCAAACAAGATATAATAGAATAAATGCTCAGTTTACCTCCAGAACACAGGAAACTGACAAAATCCCTGTTAATTGTATACTGTTAATTGAATAATTTTCACTGGCAAAATGGATATTCAATTAAGAGGATTCTACTGTAATACTATCAGAAATGCTTCTTTTTTTTTTATAGAGGTGGGGGTTACAACTTCTTCCCCCCAAATACTGCCAGATGATACATGATGTTTACTGGGCTAAAAAGGTTTCATTCTGTGAATCTTATAAATAATTATGACACTTTGGACGATAAAATCTTTCGGACGAAACAACTGTGCAACCTTGTCAAAACCGACAGTTAACAGTTCACGTACCAAGACCGAAACATGTGATATACAGTACAGTCGCAGTGGACTGGTCACTTTCCATGCGTGGGCAATATTTCCACGGTCGCAATAATGTTAGATTCCAAACACTAATTACAGGAATAATCCTCAAAAAATTAATTAACGAAGCATCGAGTACAACCCGGTGCTTCATTAATTAAAATTTTGCTGATGATGATTTTTACTAATTGATAAGCACATGCGTGGACATAACTGCCCACATGTGGATTACGACCAATCCATGGCGACTGTACTGTAGTTACATTTATAGGTAAGTTGCCAAAAATCACTGATTGGAAGTTGGACTCAAATTAGTTGTCTTGCAGTGTCACACTATATGTAATAGCAAACAGAGAAGCAGGGACATAGGTAATGTTTCAAACTCAATTGGGAATTGGGGAATGGCTATACAAGGGCACTCCCACTAAAATATATTAATGATGATACATATTCCTTCGTGGCATGGTAGGAACTAGAGCTGAAATGGTTAAGGGGTTTTCCTGATTGATTAATCACATGGATTAACCTTGGTTAACCAATTAATCACTTATCCAAATAGATATCTGAATAATTGCCATACCGTTGATAATTTACATCATGAACCCTTTACCCAACATAACAAACAAAACTGACTAGGGCTATATACAAAAATCTCCATTCAAATTTATTATGTTTTTAATTTTTGTCTTGATAACATAGCTTATGACCCCTCATTGGAACAAGCTAGTTGAGCTCTTTCGAATGAGGGGTCATAAGCTATGTTTTTGAGACAAAAATTGAAAATTGTGAGTAATTCATGAATTTATTTTGAAAGTATCATCTGCTACCCGCAGTGGGTAAAGGTGTAGAATGGCCATTTCCAGCCACTAATACAGTATGATGATCATGCAAGTAAACAGGTATGTCAGCAAGTAACTTGCATGCTTCACTCTGTCTCATATAATTGATGTGAGTCAGTGTGACAATTTTTGCCTGTTTTGGAACAAGTTTGTTCCTTTGTTAACCCATTTAATACAGTAGTTCAAAAGTAACGGTTAATCGATCAGTTACTTTTTGGATCGATCAAGATGTTGATCATTGATTAATCGATTAACTGTTTCAGCTCTAGTAGGAATACAATACACAAAACTAGGCCATGCACATTTTTTGCTCCAGAATTAACAAATTTCCCCATTGATTGAGATGCTGGGAAAATTTGTTAAAATATGGAGCCTAAAATGTGCATTTTTCTTGACTTTAAAGACCAGGGACTGCAGGGAGAGGAGAGTGATCGCTCTCACTAGCCATCACTCTCTTAGAGGAGCAATTAATCACTAGCCTTCATGATAAGAGTGGAAATTATGTCTAAAGATCAAGTTATATATTACATTTCAATCATCCCTTACCTGGCCCAGCTTGGAGATGATACTTGCAAAACAGTATCTTGCATAACTCAAATCTTTCATTTTATGCTTAAGACATATATAACTTATGACACCTCTTTGGAACAAGCTCAATGAGCTCATTCCAATGAGGGGTCAAAAGCTATATTTTTAGATCAAAAATGAAAACAAAATGTCTGGTCATTTTTGTGTACAGTACTGGACAGTTTGGGCTGTCATGTTAGGTAAGGGGTTAAAATCATTGGCCTGTATTTTTCACTCTTATAAAATCAAAATGGGGAGCGTGGTTATTCTCTCGCCTGCATTTTCTTCATGGCAGTCACTAAAAGGCCGTAGTAATGACAAATCAAACGGGGAAATCTTTAGTCCTATCTTAAGAGTAAAGCATCAAAACATCCCCAGAGGGGAGTTCTCACACAAGCAATAACCCAAATTTTGTTAGTTTAACTTGTTGAGTGCTGGAAACCAATATTCAGGCTTTATTCAGATTGTAGATACCACAACTTAAAGGCATCATATTCTCTGAATGTGCTTTAAATTATCTTTGAAGTGAAATTATTTAGTCTGTGTGGATTTGTCTTGTTACAGTGTATGGGAGAGTGCCCAGAAAAATGTAACAAGGCAAAATTAAACTAACTCTGACAGCCTCCAAAATTTATCAAATAACCAGTTAAACAGTATTTCTGTGTTTAATATGTATGCACAAACAGCTTCACCAGATGCATGTTCACTGAACAGAAAACATATAACAAGATGCCAGGTGGAAACAAACACAAGAAAATTGGATTGGCAGCAAGCATGATGCTTATGTGCATGTGAGCCAACTCAAAATTTCATCCAGAAATAGTGTCAGCCAAAGGACCACCAGGTAAGAAACAAATCCCTTATCTGAATCTTTTCTTCATTTCATGTTTTTTTCCACAAATTTTCGTATATTATTCGGGTTAAAGCCCCATATTGTGGGTGTTTGGAGATGTTACAAGTAGCTCTTACATGTGGCAATGTCGGTCATTTGGTCATTCTGTCAGTCAGTTGGCCAGTCTGTCTGTCTATCAGTTTGTGACCAATGAGTTTTCAAACTCAAGTCTTTTAAAATTGATATGCAAGTACAGTAGAATCCTCTTAATTGAATATCCATTTTGCCAGTGAAAATTATTCAATTAACAGGAGTATACAATTAACAGGGATATCATCAGTTTCCTGTGTTCTGGAGGTAAACTGAGCATTTATTCTATTATATTTTGTTTGACAGAGCTCATAGAGCTCTGTCAAACAAGATATAAGAGAATAAATGCCTGTATTGGATGTTGTGAGGCCAAGAAGGTTGATAAATAAGGGGAATTGGTACGTGTCACATTAATTTTTTCGACATATTACAAAAATTTATATACAATTAACAGGAGTTTACTCTACAACCCATATGTAATTAACAGATCAAATTCGTACTGAAGGTATGGTAAATGGTTTTGTGTTTGAAAATTATATTCAATTAACAGGGATATACAATTAAGAGATATCCAATTAAGTGGGCTCCACTGTATATCGTATTGATGTCCAGTCCCATGGTGATTGCAGGTGACATTTGGAGTGTTTTTATCAGAGTTATTGCCCTTTCTGAACTTGGAATTTGCTTAATATTTACCATCAAACTGAATAACTCTCAATCCTATCTCCATCACACAATATGCATATACAGGTCAGAGGTATTTCAGATAATTACATAGGGTCTATACAGACAGGAATTACAGAAGCTGTGTTCAGACTAACCCTGTACAACTATAATTTTCTAGTTAGGGCTTGATGTCCTCTACACGTTGGACATAAAGTTATATAGGTCGTGCCACAGTAGTTATAGTGAACTCATGTTTTTGCACACTTGAGTGAATTTTTTTATTTTCCTCAATGAATCCATCATAATGTTTTTGAGAATTGATGGTCATATGTATGTAGAAATGTTTGTTTCTTGTAAATTATGAAAACGAGTCACATGACACCTGCAAAAAATCAATTTGTATGTTTTTATGTAAATTATTTCTGATATATAGTCAATAAATCATGAAAAATGTACATAAAATTTTTACTTACTGCCCCCATACAGCTCTATATATACAAATCATCTTCAGATTAGCCCTGCACAACTATACTTTTCTATTTCAGGCATAATGTCCACAACACATCGAACATAAAATTACATTGGTGCGTAGAGATGGGCAATATACCCAGGGATGTGGCCGTGGCAACAGGGGTGTGGGGGGTTGTCTCACCCCCCAGCTTGGAGAATTTTTTTCAATAGTTGGAAATTCCGAGGTCAAAAATCAAATAGTTGGAAATTCCATAAATTAACATTGTTCATGAGAAATATTAAAATTCCAACTTAATGATGAGAAATTTTGATCTTTTGTTACCAACTGGAAACTTGAGTTTCAAATTTCCTACTCTAAAATTGACATTGGCCTCAAAATTTCGACTCTGACATCAATCCGGTAAATTTTCTGACCCAGACACATTATAAATGATGCTTTTTCCGTTTCAGTACTAGTGAAAACTTTTGGAGGGGTTCATAAGCATATATATATATATATATATAATCACTTTTACCCTTTACTCAACACAGACGATTTCAAAATTAATTATTTTAAATATTATTCTTTAAATTTAAAAAAAAAATTCAACAAAACCATATCATGTGACCCCTCTTTGGAATGAGCTCGACGAGCTCGTTCCAAAGAGGGGGTCACATGATATGGTTTTGTTGAAATTTTTCGAAAAATAATATTTTTTCAGCAGCTGTATTTTCATATTTCGCGGGCGGATGCGGGCGATTCATTGGTTAAAGGGTTAAAAGATACCACCCAGCGCTGCAGTGCAACCACCTATCGAAACTACTCACAGTTGGAATTTACACCGGTAGCACCCCCCAGCTGAAACCCTCTAGCCACATCCCTGAATACACCGAAAAACTGAACTGATACTGATATCATTGGGATACCGAACAACCAAACTGATACTGATATCATGGGGATACCGAACCGAACCAATCATTGAATACAGAAACCATCTGAATTTTCAAATGTTCCTACATTCGCTATTTATAAGTCCCTGTTGAGGCTTGATAACAGTTGAAAGGTTTGATCAGTTTTATGAAAGAAGTGACTGATTTTTTTTCAGTTTTGTTAACCCTCAACAGACTGGGCAACTATCCTGAATTCCCTCTAGACTAAAACCTGTACATGTCCAACTGCTTAGCAGTGATTTCTAGTCAAGTCTTGGCTGCCTGTTAAGGCAGCCAAGACCTGACTAGAAATTGCTGCCCTTATGTTTTGTTTATTGTCAGCAGGTCCTCGTAAAGATGGCATGATCATGGTACATGCACTGAAATCACAAAAGCCTGAAATAGGTCTTGAAACATAAAGATGCGTTTAGAACAAGTCACAAAATTACTGTAGATATGATTTGTAGTCTTAAAAAAAATAGCACTGTTGAGCTCATTGGCAGTGCCATTTATAGTGTTGTGGTAGAATGATACAACAACAACAACTTATTCTGTTTTTTTCCTGTTATGAATTCCTCTTTAGCACTATGAGCAAATTGCAGTCAAGTCAGAACTCCCCTAAAAATACTGAAACTGATACTGAACTCAAAATACCAATACCACCCATCTCATATAGGTGCAACGACAGTAGTGGTCATATGGCCTCAGTGTTTTTTCACACTTGATGGATTTGTTTTTGTTTCCCCACTGAAACATCATAATTTTTTTGAGAATTTATGTTCATATGTATGTGAAAATGTTTATTTCTTGTAAATGTGTACATAGAAAACTAAAAAATAAATTTATATAGCATTGTGTAAGTTATATGTGATATATAGGTAATAAATAATGAAAAATGTGAATAAAATTTATTGACTTTTTATTAATTTTAACCCCTTTCTGACTCCATACATCCGCACAGCTTATTGTTTGAAGTTTGCAATAGAATGCACTAATGAGTTGTGGTGTTTACTTTAAAAAAAACTGCAGAAAGCCTTAGCAGAACTCATTGGGGTCAAGAGTTTTCATGTGATTGTGTAAACATAAAGGCCTTTCTGTCATGTCTGATGATCTACTGATAGTGTTCAAGGCATGGTTCACATGCTTTGCAGCAAACTGTACCACAGCCTGGATACAACGTCAAGACTTTCTTCAACACATCCAGGAATATTTCTGTCGCTACAGACAACACAGCCTTTTTCTTCATGGCCAGTAAGCAAGGCTCGAAATAAGTGGTGGGACAAGGACCAACACTAAACTTACTTTGACTGACCCACTTTGAAATCCATAGGACTTTTTGACCGATGCAAAATTCTGCTCAATCTTTTAGAATCCAAGGTTGAAAAACACCAGTATACTTAAATTCTATTGCTAAATATCCACATGTCCATTCGGAAAGAAAAAAAAAAAGAAAAATAATTCTGATAACTCAAAAACAAACAAAAAAAGTGGACATGACTAATCGTAGGCTTTTTCCTGACAGAAACACGTTTCTTAACTCTTTACCTAACCTGAAAAGCAGATGGCACCTGCAAACAAAATTCTTGAATAACTATTTTTTTCATTTTTTGTCTCAAAAACATAGGTTATGACCCCTCATTGGAACGAGCTCGTCGAGCTCGTTCCAATGAGGAGTCATAACCTATGTTTTTGAGACAAAAAACGAAAAAATTATGAAAATTAATTGCCGATTTTTGTGAATAGTCAAGTCATTTCCTCATTTAGTAGTCACCATATGTAAATTTTCAATGGGTAAAGCAATACGTTGAAAATGACCTGCACCAAATTAACATGACCTGTACCAACTACTTTGGAGAGGACATTTTGACCTGCACTAGAAAAAGAAATTATTTCGAGCCTTGCCTGTAAGTAAGATATATCTATGTACTGGTATGATACTTGAAGGCTGATCACACTGACAGCTATAACTTCTTCATTTGTGGCACATAGAAATTCAACAATAGATACAACCAAGTCACCTTTACACAGTTTATCTTCCTCATTTAAATTGTATAGTTCATAGGAATTCAGTATTGAAATGTCTAATGAAATTCTAATTTTCTAAATTTTTTCCCCAATACTGGTGGGTTGGCCCTTCTGCTGACCACTGATATCTACTCCACCCATGTTTACATTCTAGTCATGAATCATTATAAGTTTTGTCTTTTTCTGTCCTCTTATTAGCTCACCTGACTGAATGTCAGGGGAGCTTAAGTAATCACTTTCTGTCCGGCATCCGTCCGGCGTGAAATTTACATTATCAACTTCTCCTCATAAACCACTTGGCCGAATTGAACCTAATCTATCAATAAGAATCTATTGATATTTGGTATGCAGCATCCTTAGGGGGGTGAGATTCAAGTTTGTTCAAGCCAAGTCCCTGGGTTCATATTTAGGCTGAAAATTTGGGGTCCGGTCCGGATTTAGAAATTTTGGACCAAAATCCGGAAATAAGTTTTTTTTGTTTTTACACTGAAAATTTGGCTTCCGGGTGAGACCTATAAATTTTGGTCTAAAATCCGGAAATGAGTTTTTAGCTCACCTGACTGAAAGTCAGGGTGAGCTTTTCTTATCACTCTTCGTCCGTCGTCCATCCGTCGTCTGTCATCCGTCGTCCTGCGTGAAGGTGGTGTTTGAGCCTCTTTCTCCTAAACCGATGGTCACATTTTAATTAAATTTCATGTAAGTAGTGGTTATATAGGGGCATTTTGATTTTTATGCAAATTAGGTTTCGGCTCATATTGAGCAGAGGTTTGGGGGGAAAATGGCCAAATTTTTTTTAAATCTTCTTCTAATGAACCACCAGTAGCAGAGACTTGATATGTGGTATACAGAGTCCTTTTGAGGTTTAGAATCAAGTTTGTTCAAGAGAAGTTTGTCGCGCATTATTTGCCTTCGTTATGGGAGGGGCAAGAATTTTTGCCACTCCCAAAATTTCTATTTTCCAAACCGAGAGGCAGATTTGAACCAAATTTGATATGAGGGCTTATTGGGTTAGAAGTTCTTAATTTATGCCCCAATTTTTTTTCCTGTTGCCCCATGGGAAGCACAGGAACTATAAAAATAGAAAAAAATTAAAATGCCCATATCTCCAAAACTACACGGCACTGAGAATTTTTATTTGGTGTGAAGCTTCCTTAGGACCGACAGAATGGAATGCTTAAAAAAATTGCTATCGGTTTTATCATGGGGTACTTTTTGGGGACTTTGAAAAAGTGCTGAGTCGGCATTTTTTAACACTGTGGGTAATGGGAAAAACATGTAAGACTACTTTTCTCCCAAACCACTGCTCCAAAAGCTTTCACTTATAACATCTTTGGAAGATTGTTTCACATGTTTATTGAAATCAATTCCCTGGGTCCATATATGGGCTCTCTTTGGGAGCCCAAATGTTTAAATTAGTGCAGTATGAGGAATATTCTTTAAAAATCTTCTTCAGATCAACCAATAAGAATCTTTTGATATTTGGTATGCAGCATCCTTGGGGGGGGGGGGGGGGGGGGGGGGGGGGGATTCAAGTTTGTTCAAGCCAAGTCCCTGGGTTCATATTTAGGCTGAAAATTTGGGTTCCCGTTCCGGACTTACAAATTCTGGACCAAAATCTGGAATTTTTTTTTTTTGTTTTTTTTATGCGTTTTGGTCAATTTTAAGACAAAAATTTTTTTTTTTTACACTGAAAATTTGGGGTCCGGGTGGGAAAATTTTGGACCAAAATCCAGAAAATAGTTTTTGTTTTTTATGTGTTTCGGTCAATTTTAAGACAAAAAAAAATTTTTTTTCTACACTGAAAATTTGGAGTCTGGGTGGGAAAATTTTGGACCAAAATCCAGAAATTCGTTGTTAGCTCACCTGAGCGAAGCTCAGCGGGAGCTTTACTGATCGTGATCCGTCCGTCGTACATCGTCCGCCGTCCGTCCGGCATTAACTTTACATTATCGACTTCTCTTCCTAAATCACTAGCCCAATTTTATTCAAATGTCGGCTAAATATTTATTACCTATTGCCGATACAGATTTGTTCAAATGAAGTTGCCCCTCCTCCTGGGTAGGGCCACGCCCCCAAGGGGCACCAAAATCTTTGAAAATCTTCTTCTCAAGAACCAGCAGTAGCAGACACTTGATATATGGTATGCAGCTTCCTTTTGAGGTGTAGACTCAGATTTGTTCAAGAGAAGTTCGAGGGATAATATTTGGCGTTGTTATGGGAGGGGCAAAAATTTTGGCCCCGCCCTAAATTTCTATTTTCTGAACCGAGAGGCCGATTTGAACCAAATTTAATGTGAGGACTTATTGGGTCATAAGTACTTGATTTATGCCCCCAAAAATTTTCCCGCAGCCCCGTGGGAACCTTAGGAGCTGAAAATAGAAAAAATTTAAAACGCCTATATCTGCAAAACTGCACGGCACTGAGAATTTTTATTTGGTGTGAAGCTTCCTTAGGACCAACAGAAAGGATTGGTAAAAAAAAATTGTCATCGGTTTTATCATAGGTTACAGTTTCGGGACTTTGAAAAAGTGCTGAGTCAGCACTTTTTAACACTGTAGGCAATGGGAAAAACATTTAAGTATCTTCTTTTTTAGATTCACCAGTCAGAATCCTTTCATATTTGGTATACAACATCAATAGGGTGGTCAGATTTAAGTTTGTTCAAATCGAGCCCCTGGGTTAATATTTGGGCTCCCTATGGGAGCCCGAATTTCAACTTAGTGCAATATGAGGTCTATTATTTAAAAATTTTCTTCTTCAGATCCGCCACGCAGAATTCTTTCATATTTGGTATACAACATCAATAGTGGGGTCAGATTCAAGTTTGTTCAAATCAAGGCCCTGGGTTCATATTTGGTCTCCCTATGGGATCCTGAATATTAACATAGTGCAATATAAGGATTATTCTTTAAAAATCTTCTTCTTCAAATTCAACAGGCAGAATTCTTTCATATTTGGTATACAACATCTCTAGGGGGGTCAGATTCAAGTTTGTTCAAATTGAGTCCTTGGGTTCATATTTGGGCTCCCTATGTGAGCCCGAATTTTAACATAGTGCAATATGAGGATTATTCTTTAAAAATTTTCTTCTTCAGATCCACCGGGCAGAATTCTTTCATATTTGGTATACAACATCTCTAGAGAGGTCAGATTCAAGTTTGTTCAAATCAAGTCCTTGTTTAATATTTTGGCTCCCTATGGGAGCCCGAATTTTAACTTAGTGCAATATGTGGAATTTTCTTTAAAAATCTTCTTCTTCAGATCCACCTGTCAGAATCCTTTCATATTTGGTATACAACATCTCTAGGGGGATCAGATTCTCGTTTGTTCACATCCAGTCCCTGGGTTAATATTTGGGCTCCCTATCTGAGCCCGAATTTTAACTTAGTGCAATATGTAGAATTTTCTTTAAAAATCTTCTTTTCCAGATCCACCAATCAGAATCTTTTCGTATTTGGTATATAATATCTCTAGGGGGATCAGATTCAAGTTTGTTCAAATCGAGTCCCTAGGTTAATATTTGGCCTCCCTATGGGAGCCCAAATTTTAACTTAGTGCAATATGTGGAATTTTCTTTAAAAATCTTCATCTTCAGATCCACCAGTCAGAATCTTTTCATATTTTGTATACAACATCTCTGTGGGAAGGGGGGGGGGGGGGGGGGTGGTCAGATTCAAGTTTGTTCAAATCGAGTCCCTTGTTTCATCAGTTATGGCTTTCAAACTGCAATGGCGTAACAATGCTTGGAAATTTGGAAATGCTTATCTATAGCTGGGAGAATTGGATCTAGTTGGCAAGACCTATGCTATTATAATGATTATCTGACATGGACACCTGAATTTAATTTCATGATGTCATTCCTCTGTGGTGTTGATGAACCATAATGAGCTGAATGTGATCCAAAATACTTCTTTGAACCACTTTGTCAGGTGAGCGATTTAAGGCCACGTGGGGCCTCTTGTTTGGTTTTTATGCGTTTTAAGAAGAAAAAAAATTTTAGGCTGAAAATATTTTGTTTGGGGAAAAAAATCTGTTTTTATGCATTTATCTCAATTTTGGGATGTAAAAGTCCAGGAACTGAAAATAGAAGGAAAATCCTATGAATTGTGTGGGCACAATCGCTTCATCCAGTTGGTATATGCTTTTCTTAGGAGGGGCGTATGCAGCTTATTCAAGTCAAGTCCCTGGTTTGATATTTAGACTACCATGTCAGGTGAGCACCCTCAGGCCCCCTGGGGCCTCTTGTTTGGTTTTTCATGCATTTTGGTCAATTTTAAGAAGAAGAAAAAACAATTTTTACTCTGAAAATATTTTGCTTGGGACTTCGAAAATTTCCGAACAAAAATGAAAAAAAATCTGTTTTTTATGCGTTTATCTCAATTTTGGGACGTGAAAGTGCAGGAACTGAAAATAGAAGGAAAATCCTGTGTATTGTGTGGGCAAAATCGCTTCATCTAGTTTGTATATGCTTTTCTTTGGAGGGGCGTATGTAGCTTATTCAAGTCAAGTCCCTGGTTTGATATTTAGACTACCATGTCCGGTGAGCGCTCTCAGGCCACCTGGGGCCTCTTGTTGTGCAAATATTTTAGTCATTACAAAAAACTGCCTGTCTTTATGCACAGCGCATGACATTTTGCAATGTTTTTGAGTTTCTGTTATTCAATAGTGTAGAAGAAGACTATAACTTCTTTTGGATTAAAGTTTGTTCAAAAAGTGTTATGCTTGACTGATTTCGGTTGGCACCAGAGAGGTTTGAAATTAATTTAATACAGAACCTAATAGAGAGTTTACTACTTGCTTAAATGAATTGCACCCACACTTGACAGATATGATTGTGGTAAACTTTAGTTAGATGTAAATGTGAGTACATAAGATTAACGTTTGCTCAAATGGTTACCACCAGACCACTAGAAACCTTGGGGGGCGGGGCTGTCCTTTGGGCATTTCTTCTTTTTTTTTTTTTGCTTGAAAAGATTGGGAAGATCTAGAGTGATTTTTGTTTCTCTTTGTTTCAGAATGTGTTTTGAAGGGGTTTGAGTGATTTTACACTAAACAAAAAAAAATCAATCAACAGCATCCCCCCCCACTCCCATAGCTAAATTAGATTAACCATATTGACATGTAGATGCTGAATTTGACCTTAAATCCTTCATTAACCAATTTTATAAGGTGAGCGATTAAGGCCCTTGGAGCCTCTTGTTTGATTGGCATTCTAAATTCAGCTGTCAACAAACACTACACTGGAAGAAGTATAATAGCCAATCCTATTTCATTTTACACATGTCTATCAGATGTATGAAAGAATTATAACCCAATGAAAAATACGGCCAATTAAATTGTCCAGTGCTGTTTGGTAGCTGTTTATGGGCCGATGATAGCAAGCCTGAGATAGCATTAAAATACTAGGTGGAATGACATCATATTGGTATGGAAGTGTATCTTATTGATATCCCGCCCCATGTTCAATGCAGATGCTATTCACAGTATTTTTGTCAAAAGGTATTGCTCTTAATCGACTTAGAATTTGTTTCATTTTTACCATCCACCGAGGACTTGGAATTTCTTTCATTTTTACCATCCACCGAGGACTTGGAATTTATTTGATTTTTACCATCCACCGCAGCCTAGGTGTGAAGTCTCAACTCTTCTTGTAATCCAGAAAGTTCTTAACCCTTTACCTAACATGAAAAGCAGACGACACTTGCAAACAAAATTCTTGAATAACTCATTTTTTTCATTTTTTGTGTCTCAAAAACATAGGTTATGACCCCTCCTTGGAATGAGCTCGATGACCTCATTCCAAAAAGGGGTCATAACCTATGTTTTTGAGACAAAAAAATGAAAAAATAATAAAATTAAATGGCGATTTTTATGAATAGCGCTGGCCGGTTTTGGCCGTTATGTTGGGTAAAGGGTTATTATTTATTTATTGGTGTTTAAGGTCACATACTTAAGCACAATGGATAATCATGATAGTGACAGTTTTATGGGTGGAGGAAGCTGGAGTACCCAGCGAGAACCACCTAGCATTAACAAGCAACTCTCAGCTCCTCAACATTCTAACTCTGTTCAAGCTCCGCTCAAGCAGGATTACAGAGGTTTAAGACATGTGCACCACCGACATGCAGTACGCTTTAGTACACAGCGTCATCGTTCCCCCATGTAGGGAACCGGGATAAAGTGGCTTGCCCAAGGGTACCACGCAGATCGTCCTGGACGGGGATCAAACTCAGGACCTCTAGCATAGAAGTCCAACAGTCTACCACTTAGCCACCATGCTTCCTGGGTAAAGGGTTAAATGTGGGGTTGAAGTAAAATCAGGCAGGAAGTAAAAATTATACCACTAGAGACCACAGACAAAGTATAGGTGCTAGAGTCCCCAAATAAACACTATCTGGTGAGTTGGGGTATACTAAATGTATATCCAAAGCTTGGTACCAATATTTTAATTTTGACCTATAAAATTTTGCTTTAAATCTAATGCACAATTTCAGATTTGCATTCTCACCTTTTTGCAAGTATGGACAAAGGCTGCGAGTCAACTTCTCATCCTAAAAACATCGGACAAATTAATGCTATCTGGTGACTTGGGATATACTCAATACAAATCCAAAATTTTGTACCGCTATTTTAATTTTAACTGCTACAATATAGCTTTTAATGTACAGTTAAGATTTGTGCTCTTAATTTTCACAAGTTGGAACAGAGAGACCACAAGTAAACAACTGGTCCTAAAAATGCCAAATAAACACCCAAGTATACACTATACATGTATCACACATAAAATATATTCCAAAGATGGTTGGAATATCTTTGTTTTAACCCATATTATTTTATAATTAACACCCTGCACACTGATGTCAAAATATCTAAATTTCAGGCAGAAAGAAATTTCCCATAATGCAACCAGAAATTTAACCAATTCAATCTCATTTGACAGAGCTCATTGAGCTCTGTCAAACGAGATTGAATTGGTTAAATTTCTAGATGCATTATGGGAAAGGGAGCGCGGTGGCTCAGTTGGTAGAGGTGCAGGCTGCAAGCCGAGAGGTCCTCGGTTCGAATCCCACCTGCGGCAACCGCGTTGTGTCCTTGGGCAAGACACTTCATCTCCATTGCCCGGGGCACGATGACGCCGTGTACTAAGGCATACTGCACGTCGATGGTACGCATGTCTTCAACCAATCTAACGCTGCCTGTGCGGCAGTGCAGAGTTACGATGTTGGGGAGCTGGCAGCTGCTCGGTGGTTCTCTTCGGGTACTCCGGCTTCCTCCACCCGTAAAACTGTCACGGTCATGATTAGCCATTGTGCATAAATATGTGACCTTAAACATCAATAAATAAATAAATAATTATGGGAAAAAACAGCTTCCTAAAATTTTGGTATTTTGACATCAGTGTGAAGGGGGTTAATGTTTGGCAGAAAATCACTTTTGTTGTCTCATTTTTTTCCAGGCAAGAGAGATAGAGGTAATATGTTGTAATCCTTCCCGGCAATGAGCCAATTAAGTGGATTAGCCAATTGTTATTGGGTGTCAATAACAATAAAAACTCCACTATCTTTTATCCAGACTTGTCAAGCTGTAAATTTAGAGTTTGACTTGAAATAAATATTGTATAAGTTTTATACAGTACACGGAGAGTGAATTGTTACTAAAACACTCATGGAGTGAAGTTTCCACCCAGACATAAACAGTTGATTCCTTTGGTAATGCATGAAAAGGACAAGCACAGTGTTAGCCA
Organism: Pictodentalium vernedei; assembly: GCA_031216915.1. Classification (NCBI taxonomy): domain Eukaryota; kingdom Metazoa; phylum Mollusca; class Scaphopoda; order Dentaliida; family Dentaliidae; genus Pictodentalium; species Pictodentalium vernedei. The sequence continues at coordinate 379,128,831 of CM062293.1, forward strand.
AGGGACCTCTGGGTTCTACCCAGAGATCCCTTGGCTGAAATTTTGCTCATTCTAATGCTTTTTCCCAGACAATGAATTTTTGCCTGAGTGGAGACACTATCCCACAGGTGATTTAGTAACAATCAACTCCCCATGTACTGCAATTTAAAACATCAGTATCAAACTTTGGTGTAACATGTATGTATTGAGAATTTCTCAAATCACTAGATAGCATTTATTTGATGGGTTTAAGTTCAGTAGTTCACTTCGAGTCTCTTGGACCCTACTTATGAAAAAGGCAACTGCATTGAAGGGTTCCAATGAAGGGTCACATGAAATGGTTTTGTTGAAATTTTTTTAAGAATTGGAGGAAAAAAATTAAAATAAATTTTTATATCATGTGTTTTCTTCAAAGGGTTAAAATCTATTTGTGAGGAAATAGGGCAAATAATACAATTTGTGCATGAAAAGTGAACAATGCACTAGGAATTATAAGCATTCCAAGACTTGAAACTAATCAAACTTCATTTTCCAAGATTTGGTATATAAACAACATAATTCGACAAAACTTTAAAGGCCAGTAAAGTAACTCATTGTTTTTTTGGCTCATGCATTCTGTGGAGAAGCATCTGGATTGATCCATTGAAGTTACATTTCATTAATTTTCATATATTCTACCAAACTCAAATAAATTTTGATTATTGCTGCGAAAAGCTTATTTGAAAAATTAGGTAATAACCAGACTTACAGTGTACAGATGTTCATTGATGTTTCTCTTGAAAACATTTTCCTGATGCCAGTACTCAAAAATAGGGCACATCACTGAAAATGGTAATAATGTAGTATACAGTGCACCTCCCATTTTAAAAAACAAAGGATTGTGTTGTTCTCTGAAGTAATATCTTCACTAGATATGTTAACTCCCCTGGAATGTCCGGGAAAATCCCATAAATTCAGTACAGTTCCAAGCCTCCCAGAAGGGAATTGGTTTTGGTAAAAAAAATCCAGGAAAGTAGTACAGTTAAAAAAATTTCTGTTCAGTCGGTAATCATAGGCTTTCGAAGCTCCGACCATAACGATTGAAACAAAAAATATGCGTACAAGTGAATTAAATTTATTAGTCTTTTATTATAATTATTTCACTTATATCCACCTTTTTGTTTCTGTTTTATTCATATCAGTGTAGTTGCATGGTCAATTTATGAGTGCCGAAACAAAAATAAGTGACTAAAGCACATCACCTATTGACATCCACCTTCACTTAAATAATGATTCCTGATGAATAAAATGTATGAAAAAGAATATTAAAGAATATATATTTCTTTATTTAGTTCAAATATCCACTCATTTTTTATTATGCCCCCCGACTTGAAAAGTCAAAGGGGTATCTAGTGGAGACCTCCATCTGTCCATTTTTTCGACCATCCATCTGTCCATCCATACCAACATTTTCCCTTGTATCTTAGCTACTGCTACTCCGATTTGAATGATATTTGGTGTTGTGATAGAGCATTATGGGTGAACGATACCTGTATAGCATGAGTGTCTTCCACACATTTTTTGAAGAGTTGCCCTTTTTCACTCTTTTGACTTAGAAAATTTTTAGCTGTTTGGGAGCATTGGCCCACGATTTGCGTTGCCCCTCTTGTTCAATTATCCACTCAACCTGTGATTCACTTTGGCAAAGCAGAACACAATTTAAAAATTGGTACAATTGCTCCCAGAATTCACCTTGCTTCCGGGATTTGCCAAAAGTTACAGTTGAAGATTGATACACAGCCGCGGGTGTTTTTTCAAATAGTCTATGACACTGATTTTTGTTCTGTTACGAGTCATAGTTGAGGTGTCTATTCACGGAAAGTAGCAAACGGTATTTGCACAAGTAATAACACAATTATATTATAATAACACAAGTAATAACACAATTATTAATTTCTGATGATGAGAAATCAACTCCTGCTACAATTTCTAATACAGAGAATTGAATCTTTAGGGCATTAGTTTGCTCCGAGATGCAAACCTCAGACCATGTTACCGACAACTCATCACAATAATGTATATGTTCCAATGGGACACTACCCATAGCTCAAAACCTACATCGTGAAACACAAGAAGCTTATTTACTAAACTTGTGGTCGATAAAAAGTTGCCGTGTTCAATTGCATCTTATTTTTGCATGATATACCCCACGACGGCCCCACGACAGCACTGGATAAATAATCAATAAGCCAGATAAACTAATTTTATCTCAGTTCAAATCGTAAATTGGTTTGTAATTTAAACAACACTTCATCCGGAACACCGTCTGCTGCACGCGTGAAAAATCCAGAAAAATGAAGCGGCTTGCTAGTCACTCCATTGATGAAGCAATTACAAAACGGGCGTTGTCATTTCAAATATTTCACTTTGTGACATCAGCCAGTAACATTTGCTACTGGAGCCTTAAACATAGAAGAAACTATGTCAGCTCTCATCCATTCAGAGGGCGAGGCTTTTACTCTGGAACATAACACTCTGTGTACTGTAGTTCAGTGGTGTGTACTCTGTGGGAACCCCGGGAAGTGAAGCAGTGCTTGTTTACTGTGGTAAATAAGCAATGTTTTACTGGTAAAATAGGATCCAGTCACCAATGTTTAGGGTGGAAGTTCTCTAAAATGGGCAACATGGTATAAACGATTGACTGAACTTGACTTTATCTCCATGTTGCATTAACGATTAGCCATTGTGTAGAAATATGTGACCTTAACACCAATAAATAAATAAATAAATCAGCTGTGTGTTGGTCTATGGACATTTTGTTGTGCAGGCTATGGAAAAACTATGGAAATGCTGTGCAAAAATAAGATGCCCAACCAATAGGTTTACTGTGTACTTATGTTGTCAAGGTGTCGTCAAAGATGCTGAAAGTATCATTAAAATCCATTGAGCATAATTTGATAAAACATTCAAGAAAAGTGTATTTTTGAAACAGTGTAGATTTATAATAAAGACTTATAATATGATGTATATAAAAAATTCTATCCTTCTAAGACAACTCCTGAGATACCAAATCAAGACTTTGTTATCTCCCCTGGATCACATATCTACTGATTTGTTCTTTTGCAGCCTTTTACTGGAGACAGACATAGAGCCCACAGCCAGCTGTGTATAAAAGAGATGTTTTCCTTCTTATTTTTGATGTCTATAGGGAGGAAACTCATTATCTCTTAATACCTTCAACTGTATTTCTTGGAAGCTTACTGGTAAAATCTTGAAAGGAAAGATTGTCTTGTCTTAACCAACAGTATCATGTTAACTGGTGGATTGCTGAATTGTTTTTGACTTTTCAGTCTTTCAGTTTTGACAATGGGAGATTTGCTGTATACAGCTCTCTACCATTTGAACAGAAATGTGCTATTATTGAGTCCCAGCATTGGGAAAATGTTTTCAAGAGAAACATCCTTCGCTCCCTGAATCCCGGGAAGTAAAGCAGTGCTTGTTAACTGTGATATGAATATGTTTTTGTTGAATTTTAAAATAGAAAATTCCACTGCACAATTTGTATTTTACATGACAGATGCATTGATAGGTTAGGTAAGGGTTAGTCACTTGCTAGGTGGAACCATGGCATGCCATTGTCTAGAAAGAAAAAGTGAAAATTGCAGATGTGTTGGTATGCAAAAGTGACCGCTCTCCTGAACATCAAAAGATTGAAAGGTTATATGTAATATCAGAATTTTTTTAAAAGATACCAACCCATCAGCAAGGGCAGTCTCAGGCCAGCCAAGGGTATCGGAGCTTAAAATCAGAAAGTCAGAGAGTGGCAGAAAATTTTCTTATGATTGTTATTTTCACCACTGTATTGTATTTCATGTTATAATAGCAAAACATTTCTGGACACACAGGACCAGGGTGGGTAGGTGATCAATAGAATTTTTTCCAGGGTGGGGGGGGGGGGGGGGGTGGAGGGGAGGGGAGGGGAATTTTTTTCATAATGCATTTTTTGTAAATTGTTTTGAAATAGCAAGGCTAAACTGTTATTTAGGAGTCTAATTGGTATCTGTTGTCTGATAGGGGCAGTTGATGAGACTCCAATGATCTCAGATTCCAGTAATATTTGGCCTAGAAAGGCCTGTCATTCCTGATGTCATAGGGGATGTTGGGGCGAGCCTGTCATTCCTGATGTCATAGGGGATGTTTTCACCTTACTGAGGAGAGCTTGTGATCGATTTGAAAAAAAATTAGTTTTCAACAAAATATATTATTTTCTATAACAAACACTGCATGACAATCTGCCAATGAAAAACATTTCTGGACACAGGGCTTGCTAGGGTGGATAGGTGATCAATAGGATTTTTTCCTGGGGTTTGCAAATTTTTTCATAGTGCATTATTTGCAAATTAATTTCAAACAACAAGGTTAAACTGTTGTTTCATAGTCTAATTGGCATCTTTTTGTCTGATAGAGTCAGTCAATAAGGCTCCAATAATCTCGAATTCCAGTCAAATTTGGCCTGGAAGGCCTGTCATCCCTGATGTAATAGGGGATGTTTTTATACGCCCGTTTGAAAAACGGGACGTATTATAGTATAGCATTGTCCGTCCGTCCGTCCGTCCGTCCGTCCGTCCGTCCGTCCGTCCGTCCGTCCGTCCGTTTGGTTTCCGAACAATAACTTTAGTATTTGTTTTCCGATCGGCTCCAAATGTGGTATGTGGTTTAATCACAACAAAATACAGATCAAGTTCGAATATGGGGTCGGTCCGAACATTTTTCGCCTGAATTATGGCCCCAGTTGGACTTAGAATTCGTCAAATATTTGGTTTCCGGATGATAACTTTAGTATTTGTTTTCCGATCGGCTCCAAATTTGGTATGTGGTTTAATCACAACAAAATACAGATCAAGTTCGAATATGGGGTCGGTCCGAACATTTTTCGCCTGAATTATGGCCCCTGTTGGACTTAGAATTCGTCAAATATTTGGTTTCCGGATGATAACTTTAGTATTTGTTTTCCGATCGGCTCCAAATTTGGTATGTGGTTTAATCACAACAAAATACAGGTCATGTTCGAATATGGGGTCGGTCTGAACAATTTTTGCCTGAATTATGGCCCCTGTTGGACTTAGAATTCGTCAAATATTTGGTTTCCGGATGATAACTTTAGTATTTGTTTTCCGATCGGCTCCAAACTTGGTATGTGGTTTAATCACAACAAAATACAGGTCAAGTTCGAATATGGGGTCAGTCTGAATAATTTTTGCCTGAATTATGGCCCCTGTTGGACTTAGAATTCTTCGTCAAATATTTGGTTTCCGGATGATAACTTTAGTATTTGTTTTTCGATTGGCTTCAAACTTGTTAGTCTTTTTCTCAAATGACTGAAAAATTTAGTCATTTCACAAAATCACTGATTTCAAAGTCTGACCGTAACATATATATATATGCCAGTATAAATTTCTCGCACTCTAAAAAAATTGCAAATGTGTTAAAATGGTACAATTTGAACAGTTCACGGGCGTATGATGCAATGCCCAGCGGTGCTCTTGTTATTGGGGTGAGCCTGTCATTTCTGATGTCAAAGGGAATTTTTTTACCTTATTGGAGAGAGCTTGGGATCATGTTGAAAATTTTCAACATAATATACTATTTTATACAGCTAACACTGCATGACAATCTGCCAATGCAAACTGAAAAGAAAAGTAACATGACTAGTTATAACTCTATCTACAGTTACCAAATATGTCAGAATCTTCTGGGTTAGGACAGAGATACATGAAAGTCTGCTTCAGTACATCACTAAGATCAACAAAGAAAGTATATTATCAATAAAGCTGGTCGGTCTTCATTGCTGCCTTTGTTTTGAGTGAATCTAGTGATAGCAAGCTAGACTTGGGAACATTTTTTTAAACCGAGGTTTTTTTCATTAGAGTTTGCATGCTGGGGGAATGTCTATGAGTTGAAAATTCATAACTGTATTCAAATAAAAACAAACAAAATGATAGGTTGAAATTAAACAGAAATGATCATGGCCTGTGGCCACTCTCCAACAATTTTTGATAAAACAAATTTTCAGTAACAAATATGAGACCACCAAAAATAAACTAGTCCTCAATAAGTTAACCCTTTACCCAACGAATCGGCCGCATCTGCCCACATAATATGCAAATTCAGCAGTTGAAAAAATAGTATTTTTAAAAAAAAATGTCAACAAAACCATATCATGTGACTCCTCTTTGGAATGAGCTCGTCGAGGTCGTTCCAACGAGGGGTCACATGATATGGTTTTGTTGAAATTTTTTGAAAAAAATTAAAAACTGATATTTAAAATAATAAATTTTGATATCGTCTGCATTGGGTAAAGGGTTAAACTGTCCATCAGGAGGTGACCCTGGCTGTCAAAAGTGTCATTAAACTCCAATAAGAGAAAAAAAATTGAGTGTTTGATAAATGGTTTTGTGTTTGGAATTTAAATGTAGTTAACAGGGATATTCAATTAAGAGATATCCAATGAAGTGGACTCCACTGTACTGTTTAGTATCCTACAAATTGTTTGTGGACTCTTCCTATAAATGTATTTCAGTTAACATTATTGTCATTTACTTATTGATACTTAAGGTCACATATTTCTGCACAATGGCTAATCATGACCTCGACAGATTTATGGGTGGAGGAAGCCAGAAGTACCTTGAGAGAACCAGCGAGCAACTGTCTGCTCCCCAACATACTAACTCCACACAAGCAGGGTTAGCATTGGTTGAAGACAGGTGCACCATGGACGTGCAGTATGCCTAAGTATACAATGTCACTATGCCCCACGTGGGCAATGGGGGTGAAGTGTCTTGCCCAAGGACACAACGCGGTTGCTGGAGGTGGGATTCGATCCATGGACCTCTCGGCTTGCAGCATGTACCTCTACCTACTGAGCCACCGCGCCCCCACAGTTAACATTGAAGGTATGAATCTGTAACATATCAAGATGAATGAGGTATAATATTATGTATGATTTATTGTACAATGAACAATAAATTACTGAGAAATTGTTGAAGTTACTAGACTTCATGGGTCATATGATTCCTTGAAAGTCTTTAACTCTTTGCACTCTGTCAAAAATGCAAAGTTTTCAGCAGCAAATATTTCCCGTAATGCAGTTTGATATTTGACCAAATATACCTTGTTTGACAGAGCTCACTGAGCTCTGTCAAACAAGATATAATTGGTTAAATTCTTAGTTAAACAAGAGACAAAAACGGAGTGATTGAAGACAATTATGTTGCACTGCTAGGGGTTAAAGGTGCTTGAAAGTGAATTTTAAAACTGTACTTCCTGGCCCTTGTAAGTGCTTGATGAGTGGACTTTCTTCTTAAAGGCCATAAACAATACATTAAGTAATTGCTTCCCACATTTTGGTCGAATGTATATTTATTTATAATCTGTGGCATTTATTGTGTGTAAATTGTCTTTTTTAACCACTGAAATAAAGCATAACCCTTATCACAGTCATTCTTGGTAAGCGCTCTTCCTGAGTTTTCCATCCCTGTGGAAGATCTGGCCCTGGTAACTGAAACGCGCTAGAATTTACTTTATACCCATGTTGCAGTCGCAATTAACCATTGTGCAGAAAAATGTGACCTTAATCACCAATAAATTGGACAGATTCCCAACTTCCCAAGGACCACTGTATGGTGAAGCTATCATGGGTTTGGAATATATTATAAGATTTGATAACTAGTACATGTATATGGTTTGACCAGGTATATAGCAGGTATTGAGGCCTACCATTAGGGTGCCTAGAATGGATGTTAAGAGCCTACTTTTGTGTCATCGAAGACTATTTTTATTAACTTAAAAATGGTAAAAAGTTATTTTCTGGGGGTCTACTGATAGGCCGTGTGAAAGTATTTTCTGGGCTGATCTCTCAGGATTTATCAGCCAGAACCCCAAACAAAATGCATGGCCGGATATAGGGTACATGTATGTGGTATGGAAGTTTAACTCCTTGCACAATACTGGCAGATATTCCTGCCATAGACAGGGAATTTCTTGCCCCTAAAACAAGTATAATGTGGGTACTAATAACAAAAGTGTCGTTAAACCTTAATAAATGGGTACAAATAACAAAATTTTCACCACCTGATTAAATCCACCTTTTGACCAATAATAATTTCTCGATTTAAATTTTCAGGAATTTTTCATTAAATCTAGGTCATGGATGCTTCAGAACAGCCATGACAAGATTTGAAGAAAGATATTTGAAAAATTACTGCGCATGTTAAGAGTTAAACCTTGGAAAGAAAGGAAGAAAATTCTTTTTGAAAAAACCCAAACTTTCAGTGTTGTCAAAAATTTGAATATTTTGTTTTTGTCTTTTATGTATTGAATTGTAAGTAGTACCCATTACAGTATGCTATTAAACTCATCCCAGATGACCCCAAGTACTTGTACTAAGTATCCTCTCATGCACACAGGGGAGAGAAAGTCAGGCAGGAATCAAATTAACTTGGAAAAGACTGGTGTGTGCCTTATCCAGCTGAAAGAACCCACCTTTAAAACTCAATTTTGACCAACTGAAAACAATTTTATCTTGACAGCACTTACACACAAGGTGCATTACAATACAGTGGCATCCTATTAATTGAATAGCCACTTTGCCAATAAAAAATATTCAATTAACAGGAGTATCCAATTAACAGGGATTGTGTCACTTTCCTGCATTCTAGAGATAAACTTAACATTTATTCTATTATATCTTATTTGACAGAGCTCCGTAACAAATTAATGGAGCACCTGTGGGAACCCCAGGAAGTGAAGTAGTGCTTGTTTACTTCGGTAAAGCAGCTCTGTTTAACTGGTAAAATAGGACCTAGTCACCAATGCTTTGGGTGGAAGTCCTCTAAAATTGGCAATGATTGACTAAAATTGACTTAATTTCAATGTTGCAGTCTTGATTATCCGTTCACTTTAAAAATAATTGCACAATCCAGTATAAGTATTGGCATTAGTTCCTGGTATCCCGTACCCTATGTAGCATGTAACCAACTCTTCCTGTGCTTTTCTACAGCCTTGGTGTATATTTTCATGTAGTGTGTGATATGGCAGTTACCATTTTTTTTGTTTCCAGGCATTGCACAGGTTTAAGTCGCACTTTCTGGTTACAAAAAATGTTCATTATTAACCCTGTCCACTGTACAGCCATTGTAAATCTCATCTATATTTACTCTTTACCCAAATGTAATGGCCAAAACTATACAGCACTGTTCACAAAAAGCTTTCAAAATCAGCTGATGAACCCTTATTGCAATCAATTGTTTAACTGGTAGAGTGCTGGAAGCCACTATCAGGGCTTTCATATGATGAGCAGGTGCCCCAGCCTAAAGTTGTCATATTTCGTTGATGTGCTTCATATTATCTTAGAAATGAAATTAGTAAGTCTATATGGGTTTGCCTTGTTAGAATTTATGGGAGAGTGCCCCTTGGCACTCTCCCATAAATTGTAACAAGGCAAAGACACATGAACAAATTTTGATGACCAGAAATAATTTAGCACTCTACCAGTAAAAGTTTTTTTTTCAGTGAATTCCAAAAGTGAAAACATATTCTCTTTTCAATTACAAGCTTGTTATAAATAAATAATTTAATGGAGAGTACCTGTATACACTTTCTTACAAATTATAACAAAACAATGATGAACAGATTGTTACTACCAATAATGCTCTAGCACTCTACGAGTTAAACAACAATAAACAAACAATCTAAGGCCTTGCAAATCTCCAATTTTGTGTCGAATTGAATCCCAAATCTGACTAGACTTTATGATTCTGAAGAATCATGACTTTTCCAGATGAGATTCCATGATTTTTCATGACCCCAGAGTTTCTGATGAATTGTTTTTAACTGTCTCACTCAAATTCCTTTATTGATGTTATGAGAAAGGTGGGTACAATAGTCTCAAATGACTCAGTTTGATAAAAAAATATTTAGGTAAAAACCATCATTAATGGTGGAGAGGGTTAATATCAATATCATCGTCTGACAAGTTAATGACCGACAAAAGGAGTTATGTTTGTTTGATACATACCCACTAAGTGCCGTGGCTATTTGAAAATGGTCCATTTTATCTCAAATGTATCCAAAATATTGATGTCTGTCTGAGGGTTAACTAGTGCTAATAGGAATATTTTTCCATGCAACTTGTTATGTCACACCAAGAACTGCGAATGGCCATTTTTTCTTAAAAATCTACAAGATGTTTTCCTAGAAATTCAGACAGAACATGAATTTTAAGCTTTTGATAGGTATCATTGTTTATCCAGCCAAAAACGGGTTAAGGGTTGTTTTTTGAATACTCTTATTACTTACAAAATAATTCTCTTCCATTTATGTTGATCTCTCCTCTTAACTTTGGGTGCTTTGGGTATGCAAACACAGTCCATTTTATCAAAATTTTGATGTTTGAGAACCTGCATAGGGTTAACAAATGCTTTCTGGATTATTTTGTACATGCAACTTGTACTTAGTGGTAGACTGCTGGACTTCTATGCTAGAGGTCCCGAGTTCGATCCCTGTCCGGGAAAACCCGCATTGTGTCCTTGGGCAGAGCACTGTATCCCGGTTGCCTACATGGCAGCATGATGGCGCCATGTACTAAGGTGTACTGCACGTCAATGGTGCACATGTCTTCAACCACTGTAACCCTGTTTGAGCAGAGCTTGAACAGAGTTAGTATGTTGAGGAGCTGACAGCTGCTCATCGTTGCTCGGTGTTTCTCTCCGGGTACTCCGGCTTCCTCCACCCGTAAAACTGTCACGGTCATGATTATCCATTGTGCATAAGTATGTGACCTTAAACCCCATTAAATAAATAAATAAATAATGCAACTTGTAATGTAAAAAAAATCTACAAGACAAGTTTCGAGAAAGTGCCTATAAACCCTAATTTTGACAGTTTTTTGCCAATTCTGGTGAAATAAGGGTTAAATCAAAAATTCCACATTGGTACATTTTTAGATTTTGTGCCCTTCTATACGTATGCAAAATTGTGTGAAAATCAGTTCGAAAATGGCTTCTGAATCGTACAGACAAAATGTGTGGGAACCCCCCTCCCTCCCACCCCCATCATCCTCCCCCCCCCCCCCAAAAAAAAAAAATAATAATAATAATAATACGTAGAAAAACAGTAGTCTTTACCAGAGGGAAAGGCCTAATTAATCAAATCAAAGGATATTGAATCGAATTTCACCGCTCCACAAAGTGTAAATATTGCACCTTCTTACAACCATAAATATTGCACCTTCTTACAACTGTAAATATTGCACCTTACAACCGAATTTTGTTTGATGTTTCATCTGCTTTTCATATTAGGTAATGGGTTAAACACCAATAAATCTAGGAGCATGCTGGCTGACTGGACTTCTGATCGAAAGATCGGAGATATGATCCTGACTTATGTCACCTGCACTGTATCCTTGGACAAGATGCTTAATCTCAGTTACCTAAATGGGAGCATGGCGCAGTGTGTAAAAACATACAGCACATTGATGATGTACTTGCATTCAACCAGTGCTGAACCTGATTCTGTTGGATAAGTAAGTTGGTGAGTCTGACAGTTTCTTGCTGCTGCTCTGTCGTTCTGTCAAGGATTTCTGCCATTATCTACCCAAATACCTTGGATTTAGTGTATTATCTGACTTAGACACACTTTCCATCACATTCTTGTTTTACTGCGAAATAATAATCAAATAATTTTATCCTATTGAGTAGAATGAAAATTGAAAATGTGAAATGTCTGATCAGCGAATTATTGTTTGGGAGATCTTATTGAAAACAATAGCACACTGAGGACAGATGTTTCTGCACAAATTTGAGGCGAAAACCCAGTCGGTTAAGGTGGAATGTTTGGATGAGAACATTAACTGTGTGCCATTTAACCCTTTGAACACCAGAGGCCGCTTTAACAGTCCAGGGACATGGTACGTCATACTTTCATTAAGTAGGATGCCTGCTAAGTTAAGGGTGGGGTAGATCAATCAATATTTTCAATGTGCCCTAAGGCTGCACGTTGAAAATATTGATTGGTCAACCCCCAAATAATGAATCTGGACTTCTAATTGCTGTATATGAACTGACATGGAAGATGCCACCAGGGTTCAAAGAATGCCTGGTAATTCTTAAAATAATACACACAAATTGTTTGTGGTGTTTATTCGTTTGGATGGGAGCATGGTGGGTCACTAGTTACAACATTGAACTTCAAACCGATAAGTCCATGGTTCAATCCCTGCCAGTGGTAAGTGTGCTGTGTACTTGGGCAAGACACTTAATCCCAACTGCCCACGTAAGGTGGCACTAAGGTGTACTGTACTTCAGTGGTGCACATGTCTTCAACCAATGCTAACCCTGCTTGTGTGGAGTTAGTACGTTTGGGAGTCTGACATTTGCTTGCCGTGGCTTGGTGATTCTCACAAGGTGATCCTGGCTGTCGAAAGTGTTGTTAAACTCTAATAAATAATAATAATAATAATTCGTTTGGATAACTTTCTGACATCAAATTACCCTTGGTGTGTTGAAAGTATCGATAAACTCCAATAAATAAACAAACATTGTATCTGCTGTTTTCTTGTATTTCTTGAATCTGCCTTGATTTTCCAACATGTATAAAATAGTTAACTGTTGATGTAAATGTTTTGCGACCAGATAGAAATCCTATTTCTTTTGCAATCACAGTACTGTTGGCATTATAGTAATTGTACTGGAAAAGTTAAAAACAGACAGTGGTTCAGTTTACTGAAAAATGGTGTTGGTCTAATTGTAAAATAATAAGGATATTTAGAAAAGCATTATTGTTAGGAATCATATCACATGTTATACAAGGTTGGTAAAGTGTGTTCATGTTGTGATAGAAGTGTTGTAGAATTATTCTATTCTTTTTCTGTCTTTGATCTGACAGGAGATTTCTGATCTTTTGTGTTAAAGCCAGAAACCGATACACTTGAAGAGTGGATACATGATCATTCAGCTTGCTGGAAGGTCTTACGATGTCCATAATGTGAAGAGATGGAGTGCTATGTTCTTAGAGTAGAGAGTTGAAAAATCTTGAAGGCTTTTTGGGAATCTTGTGAAGCACTTGTAAGTGCTCACAACTAGGTTTGCACTCTTTAATCTCTTATTAATTTCCTTTAAATGGTATTTGCTTGAGTTGCTGAACATCTGTGCTTTTAACTGATGCAGTGCAACACTAAATTTTATTAACTCTTAACCCGCTGAGTATTTTCTAGATATTTTAAAGCAGCCATGACTAAATTTGATGAAAATTAATTTAAATGTAACACAAGAAATCATTGGTGGAAAAATCCATTCCATTTACAGCGAGACAATATGATTAAATATGCACAAATTATACTTATTTCAGAGACGAGAGAAACCCTGTGCTGGGCAGGAATATCCATCAGCAGCATGCAAAGAGTTAATAGTGTGTTGGGCATGCATTTTGTTCTGTTGAGAATAATAATTTAGGTTTGTGTAAATTTAAAATAAAGAAAGCTTGAAAACAGATTACATTAACCATTCCCAAGAAAAAATAACCCTAAAGTCCCTGTACAGCCACAAACTGCTCTATATTGCTCCGAAAAAGTTGTCCCAAGTGTATTCTTCCTTGAGAACTGCACTGACAATTTTCTCCCTCCACTAAAGTACTGAGCTATAAAGTCATGTAAGACAGCTGGGAGAGATATGCCTGTCTCACCCCACCCACATGACAGCTATCTCATCCCACCCACATGACCATCCTATTAACTGAAGTACATGTCTGGAAATGACGTGTGCAGACATGTCGATTTCATTTGAGGTCGCTTCAGTGCATTAACCCTCAACATGTGCTGGTCTGCATGTTTCGAAGTAGATGTAGATTTGGTATATACCATACTTTTCAACAAGCTTTCTGAATATCTTATTGGTTTTCTCCTAGAATGAATGCACTAAGAATGATTTTTTCTTGAAAAATATGGTATTTTTTTATTAATGGCGTTGCATCCTTAAAATCATCCTCAATGGGTATCTGGGTGGGATGGGTAAATCTCGCCCTCCGGGCAGATATTTGAGCCAGATACTGGGCAAGCGTCATGAGATTTCCCCATCCCACCCAGATACCCATCGAGGATGATAATAAACTTGACCATGACTTTACATCATTGTTGGCTGCCTGTACAGGCAGCCAACAATAATGTAGAAACACTGTTAAGTCATCTGCAGCTGTTTACTTGTATGCATGGTAGTTATTTATGTAAAATTAATCTTGAGGACATTACGGTCAACAATTTTAAGCACATTAACCATTTCCAAGCACCATGAATATAAACGATTGAATAAACTTGACTTTATATCCATGTTGTGGTCATGATTTGCCACTGTGCAGAAATATGTGACCTTAAGCATCAATAAGTAAATAAATAAATTTCCAATCACATTAACCATTTCCAAAAAATATGGGTATAATTTAGGATTGACTAAACTTGACGTTATATGTTGTCATGATTAGCCATTGTGCAGAAATATGTCAGCATTGTGACCTTAAACATCAATAAATAAATAAATTTCCGAGTACATTACCCATTTTGAAACACAATGTTTTCAGCTCACCCTTCTGATTCCTTAATCCTTTACCCAATGTAGACAATATCAAAATTTATGATTTTAAATAGTATTTTTTCAAATTTTTCAAAATATTCAACAAAACCATATCATGTGACCCCCTCATTGGAATGGGCTTGATGAGCTCATTCCAATGAGGGTTGCATGACACTGTTTTATTGACATTTTTTTTAAATAATTTTTTTCTGCTGAATTTATGTATGATGCGGGTGTGTGTTACTAATTCATAAGGTAAAGGGTTAAGAAAGAGAAGACAAATTACACCCTGGCCCTCTTGTCTTTTCAGAGTATGCAAGCAACTTGAAATTCCTGAAAGAACAATAGACTAGATGTTAAAGTGACATCACTGAATACCTCTGGATCCGCTGAGTATACCTGAGTCTGGGAGCGCAGTGGCGTTGCAGTAACTGGTTCTTGTCAGATCACCGAAGTTAAGCAACATTGAGCCCGGTTAGTCCTTGGATGGGCAACCATCTGAGCGATCAATTCGGATTCCCGCATTGTGAACTTGGGTAAGGCAATCATGGGGGCACGATGACGCTGTGTACTAAGGTGTACTGCACGTCGATGGTGCACATGTCTTCAACCAATCTAACCCTGCCTGTGCTGCAGTGCAGAGCTACGATGTTGGGGAGGTGGCAGTTGCTCGTCATTGCTCGATTCTCTCCACGCATTTTGTTGATTGAACAAAGGACAGGGTGTAAGTTACCCACCTCAGTGTCGGTATTTCATGAATTTCATGACCTGTCCTGTGCTGTAACACCTTGTCACTCAACAAACAGGGACAAATTGTTGAGATTCATGAAATACATCCAGCTCGATTGTTAACTATTACATAATAATATGTTTTCCAGTATCAATGCAAAATCTCTATAATAATCACAGAATTTGATTACTGTGGCACTGTTGAGCCCTCATAAATGGACACATGTATCTCTTAATTGAATTACCCCACTAATTTAATATAACTTCCAAACGCAAAATCATTTACCATACCTTCAGTGTAAATTGGACCTGTTAAATGCATATTGATTATAGAATTAACTTTATAAATTGAATAAAAAATCTTGTAAATTGTCAAGAAATTACCTTGTCGATCACTAAATTCTTGTTGTGTAAAGACTCATTTGGCCTCAGTACATCCAATGCAGGCATTTAATCTGTTACATGTATATCTTCCTTGACAGAGCATCATGACCTCTTTCAAACAAGACAAAATAGAATAAATGTTCAGTTTATCTCTAGAATTCAGGACAGTGACCAAATTCCCTGTTAATTGAATACTCTGGTTAATTGAATAATTTTCACTGACAAAGTGACTATTCTATTAACAGATTCGGCTGTAGTATATATGCATTAGAAATTGAACAATTTTGTTTGCTTCTGTTATAAACATACCAAAACAGAAATGGAAACCTTATCCGACATCCATTTGACTTCCATAATAAACAGTTTACTTAGTCTAAATGTGACAGGAAATTTGAGTTGAACCTTCTCACAACCAGCTTCCTGATAGGTGTAAAGTATTTCTTTAATTGAGTTCTCATCAAATGAACACTTTGCTCTTTATGTAATTTAGCACAACTTTGCAGTAGTGTTCTGTGAACCTACACATCTCCGCTTTTCTCATTCAAATCTGCTCCTCAGTAAATTTTTGTTTTTCTTGTCACCACCCATTAGTTCCCAGTTACCTCAAACAGAAATGAAAAGTACTTATGGCAAATAGTCTTCAAGGAATGTAACTGAAAAAGTAGCATTTTACAAATATTTTAAATTTACAATTTTTTCCCCAAAACACAATATATACCAAGTGGATGGGGCCATGGGTAGCCAAACATCCTTGCCAGTGTAGAAATATTTCCAGCTGTTTCAGTGCTGGGAACAAGTACAGCACATATAGAGTGGATTACCACTAAAACATCCAGAAAGCGGAGTTTCCACTCATAAAATAACTGTCGATTCCTGCGATAAAGCAAAAGATGTACAAGCAAAGTTCCAGCCAATAGTCCTTGGAGTTTAACTTGGGGTGTGTTTTATTGCTTGACTTTATCTCCATGTTGCAGTCACAGTTCACCATTGAGCAGAAATATATGACCTTAAACAGCAGTAAATTCTTTTGAGTGATTTCCACTGCTCTCCCACTTACCTGCATCGGAAACTGGAGTTGCACAGGAGACCTGGGAGATCACAAATGCAAATTAATGGCCACCTTCTGGAGAGCCAAACACTGCACCCCTGAAAATCCATTGGCTGAAATTTTGCTTTTCCTGCATCTTCCTGAATTCCTTAAATGTGACAGAATTTAGAAAACACTTGGCAAGGACCTGGAAAGTTCTTCAAAACATGTGAAAATAAGATATCGGGAGATGAGAGGAGATTACCTTCAACAGTATTAAGTGCTCTTCAGAGTGAGCTGAATACTGTTGGAATGAATAATCTCTAATAGAATGTCTGCCCATTAAAGTGAGAATTGTACATTGAATTTATTTATTTATTTATTTATTTATTTATTTATTTATATATTTATTTATTTATTTGTGTTTTAACCCTTTGAACCCTCATTTCGTGGAATGGTTTCGCTTTTGTGTGCACTTACTGTGAAATGGGTCAGTTCAATATCAATATACAGAGAGGATAAAATAATAACTGCAGTCTGCAGCTGTCAGGCTGCAGACTGCAGTTATTATTTTATCATCAATGCCCCATGTATAGACCTCTCATAACAAGACAAAAATGGGACGAAAGACACATATTTCTGCACAATGGCTAATCATGACCATTGTTATGACATTAAAATTGCCAATATTAACTGGTTGAGTGCTGGAAGTCACTGGTGTGGCTTTCACCTTGAGTAGCTGTTTTACAGATAAGTCACCACTGTTAAATACACTTTGTTCATAAATATTAAATTGTTTTAGTTTACTGGAGAATGCCTCCAGGCATTCTCCAGTGAACTAAAACAATTTAATATTTATGAACAGTATGGTTCATGGTTTACAGATTACATTGCATGGTTAGTATAGAGGTAAAAATAATTCAGCACTCTACGAGTTAAGTACAAAGTCCATTTACATGTATTTAACTCTTTGGTGGGGAGCTGGGTTTTTTTGCTCTGTAATATTTTGGAAAATCCTTGAATTATCTTATCTCTAACTCCTCTCTAACTCTTGAATGCCCTTATAAATATACTGGGAATGTCCTTGAAAGGCCTTGAAGTGACAGCTCATAGTGCAGGAACCCTGTCCGACTCTTTGTGAACACAAACAGTTTTCGGCTGTAACAATCAGCTATATATGTGGCATACACAATATGCTGTGAATGCATAACACGTTCAGTGTTCAGAAATGGACCCGAATGGAATGCTCTCTCTCCTCTCTCCCTCCGTCCGTCCCTCCCTTTCTCTCTCTCTCTCTCTCCGACTTGAGAGGAAACTGGAAATTCAAGGGACATTGTACGAGTCAGACTGGATATTCACTGGATATTCATAGCCTGTTTCACTGCCAAGCCTGCATCATGCATGTGAAAGCTTCAGGGATATTCTGTGTTTACAACTTTATGTAATGCTAAATACACTGCAATGATAAGGACATCTTGTCTACAGTGGGAATTCTGTGAACTATGCTTAAATCAGATGAGGAAATGGACCATTCTGTGACCATATTCACATCGTATTGGTATTAGATGTGCTGTTCACCCCAAAACCGAGTTGGGGTAGGGAGTTATTATTCCCTTCTTGGTTATAAATAAGTATGACTTAGCTTGTATGCTACATGTATGTGAAATATGACTTAACTTGTATGCTACATGTATGTGAAATATTTCTGTGAAATGTTTCCACTCGTTTCACTGACTTTACCAACCTGTCAGATAGATTGAAACTTGTACCACAATCATTTTCATCATGGCAGATTTGACTTGAGTGCATGCATGCGATTCGATACTGATTTGAATCAAATCAGAAGGTCGATTCGAGGATCTATTTGAAATTCAAATAATCACAGGGCCTTAATCCATAAGTCTTCAGATTAATTTTATGCTAACTATTGTATACCATCCTGGAAATAAACAGATTGTCATCTGAAGAATGAAGTCCCCAGAGGGTGAATTTGGTGATGCTACCCTGCACGGCAGGGTAGCATCACCAAATTCACCCTCTGTGAACCTCAATCTGAATCAAGGTCTCAAGCCTGAATAGAAAGAGGTACCCAGAGGATAAATTGGGGGATTCTAGCCCACTGTATGGGATAGCATCAGCAAATTCATCCTCTGGGGACCTCATTGTGCAATTGACGGATTGCTTCTTTCCAGCCTTGACTGGATATACGTGTACATAGCTGCAGATAACCTAGCAGTGCTTTTGCATTATTGTAGGCTGCTGGTTATTGTAAGCTGTCGGTAAAGGTAGCCAACAATGATATAAAATCGCTGTCAAGATAATTACATCCTTCCAGTGGAGAAAGCAAGAAAGAATACACTTGGGGCAACTTTTTCTGAGCAAAAGGGGCAGTTTATGGCTGAATGGGGACTTAAGGGTTGGTTACAACCCTAAGAAATCTATATTTGCCACAGAGTGATCTTTCTGCATAACTAGATGGGTGTGGGGGGGGGGTGGGGTTAAAGGATTAGTATCATAAGACCTCTGTATTCAACATACATTTTCATAATTGTAATGTCTCTCCTTTCCTATAATTTTTTCATCAAAGCTACCCATTGAAAGATAAGAAGGTATTGACTTTAAATATAATGAGAAAAGGATCGCAAACAATTTTTGCAGACAATTACAGGTGTCTTTGTAAAATTCTCAACATATTGTTACATTTGACACAGAAAGAACTATTGAACAATTTTATTTACTAAATCACCTCTTGTTGAATACTGTTTAAGTTAACTATCAATACCACTATATAAAGTTCCCTGGTTGTGAATGGGATGTGAAACCTTTGATGTCAATAGGCTTCTTACATTTAGAGAGTCATTATTTTGAATGTATATTCAAGTTACTTTTCCTTTTTTTGCAGTTTTTGTCTGTCAAAGAATGTGAGTAGAAAAATGAGGAACCCTTATCATTAAGCAATAGATGTAGCATTCTCAGGTGTGTCCTTATCATCCAGTGAGTTATGGAGTTTCTTTAGCTTTTACTCAATGACTTTGCCTTGCAAGTACTTGTCTTGTTAATTAAAGGAAAACTTAAAAGCTTTGTATAGTTGATCTTTTACCTTTTACAATACTGATTAACCAGTAGAGTACTGGATGCCCCAGAGGTGCAGGCTACAAGCCGAGATGTCCTCTGTTTGAAAGCCACCTGCGACAACCGCATTGTGTCCTTGAGTAAGACACTTCACCCCCATTGCCTACGTGGGGGCATGGTGGCGTTGTGTATTAAAGTGTACTGCACGTCGATGGAGCACCTGTCTTCAACCAATGCTAACCCTTCTTGTGTGGAGTTAGTATGTTGAGGAGCCTAGCAGTTGCTTGGTGGTTCTCTCCGGGTACTCTGGCTTCCTCCACCCACAAAAATGTCATGATCATGGTTAGCCATTGTGCAGCAATATGTGACCTTAAACACCAATGAATAAATATAAATAACTGGAAGCCCATACTTGGCCTTTACTGTGAAGTGCAGGTACCAGAACTTAAAGACTTCATATTCTGTGGATGTGCTTCATATTATCTTTAGAGTGAAATTATTGAGTCTGTGTGGATTTGCCATGTTACAATTCATGGGAGAGTGCCAAGAGGTAACAAGGAAAAGACGTGAACAATTTTTGATGACCAAAAATAATTTAGCACTCCACCAGTTAACTCTTGTGTAGCTAGTAGTTTTCCCAACTTACATCATGTACAGCCTTTACATATAACTTCTTTGCAGTGATTTTTCATAGGGCTGTTCAGACAGATCTTCATGAAATTCTGAAGCCTGCTTTTCGGAGTTTTATACATTTGTAAGAGTTTGTTTTGATATGCCGGAAGCTGTTGTTTCCAGTGGTATGGTCAGTAGGTGTGAATAATTTGGATGCTCAAAGGGTTACCGCTTAGAGTCTACGTGTTATTTTTCGGACTTCTTGGAGAAAATTAGAATGATTATTGATGTGCAGTTCTTACTTTTATTATCTTAGAACATGTTTATATTAACATTATTTTTTACCAATAAAGCCAAATTTTTGTATGAAATCGTGCAATTTTTACTTTGTACTTTTTATAACGTGTCTGTTTATTATAAATTCTTTGTAAACACCCTGTTTGCTATGCTCTGCAGAAAATAACTCATATTACGTGGGTGGTATTTGATTTTCAAAAAAGGGCAGCAAAATCCAAGACTACTTTTTGTGGATAAATAAATATACATGCAACAGTTGTGACACAACTTCTAATTTAATTAACATGTACCACACCAGTATTACACATTGGAACAGCCCCCCCCCCCCCC
Organism: Pictodentalium vernedei; assembly: GCA_031216915.1. NCBI lineage: Eukaryota > Metazoa > Mollusca > Scaphopoda > Dentaliida > Dentaliidae > Pictodentalium > Pictodentalium vernedei. The sequence continues at coordinate 379,149,858 of CM062293.1, forward strand.
CCCCCCCTCAACCCCCAACAACATGAACTGGGTACTACAAACCTCCAGTTTATATTCCTGGCTGTGTGTGTGACATTAGTCCAAGTATAAATGTAATAGTCTGGTAAAAAGTACACAATTACTAGCAGGAGTGAATTTTTATACAAGACTCTTTGTCCAGCCGAAAATGTCCTGACTGAAAAAATTATTTGAGGATGTCACCCATACCCCTCTCCACCACCACCTTAGAAACATCCATTCTGGTGGATTTTGCTGTTAAATCCTTTGTCACACCTTCTCAACCAATGATTTCTCATGATTGGAGGGACATCCACATATTCGCTATCAAGTTTTTTTGTTGCACCTTGAGGAGCTCTGTCAAACAAGATATGATACATTAAAAATTTAAATTTAACATGTGTGTAGTGAACAGACCAAATTGATGTTTGTAGTTAACAGGCCAAATTTATATTGAATCCCCCTAGGGAATCCTGCGGAGTGACTGAGTTCTTGTTTACAGTGGTAAAAAGGACCCAGTCACCAATGCTTGGGGGTGGAAGTCCTCTTAAATGTGGAAAATGGCTACGATTGGCCATTGAGCAGAAATATGTGACCTTAAACTCCGATGAATAAATAATAATTTATACCGAATGTATTGTAAATGTTTTTTTGTTTGGAAGTTTAATATTCAATTAAGAGTTATCCAATCCTCTGTACCATTGAAAGAGAACTTACATTGCCTCCTCCACCCCCCTTCAGTGTTGAAGTAAACAGCTTTCTCTTTCCAGAGTTCCCACTAAGAATTTGGCCAATAATTGAATTTGATGCATCTGTGTCAAAGAAATGAGAGTAGATGACCTTCAAATGAACTATTCGTCTGAGCCAAACAGATTTAATTTTTCTGCATTTAACCCTCTGCACACTGTTGTCAAAATACCAAGTTTTCAGCAGCAAATTGATCCCACAATGCAACTGAGAAATTAATAAATTATATCTTGTTTGACAGAGCTCACTGAGCTCTGTCAAACAAAATATAATTTGTTAAATTTTTTCATGTTGCATGGGCAATATGGGGTCAGTGATGGAAATTTTGAAATACTACCAGTGCTAGGAGTTAATGCATTTGGAATACATGTTGGTTACAGATATCGCACTACAGATGCACATCAGATTCAATGCAAATGAACTGCACAATTATATGCTAATGAGAATATACCCATTAAACAGGGTAAACCCGCTATTTGTGACGTAATTTGGTATTTTTACTGGTGACTAACAGGTTCTTAAAGAACTCTGAAGAAAATCCAGCACTGTCAATCTTGATTATTATTATAGACAATAAAAATGAAGAGGGATCAGGTCATTGAACATGGTATAGATATAGTGGTGGACACTTGTGCTGGAAGCAGGGGTGGGGCAGAGGGAGCAGCTGTCCCCCTTGCCCTGTGGCTGGGAGGCAGGGGGGCAGCACATGCCCTTTTTCGCTAGAAGGACGCTAGTGGAAAATATATTACTTTCTGAGAACTGTAAGTGAGAAACTATTTGTATTCATTTCTAAAGTATTTTACATGCGCCATTGCCAATGGGGTGGTGGGGGTGGGGCAAGTATAATGATGGAGTTTGGTCAATAATCACCAAACAAATATTCTATTCCATTGGTGGGATTATTTATATCACCTTTTGAGTGGAACAATGTGCCATCTGCAATGCTGTGGCATTGTAGATGGAAACTTGTTCCTCTCAAGTCTCAAGGGACAATATATATTTGTATAGAATGTGCGTACTGTTGAGTGTCACATTGCAATTTATGATATGCTATAAACTCCTGGTCTTAACTCACACACCGAGTTGAGTGTCCTTTTTGATACTTCTGCTCCCTGCTCCCCCCACCCTAGGATGCTTCCACTGCCCTTGGGGGGGGGGGGGGGGGGGGATGTTGTCTCTCACGCCACATGAAAAATATTGTCTCAGAATTTTTGACTTGTCAGGAAAATTTTGTTTGTCAGGTTTTGTTGGTAAAATTTTGCAAAATGGATTGAAAATTACTGATATTTTGACAAAAACATATCCCCTTTCTCACCCACCCTCATATCCACTGGCAAAAATCTATTTACTCTCCTGTCACAGAGGTCTACAATCATTTTACAGTGATTATTAAATTTAAGTGCAGGGCTTCTTAACATCAGTTCCCAATTTTATGCCTACAGTATGTTCATGTCTTCCATTTTCGTGCAGGCTCTGGAAACTGATGAAATCAGAACAGTCAGCTACAGTCATACCACAGAGGCCTCACAATATTTGGATAAATAGGACAAGAATGTCAGTCATTGCATAAATTCTCAACATGCCCAATGTGTTAATTTTGACAGGTAGTGTATGTGTGGGGGAGGGGTGTAGAAGATACCCCATACTGGCCGCAAATCACGTATTGTAAGGATGTACATATATACACAATCCAATAGAACCCTGATTTTCAATGGCAGATCTTAGGATCCAAGATTTTAGGATGCAAAAGGGGTAGGAGTGTGTGTTTGGGGTGGGGGGTGGGGGTTAATTTCAGTCATTGGAAACAGTGATGACAAACTGGGGAGGGGAGCATACCTCCTATTGTCAGAAGTGAATTTATAAAGACTCATACAACAGAAGAAGACACCACACAGGAGCTATGGCTGCATACATATATGAAGTATGATACTGTCCACGGTAACACATGGACATTCATAATCTCATAGTGGATGTCCATGTGTTGTCACAGTTAATACCTTATCTCCTGGTCTCGGTGCTCATGTGAAAAAATTAATCACAGAAAAAATAAGGAGTGTATGACATGTGTGCCTCCCCCAACCCACCCCTGATTCAGTACAATGTTTAGAACAGGAATTTTGTTGTCAGTTCATAAGAGAAGGTTTTGCATCAAAATCTGGCATTCAACAAATGTCCTGCTGTCCACGTGACATCTCACCCCAACCCACAAGAACAGCAGTGATTCGTGTAATTTGTTTGTCAGATAATGATGTAGGGATATATACCTGGTAATGTTAAAACAGATTTTTTTTCATCTGGCCTTCTGCAATGACATTTATTGTCTGCATATAGGAATAGCAGTTAATACGAAGTTGGAATGGTTTCTAAAAAGTGGAGATGCCCCATTTCAATTTTACACAAGAAATTAGGCCCATGTGACGAATGAGAACAATACTCAGGTCCTTCTCTCTGTAAGCTTCTGCCTCCTCCATGCCAATCTTGGATGTAGGCTGCAATGACAAGAAGTTGTACACAAACTGTACATTCTGTGAAAAAACAAAACAAAGCAAACTACTGAGAAAATAATCGGAAGAATAGAGGAGTGTGTCCAAGAGATGAGGGTGGTGTTTTCGACATTTTGCTCTCAGTGGAAAAATTATCATTCAGTCAGCAAAACAATGGTGCCCCACCCCCTCCCGCCCCCATAATAAATAAATGAATTTAAAAAACCTTGCATTTTGGAAGGAGTTGGTCGAATCATTTCTTTTATGAGTTCAGTGATGAATGAAATAATAACCAAGCATGATAAACTTGTCAGGTAGGAGCATAGGGAGTATTGTGAAGCATTTCGACACTCCTGACCTGGCATCTGCAGAGTCCCTATCCACCAAAATACAATACACCCAGCTTAATACAGGTTTTATATGAAAGATAATTAAATTTGACGTGACAGAAATGGGTCATCTGTATCAAAACATGAATTATGAATGAAACTCGACTCTAATTGGAATTAAATTTGATGTGACGTCTGTAACGGGACTAAGCCTTTATTATGTAACATATATGACAATATGAGATTTAATTCTGATTTTACCGGAACATATTTGCTCAGTGGTTATGGCATTGGACTTCAAACCCAAAAAGTCCATGGTTTAATCCCAGCCAGCAATAAATCTGTGGTGTCCTTGGGCAAAGCTCTTAATCCTGATTGCCCACATGGTGGCATGGTGGCACTGTGTACTATAAGGCTTACTACACGTTGATGGTGCACTTGCCTTCAGCCAATGATAACCTGCTTGTGGGAGTGCTGTGGCTCAGTGGTTACAGGATTGAACTTCAAACAAAAGGTCCATGGTTCGAACCTGACCAGCAGCAACTGCGTTGATTCCTTGGCCAAGGCCCTTCATCCCTATTGCCCACAAAGGGGTAGGGTGCAACTGTGTACTCATACACACTGCATGTTGATTGTGAACTTGCCTTCAACTGATGCTAATCCTGCTTGTGTGAGGAGCTAGTATGTTTGGTAGTCCCACAATTGCTTGCCACAGCTGAGTGGTTCTGGGCACTCCAGCTTCCTTCCCCCCCCCCCTCTTAAAACTGTCCAACACGTTGTGTCTCTTACTGTAAAAAGTGTTGCTAAAGCCCAATAAAAAATAACCCTGCTTGTAGTTGATACATTGGAGAGTCTGACAGTTGCTCAGTGCAGCTTGGTGCTTATGGGTGCATGGTGACTCAGTGGTTAGATCATTGAACTTCAGAGTAAAGGTCTACAGTTCTGTCCTTACCAGCAGCAACTGCATTGTATTCTTGGCAAAGCAGTTCATCACGATTGCCCACCAGGTGACTCTGACTGTCAAAAGTGTTGTTAACTGGTTGAGTGCTAGAAACAACTACCTTGGCTCTATTGAAAAGTACTGGAAGCCACTTTTAATGGCTTTACACTGCATGCAGTGTAGTTTGCTCAGCAGTAGAAAAACTTTATGTAAAATTGTTTGTTACAATTTATTGGAGAGTGCCATCAGGCACATAATTATTTATGAACAAAATCTTGCTAAACTAAAGCTACTCTTGCTGGTAGGTTGGTGTCTTTAAAAAAAAGTATATTATTTATTTATTGGTGTTTAAGGTCACATACTTATGCACAATGGCTAATCGTGACCGTGACAGTTTTACGGGTGGAGGAAGCCGGTGTACCCAGAGAGAACCACCAAGCATCGATGAGCAACTGTCAGCTCCTCAACATTCTAACTCTGTTCAAGCTCCGCTCAACCAGGGTTACAGCGGTTGAAGACGTGCACTATCGACATGCAGTATGCCTTAATGCATTTGTGCATTAACATCTTCCTTTGGCACGCCTCAGAGGGCACATTCATTATCAGGTTGTTTTGAAAATTTCTATGCTTATGCAGGGTGACAAAGATGGGTGCTATCGATTTTCTTTTCATTTCCATCAAAAACTGTTGCTGTTAGCAACAATCTTTGGATTTATTGCTTTTGTGCATCAACATCCTTCTTTGACATGGCCTACAGACCACGTTTATCATAGGATTGTTTTTTAACTTGGTGTGCTCCTCAGGTGAGACCTGCAGATAAGAGCGATTGATTAGCATTCATTTCTGTGAAAAAAATCTGGCTGTTTACAATAACCTCTGAACTAACTGCATTTGTGCATCAACATTCTTCCTTTAGCCAGTCTTACAGTTTACATTTAAAAATGCATGGCTTACTCTGACGTTGTGCACACACAATGTTGTTATGTTGAAATTTCACCAAATAACATTGGTACCAATGATCTTCAATTTTGCCATTTCACTTATAACTTACCAAGTTCAAGTTTGTCAAGTTGATCTACAGTGTCATTGACACTTCATTGGAATTTACATTAAAAAAAATTAATGATCCAGTATAAGTATTTCCATTAGTTTTTCGAATCCTGCACCATATGTAACATGTAACCAACTATGCATTTTTACAGCCTTACTCAGTGAAAATTTCATGTAGTATGTTATATGAAAGCCTATCAACTAATCCTGAGCAATGCCTATGGTTACCCAGTGTCTGTTCGCTGTCCAACTGTAACCTGTGCAATGCACAGGGTTGGTCACTCTTTTCTTTCTGGTTATAAATAAAATCAGATTATGCGACTCACCTTAGTGAGTGTACATTTTCATGTAGTGTGTGATAAGGCATTTACCAATTGTTTATAACCAGAAAGTGTGACTCACCCTGTGCATGCACAGCCTTAGTGAGTGTACATTTTCATGTAGTGTGTGATATGGCATAGGGCTGTCGCGACTATCATTTTTTGTAATCGACTAATCGTGACCAGTAATCGACGGTTAGTCGATTAATAGTCACTTCCCATGATTTTTTAGCAAATCATTCTTTTGTTCGTAAAACTCTGAAAATGACAATGGCACCAGTGTGTTCAGACGAAGTGGGGTTGTGGGAACAACAAATCGGTCCCGACTGAAGCTACATGTAGTCCAATCTTGGACCCACAGTCTGTAATATAATTTTGGGGGTTGGTACGTCCTGTAGGACGTACCAACCCCAAAAATAATATTACTGACTGTGGGTCCAAGTTTGAACTAGATTGAAGCCGATGAATTAAAATGAATTTACCAAAGAACGTTCCTGCATATGTTTCCTTTCTGCAATAAGTTTCTCGAAATTTTGAACATTGAGATCTATGCATTCCCTCGTCAGTTGTTAAAATTGGATCTTAGTCTGAAGTTCCGAACTTTGAGAAGTGATCTGACGTTCTGACTTTCGTCATAATTTTGTCACTTCCGCGCTTTGGGTTTTCCAATGTGTGCATTCGTGTGTACAAGACTGGAGAAATTCAGAAGAATCTATTCTTCTCGAGTAACTGTGAGTGTTCTTTCTTACACAGTCATTGACAGTCGTACAGTCTTCTGGATATGAATGTTAACTATGGTTAGATATTTAAAGTTATTCACCTTCATTGATCATTCACATCACAAAACAACGCAATTTAGCCCCAACGTGTAGTAGACGTGTACCACCTTGAAAATGAACGACGATCGACTAAAAATAAAAAACGTCGACTACTTCAATAGTCGGCGGTTAGTCGACTAATCGAATAATCGTGACAGCCCTAATATGGCATTTACCAATTGTTTATAACCAGAAAGTGTGACTTACCCTGTGCACTATAAACACATTTTCATTATTACTGTAATTCTTGACACAGCATGGTGGCCAAAACCAGCCAGTAATATTCTCATTTAAACTGAGATTATTGCCCTTTAAAGGAATGGATTGTGGAAAGGTGTTTTTTTTAGTGAATTACAAAAATGAAAAACATTGTATTTTAAAATAATAGCTTGTTTCAAATACAAATGTGTAATCTAAGAAATTGCAAAGGCTGTTATTTGTTTTCTTATGGTAATGGAAAAATATTTTAAATCATTTTTTCTCCCAAATGCTTGCATGTTTGGTATATAACATATCTTCCGACACAAGGTGACCCTGGCTGTTGAAAGTGTCATTAAACCCCAATAAAAAGATAAATATAACCTATCTTTAAGGATGATTTACAAGTTTATTCAAATGAACTCCATGTTGTCATGGGTTTGGTGTTATGCTGGGACGCTGAGTGTAGACATTTTAACACATTGTAATATAGCACAGCATTCAAAATTGTTTCTTACGATTCCACTGGGTAACTGGTTCTCGTCAGATCACCGAAGTTAAGCAATGCCGAGTGCGGTTAGTAGTTGGATGGGTGACCATTTCAGCAACTGATTTGTGCTCCGCATTGTGTCCTTGGGCCGGGTACATAACCCTGATTGCCTACATGGGGGCACGATGACGCTGTGTCCTAAAGGCTTCTTCCATCCGTAAAACTGTCACCGACTTGATATGACCCTGGCTGTCAATGTGTCGTTAAACCCTAATAAATAAATAAATAATACGATTCCACTGGTCTGAATAATTTTACATTTAACTGTTAATCTGCTGATTATTTTCAAAATTTGTTTTTATCAAATCTAGTCATGGCTGCTTCATAGATTTGATGAAAAATTAATCTAAATATTACACAAGAAATCATTGATGAAAAAATCCATTCAATTTACAAGGGTAAAATTTGATTAAATGTGTCCATATTTTACTTAGTTTCAATGACAAGAGAAACCCCGTGCTGGGTAGGAATATCTGCCAGCAGCATGCAAAGAGTTAATGTATCACATCTAAGCTATGATAATTCACAACTTTGTCTAAATTAACATCCCTCCCCAACACCCACCAAACAACACTTCCTCTCCATTCTGACATTAATGGTAATGGGAAGAAACATTTTAAACAATCGGCTCCCAAACCCTGGCAGTTTGACAACCTATACATCCAGTAAATTATGAGCAACTGATTATGTTTAAATATCTTTAAATGTGCATATGAAAACTCCATTGGCTTTTATCGGGTGGACGCTTCAAACTCCTTAGGACCTCTTGTATTTTCTTGCTAGGTTGAGTGCCAAACAAATGTCCATTGAACTGACACATATAGGGTTTGATAATTTTATTGGCTAAATGAAATCGTAAAATACTTCAAGGTTTAACCATTTGGTATGTACTTGAGGTTTTTTTCCATTCTGTTTGCGGCACATCTGTTTGAATAGTGCTGTGATTGGGTTTAAGTTTAACTGGGTACGGAATATTAAACACTCCTCCAGATTCTGTTTTACAGTGCATGTTTAATCATTTCAAACAAGTCGCTATAATAGTTATTGTGTTTGAAGTGGGCTCACTGTTCCCATTGAGTGCAAATGCACATGTGGTTGAAATTGAACCATACTGATAACAGAACAGTTTGTCTTCTTAGATTGCTTAAGTACTCATAACAAAATCCTTGAGCAGCCATTTGAAAATGACTGACATCTTTTTTTCTGTATTCAGGTCTTTATATATTTCTGTCCCTCATCTGTTTAGTTTCTACACTAGTTTAGGTATTGTTTGAAAACTTTTGTCATTTCATTGAAACCACAGGTTCCCTTAAGAGATCAAAGGTCACCAGAACTTGAAGGTTCCAATTTTGAGGGTGGAGCAGCTTCCAAACCTCTCCAGAAACTAGTGCACCTCCCTCTTTGGTCTCCCTTTGAAATATTTATTGAAAATTGCTCAGAATGGAGCTCTCTCATGACTTGATGAGACGAAAGCATAGATTGAACTTTTTCTGTTATACTCTTACTCCATTTGACAACTTCTCTTGGAGGACCCTTGGCATGCCAATCCTTTTTTCAGTAACAGACTTTGTACTCTTAACCACCTACAATCTTATGTCAAAATACGAAAATTTCAAGCAGCATATATTTCCTGTAAATGCAACATGTAACACTTACAATTGAGCATACTTGTGGCAATCACCAGTTCATACCGGAAATGTGAAGGTTGCACTCTATTGACTCAAGTCACCGTAAAATTACCAGTCTCATGCACTTGGGCGGTACATGTAGCTGATACGCTATTGCCGCAAGTACACTCAATTGTAAGCATTAGTCTGTAAACACTGTAAAATATGTTCAATTTACTGTAGTTCTTTCGAGTCTCGACTTGTCTAGTAGTGCACGGCATAGCAAATATAATCTGCATCAGAATCAGCCAATTGTGAGCTCAAATAACTGGTAATTGGTCAGCAGCCATTTTTGGTAATCGGTTGAACACTAGTTATGTGTTACTATCCTGTGTTTATTATGGATACCTCATAATGCTAGGTCATGCGATATTGTTGATGATGCTTGGTTGTTTGGTATAGTAGCATAGGTCTTTTAGCCATGAGGACACCTGTTAATTTTCTAAAGCTATCTAATGTACTGCCTTGTTGGTTTTGTGCTATTTTCCTCCCTTTCGATTGTTCTGTGGTGCACTCAAGTACTGTAGAACAGCACTCATAACCCATACTTATATCCTTTATGACTCCTAGATCTTAGATTATAGCCTTCTTATCTTCAGAACTACCAATCAGAACCTGTAAATATTTGGTATACATCATCCTCATAAGGACCAGATTCAAGTTTGTTCAAATCAGGTCCCTTGGTCCATATTTGGGCTTCTTATCTGAGTTTAACTCCGTGCAAAATAAGGAATATTTAAGAATCCTCACCTTCTAATCCACTCCTCGGAATCTTCTGATATTTGGTATACAGCATCTTTATGAAGTCTAGATTCAAGTTTGTTCTAATCGAGTCCTTGTGTCCATATTTTGGTTTGTTAGGGGAGTCATGATTTTAACTTTGTGCAGTATGAGAAATATTGTTTAAAAATCTTCTGATCCACCAGTCAGAATCTTCTGATATTTGTTGTACAGCATCTTTTTTGTTCTTTTTTTTTTTTTTTGGGGGGGGGGGGGGGGGGCAGAATCAAGTTTGTTCAAATCAAGTTCTTGGGTTACAATTTGGGCTCCCTATGGGAACCCAAATTTTAACTTAATGCAATTTTTGCAGTATTCTTAAAAAATATTCTTTAGATCCACCAGTCATATTCTTTCATATTTGCTATACAACATCCTTAGTGGGGCTCAAATTCAAATTAGCTCAAATCAAGTCTCTGGAGTAAGATTTTGGCTTCCTGTGGAATCAAAAATCTTTACTTAATGTTATATGAGGAATAATCTTGAAAAATTCACCAGTCAGAATTTTCTGATACTTGATATACAGCATAATTATGGTTGACAGCTTTAAGTTTGTTTGAAATCCCTGGGTTCATAATTGGAGCCTCTTGTGGGTGCTCAAATGTTAACTTTGTGCAATATGGGGAATATTGTTTAAACACCAACTTCTTCACATCCACCTGTCAGAATCAATCACTGTTTGGTATACAGCATCATTGGTGGGGGCCAATTCAGATATGTTCAAACCAAATTTCTGGTCCATCTTATGCAAGCCAAAATTTTTACTTAGTGAAGTATAAGGATATTCTCTAAAATTCTTCTTACTCACATCCACCAATCAAAATCTTTCAACATTTGGCATTCGGCAACTTTTGGGGGGACAGATTCATGCTTGTTTCAATCAAGTGCCTGAGATCATGTTTAGGCTCTGTAGTGTTAATTAGCCATAGATGCTGGGTATTACCTTAAAAACCTTTTTAAGTTTTTCAGGTGAGTTATTAACCCCCTTGGGGCCTCTTCTTATAAAATTGGTACCCTGATGGTTAAATCAACTCCTCTTACACTTCTGTGTTTTGATTACTGAAATCATTTAGATCATTTATGTGCAACATATATAAATGGCAGGATTCTTTGATATTTTGGAGTTGCTGCCCCTGATCAACCTAAAAATTAAGTATTTTTATGAGGTACAGTACTTTCTTTTATTTATTTATTTGGGAGCGCAGTGGCTCAGTGGTAGACTGTTGGACTTCTATGCTAGAGGTCACAAGTTTGATCCCTGTCCGGGACGACCCGCATTGTGTCCTTGGGCAAGGCACTTTATCCCTGTTGCCTACATGGAGGCACGATGACACCGCTTGCTAAGGCATACTGCACGTCGATGATGCACACGTCTTCAACCACTGTAACCTTGCTTGAGCGGTGCTTGAACAGAGTTAGAATGTTGAGGAGCTGACAGTTGCTCATCGATGCTCGCTGGTTCTCTCCACGTACTACGGCTTCCTCCATCCGTAAAACTGTCACGGTCATGATCAGCTATTGTGCATAAGTATGTGACCTTAAACACCAATAAATATTTGGTGGAAACAACTCCTCCTACACCTTTTAGTTTGGAGTATGGATGCTTAACAGAATCATTGCCCAATGTTTACTTAGGCCATTTTAAATAATTATTATCCCCCCCACAAGGGAGGAATATAGTGACGTGCTCCATCCGTCCGTCTGTCTGTCCAAATTTGTTTATGGCATAACTTGAACAGTGGTTACGGATGTCAATTCTTTTTGGTATATGTCTCTACAGCAACAATATCTACGTCATGTTCGATGACCACCAATATCTCTTGAAAATTATGGGAGTTTTGGCCCTTTGTTATAAAAATATCCTGTAAATCTTGTTTATGGCATAACTTGAACAATATATATAGTTAACGGATTTCAATGTCTCTATAGCAACAATGTCTACATCAAGTTCGATGACCAGCGATATCCGAAGAAAATTATAGGGGTTATTGCCCTTTGTTTAATAAAAAATACTGTGTAATGCTTGTTTATGACTTAACTTTAACAGTAGTTAAAGAATTTCATTTCTTTTTGGTGTATGTCTCTATAGCAAGAATGTCACGTTAGGTTCAGTAACCAGTGATATCTGATGAAAATTATGGGAGTTATTGCCATTTGTTTAATACAAAATATTGTGTTATGCTTGTTTATGGCATAACATTAACAATAAAAAACAGATTTCATTTCTTTTCGGTATATGTCTCTATAGCAACAATGTCTATGTCTAGCTCGATGACCAGGGATATCCCAAAAAAATTTGAAGAAATGGCATGATGCTTGGACTAGTTTTGTCACTGCTGAGGGGCTTGAGGATTGACAATGTAGCCTATGGAGATGGATTTCTTAATGTAGATTCATTAATGGACTCGTGTTCTGTTCAAGGTGAGCGCTTCAGGCCCCGTGGGGCCTCTTGTTTTAAAAAAAGATGGCCGACTTGTGGCCATTTTTGTTGAATATTGCGTATAATTAGTTTTCTACCTAGAACTTCTAAACGACATCCCCTATTTCAATAATTTTTGGTATGGCCATGTAGCAGCATAAGATAAACAATTTGGTGACCCCCCCCCCCCCCCCAACCATGGGGGGGACTATTGTCTGATCGCTGGCGATCGGCGTTGCACTTGTTTGTAATAGAACAAATTTATATAAACAAAATACTACTTGCATTTGACTGAATATGAAACATGAGCAAAGTAAGTGTTGGCCTTTGCTCTGGTTCCCTCATTTTTATGTGTACCCATACCATGTATGGTACACATAATGCCGGCATCTGTCCGTCTGTCTGGCGTCCATATCCATTTCTTTGGCATTCAATAACTTGAAAACTATTGCTTAGATTGTCATGATACTTTATATTCGTGTTCAGGTTACTAATGCGCCGAGCTGTATAGTCTTTGGAGTAAATCTGATTATTCAATACTGAGATATTAACCCTTTACCCATCCAATTAAGAATTATTCCAATCCATTTCTTTGGCATGCGATAACTAAAAAAATATCAATCCTATTGTCATGTTACTTGATAGATATATTCAGGTAACTGATGTGCCGAGCTGTATAGTTTTTGATGTAAATCTGACGATTCGAAACTGAGACACTAACCCTTTATTCATCATATTAAGCATAACTCCAATCCATTTCTTTGGCATGCGGTAACCTAAAAAATATTGATTAGGTTCCCTTGTTTATGTAAATCTAATAATTTGACCCGGAGATATTAACCCTTTATCCATCAAATTAGGAACTCCTCCAATCCATTTCTATATGTACTCATATCATGTATAATGTAATACATGTCGGCATCTGGGGTGGCCCTCTGTCATTCGTCCATCTTTTGTCCGTCCATCCATCTGTCTGTCCGGTTTGTCCATCCTTTGTCTGTCCATCTGTCTGTCTGTCCATCCATTCCTCCGACATCTGTATCGATTTCTTTGGCATTCGATAACTTGAAAAATTTGGCTTGGATTGTCATGTTACTTTAGATTTGTGTTCAGGTTACTGATGTGCCGAGCTGTATAGTTTTTTGTGTAAATCTGATAATTCGATCCTGAGATATTAACCCTTTATCCATCAACTTGGGTGTGCTGACAAATGCTTTCACATGGATTTTACCTGTCCACAAAATTGGTCGTGAGATAATAACAGCTCTCTACTAGTTGCGCGTATGGGTACACATCTGACGATTTAATCGGCCTATTTTTCTGAAAGCCCTGGTAGTGGCTTCTAGCACTCAACTAGTTAATAGTATTGCTAGTAACCAACACTTTCACATTAGCTCTGGAACTGCTGGGAAGTAGTGCCGTGCCTTTTTACTGTGGTAAACAAGTTCCCATTTGCTGGTAAAATAGCTACCAATGTCTGGGGTGGAATTCCTCCAATATGTGGGAAGCATAGGTATAAAAACAATTGGTAAAATTTTAGGGGTTCTTTTGGATGTCCACAGTGGCCAAATATGGGCCCCTTTCCCAGTGGCATTTTAGCAGGATTTTTCCCAATTCAAACCAAAAATTTCCTAATCTCAGTCTTCATTCAAATAAAAATTTAATTATTCTTTAATTCTTGAAGGTCCAAAAGGCAGTTTTTAGATACGCTTGCAAGTTACATTCAAGGAACGTTGTCAATTGTTTCTAGGCAAGTCTTGGCTGCCTATATAGGCAGCCAAGACTTGCCTAGACACAACTGCAAAGCCACAAAATGTAAACTATCGCATAAATATCTTTATCATTTAATAGTGTAAGCATAATTTATTTAATAGAGATTACAGAGACTGATCATTATTTCATGCGACTGGTTGTTATAAAATGTACTACATGCTCTATACATGTAGTAGTTACTCTATTAAATGTTCTCAGTTCAATTTGAAGGTAACATTTCTTATTCTTTGTGTGTTTCATCTCCCAAGCAAATTCCCAATTGGGGCCTTCACAACATGGATTTTCCCAATTGCATGGGCCCCAGACCCTTTCCCAAAGAGGGCAGAAGAATCCCGGAATTTAACTTTATACCTGTGCTGTCATCATGATATAGAAATTGATGCTGAATGTGACCTTAAACACCAATTAATAAATAAATAACACTTGCACAACAATGTTCTTGAATAGCTAAAACAGCTTATGATCCTGCAATCTCCAGGGAAAAATTGAAAAAATATTGAAATTTGAGCCCCGTGGAAACCCTGGGAAGTGAACCAGTGCTTGTTTACTGTGGTAAATAAGCTCTGTTTCACTGGTAAAATAGGACCTAGTCACCGACGCTTGGGATGCGAGTCTTCTAAAATAGGCAACATGGGGTATGAACGATTGACTAACCTTGACTTTATCTCCCATGTTGTGGTTATGGTTAGCCATTATGCAGAAGTATGTGACCTTCAACACCAATAAATAAATAAATTGAAATTTGAGTGGCGCTTTTTGTGAATACCGCTGACCAGATATTACAAGTTATCTCTGCCAACATGTACATGTATGGTATGTGGAAATTTAATACCTGGATGTCGATTGTTAAACACCGAGTTGCAGGCAAGGTGTTTAAATGAGACATCCAGGTATTAAATCTCCCTATACCATACATGTCGGCTGAGTTAATGTTTCTGTCCCGTTTGAAACACAATAGAAACATAGTGGAAATAAATTTGCGGACGTGTTTCTCATGCTCTGCAATCAGTTGGATAATTGTTTTGTCTTTACAAACACAGAAGACAACAGATAGAGTTACATCCCTTGGGTCATTAAGGAAACGAGTAAACAGTATTTTGTTGACATATCGTCCCCTGAGTTCCAATGTGTTCAATATGCCTATTGTCACATAGAACACATTGGTACTCAAGGGACAAATTATTTGCTCTTATTTTTCTCAAGTTGTTTCATTTTAATTATTTGACTATTTAATTTATAACGACATAATATGATCGAATTGTCGGAAAATGATGATATCTGTGACTATTTTCAGGTTTTTGGGTTCAATTTTTATATCAAGGCAAGCAAACACAGAAAGCTTTCGTTTAAACCATATACCCCCTATGTTTCATGTGAGCTTACACCCTGGATGTTGCACACTCTCATATACCTTGGATGTTGGGTGCACCCTTTGCCATGGCTATTTGTCCAAGGCATTCTGACCAATCAAAAGACAGAATTTATCGGGATATAGGGATAAGATGTTTTGTTGTGTAAAGTAGTGCCTTGTGAAGCTTCCAATATTCAGTTCGATGTTGACAACAATGGCCTGATTCAGAGTTGATATTGAATCTACATCCTCATTCGTATATTTTGAATCTGGTAACTTAAGTTTTTTCACGAAGGGACTTTGGCATATAAATGTCATCTATCGGTGGAATCATACCACAGAAATAAAAAAAAATATTAAATGAAAAAATTGCTCTATTAAATGAAAAAATTGCTCTATTAAAAGCTTTTGACCAAAGGCCTTCATCAGTTTTGCTAGCTTCAGAAAATACTACATACCGGTACTCGGTTGAATGCAAATTTCACAATGAAGGCAGAGAAACTATCATGGCTCTGCTGAAAATTTGCAGCCGAAAGCTTTATTATTAATAGAGCAATTTCTTCATTTAATACTTTGGTCCCTTTATCTGGACCTTATGGAACAGAAAAAAAAATGTTTGTTGTGTTTTTGTGTCAGTCTGCTTATTGGCATGATTGTCTGTCTTACAAGTTACATTTTCACAACATTTCTTATAAAGTGGAGTGTGGAAATCCTGTGCTCCACTTTATAAGTACTGTTGTAGAAATATAACTTGTGACCTCTACACACGGGTACTCATGCTGCCTGTGGGATGTGCAAGTCACATCAATATTCTTTGTGATTAGGTAATTTACTAAAATCATAAGTGATTTTTAAAAAAAATGAAAATTTGTTCTGTTTTAGATTTGATTCAGTGTCAGCATCAGGCCCCCCGAATCAGTTTGAGATTTAATTCTAACATTAAGGGTCATTTGATTTTTCTGATCAGTAATCCAGCTGTTTCTAAGCACTGGCAGTGTTTGGCTGTATTTGAGCACTACATTGTGTGAACAGTTTAAATTGCCACATGCTTCAAAATTACTTTGCTAGTTCTTCCCAAACTAATTGTATACTAAAAAGTTATCAGAACTTGATGGTCAAGTTTATTTACCGAAGGATAAACTGGACTTGATAATGGAAATTCCATTATTTCTCAGTAGTGTGAAAATATTGACTTTACTGACTGGCTCCAGGCTGAACTTTGCATATCATTCCTTCTCTGCAGGTTTTCCTAATTGTTATAAATCTTCAACTGCACTATCTACTAAACCCTTCACCTAATGTAATGGCTGAAAGTGACCTTAGACACCAAAAATATTAAATACTGTAGAACCCTCTTAACTGATTCGCCACTTTGCCAGTGCAAATTATTCAGTTAACAGAAGTAATCAATTAACAGAGATTTGGTTACTTTACTGTATTCTTGTGATAAACTGTGATTTGTTCAGAGATGGAAATTCAGTACTCACTGATGGTTAGGAATACATCCCTTTAGTATTGAGTTCGCAACCAAATTTCTTGGCAACTCACTTTGAAGTTTAGCAATGTGTGTCCATTTCTATAACCTGGTTTGTTCTGTGCCAGCGGTTTAGGTTTGAAAAACTACATTGATGACAGAATGAACTAAAGCAATCATTTTTCTGCTGAAAAGTGCAGAAAGCCACTTCAGGAATTTACACTGAAAGTATCAGCTTGTCTTTTGCAGAAGCAGAAGAAAACTGTATGCATAAGATTGTTTTAATACAATTTATTGGAGAGTGCCAATAGGCACTCTCCAATAAATTGTAACAAAACAAATATTTATGATCAAAGTCATGTCAGACTAAGGCTCTTTTTGCTTGTAGAATGGTATCTTTAAAAAAATCCCCATGTTTCAAACCTCCTTTGAAACTTTTTTAGCACTCTTCAAGTTAATGAAATAATGAATTAAGAAAGTCTTTGAACAAACCACACCCAATTCCTTTTCAGCATACAATACTGATTGTTTTTGCAGATGGGGGCCATCATAGGAACCCTGGGAAGTGAAGCAGTGCTTGTTTACTGTGGTAGCTCTGTTTTACTGGTAAAATAGGACGCAGTCACCAATGGTTGGGGTGGAAGTCCTCTAAAATTGGCAATATGGATATAAACGATTGACTAAACTTGACTTTACCTCCCTGTTGTGGTTACGATCAGTCATCGTGCAAAAATATGTGACCTTAAACAACAATAAATAAATAAATAAATTTGCAGATGTGGGGGTGGGAGGGTCTGAACTGATCTTGTGTTTTTGTATAAATTGTTCAAACTGAAAATGTTTGAAACGAAAACCAGGGGCTGACTCCTATATTAGTAATGATAAAACAGTTTATTGTAAGATTTAACTCCTAGATTTTGATTTACAAACTGTCACTTCAGTTAAATGCGTGTAAACAAAAAGCGGCCATTGAATGTGGAAACCTCAGTAGTGTGGCACACAACTGCTGCATCTCAGCAATTTAATCTTAAAAAACTCATGGGTTAAGCTGGATAATATGTGCCAGTAATATTGCCCTTGGCATTTAAACAGTTAACTTCAGCGTCTTATCATTTTAAGAAAGTTTAAAGTGTTTGTTGAGTTTAATGAAATCATATGTAATAATTAGCCCAAAGTAAAGTAAATTTGAAAATATACTTCATTTCAAAGGTTTTGGATTCCATAAGATAAGGTAGTGCCTTTGTTCAGTAAGTTAATTAGATTGTGTAGGTAAGTTCACCATTAATGAAGGAATGTTTCACTGATAGAAAAACATCAGAAATGTTTGCTTGTAGCTTAGACTGTTTATCCTCTTGGTCAAGTAGATTGCACATATTCATGTTACCAATGACCCTTTAACTCGTTTTTAGCTTACGTGACTGAAAGTCAGGGAATAACGACTCTTCGTCCATCTCAAGGTGGTACAGTAGAATCCTCTTAATTGAACATCCATTTTGCCAGTGAAAAATATTCAATTAACAGGAGTATACAATTAACAGGGAATTGGTCAGTTTCCTGTATTCTGGAGGTAAACTGAGCATTTATTCTATTATATCTTGTTTGACAGAGCTCTGTAAGCTCTGTCAAACAAGATATATTAGAATAAATGCCTGTATTGGATGTAGTGAGGCAAAAAAGGTTGATAAATAAGGGGAATTTGGGGCGTGTCACAGTAATTTTTCGACATACTACAAAAATTTATATACAATTAACAGGAGTTTACTCTACAACCCATATGCAATTAACAGATCAAATTTGTACTGAAGGTATGATAAATGGTTTTGTGTTTGAAAATTATATTCAATTAACAGGGATATACAATTAAGAGATATCCAATTAAGTGGGCTCCACTGTATTTGAATTCTCTTCTCCCAAACTGCAGGACCAATTCTAATAAAATTTCATGTGAATAATGCTTGAGGAGGGGAAATTCAGTTTTGTTAAAATCAATATGTTGCCGCCATAGAGAGTGGGTGAGGAAAATTGCATCGAATTTTTAAAAAATGTTCTCAAGATCCAATGGATGGAATAACTTGGTATTTGGTATTCAGTTTCCTTTTGATGTGCACACAAATGTTTGTTCAAGGGAAGTTTGAGAGGCAATTTTTTTCAGTTGTTTTGGGAGGGACAGGATTTTTCAGGACCGATAGTCAAATTCAAATAGAATTTGGTATGTGGCAATATTTGGTCATAAGTACTTGATTCATGCAAATCAATTTTCTTGCATCCCTATGGGAGCTAAAAATAGAAATTTTTAAAATATCCATTTTTCCAAAAGTGCATGGAACAGAAAACAGTTATTTGGTATGCAGCATCTTTAAGACCAGTAGAATTGAATGGACCAAAAAAAAGCAAAAAAACAATCAGTTGCATCCTAGGTTACTCTGTGGTGAATCGAAAAGATGCTGAGTCAGTATTTACAAAAATTAATAAAAATCTTTGTCTCCAGAACCACAATAGTCTGAATCGTTGGATAATTGATATACACCATCATTACGATGATCAGATTCAGGTGTGTTCAAACCAAGTCCCTGGGTTCATATATGGGCTCCTTGTGGGAGCCCAAATTTTAACTTTGCGCAATCCAATGTGGGAAACCAGGAAGTGAAGCAGTGCTTGTTTACTGTGGTAAATAAGCTCTGGTTTACTGGTAAAATAGGACCCAGTCACCTTGTTTTCCTGTCCGCATACTCTACCTGAGTTGTGCTCTCCATGATTCAACTTCAATAACTGAATAAAACTTGGGATTATTAAAGGAAAATATTACCATCATTTGTCTGTTTACTTTCTTGTGTGACACTAGGGTTTTATATCGAAGCATTTCATTTGCTCATTCGAATTCCTGCACCATGAATGGAATACGTAATGACCATTGAGATGCATTCTTACATGCTGTGTACCGGATGCCACAGATGGTTTTCCTAACATATTAAATCTTGACTTAATACCTATGTCATGATGTATCCACAAATGCTGAAAATGACCTTAAAGGGACAGTAAGACCTAAAAAAGTTAAAAATCTGTTTCTCCGGTCCTCCCTTATGTTCCTTCTGGCTGCTGCATGCTCTCTTTTTATAACCAGTGCAAACTTGAAAAAAAAATTGAATGGTTTATGTCAGATATTTTACCCAAGTTAATAAAATTGATAAATTTGTCCCTTGAGTACAACAAGGCTTTGCAATACATTAGCATTGTAAAGCGTGCTTGCACTCAAGGGACAAAATACACCACCACCCTTGCTAGTCGGCAGATTATGAGGCCTAAAACATGAGACAAACCAAGAATATGAATTTTTGATGGCAAAGAAATAATTATAAAAATAAAAAATAAAATAAAAACCCTCCACCTGCATGCAATTTTACATAAAATGGCCTGTAAACAGAAGATCTACTTTGTGGGTCCCAAGCCACATTTTGAAAAAAATAAGTTGACCATTTAACAAAAACACAATTTCTGTTACGTAAAAGTTTTAAATATCATTCATATGAAAGCGTCCAACTTGACTGGATCTAAAAAGGTTAAAAATCTGTTTTTCAGGCCCTCCCACATGATTTTTTTGGCTGCCACATGCTCTCTGTTTATAACCAATGCAAACTTAAAAAAAATAAAAATTAAATGGTTAATGTCTGATAATTTACCCAAGTTAATAAAATTGATAAATTTGTCCCTTGAGTGCAACAAGGCTTTGCAATGCTTTAGCACTCAAGGGACGAAATACACCACCACATATATTATTCTGTAGATTATGGGGTGAGGCCTAAAAAATACAACAATGAACATGATTTTTTTATGGCAAAGAATAATTATAAAAAAAAATAAAATAAAAAAATGCCCACCCACATGCAATTTTACAAAAAAATGGCCTGAGAAACAGAAGATCTACTTTGTGGGGCCCTAAATAAATTAACTTGAAGGCGAGAATTTATCAGATATTTGAAAATGGATGCCAGCGTTTTTTTCAATCCGAACTGGTTAACTGATTACTCAGAGAAAATTCCAGCACAGTACAAACGGCAATATCATGGTAAAAATTTGGCATTATTTGCTTTTGTACACAAGTGTTCTATTTATAGGGTATGTGTTCATGCAAGTTAATCGAGTTTGTCATCAATAAATGGAGTGTGAGTTTTATTGGAAGCATAAGTGTGCCTTATTGAGAATAATATTAAGTTACTGATATAACAATGCCAGTTATTGCTAAAATAATGCACAGTTGTTATTCGTGGAGCATATTCATTGGGATAACATCAAAGATAAAATTAGAAACCATGTGTATTCAGCTATTTATCGAATTCTTGTTTTATTGTGATGACTTTCAGGCAACTTCATTTATATCTTTGTAATGTCATATCTGATGAAAATATCCGTGTGGGAACCCCTGGGAAGTGAAGCAGTGCTTCTTTACTGTGGTAAACAAGCTCTGTTTTAGTGGTAAAAAAGTGCCTGTGGTTGAAGTCCTCTAAAATGGGCAACATGGGTATAAACGATTGGCTGGAGTATGTCACCTTAAACACCAACAAATAAACAAATAAATATTTGGAAATTTTAGTTTTAAGGTTTTTCAATTACAGATATAAGTAATCTGATGTTGGTTCTTACGTCTTATACTTGACATTATGGCATACACTGTGTTTTGTTTCTTTAACATTAACTTGCTCCTCCACATACTGGTACAAGCAAAATCTAAAAGAGTTGATATTTTGTTTTCAAACAAAAGGATCATTGTCCCTTTAAACACCAATAAATATATAAATAAATTTCCTTGCACATACTTCAAAGGGATGATACTATTTTCACAGGTAGATGATACATTTTCAGGAAGGGGTAAAAATATGGTTTAACAACCCAATACACATCTAAAAGTATATAAACTTAAACGAGCATATCAGTGAAATATGACCCATAAGCAATATATACTACTCAAAGTTTTCTGAGCACCAAATATTTGACACATTATTGTGAAATTTGCTTGTGACGTATTTGCGATATTTCTGGTGGATATGATTGAGGAATGTATTGAGATGGTCCCCAGTGTTTACATTAGCTCTCTTGACAGGCAGACTTTTCGTGACAGTCATGGAAAGCATGTACCCCTTGATTTTCATGTTTTCGTGTACTGTCTACATGTACATGACATGTGTAGAGTATTCAGTCTTCATTTCAACACAAACCCTTGTGATTTAATGATTGAATATGGCAAATGCAAATGGAAGAAGACATTAGTCTGAAGCAGAAAGTGGCAGGCTGTAGGGATGGTGGAGCAAGAGGCTACCCATTGCCAGGTTGGTGAAGCCCTTTGCGTGCATCATACTGTTATCACCAGAGCCTAGGCAAGATTTCATCAATATGGCACACCAGTAAGATGGCATGGTGGTGGCAGAGACAGGGCAGCATATGCAGCTGAAGACCGGTTTTTGATCATTCAGGCCCATAGGAACCGCTTTGCCACAGCAACCCAGCTGCGCAGTGACCTTCAGAATGCTTGGTAAATGTTTTGATGCAGACTATCCAGGCAAGGTTGCATGAATGTGGTCTCCGATCGAGAAGAACATGTATTTGCATTCTGCTGTCCCAGAACCACCGCCAGACATGATATGAATGGGGCATGGACCACGTTGGATGGACCAGAGAAGATTGGCAACCTGTCCTTTTTACAGATGAGTCAAATGAGTCAAGATACTGCCTAGACCATACAGATAGGCATTCTAGGGTATGGAGAACACCAGGAGAGCGATTCCATTCAGCCAACATTGCTGAGCATGACCTCTATGGTGGAGGATCAATCATGGTCTGGGGCGGCATCAGCAGGGATGGACGTACAGAGCTCTGTGTCCTTGAACGTGGTACATTGACTGCACAGCGGTATTTTGATGAGATCCTGGATGTCCACGTCAGATTATATGCAGGTGCAGTGGGTGATATAGATTCATTCTGATTGACGATAATGCCCGTCCTCATGTTGCCCATGCTGTCGGGGAGTACCGACAGAGGGAGGGGATTTAGCGTATGGACTGGCTAGCAAGATCCCCTGACCTCAATCCAATCGAACATGTCTGGAATGAGTTGCAGCTTGCAATTTCAGCCTGTCCAGTCCAGCCAAGAAGTGTCCAGGAGCTTGATGCCATGCTGGAACAACATCCCACAAAGGACCACCAGGAACCTGATTGTGAGCATGAGAAGGTTTTTTCAAGCTGTAATTAGCAGTAATGGGTCTCATACTCGATATTGAACCCATACCAGTTCGCTTCGTCAACTTTTTGGCAAATTGAAAAGTTTCCTCTTTTACCAATAATATCCATTTTTCATGGTTATCGTATTCAAAAGCTAAAAAATAATGTCAAACACAAATAAAATCTTGATTTCTGTACTTAAATCATTAAAGATATAATTAAATAAAAAATATATACACTTTTCATTACAATATTTCAACTAAAACAGAATACAGGTAGTTGGATATACTTGATGCTTAGCAAACTTTGAGTAGTATATAAAATGCACAAATTAAGTGATTCAAGTAGTTTTAGACCGCGTTTCAAGCAAATAAATGAAGTTTTGTCAATCGATACACCATTGTGTCAGAAAGATGTAATTAATGTAAAGTGCACAATGGGAGTAATTTTTAAAAAATTATAGTCATTGCACATTACATACTTGGATGATGGGGCTTTCATCCTGTAGTTTTCATTATATTTTAATTTCAACTTAAATTGTGCGTGTTAACTAAATCTTGGAAATGACACAAACGAATTCTGTATGATGTCATAGCTTGGTATATCTCAATGAAGAAATGCAAATATGTTTCACATCTAATAAGAGTGCTACTGATGATGTGTTTAATACTGGTACAGAACTGTTGTAGTCCTATTTAGTTGTTTCTATGTTTATAATACCACCCTTGACATTTCCTTTTGGTAAACTTTCCTTGAGTGCTTGCTTTGAATCTATGTCATAACTTAGTATCATCAATGAAAAACATGCAGATGCATTCCACATTTATTCCGGTCACACCCAGAACTTAACATGCGTGTCATTAATATCGATATAAGTTGTCCCAAAGCCATTCAATTCATTTGTGATGCCACTCACTGACATTACTGAAAGGGAGGGGTGGAGGTTGTCTCATTTTTAGCTTAACTTGACATAGTCAAGATAAGCTATTGCCATCACGCATGCGGAAGTCTGTTAGTCTGTGAGTCTGTTAGTCTGTGAGTCTGTTCACATTTTCCTTTAGCACGGGCTACACCCCGCAGTTCTTGTCTGATCATCACGAAATTTCATATGCAGGTTTGGGGTCATGTCTAGATGAGAACATCCCCTTTTGGTCGCGATCGGGCAACCGGTATGGCTGCCCGAGCCCAAAACCCGAAAACCATTAGCACAGTCTACAGGTCATATTTATGAAGGGATTTCAGTGTAACTTGGTAGGATGCCTCTGTATAATGCCTAGATGAGAACGTCCCCTTTTGGGCATGATCTATCAACCGTGATGGCTGCCCAAGCCCGAAACCCAAAAACTTTTAGCACAGTCTGCAGGTCATGTTTAATGTGGAGGGATTTCATAGTAACTTGGTAGGATGACTCCTTATGATGTCTAGATGAGAATTTCCCCATTTGGGCATGATCTGCCAACTGTGACGACTGCCCGAGCCCAAAACCCGAAAACCTTTAGCACAGTCTACAGGTCATATTTATTGAGGAATTTCATTGTAACTTGGTGGGTTGACTTCATACAATGTCTAGATGAGAAAGTCCCCTTTTGGACGTGATTGGGCAACTGTGACGGCTACAGGGTCCCCAAAGCCCGAAAACCTTTAGCACAGTCTAGAGGTCATATTTATGAAGGGATTTCATTGTAACTTGGTAGGATGACTCCAAATAATGTCTAGATGAGAACGTCCCATTTTGATCGTGATCATGCAGCCTTGATGGATACCCGAGCCCAAAAACCTTTAGCATAGGCAAAAGGTCATATTTATGGAAGGATTTCATTGTAACCTGTTAGGTTGACTCCATATAATGCCTAGATGATGACATCCCCTTTTGGTCGTGATTAGTCAGTTGTGATGGCTACAAGTGCCCGAAGCCCGAAAACCTTGAGCACAGTCTACAGGTCATATTTATGAAGGGATTTCATTGTAACTTCTTAGGATCACTCCAGATGATGCCCAGATGAGATTGTCCCCAATGGTTGCGATCATTCAGCCATGATGGCTGCCCGAGCCCGAAGCCCAAAAACCTTTAGCACAGTCTACAGGTCACATTTATGAAGGGACTTCATTGTAACTTGGTAGGTTAACTTCATATAATGTCTAGATGAGAACGTCCCCTTTTGGACATGATTGGGCAACTGTGACAGCTAAAGGTGCCCGAAGCCCAAAAACCTTTAGCATAGTCTACAGGTCATATTTATGAGGGGATTTCATTGTAACTTGGTAGGATGATTCCAAATAATGTCTAGATGAGAACGTCCCATTTTGATCGCGATCATTCAGCCTTGATGGGTGCCCGAGCCCAAAAAACTTTAGCATAGGTAAAAGGTCATATTTATGGAAGGATTTCATTGTAACCTATTAGGTTGACTCCATATAATGCATAGATGATGACATCCCCTTTTGGTCGTGATTGGTCAGCTGTAATGGCAACAAGTGCCCGAAGCCCAAAAACCTTGAGCACAGTCTACAGGTCATATTTATGAAGGGATTTCATTGTAACTTTGTAGGATCACTCCAGATGATGCCCAGATGAGATTGTCCCCTTTGGTTGCGATCATTCAACCATGATGGCTGCCCGAGCCCGAAGCCCGAAAACCTTAAGCACAGTCTACAGGTCATATTTATGAAGGAATTTCATTGTAACTTGGTAGGTTGACTTCATATAATGTCTAGATGAGACTGTCCCCTTTTGGACATGATAGGGCAACTTTGACGGCTAAAGGTGCCCGAAGCCCAAAAACCTTTAGCACTGTCTACAGGTCATATTTATGAAGGGATTTCATTGTAACTTGGTAGGATGACTATAAATAATGTCTAGATGAGATCGTCCCATTTTGGCCGTGATCATTCAGCCTTGATGGGTGCCCGAGCCCAAAACCCTTTAGCATAGGCAAAAGGTTATATTTATAGAAGGATTTCATTGTAACCTGTTAGGTTGACTCCATATAATGCCTAGATGATGACATCCCCTTATGGTCGTGATTGGTCAACTGTGATGGCTACAGGTGCCCGAAGCCCGAAAACCTTGAACACAGTCTACAGGTCATATTTATGAAGGGATTTCATTGTAACTTCGCAGGATCACTCCAGATGATGCCCAGATGAGATTGTCCCCTTTGGTTGCGATCATTCAACCATGATGGCTGCCCGAGCCCGAAAACCTTTAGCACAGTCTGCAGGTCATATTTATGAAGGGATTTCATTGTAACTTGGTAGGTTGACTTCATATAATGTCTAGATGAGAACATCCCCTTTTGGACATGATTGGGCAACTGTGACGGCTTCAGGGGCCCAAAGCTCGAAAACCTTTAGAACAGTCTACAGGACATAATTATGAAGGGATTTCATTGTAGCTTGGTAGGATGACTCCAAATAGTGTCCAGGTGAGAATGTCCCCTTTTGATCACGATCATTCAGCCTTGATGGCTGCCCGAGCCCAAAAACCTTTAGCATGTCTGTAGGTCGTATTTATGGAAGGATTTCATTGTAACTTGTTAGGTTGACTCCATATAATGCCTAGATGATGACATCCCCTTTTGGTCGTGGCTGGTCAACTGTGATGGCTGCAGGTGCCTGAAGCCCGAAAATCTTGAGCACAGTCTACAGGTCATATTTATGAAGGGATTTCATTGTAACTTCATAGGATCACTCCAGATGATGTCCAGATGAGAATGTCCCCTTTTGGTTGCGATCATTCAGCCATGATGGGTGCCCAAGCCTAAAGCCCGAAAACCTTTAGCACAGTCTTCAGATCATATTTATGAAGGGATTTCATTGTAACTTGGTAGGTTGACTTCATGTAATGTCTAGATGAGAACAACCCCTTTTGGACACCATTAGGCAACTAATGGCTCTAAATAATGTCTAGATGAGAACATCCCCTTTTGGTCGCGATCATTCAGCCTTGATGGCTGCCCAAACCCAAAACCCCAAAACCTTTAGCATAGTCTATTGGTCATATTTATGGAAGGACTTCATTGTAATCCGTAAGTGTCACTCCATATAATGCCTAGATGATGACATCCCCTTTTGGTCGTGATTGGTCAGCTGTGACGGCTTCAGGGGCCCGAAGCCCAAAAACCTTTAGCACAGTCTACAGGTCATATTTATTAAGGGATTTCATTGTAACTTGGTAGGTTGACTTCATATAATGTCTAGATGAGAACGTCCCCTTTGGATGCAATTGGGAAACTGACGGCTACAGGGGCCCTAACCCCGAAAACCTTTAGCACAGTCTACAGGCCATATTTATGAAGGGATTTTAATGTAACTTGATAGGATGACTCGTTTTGGAATAATTTCACTGTAACTTGGTAACTTTTGTTGATATACATTAACTGTGAGAGCCACATACATTAACTGTGAGGTCATATTAACCCACCCCTCAGCTCTTTAGTACAGTGTACACCTCATATTATTTTTATCATAAACATAGCATACAGAGAACAGAAATGAACATATTCCCAATTATCACAATTCTTGTCTTATTTCATAATCCTTTCATAAACATTGAACATTATCCTTTTCATCAAACACAACACACAAGTTAAGCTACAGTGCCATTGACACTTTCATTTATATATTCTTGTTGGCTTAATTTCAAAGTAGTTTTATTCACTTGTTATTCTGTAAATAAAATCAATAAATATTCACTAGTGGTATTTTTAAAAAAATTATCCGTGATGCTGCTTTGCCCTGTTGCCGTCAAAACTGTGTTCTCCTAGTGTGTCACTTGGCATAAACCATTTGGATACAGCTCTCCTGTGGTGAAGTTCTCCGGACATGAGTTACGCAAGAGAGGGTGATTTTAAATTAATATAACTATTGCTACCCAGTGATTGTTCACAATTTCTAATAACTATACATATGCAATTTTCAGCTCATGGACCTCCAGGCAGCCTATGAGATGATAAGTTGCAAGTGTATTGTTGAAGCGCTTGACAGGTGCAACATCTACTCCTCCATGAGTAATCCAGTCTCCATGCATTACATGTATGACCAAATAAATAATATATATGCAAGGTAATTTTTTTTTTACTATTGTTTGAAATCACTTTGAGGTGCCAGAGCTATGTCTTAAACACAACAAGCCCATGCAGAGGTTGGGGAGAGGAGGGGACTACAAACCAAACCAGCCGTGTATATTAAGTATTTTAAAACTTTCTTATTAGCCGACCATTTTCTGATGTGGCTAATAATAATAAATTATGTTTTAAAGTACTCAATGTTTTAGAAACTAAAATGCTTTCAACTAGACGCACCCCCCCCCCCCCCCCCCCCACCCCAAACTTCATTAAATTAATATTTTTTTACACACAAATTGATATATTCAAGTCCTCATTAAAATGTAGTTGAAAGAGAAATGTGAAGAATTGTCATTTGGATTTTTACCGACACTGTTTTTAATTAGCGCCTTCCATTTATTTCACACATGGTGTTGATTGAATATTACCCTTTCATGCCCCTCATCCTAGTCGTT
Organism: Pictodentalium vernedei; assembly: GCA_031216915.1. Lineage (NCBI taxonomy): Eukaryota > Metazoa > Mollusca > Scaphopoda > Dentaliida > Dentaliidae > Pictodentalium > Pictodentalium vernedei. The sequence goes on from CM062293.1 coordinate 379,178,481, forward strand.
TCTTTTTGATACAGTAGCATGTTGATCCATTGGTTGAGAATGAAAACATCGATTATTTGCTTGAAATAATAATAATAATTGGTGGCCAGCACTCCTGAAACCACTTGTTGGCAAAGAAGCTGCCACACCGTGGAGATGAACTGGCATCAGTATGCAGGGATAGATCAGAACATAGAAACGCCATTCAAAACACACTATTAATTGAAAATGTAATATGTTTTCATTTTTGGAATTCACTTTAAAAAATTTCCACAATCCAGTATAAGTATTTCCAATAGTTCCTTGAATCCAGCACCCTATTTAATGACATGTAACTAACTTACCCAAAACATTTTTACAGCCTTAATCATTATATATTTTCATGTAGCACGTGATATGGCAGTTACCAATTTTTATAACCAGAAAGTGTGACTAACCCTGTGCAGTGCACAGGGTTAGTCACACTTTCTGGTTATAAAAAAAATAATCATTTCTAACGGAAAAACTAACCCTGTGCACTGTACAGCCTTAGTGTAAATGTCATCTATATCAACCCGTTACCCAATTTAATGGTCAAAACCAGCCAGTACTATTCAAACTCAGCTTAAGAGTTGTTGGGTTTGTTTTCAGTGACTTCCAAAAATGAAAACCTATTCTATTTTCAATTAATAGCTTGTTTCAAATAAAAAATGAATGTGTGCCACATAAATAGCTCCTTTCGGCAGGCTGCACTCGTAAAAATTTATGTGCCTGAGTTGTTTGACAGAGGAGGAGCGCTGAATTAGATAGGAAATTAATAACCCCCCTGGAATGATAACGCAACGTGAAATTGAGAATCCCCAGTAAATCGAGAAGATACCACTTGGAACATGTATGTTTGTTGAGGAAAGAGGTGACCTTGGCTGTGATTCATGCTTGTTTATTGCTGGAAGACACAATTCCATGGCTTTGGTGTCAAGAAGGAGGCCTAGATATTCGAGGCAGTGGGTATGGCCAACTTTTTTCTGTCGAGAGGGTGATGTGAAGTGAAAGAAGGATATGCAAGAGGATGGAGTGAAGGGTTGTCGCAATTATTCGATTAATCGACTAACCATCGACTGTTACAGTAGTCGTCCGTTTTTATTTTTAGTCGATCGTCGTTCATTTTTAAAGTGGTACAAGTCGGATTAAAATTCTGCTGTATAATGAGATAAATTAACAGATTGTTAACCTTTGAAATGTCTCGCTGTAGTTACTTGTAATGTTCCATGGCCTTTGTTTTCCGTATTATTGTGCAACAACGTAATTTTGAAAACACTGAGCCTTGCCATTTGATCAATCCCTGTTCTCTGTTGTATTAACCAGCACCCATTGATCAGTACTAAGGAGTATCGTTCAAACGGTCTGTCTTTTAATAATTGCAGTTTGGGAAGTCACTGCAGAGTAAATAGACTCTTCAGTCTTGTACACTCGAACAACCCCCTTTGGAATAATTGGAATCGCGAAAGTGAGAAAATTATCACAAGACCCACAGCGGTAACTTCACTTGTAGTACTAAGTTGTAACTTGTATTGAAGTGGAGGGGGTTTTATATCCGATATTTCTGAATATTAGTTACAGAAAAGAAACACTTGCACAAATGTTCTTCTGTTTAAATTCTTCAAATCAATCGGAGTCTGCCGGAGATATTCCAGTGTTTCTATTTTATCTCTATGCAGAAAGGTACATATTCAAACATCATCAGTTTTAAATTTATTTTGTAAGTATATTAGAGATTGTTGAATTCACGGGAAACGACTATTAATCGACTAACCATCGACTAATGCTGGCGATTAGTCGACTATGAAAATTGATAATCGCGACAGCCCTAGTGGAGTGGATGGCTGAACCATCGCTGTCCATCTGACTGATGGTCAGAAATTCCTCCAGGAGGTGGAGAATGTTGGGGATGGTATAAAAGTTTTGGCTGCAATCCAACAGATATCCTTGGAAAGACAGTCAAATATGCCCAGGCAAGATCAAGAACCGAAGGCTACACAGCAATAAAAATAGAATTGACCACATCATTTTATACCATTATAGATGCCAAAGAATGGGAAGAACTGATATCAGTTTGAATGCAGAGTTTATTTTGGTTTTGGAGAGAAGTGTATTGGGGCCTAAGCATTGTATTACCTCCACTGTGTGGTCAGTGATGACATACAACATCAAGTACTTGTCTTTATTGATCACAGAAGTGATAGATTGGGCATGGGAAGAGGTATGAAAAGTCTGTGCTGAGTCAGTATTTCTTCTCTGCCAGAGCAATTGAGCTCACCCGATAAAGCTGGTAAGTTAATGAGTCAAACGTACCTAACAGAATGCCATTGGCAATGTCGGAGGCTAGGAGGGTGTCTAGTATTGGTGGATTCTTGTGAGCTGACAAGTTTTTTATATCCAAAAAGTCTATAGGTAGGGGAGGAGATGCCTGTGTGAAAACCATCTAGAAGTCCATGCAAGAAGTGAGATATGAAAGTTTTGTTGGGGTGGTCAACCAGAAATGTCCTGAGAAGGGTGAGGTGCTTGGTGTGGAAGCCTGAACGAAACTGGGAGGCAATGTCAATAGTGTTTAGCCAAGTCATTTTTGTTGCTGCAAATGCCTTGGATTTTTGGTAATTGTTTAGGGTGAAGATTTTGAGTGCCCAATTTAAAAACATTCCAACAAATCTATATGTGACCCCCTCATTGGAATGAGCTCATTCCAGAGAGGTGTCACATTATGGTTTTGTTGCTTTACTGGTAAAATAGGACCCAGTGACCATGCCTGGGGTGGAAGTCCTCTATAATGGACAACAAGGGTATAAACGATTGGCTGGACTTGACTTGTGGTCATGATAGTCATTATGCAGAAATATGTGACCTTAAATCCCAATAAATAAATAAAATAAATCATGCTTTCCCTTATGCAGCCTGAACTGATTAGGAACACACATAATGAAAATGAACCTTTCAAGCATACTTTGCTGGAATGAAATCATAGAGTAGTAACAACTCAACTCCAAGAGTACAGTTTGACCAGCTGCCCCAATTCCATCTCTTCTCCTACATTTCAATGGCAAGGCAAAACATCCCCATGTCACCAACACCACTCAGACTAAACCACTGTACTCCAGTCAAATCAGGGAGCGCTGAACGATTTTAAGTAGAGGGGCAGTATGTTGAATTCTAATTTTGTATACGGTTGGTGGTGGTACGGGAATGTATCAGTATGATTTTTCTTCAAAATTAAAAAAAAAATCATATACAGATATTAATGCTTGAGTGAAATGTTTAAAACATTAAAATTGTGTAACTACCATTGTTACATTAGTAGTGCAGTAGTACACAATTGTCTAAAACCCTCAAGGGCCTCGATAAGTGTCCTGAATTCCCACCAGTCCACACCCTCTATACATCCAGTGGCTTAGCAGTGATTTCTAGCCAAGTCTTGGCTGCCTCAACAAGCAGCCAAGACTTGACTAGAAACCACTGCCCACCTAATTTGTCTGTTGTCAACAGGACCTCCTCATGATGGCAGGTTAAGGGCACCTCTTCTGAAGTCGTTGAAGTTGGAAATAGGTTCTTAAGGGTTAATCTTTTTACTCCTATGGTAATTCAGGTGAACTATTTCTCTCCAAAATGTGACCCAATTTAAAGTAAAGTGAACGAGTAGCTGGAAGCAAATGGAACACCACAGTTTATACAAGACTGAAAGTTCGAACAGAATATTTTTCGATGCTTCCACCTTTTACAGTGTAACCCATTAACTGAATTGCCACTTTACCAATGAAATTATTTAGTTGACAAGAGGATTCAATTAATAAGGATTTGGTCACTTTTATATATTCTAGAGATTAACTGTGCATTTATCCAGGGTTTCCGCTAGGGGAAAATTTGTGGGTGCGGTAGTTTAAAGAAAGTGAAACTCAGACGCCGAATGCGTCTGCTGCATGTGCCGAAGGCACGTGCGTATAGAAGGGGGTTTGAGGGGGGGGGGTCCTCCCCCCAAGAAAATTTTGATTTTTAGGTGCTCTCTGGTGGCCTCTGGGGGCATTCTGGTCGCTAAAATGCTGAATAATTGATGTGGAAAATATTTATTTTTTCCTCCTACAATTCTCTAAATTCTCTCGGGACATACAATACTATATCTGGTCGGAGGTTTCATAAAAATGCAAACCCAAAACAACACAAAATCCACGAATCCTAACAGTGACTGAGCTTTGTTTACAACCGCTCACGGTAATATTCGAAAAGAACCATGATACGGATGTGTGACATCATACACGTGCAATTACCGTACTGACTTGTGTGGAAGCCCAGGGGGTGCTTTGTAAGTGTGTTAATCAGCACTGCAAACCACCCCCTTGAAAACAGACAAAGATAGTCTGTTTAAAAATAGCTGTTTTTTTAAATATGTACATTTTTTACGAATAAAACAAAATATAGCTTCACACAAACTCAGCAAAAAAAGTCATAATATGAAGACCAGATAAAATTTACACAGCGAAATATGCATAACAAAATAGTTGCCTCCCTTGGCAACATTCGAAAAATTGATTTTACACTGAAAGTCATAACTTCACATGTTGCCGGGCATGATGAAATGATAAATGAGCATGTTTTATTGAACCAATAAGTCATAAATCATATCCCTGGTTATATTGTTATATAATTCTCAAATACCAGAGTTGTAATTATTTTTTATTTTTAATTACCACTTTCTCATTAATTTCTGAACACCCATTTTTCACAATGGGTTGTGCACACTCGAAAGTGGCAGTGTTCTTTTACAATGAATTGTGCACCACTCGAAAGTGGCAGTGTTCAATCAGTATCTTTCTGATGATATTGAACCACTGTGAAAACTGTGAAAACTATATGTTGTGGGCGTGTTTCAGACAACTACTGACAGCAGCCTGCACACTCATTTGAAACAAGTGACAGCTTCCAAAACAAGTACATAATTTTCACTCAAAATAAAAGCCAGTGATTTCGGACCAAACACGACAATTTGAGTCCAAAATTTTATAGGCGACGTTTAGGATTTGAACTTTGTTTCCCCCTCTCATCTGGGGGTTATAAGGTATCAGGTTGTCGTCAGTAATAGTAGGCATAGTATACAACATAATTATGCCTATATTATGTGGAAACAAAGGATCCCGAGTGTTGTTATGATACAGCATTGTACTCGACATTTTAACCACCAGCTTTTCTGACTGATCATAGTATGATCGGGGGGGGGGGGGGGGGGGGGGGGGGGGATAGGGGGGGCGGGGGGGATTAAATGCCTCTGTTGGATGTACGGAGGCAAAATAGGTAAAAAGAAGAAAGAATTTGGTAAATGTGAAGGTAATTTCTCAACATATTGCAAGATTTTGAATTCAGTTAACCCTTTACCTAACATGAAAAGCAGACGACACTTACAAAAAAAATTCTTTGATGACTATTTTTTTTCATTTTTGTCTCAAAAACATAGGTATGACCCCTCATTGGAACGAGCTCAACGAGCTCGTTCCAACGAGGGGTCATAACCTATGTTTTTGAGACAAAAAATGAAAAAATGATGAAAATTAATTGGCAATTTTTGTGAATAGCGCTGGCCGGTTTTGGCCGTTACGTTAGGTAAAGGGTTAACAGGAGTTTACTCTATAACCTTTTTTCGATGAACTGGTTGAATGCCTAAGAAGCCACTATCATATTTCTATTGAAAAGTGTCTGAAAGCCACTTTAGTGGTTTTACAACGTCTGCAACAGCTTATTGCTTGCTTAGCAGTTAAATAAAAATGTGGATATATTATAGTTTTGGGTACAATTTATTTGAGAGTGTCAATAGGCACTCCAACCAAAATGCAACAAAAACAATTATTTACGAACAAGATCTTGCTAAACTGAGGCTATGTTTGTTGATATCATGATATCTTTGAAAAAAAGATACCCATGTTACAAATCAACTGTGAAAAGAATTTAACACTATCTGTTAACAGGTCAAATTGCAACTGAAGGTATAGTAAATGGTTTAGTGTTAGAAAGTTATATTCATTTAACAGGGCTATTCAGTTAAGAGATATCCAATTAAGTGGGTTCCATTGTACATCAATGCAGGGGCTTTGATTTAAAAGTTTAATACCAGTTTGATTGTATTACCTATAAAAAAGGCAGGAGCTAAAGTTTCCTCTTTCTACACCTCGGCTCCTTGGTGCCTGCAAATGGAATAAATTATTGAAGACCGTAAAGGACATTACCATGATATGGGGTTGATGGGACAGATTATATGCAAGTAGCTTGGGGTGAGATATTGTTGCTTACTGAAAGAGAAAAATATCCACTCAAGTACCAAACACAACCCTTATCTTAATTAAATATCAGTGACCTTTGAGAAATAGAAACTTTCATTAAAATTGAATTTCTGTGTTATCAGCATAATTACAATTCACAGCCACCAGAACAGATTTCATACCACAAAACAAATTAAACCTAATAATTATATCTCTTAGGGGTATTTCATACTTTATAAACACTTCTGCCTGACCAGGTTTCAAATTATCCAAACTTATTCTGTTGATATGATAATGGTAGTGTGGTCAGTTGAAACATTGTTTGTATATAATAATGTATTTAGATTCCATTTGTAGTTACAGAATAGTGTTTGACTTGTCTAAAAGGTCATGATGAATTTTGAAAGAATTTTCAATTTAAATAGAATGTGAGAAGGAAAATTTTATTTATTGATTTAAAAGTATTCAGATAATTTCTTGTGCACAGATTCTTCAGCAATCTCATCTTCTTAACTCTTTATCTAACATAGCGGCCAAAAATGGCCAGAAAATTAACCAGAATAAACCTACCACAACTAAAATATCTCTGATGTTTCTCAATAAAACCAATCAAATATGAATATCATTAGAAGCAGTGTGAAGCATGTACTGCCCATCATACTGTCCATTCATTTGTCTGACCATCCCTCCATCCATCCATCCATCCATCCATCCATCCATCCATCCGCCTGTCCCCCTTTGGTTTCCCGATGATCACTTTAGTTATAATAGTCCAGATCCAATGAATTTTGGTATGTAGATATATCAACATAAAATGCAGGATAAGTTCGAATCGAGATGCAAGTCCGACATTTTTTGGACAGCGGTTTGCCCTGTTTTCGAATTCGAAAATTCTTCTTTTTTTTTGTTTCCCGATGATAATGTCAGTTGTTGTTGACCGTCTGAAATAAAATTTGGTATGTAGGTGTATCACCATAAAATACAGGTAAAGTTGAAATCAGGGTTTGGTCCGACATCTTTTGTCAGAGTTATGTCCAACTTATGTTTCGACTTAAAAAATTCAATTTGTTTCAGATACCTCAAATTGCACACTCTTTTTCAGGGGATGTGTGGCCGAGTGGCCTTTTTTTAATTTTTGGTATTATTTGTTTGCCATCAAAAAAAACATGTTCTTGGTTTGTTTTACGTTTTAGGCCTCATACCTGTAATCTACAGAATAGCATGGGTGGTGGTGTATTTCATCCCATGAGTGCAAGAAAAAAAAAGTCCATGTTCTTGGTTTTGTTTATGTTTTAGGCCTCATACATGTAATCTACAGAATAGCATGGGTGGTGGTGTATTTCGTCACATGAGTGCAAGAAAAAAAAAGTCCATGTTCTTGGTTTGTGTTATGTTTTAGGCTTCATACATGTAATCTAGAGAACAGCATGGGTGGTGGTGTATTTCGTCCCATGAGTGCAAGAAGGCTTTGCAATGCTGAAGCATTGCAAAGCCTTGGTTTTTTTTTTAAAATACCATGCTACCAACAAGGGAAGCCTTAGTTTAGCAAGATGTTGTTCTTCAATTTATTGGAGAGTACCCTGAGCCATGTTCCAATAAATTGTAACACAACAGTTTTATATTAACATTTTTCTTGATACCGCAAAGCAAAACAATAAGCTAATGCATACAGTATAAAGCCACTAAAATGGCTTTCAGTACTTTTCAGTAGAGCCATGATAGTGGCTCTTGCACTCAACCAGTAACCTTGCACTCAACCAGTTAACCCTTATGGGCCTTTATACATGTTTGCTTTACTTTGACAATCCACATCCTATGACTTTTCAGTTGTTTCTTGGCAAGCCTACATCAGCAGCCAAGACTTGCTCAGAAACAATTGCCATGGCACTTCTAACTAACTTGCAAGCTTACCCAAAAACTGTATCTTGGGGCACCTGTTTTGTTGTAGAAAAATGTGATTAAAGTCAGAATTAGGCCCTTAAGGGTTAATACTGCAATAGTTTACCAATCAATTCTGACTCGCCAGAAAATGAGAGCGTCGATTACTTTTGCAAGTCTATATCATGCCCTGTCTCAAATAAGGCTCTTGTGACATGTACAGAATTTAGAGGTGACAATTTTATATACACAAAATACAAGCCTGAATACCTTTATGCTGAACACTCTTGACAAATATTCCATTTGAAGTCTGTTTGAAATTGCTTTACTCCACAGTTTCATGAAGCTTTGATCCACAAAAATAGGTGAGAGAATACAAGTTTTGGAAAGAGATTGCAATAAAGTTATGGATGTGACTACCGTTACTTATTCCCAGTTCCTTATTTGGCATTGGTTATCAACTTAACCCTTTACC